>OX493396.1:23176560-24394152 GCA_950371165.1 Lacanobia oleracea
GCACAGTCAGCATTGGAAAGGTTGACCGTACTTGTATAGTATAGTCCAGGTTGAGAATGAATTTCCAAGGCTGACTGAATCAGTATTTAAATGAGCTAAATTGCGACGGCAAAAATGGCAACGCCAATGGCATACTGTAAAAATGAAAGACAGTTTTCAGCATGTAATGAGTCAAATGCAATACGCCTGGCGCCTGTAGCGGAAGGCCACGAAAGCATTCTTAGGGTTCCGTAGCCAATGGGTAACCAATGGAACCCTATTACTAAGCCTCAGCTGTCCGCCCATCCGTATGTCTGTAACTAACCGTAATTGGTAGACAGTTGAAAGGGCATAGGACTATTGTGGCATTAAAAAAAAATTACGACGGGAGACCTATCTTTTTTTCGAAGTTGTAGCGCGCGATCTAACATGTATATATGAGTAGACACCACTTCAAAATATAAAAAATGTTAGGAACATGGTGGCCAAAAGTGTCACGTTGAAGAACTTCACAAAATAATAGTATTTAATTTATATAAATGGTTAATCAAGCCTAGAAATATTATTAGAATGCAATCTACTGCATATAAGCGCGTGGTAAGTAAATTTTTAATGATTTTTATTGTTCTAAAATGGTGAATTCACCTTCAAATATAGGGTATGTTGCTAACATTTAATTACATTGAAAATTAAAGGGGGCTCCCATAAAAGAAACGTGTTTTTTTCGTTTATGGTTCGCGTCCTTCGTGTGTGAGTTCGACTCGTACTTGGCCGGTTTTTTTAGTCTTAACTGTAATCATCTTTGTGAAAATAGCGACACAATTTGTTTGTATGGAAAGCTTGGAAAATTCCTTCTCTCGCAGCACTTAGGCGTCTTGCTGCTCTGCTTGCCAGCGTTACATCTATGTATCGCCACACGTGTACAAAGTTCCAGTAAAACTTGCCAAGTATTCATGAGCTCAAACCTATGAGTGTGCAATGTTTATAGTCGTGTTTACTTCCGCAAGTTTTTGTTACACAAGTCTTTAACGAATTGATGTTCGAGCTAGCAAGTAAAATTCTTTGTATTCAATATGAGTAAAAGTTTCGGAAGTCGTTTGAGAGTAGACAAAAATGTTAGTCTTTTGGTGCTTTCAGACTGAACGGAAATAGAACGTCTACATGCATTCTTTGCTAAGCAATCAAAGACTTGCACGAAAGTGCTTAATGTGTGGGGACTCTGCTCGGACAGGATGTTATACGTAAGCACTTTGGATGGAAGGAAGGGTGGGAGATGAATTTAGAGTACCTGAATGACGGCGTCGACCTAATTGGCTAACGATCGTCCGAGTTAAGAGGAAATATGGGCGGCGATGCATTGTGAGAGATATTTCGTGAACTGAATATGTAGTATATATACTGTGTCTCTATGTTTCCTTTTTGATGATTTAACCGAATAAGCACTAGAACCCTTAAAAAATGCTCATAATTGTCTGATAAATCGCTATCAACAGAGCCCTAGTGTACAAATTTGGCAACTATTAATGAAACATAGGGACACAGTATACATTCTTGTAATTCAGTTTGTGCAATATCTTTTAAATTAGTTAAATATTGGAGGAAGAAACAGGCGAGAGCCAAACCGACGAATTATGACTTTATACATACAAAGTCTCGCTGTTAAAGCAATTTCGTCACGCGATGAAAATTATTCCTGTGCTCGCGCGATGATTTGCTTTATTAGGGCACTCTAAAAAAATTGTGTTTAATCTCGTCGTGCGACGAAATCGCATCGTTGACTCGTACGTTCGTAAGCCAGTATGGACGACGCCTAAAGCTAATATTACGTATTTTTAGCTTTTATTTTTTTTCTGTAACTTTAATGGTTAAATTAAATTAGATGTCCCTATATCTCTTTTTTCTTTCTGGCGATGTGCTAACCATAATTCAGGGCTTAGAAATAGTCGTCATGCTTGTGAAGATTTGCTAGATATTTTAATTTGAAACTCTTTACCTCTTTCAAGGCTTCTCTTACTTAACTTTTTTATTTTATTTTCATTTGATTTTTGTTGAAAGACTGATTTGTGGCCACTATCTCACCTAATGATAAACGATGATGTGGTCGAAGATGGATTACACTTGCCTTAAAGCCACCTATTCACTCTTGACTTAAAGACTCTCAGGTTAAGGAAACACAGATCCGAAGTCTGTGATTGTATTGTGCGAATATTGTCATGCCATAAAATGCTTCAAACGTGTATAATACATATGATAAAATAATGAAAAGTGTGTCAGGTCTACTTACTTCTCCTCATCCTCATCTTCATTGCTCCCCGACGCGGTGTTGGTAGGCGCGTCGTTCATGGACCCGTCCAGCCGCTGCGTCTGCGCCACGTTCTCTATCACTACCGCAGCCGTCCCGCTGGACACAGCGGAACTCAGCGCTGCTGACGTCTTTTTCGCTATTCGCTGCTTTTTCGCTCTTTGTCGTATTGCCTGTTGAAAGTCATTTGTTTTTATAATGAACACAGTTCTTCTATTTGGTGGTCACTGGTTAATGTTCTAGATAATTTTTGCCCATATTTTTTGGCTTCGTTAATATTTAGTATCGTCAGTGGCGTTATTCCTCTCAACATTACCCTCGATGCAGTAGGACCGTTTGTTTCGGTTAGTCCCCCTATGCTCTAGTCCCGCTATGCTCGAATCATCAAATACCGATTAAAAAATTTCGCTACGCACGAAATTCTTCGATTCTACATAACCAGGAAGGTAGAGTTAGAAAGAAAAGTGTTTGAATTCAAGTTAAAAACATTATAGCGTTATTCGTATTGGGTTTAAGACATCGACTTTACTCGTATAGGCTAGTAAGCGAAGGTTGAAGAGGTATTTGTCATGAGAAGCTCGTGGCTAGAGATAACAGCCACACAGGTCGATCTTCAATGTTAAGCAACGCTTGCCAAGGTTGGTCTGTGAATGGGTGACCATCTTAACATACCGAGTTTCCTCCGTGCCTCGGAAAGCACGTTAAGCCGTTGGTCCTGGCTGTCATTTGTAGAACTTTGGCAGTCGTTACGAATAGTCAGAAGCCAGTAAATCTGACTCCAGTCTTGCCAAGAAATACCGTGTTACCCTGTTAATGGGTTGTGGAGGTCTGGTAGGCAGCCGCTCCATGTAAAACATGGTATTATGCTGAATCCGGTTTGACTGGAAGCCTACCCCAATATAGTTGGGAAAAGGCTAGGCAGGTGATGAATCATCATCTTATGTTGCTGAGCTGATGATAGAAGGAATAAATAAGTCAGGATCTGATGATGGGATCCCATGAAAAATGGTTGTTCAGCGATATTTTCGCCAATTGTTAACCGATTTGGATGATTCTTTTTTGTTTGGAAGAGTATTTTCTCGGACTGGTACAAAACACTACAAAGTAAAAAATAGCTTTAATTTCGGAAGTCGGTGTTCAAAAACGAAATAACTAAAAACACCGACTTTCGAAATTAAAGTTATGTTTTACTTTGTAGTGTTTTGTTTTTGGAAGTCGGTTTTAATTTTTTTTTTAAGTTTTTAGTCAGTAAGAGTCTAACATTCCCTTCTGCTCCACCCAGAGTGGGAGGAGTTATTTGATGATTTCCCATCCTTAAAAAAAAAAAAAAAAGAAAGGGGAGCACTGGGATTAACAGGGTAATCCGGTACTTCATGGCAAGACTGGAGTCAGATTAACTGGCTTCTGACTATCCGTAACGACTGCCAAAGATCTACAAATGACAGCCGGGACCAACGGCTTAACGTGCTTTCCGAGGCACGAAGGAAACTCGGTATGTTAAGATGGTCACCCATCCACAGACCAACCTTAGCTAGCGTTGCTTAACCTTGAAGATCGACCCGTGCGGCTGTTATTATCTAGCCACGAGCTCCTCAACCCCCTTACCAAAGCATAATTTATTACGAAACTATAACTATTCAATTCGAAAGCGACCTAACAAAACATTGAACACAAAATACTCATTGAACAAATATTTTTCGTACAGAAATTGACAGAGAAAATAAAAAGTATTACTGCCAGGTTTCGTTCACTTGCCGACAGGTAAAATGTTATTTTTACATATTTCGAACTTTGATATTTGAAGCTAAGTGATTAGTGATTACTTTTAGACCTGATGCTAAATATATACCTATACTACCTCCATGATACTCGAGTTTCAGTAGAAGTACCTAATGTATAACCATACTATATTTGCCCGACTGCGCCAAAAGGAGGGTTATGTTTTTTGAGTTTACGCATGTAGGTATGTATGTATATTTCTTTAGCACGCTAGCCTAAACGGCTTCATGGATTTTAGCTCGAGAGGTGCCGTGCGATTCGTCTTAGTTGTGGGAGTGACACTGGGTATAGACAATAATATATGTTTTTTATAAATTGAAATGGGCAATTTTTGGCACCATAATTATGTCTTCAAAATTGATTTTTCCTTCTAAACCTATCGAGTGGGGTTTTGAAATAAAGGGCTCGCGGGAACGACTGCAAAAATGTAGGAAATAAATAACGATTACTTGTATCAAAAAAGCCAATTTAAGTTAAAGTTTGGAAGGAAGGATGGATGTTTGTTACTCAATCTAATGATAAAATTTGGCACAGATATTCTATAAAGGCTACTTTAGCAGAATCATATTAGAATAATAATATTAACCACATAACAATCTGTCAATGTTCATTTTCATCTTTATCTCTAACACATTAGGTTCAAGGTTGATTGGGAAAATTTGACAGTGACGGGTAGCGTGATGTGCTTTCTGATTCTGCTAAAGTGTGCTTTATAGACCCACAGACCTTGTTCTGGCTTGGCACATACTTATAGGATACACTTCTTATCTCAAGTATGTATTCCCTTGGGTTACCGCCATTCTGATACACACATTTTCAGACTATCACGCTGTCGAAGCCGCGGTAAGAAATTAGTAGTATATATTACGGAGCCAAATGAAAAACTGCGTGCTGCGAAGCCGAATACACCGGTGTATATCTCTCGTCTCCGCTACACCGGTGACGCGGAGGACATTGTAAAGTACGTGCGCTGAAGTACGCGCCGAGAGTGCAGCTGTTGGAGTCGCATCGCAACGTCAACTTTAAGGCGTTTATCGTGCGCATACCAACATGCTACCTGCCTCAGGTGGTGGATGAAAGCTTTTGGCCACAGGATGTGGTATTCCGCCGCTTCCGCGGACAAGTGCCACCGGAACGCACAAAGAATTAGTGAAACAAAGTGATACTAACATAGTTTTAAGTTTTATTTACTAACGCAATCGTAATTATATTTATACATAGGTTAAGGTATTTCATTTTATCTAAGGGTCTTTATTACATGAAAATAAACGGTTTATAATTATTATTACTTTTTTGGTTATCCAGCCAGCCTGACAAAACTGAACATTTCAAACAGCATAGTTGTAAATAAATAATACCTGTAAATATTAGTTATTCTACAGCGCAGTATCATGGTACTAGCTTTATTTATTTAACAAGTTGACATAGTTGTTCAGCTTGGTCCACTAGTCAAAGGCCCGGCTATTTGTTTTCAAGCTACCGAGTTATATAGCTATGTTGTTAGAAATAGACCTTGTTGACAGTAAATAGTTTTCTTCCCTGATATGTATTTTCTAGTATGTAAATAGCGGTTTTCCCTAGGGTAATTGTGTGTTTGTAACATACGTGTTGATTGACTCCGATTATCCGGGAGCTGGTAATGACATACATTTGATTCCACATTTTTCACCTTGCTTATATTTTGCTGATTGTCAGAATATTACCTGAAGAAGTAAAATGTGGTTGACGTTGTCATAACGTGAATTGTAGAGAATTATGACATCAGCTGCGTTATAGAGGCTCTGTTTTTAGAACTATGTTTGCTTCTAAATAAAACACAGGATCAAATTAAATTAAATGGCGAAATATGAAGATAGTTCTTACTACTACTACTACTTAGTTCTAATACTCACCTTAAAAATATTACAATACAAAACATCATGATGATGCAAGGGATATAGAAGGATTTCAGCGACGAGAATATAACATAGTCCTTTTTATTGAATAGGTAGTCCCCCCAGGTTGCCTGTCAAGCGTATTTCTGAGGCCCAGGACTATCGGGGAGCCTATGACGCCGGAGACCACCCAGGCCACGCCAATCATGGACCAGACGCGGACGTTGCTTTTGTGCTTCGCGTATTTCATTGGCTGGGTCATTATAGCAGTGTGCTAATTTAAGCTAATTTAATTTAAAATTGCAAAACTCACCTTAAAAATATTATAGTACAAAAACATCATGATGATGCAAGGTATATAGAAGGATCCCAACGACGAATATATAACATAGTCCTTGTTATTGAACAGGCAGTCCCCAGGCCGCCTGTCGAGCGTGTTGTTGAGGCCCAGGACTATCGGCGAGCCTATGGCCCCGGACACCAGCCAGGCCACGCCAATCATGGACCACACGCGAGCGTTGCTTTTGTGCTTAGCGTATTTGATTGGCTGGGTCACTGCTATGTATCTGTGGACAAGGAGAGGTAGACTTTAGTATGAGAATCGAGATGGCCTATGTTAAGTGTATTGTCAGCTGACCAGCGCAACGTCGTCTGCGTCACTTTTTCATTAATGCTCCACTCCTATTGGTGGTATCGTATATAGCCTTATAGCCTCCCTCGATAAATGGGCTATCCAACACAAAAATACTTTTTCAATTCGAACCAGTAGTTCCTGAGATCAGCTGTTAGTTTAATCAAACAAACAATCTTCCAGCTTTATAATGTTACTATAGATGGCATAAGATACTTTAGTACATGCTAAAAATCATGATTTGGTCGTCCTTTACGCGCGAGTCCATCTCGCTGTCGGACTTCGATGGTTTTTAGTTTCAGTTTTTTATTCTTATAATTATTTAACAGAGCTGTAGAGTGTTATGATCTATGTTTATATTGTAACGAAAAGTGTTTTATCTATCTACCTTAGTCATTATCTACTATTTTATTCAAAATCGCTGTTACCGAGGTGTAGTTGTGGTCCGATTTGAAAGGTAATAAGAGTGGTAAAATTTAGTGCCCGTTCCTACTATGATGGACCATCTGATTTCCCAGTAAACAGACGGATATGCCAGTGGCAGTACAATTTATGACGGTCCGTAACAGTGGGAATGGGCACTTACGGTCATATCGGGTATCAAAGGGTGGCACAGTATAGTACCGATGAAACCCTATAATGTTGCCATGGTGTCGATAGGTGGAAATCCCACATTTCCAATTCGAGGAAACTTGACAATAATATTAAGTTCTCAGAATTGTAAGTAGAGATTAGAGTTGTTCCTGAAATACCAAGAACTCCTCACAATTCTGAAGTTGATTACCAGAGTAATTTAATCTTACATTTAAATAAGTAATTAATATAAAATAGATACAAATATATTCTCATTAATTACACTTCGCAGCATTTATGCTGAGTCAGGGACCTTTTTGGCCTCGCACATATTAATTTTGTGTAAACATATTTTTATGACGGTTTGTTTTACTTTATTTTATGTGTCTTGTGCGAGTCCCAAATAATCATTTTTCTTTCTTTTTCACCCTTTTTTAGGGATGGGACCATCAGTAGACTCCTTCTCCTGGGCGGAGCGGAAGACTAAAACCCATCCGTGTTTCTCCTAATGCCCTTTGCATTCTAGAGCTGCGGTGACCTTATACTCCATAACTGTAGTAGTGGACGTTGAAGAAAATACAGCTAGACTGAAGAGACAGTACGCTGGCTATGGCACACGAATGCACCCGGAGAAAACGAATAAACCTTAGATCCCTAGGGAAGCAACAAATAACACTACTAAACAAATAACACTATCTTTGGGGCGGATCTGCCAGTTACCAGCTTGATGTCCTTGAGTCAATTGAGAAACGAGCAAAGAGGAGCATCGGCAATGATAGGCTCGTCGAGTCGAAGTCCAAGAGCATCAACGCCGAGTTGCTAGCCTGTCGGCATAATTTAATTCCGCCAAGCCCGTTCCATCATAGGACCACAAGACGAACGGCGATGCGCCACGGGTACGTGGTGGACATCCCACCCACATGCACAAAACGCCTGGGGAACACATTCACTGTGCGTACAGCGAAGGATTGGAATTTCCTGCCAGAGTCCGTCTTTCCTGATAGCTACAACCTGGGTGTCTTTAAGTCAAGAGTAAATAGGTTACTTCTAGGCAAGCGTGCTCCATCTTCGACCGCATCGTCGCTTACCATCAGGTGAGATAGTGGTCAAACGCGTGCCTATTAATAGTAAAAAAAACAAGGGAATAGAACCTCTTGGTCAATGAACCAAATTAACAACCGAGAATTTTACGTCAACAAGATCTTTCCGTACCCAAAACAACGCTTACATCTAAGCACCTCTTATATATTACCGTCAAAACAAGCCGTTCTCCTAAGTTAACATCATAAGCATTAAGTTCACCAGAGAGCAGCACTTAACCTGGGTTATTCAGACAATTTGGTCGCGCCATAATCAGCATGTTCCACAGTTTTGGGGAAACATTTAACGGTGTTTTAGTAGTGCATAGTTTGGACGTGTTTTGCCATACCATCGAGGAAGGTACAGGTTAATCGGAGAATGGTGTTGTTACTAAATAGGTTAATGGTTAGTAGTGCGTATTAAGGATTTTGTGTATCATGTTGTGCCATTTAATTTCAGGACAGGTTAGCAATTTTAACAGCACGTCGTTCGTGAGGTTTGATTCCCGGGTTGGGTAACCTTATACTGGGCAGTTTTGGGGATGTATAATGGTATTTGTAATAATGCTTACTGTTTCGATGGGCTTTGCTATATCATCGAGGTACAGGTTAATCGAAGGCAAATGTGATATTTGGGTGAATAGTCCATATAAGGGTTTTCTTGATTATCATATGATTTGAAGGGCAATACTGGGAACAAACAGGTTTGCTATTTCAACAGCGATAAACCTCAACGGTCTAGTGATAAGCGCGGCTATTGAGCATGTGGTTTTGGGTTCTATTTCCGGGTTGGGTAAAATAGTATTGGATTTTTCGTTTAAATGTTTTCTGTCATCTCTGACATAGACTACAGTCAAGAGCAAACCCATTACAAATAAAAATAAAAAAAAGAGCCGCCCGGATTAATTAACTGTGCCTGTTTGAAGGTTATAGGCTCGGTCAATATTACCTGTGTGGGACTCCAATTTAACCGTTGAAATGTCAATTTATACTCTGCTGAACCCTTTGGGAATACAAGCGCGATATTATTTTTATTCCTTATTTAGTCACCAACATGTACTCAGGTTCAAGCATTTTCAACTAGTCAACCAAGTGTACTTATCGTCGCCTAGCAAACAATACCAATCAAATCGATTTTTTATGTCACTGGATAGAACTATTTGTCGCGGATCGAACTGACAGTATTAGGCTGCGTTCCTGCCAGAGGGCTTAGTGTAAGTTTTCTAACGCACTCGATCGCGTTAACGTAAACGTTCGCTTATGTCAAATTGTATAGAAAAAAAAAAGGTTTTCCGTTACTGTCACCAGACGGCGCTTATTCAGTTTCACAGTTTCAGTTTTTAACACATTCCTCGCTATGCATCCTCGCACATCTCTGCTAGAAACGCAGCCTTAGAGTGTCTGTCCATTGCGAGCGGAGCGGAGAAACGGAGAAACATTAACCAATCATGTCAGTTGAAATGTCAGTGACTCACGTGGTATGGAGATTTTATGAAAAGAGGTTGAAATTTCTCCGTTTCTCCGCTCCGCTGCTCGCTCGCAATGGACAGGCACCCTAACACTTGGCGATCGACTAACCCCAGCGCCCCTTTCAGTACATTTGTTACAATAAACTAACCAATTTTTCCGCCCTACTTTTACAGTAGTCAAACTGACATCAGCGGTATTATCAGCTAATTTTAAGTGAGGTTATCGTTTTATCTACCGGTTTTTATAAAATTTTCTGAATAATTTATCCACGGAACGCATGTTACACATTTTTTCAATATTCTTTAGGTTCCTGATATTATAATCTCGCTAGCCAAGCTGGTTGAGAAGCATCAAATGAGGTGTGCGTCCCATGCTATCACTCTCGAACCACTGGCTCGAACTACCAGCGTCTATAATAACTTATAACGGATCAATTTAGGTGCACAATAGGTTCGGGAGGATTAATTCAGGATATGTAATACGGTCGGCATAATTGGAAGGGTTGATCGAATTGCGGATCAGTTTTGAGAGGTAGGAATAATGATAGAATTGGAGCAGGAAGGAGATAAGAGTGTTGAATTTGAAATCCGATTGATTGTAAGTTGACTGTTTTGTAATAATAATGGATTCAAAACCTTTAAGATTTTAGTCCTGTGTTAAAGATGATGGTCTTGTGGCTATGGGTGTCGCCTTTCCTTACACGAGGTACTGCATTTAAGTCCGGGCAAGAATCGAAGGTCTAAAATAGGATTGGGTGGGTCTCGTCGAGGTCGGCCTTGGAAGAGGTGGCGAGACGACCTAGACGCCTGACTGCAGTCAAGGTGGCCTGGGGAAAGAATACCTTGGAAACATTTGGGGGAAGTCTAGCATTTGGACAGTATATAGATAGGATTCTCAAAAAAAAAACGTTCAGGGTAGTTTTATTTTTTACTTTTTAAGTTTATCTGAGATACCTCTGTCTCACTTTAAATGTCGAGCGAGTACGACTTGTGGGGTCATCAACTAAGTGCGAGTATGATTGTTGGTTTGCAGACTTTACTAGGCTTCTGCCTATAGTGTACTTTCTTCATCCAAAAATCCTTAAATACCCTTTTGTGGTAGTCATCCACGGTAAATTATTATATTCAATATTATATTCAATTATATTCTATTATATTATATTTTATTATATTCAATATATTAATATTCAACAGAAACCACACGATCACAGGGATCTAATTATCTAAACACATCCATTTTAATTAATTTCTCGCCACGTGGATGCATAACTCACTCTCTATGGGCTTTTAATTAAGGTTAGTAATTAAGCCCGGTCTGCCGATAGTTGTGCGAAATGGGGACAATAGGTTATGTGTGTTGATGGGCTGACGAAAGGTCACTGGTTCGTAGACAGTGCGGTGAACTATTGTGAACTTATCTGATAAAGTGATACTTTTTTAGGGTTCCGTACCCAAAGGTTAACCAACGGAACCCTATTACTAAGCCTCCGCTGTATCTCAGGAACCGTAATAGGTAGACAGTTGAAATGTTTACAAAGTGTGCATTTCTATTGCCGCTATAAAAAGAAATAACAAAAATTAAATTAAATTAAATATGAAAGGGGGCTCCCATATAAGAAATGTGTTTTGTCAGTTTGTGGTACGGAACCCTCTGTCCAACGCGCACTTGCCGGTTTTTTTTTTTGTATTATTATACCTTTTTAAGTACGAGTACCTGCCAGCGGGTCTAAAAAGGCCCCTTAGGAGAATCAGAGAGGACATCACGCTACCCGTCACTGTCAAATTTTCCCAATCAACTTTGAACCTAATGCGTGAGCGATAAAGATGAAAATGAAATGTTATGTGATTAATATTATGATTCTTATATGGCACTACAGGGAGGGGGGCCTTTTTAGACCCGCTGAAATAGAGATTTGACATTTTGGTATATTTTTTTACTGGGTGGTCTAGTATTTGACTGAATACACAAATTATGAAGAACTTTTGAAAGTTTTAAACAGATGATAGTGATATTGTTGGATAGATCAAAGAGAACTTTAATGATTGTAATGAATAGTGTTGGAAACACTATTCGGATATTTGTTTCTTTGAAAACATTACAGTATAGGTATCGTATTTGTGTTGATACTGATTCTTGGTAAAAAGTTTATTTATAAATAGCTAAAAATAATAAAATAATAGAGTGGTTTAGTTTTTAATTTGTTCATTAATTAATCCACCTCAAACTATCGTTTTTTTTTTAGGAAAACGAGGACGTTTTTTTGGATCACAGACGGAACGAATTAGGGAAGGAAGAAACACAAATCAAGTAGTAATGTATCTGCATAAAGAATATTATTGAGGTCGAAATGTACAATGTAATATGGACTTGTTTGTACAGACTGCATGCTGATGGGACAGGACCGGGTGTTGTGACTCAGCTAGGGAGAGGCCTAAGCCCAGCAGTAATTAAATTTAATATAGTTAGTAAGACTGACTGAGGAGCTCGTGGCTAAGGAATAACAGCCGCACAGGTCGATCTTCAAGGTTAAGCAACGCTTGCCAAGGTTGGTCTGTGGATGGGTGACCATCTTAACATACTAAGTTTCCTCCGTGTTTCGGAAAGCACTTTAAGCTGTTGGTCCCGGCTGTCATTTGTAGAACTTTGGGAGTCGTTACGGATAGTCAGAAGCCAGTAAATCTGACTCCAGTGCCAAGAAATACCGTGTTACCCAGTTAATGGGTTGTGGAGGTCTGGTAGGCAGCTGCTTCACGTAAAGTACTGGTATTCAGCTGAATCCGGTTTGAGTGGAAGCCAACCCCAATATTGTTGGGAAAAGGCTAGGCAGATGAGTAAGACTGACTAAAGCTGGGAATGATGATGGATTTCAAAACGAAAGTACCTAACCATGATTTTGTAAAAACTGATTTAAAAGAGTGTCCATGGAGTTTCTTGCACGTTCTTCTCCATAGGATCTACTCTTTGGAACGTGCAACTGCCGCGCTGGAGATAAGGTCGGTGAGTGTGTTCTGCTATAGAGAAACTTGCTGCTCTTGTCGCTAGCGTAGCAGAATTAGATTCATCTATTTGACTGTCTTACCTTGTCAATTCAAAAGTGCCTGTAACTGGTCTATTTAAAATAAAGGATTTTGTATTTGTATTTGATTATCGTTGCAAATCAACTACATAAGTATGTGTATATAACAAATACAAAAACATTTTTTTTTTTTCAGCGGTATTGTAACCAGGTAGTGAATTTTATTGTGGAAGACAGATAGGCAGTCGATTCATATAAAATACAAGTATTCAGCTGAATTCTAGAATTTTTGTGTTGTAACTGAGAAAAGGTAAATCAGGAAGGTACCTTGCTTGACCAATAAAATATATAAATTGTGACACAGACATATCTATGTAGCTGCCTGCCACGCCTGGCCTAAGCCCTGTTTGATGTATGAAGGGAAAACCAATTAGGCGCGTTATCAGCGAACATGTGTGACGCTGCGATTCTAAGGCTGCTTTTCCACTAGAGATGTGGGACGTTGCTATGGATGCGTTTGATATTGGACCAATCATATTCATTGGTTCACACAGCATAGCACTGGTGGAAACTGATTTAACTAAGCTACGTTTTTTATATGGAAGGATGCGTGCTATGGATGCAAGCAATGGATGCGAGCTATGGATGCGTGCTTTGGATGGTCGCGAGTGGTGTAACTTTGTGCAGAACTGTGCATGCCTTCTCTAGCGTCGATACGTCGCATAGCTCGAGCTGCGCATCTTCCTCGCACAGCTACCGTGCGGCGGCGTTTTTCAAAGCACATCTTTCTTGCTCCGCTACATAGAGTAGCTTCAGTGGAAACGGTCACATAGTTTCGTAGCTTAGCTTCTGCATTCTCGCAGCACAGCTACATAGTACATCTTTGGTTATGGATTTCTTTGCGACATGAAATTGTTTATATTCGTTACACGTGACAACGTGATTAAAGGTTTTGGGAATTATTTCATTGTGCGTAAGTTTAAAGAGAGGAATTCCCTGCTGGAGTCTGTGTTTCCTAATATCTTCAACCTTCTTCTTCTTCTTTATGTCAAAAGTGAATAGATTACATTAGCGGGCTTCATCGTCGATTATATTATCAAGTGAGATAGTGGTTATCAATAGCAATGAAAAAATGTAATATTGTTTTCGTATTTTTTTTAATAGGGCGTCGGTGCGGGCCCCACGCGGTGGACCGATGACCTGCGGGTCTAAAAAGGCCACATTAGGATATTACCTAATTATGTTCAAAATTCTGTAAAATTTCATTGTCATCTTTATTGCTAAAGCATTAGGTGCAAGGTTGATTGGGGAATTGCTGGCTGATTCTACTAAAGTGGCTTTTTAGTCCCGCAAGGGTGAGTTCCAGTCGGTCAGCGGCAGCGTAGCGAAGGCGATTGTCAAAAAGTTATGAGATTGACAAACGTTGTCGAAATATCACGTGATCACCATCATCTGCGTAGCCTTTTCTCCAATTATATCGGGGTCGGCTTCCAGTCAAACCGCATAATCATAGCATAATCAGCCTATAATGTTCCCACTGCTGGGACACAGGCCTCCTACAACCTACAACTCGTAAATCGCAGCCATTATCACCGGGCCACTGCTCAGTCAAACCGGATTCAGCTGAATACCAGTATTTTACGTAGAGCGGCTGCCTATCAAGCTCCACAACCCGTTATCTGGGTAACACGGTACTTTTTGGCAAGACTGGAGTCAGATTAACTGGCTTCTGACAATCCGTAACGGCTGTCAAAGGTCTACAAATGACCAAATGGACCAAAGGCTGTTTGTTGCTTTCCGAGGCACGGAGGAAACTCGGTATGTCAAGATGGTCACCCATCCACAGATCAACATTGGCAAGGTTAAGGGCTTTTCCAACTGGAATTTCTCAGTAGCAGCCGGCAGCCTTAATGAAAGTAGACTCGATCCCTATTCAAACATGACGAAATGAATAAAGTAAGTGCACCTCGGCCTAACCTCTCGGATAATACACATTTATCACGTCTGTATTCTCCAACAATATTCGTCTGACAACATTTGCGTTTTATTCGACACACGTGAGCATAAATTGTCATGTCTTCCGCCTCGTTTCACCAGTCACACTGAATCTGTAATCTGAAAAAAGGGATCTGTCTCGCACATACTGAGGAAACTAAGGGAATGAACGAAAGAATGATGAAATAGGTCTCGGACAAAATTGAACGACGAAGGACCGACTCGCGATGTAGACTTTTTCCTTTGATTGAAACGCCTGCTTCGGTAAATAGATTTCAGAAATAGGAAACTGAATTTGAGTTGGTGTTGAGTGGTTGAAATGAAGAGGGTGTGTGTGAAAATTTTGTTGTGTTTTATAAAAATGACTGTCATTGTTTTTTGTGAAATCAGTTCTTTGAATAGGTTTATTGATCTATCGTATTTGTATATCCTTAAATTTTAGATTCAGTCTGTCCGTTGGCAAATCCTATCTTATCCTAATATTTGAGACTCTTCCACGAAAGTATGAAATATTATCATTTTTAATTTAGCATACATACAGTTTCTAAGTCCTAATTATTTAAAGTTTTGCTGTGTCCGACAGGGTACGTAATTTGTTTCTATTTATTCTTTTCACCACCTGTATGTGTACCTACATTATGAATTGCAATAAACAATTTGATATTTGAACCTGGACTACAATACACACTTTTAATCCGATCTTCTGGCAGACGCAGTCAAAAGCAGAAGTACAAGCAAGTGAAACATAATCATTACATTCTATACATCGTCCCTACATAAATAATAATCTTTTCCAATTCCCCGAAACAGAAAATTTTCAACAGCTGGATATTTCCCTGAACAGTCCAAAGCTACTAACGAAGATTACAGCACCATCTGGCCTCTTTAATTATTGGCATCTGTTCCCAGTAAACTACGCCTGGTTTATGTAGGCAATTTATTATCACGTCTACCCTCAACTAAATAGGATTCTAAGTACCTCTTAAAAAAGTAAGTAGCCGGGTTTTAACGGGCCTGTTTGAGGTTACAAAAATAAGGTTGCTCATTATTTTTGCACTTGGTTTTGTAATAGAATTGTTGGAGAGGCTTTAAAGTGTTTTGTAAATTTTCATTTTAAAGATATAAATGGTGAAATTAGAAGGCAAGGTTAATAATTTTAGTTTGGAGGTGAGGTTGTTTAAACTGCTTAGTTCATAACTGAGCGTACTTGAGCATCCATCAATATATAAAATTCTTCCGTTACTGACTGATTGAGAGAAGTGAGGAGCTTGTGGCTAAAGAATAACAGCCGCTCAGGTCGATCTTCAAGGTTAAGCAATGCTAGCCAAGGTTGGTATGTGGATGGGCGACCATCGGTCGCACTGTTGGTCCTGGCTGTCATTGGTAGAACTTTGGCAGTCGTTACGGATTATCAGAAGCCAGTAAATCTGACTCCAGTCTTGCCAAGAAATACCGTGTTGTTACCCATTTAATGGGTTGTGGAGGTCGCTTCACGTAAAATACTGGTATTTAGCTGAATCTGGTTTGACTGGAAGCCGACCCCAATATAGTTGGAAAAAGGCTAGGCAGATGATGACTGACTGATTGAGTGACTGACAGACAACGTGCAGCCGAAACTACTAGTCATAAAAAGCTGAAATTTAGAATGTAGCTTCCCTACACTCCGTAAAAGAGTACTACGAGAAGATTTCCCGAAATTCCAACGAAAACGGGAAAAAACAGGATATGCGCGTACGAATCCCCGGGAAAATGCTGGTAATATAATAGGTAATTGCGAAAGAAACTCTGTCTGGCTGTCAGTTTGTTTGTTACCTTTTCACGTCTCAACAGATTTGGATGTTACTTGGCACAAGAGTAGGCCATGCCGGGCCTGGAATAGAGTAAATTATACTAGGTAATTAGGTAGTATGTTTCCTTGAGAAAATTTTCGACATCCACGCGGGCGGAGCAGCTGGTAAAAGTTAGTGAAATACAAACATGGGGTTCTAGTGAACAATTTGTAAAGCAGTATCTGTTTATTAATTTACAGATATGGTACATAGACCTTTCCTTAATGTCCCTTCGTAGATCCCTGAACAATATATTAAGAACCGTCATAACTAGAGAACGTAAAGGTTAACGATAGAAGTTGATTCAGGACCGCTTTATGTTTTTGATGAAAGACAATAAATGTGGGTCAATGACCGTTATTGCACATTTATCCGGCGCCTACCATATAGGATCATTAGAGTTCCGTATCAAAATGATAAAAAGGAACCTTTATGGTGTGACTAAGTCTGTCCGTCTGTCACATCTGGATATCACATGAACTACTAATACTATCAACTAGTGAAAAGTTTTAGATGATTTGGTCAACTATTTTGCAAATAAGAAAGAATTGAAAATGTATATAGTTTTCTTGCAATAGCGACTGAAAGGGGTTCTTAAAAATTCGAACTGGGGCTACTAGGGCATCTGGGGTATTATATGA
This sequence comes from Lacanobia oleracea, assembly GCA_950371165.1. Classification (NCBI taxonomy): domain Eukaryota; kingdom Metazoa; phylum Arthropoda; class Insecta; order Lepidoptera; family Noctuidae; genus Lacanobia; species Lacanobia oleracea. Next base: position 23,193,729 of record OX493396.1, read on the forward strand.
AAGAGCTCGTTTTTTAGGTCGCATGGTTTTCGATTTTTACGAAAATTTAAAAAATTTTGATCATTCCCCTCCGTATTTCCAAAGTTTGTAGAGAGAAAAATCTGAAATTATTCTATGTGATAGAAATTTATTTAAAAATTACAGGAAAAATAAAACGATGTTTCTAAGTAGCCCACTTTTTCAGAAATAATGAATAAAAATTACATTAGTTCCATTATCGATCAAGAGATGGCGCTGATCTAAAACTGCAATACGCCGCAAATTCTCTGACGAATACAGGCCACGTCGAAGAACATTTAAAAATATTTCACGTTTTACATGATGGTACGGAAACCTCGGTGCGCGAGTCCGACTCGCTCTTGACTGATTTTTAGGGTTCCGTACCCAAAGGGTAAACAACGGAACCCTTTTACTAAGCCTCCGCTGTCCGTCCGTCCGTCCGTCTGTCTGTCAGTGGGCTGTATCTTAAGAACCACGTTGAAATGTTCACAGATTGTGTAAATCTAATAATATAATAAAAATAAAGGTTTATGGTACGGAACCCTTCGTGTTCGAGTCCAACTCGCACTTGGCTGGTTTTTTTATTATGTAGGACCTGTGAAACCAAAGAATATTTAAGAAAAAAAGGCAAAGATGTGTAAACTGACTTCACTTTCACTTTCCTCGATAATCGAATAAGGCGCCATTGGGATTTCGGATTATGTAAAGTAAATGGACAGTAGACAATATTCAAATCGGTTCCCAAAAGGTTTGAGAAATAGGAATGGTTTAGTCAGGAAAGTGTGTTAATGTAAAAGGGGCGGGGGGGTTGTGAATCTTTAGTTTACCTTTTGGAGAAATAATAATATTTTACTTACACGTATTCTTTTTTCCGTCTTCTGAATTACTGCATTCGATTTGTTTTCAATCTGCGTAAATATGATCATGTCTCTGCGTATCGATTGCTTTTAAAGTGGTTGCCTATACGCGAGCGCAGAGAGCTAAGGGCTCTAACTACCTTGTTTTCATTTCTTGTCTCTCCCAACTCTCCCAGTTATCTAGCCCCTCACTTTCAATACATTTGCGCCAACGACAATCTAACTAAATCTACGCTCATCAAACAACCGTCTCCTTCAATGTCCCTCTCACCGTACTGACTTTATTCACTCTTCTTTCTTCGTTCAGTCTATTTCTCTTTGGAATGCGCTCCCCCAAGAGATCAGGATTGCCACCAACCGATTATCCTTCAAAGTTAAAGTTCGTGAACACATTCGTAAGAGGTTGGCAGTTGTATCATCACAGCGCTAATGTTTCCCGTTAACTTATTCGCCTTAATTGTTTTAGTATTTCGTTTGTATATTTATCTTATTGATTTGTATATTTATTATATACTAGCTGACCCGGCAAACGTTGTTTTGCCATATAAATACACACAAAAAAAAATTAAAATAGATCAATTCATTACGGAGGAGTTCGATAACAAACACTTATACATTGGAAGATTAGAAAAAGAAAGGTAGCTGTTGCCTGAGACTTCTTTCATCATAATCATCATCGTACCAGCTGAAAGACGTCCACTGCTGGCCCAGCCCCCCCCCCAAACGTCGCCACAACGACCGGTCCTGTACACCTCCATCAGGTCATCGGTCTACCTTGTGGTGCGACTTCGTTCGCGTGTAGTAAAATGATGCTGCTAGGTAAGATCGCTAAGATAAGATATACGAACAGTCAACTTCTAGCATTGCTTGACCCCCTTAGAATGCAAGGCTGTATTACCTTTTCTATTCAAAACGTCGACCTGGCCTAGTAATTTTTCGTAAATAGAACGTACGCTTTTCTATACACGAAAAGTTGCTAGGGTTGTTAACACGCGATAGAGCTATCTAAAGTTGAAATGGGAAACTCTATTCAGAAGAAAAGACTACCTCCGCAACGGAGAGAGTACGGTTGAGATTCCGTTATCCGCACTTAGACTCCCATTCGTGCCGTTGTGCTTAGGGAGTCCTGGCTAGGTTAGCCAGCGAAGCTACGCACATGGTTTTGCTGAGCGTCCTCATCGTTCCGAGGATTTTTGCGGGTTGCAAAGGCCTCATCAATGAAGTCGGCGACTGATTTGTCGGTATCGAAGCAACCTTTGTACATTGGGCTGTCTATGGCGACTATCATAATCATTATCATCATTTCAGCCAATTGCCGTCCACTGCTGAATGTAAGCCTCCCAAAAAGTGCCAACCACCTCGGTCTTGTGCAGTCCACGTCCATCCGCTGCCAACCACCTTTTTTAAATCATCGATCAGTGCCTATGTTGAAAATATATTTTTAGGGGGCCCGTAATTATACCGATTCCTTCTCATCCTTATTTGGAGGGTATTTCTACTTGGGTTGAGAAGTCGCTTAGTTGGTCGCAGGTACAGGCTTAACATTGCCATTTTTGAGTGCCTGTAATTTGTAGCCTGTGATCATCTGTTGTCTTGAAGTTCAGTTGGTCTCTGGCAAATTCATGTACGAATCAGTGAGAAAGGTAAGAGGAGAAGTGGGTATAGTTCCAGCAGTACCGTCTCGGAAACTCTCTTCGCGAGTTCGCCTCTGGCATCATTGCTTGGGGATCTACAGTTTCCCATGATCCACTGGAGGGTGAAACCCGCAACGGATAATTTTTGGCCCTGAGCTGTTGCTTGACAGGGAATTGAACAGTTTTAGCCATGCCGGCCGAAATCTTATTTCAGCTACTATGACAGTTTGTTGGATACGTGTGACTTTGAACCGAGTGCCTTTGCAAAGTTTTTTAGAAATTACATATTTAAATAGAAATTATAAAATTTTATCGGATAGTATCTGTCATTTTCTTCCTTTGCGTTTTCATGGAAATATTTTCCTTATTTTTCCCAAAATCATTTGTCAATATTATCGGTCTGCTTGGTCGGTAGGTTCCCTGTTCACAGAAGTAATGAATTAATTCTGAAGCAACGGGACAACACAGGCTATCTTCTAAAATAACCAAACCACCTCTTGATTGTGGTGTATGCTATCGGCAATTTTTAACAATATTCGTAAAACAATGCGCATTTGAATGCCCTTCTTAAATCATGTTCGCATTTTCTTCTTCTCCGTCGTTCCTTCAATGCTGAGGATCGCGACCACACACGACGCGTATCCATGCGGTCTTCTGCTGCGTGGACCGCTCTGTGCATGATGCCTCTAACAGCCTTCTTTATGGCGTCTGACCATCAAGTAGACCATATGTTTGCATATTTGAACTTTAATGTGTTGATATTATATTGCGCCTATTCTTAAATCAACAAAGTTAAGAAACTGCTTGATGATTCAAGTTGATTCTAAATTTATTTTGAATCAGGAATTCAAATCAAAACGTTTATAGAACACAGTTAGACATCCGATTAATTAATCTAATTCAACTTTTTTCGCGACTCTTCTATCATGGGACTTCGCCAGCTGCTTGCACCCACCCGCATGACGTGACCCTGGCCTTAGGCCCGTAAAGATTCGTTATTGAGCAACTCAAGTTAAGCTAAGCAAATGTAAGCGCACGCCTTTTGACGAATATTCTAATCTTAACACCGCCATTAAAAAATGAGGTCAAATGTATAACGCCATCTATGGAATCTGAAGTAGAAGATGAACTGTCAAAATATTTAAAGACTTAAAATATGTTTTGATGAAATTCTCATGCTGTCGTTAGTACTCGTACTATTTGGATCAATAGATGGCATTACGGGTATCTGCATTACGTATAAGTTGATTTCATCTATATTGCCATAATAAAATTACTATCCGGTTTATGTCTAAAAGTTTTGTGCTGATGCGAACAAAAAAGAATAAAGAAGAAAATAGTTCCTGTCAGTATTATCCTTTAACACCCTAGCCATTATATTTTGACACAGATGAATGCTAAAAAATATACAAAATATGAAAATAACGTATTATTAATGTATGAAAATATTAGTTAGATTAAAAAAAGGAAATTAATAATTAAAAAAATATATAATTCAAAAACATTCACGATCGTTTGGATTCGAATCCACGCCATGATTTTCGTAAGGCAGTCTTTAAACCGATGGTCTATGACTTCTGTGAACAAACGGTTCAAATAGCCGATCTTATTTATGTCATGGTTTTTCGCTGCTCAGCTCCTTGAAAGTATAGCGTGATGATAAACATTGCTAAGGTTAGACGAATAAGTTTCTGCAAAGTTATATTAAGTTGTGATTTTTATAACAATTCCCCACTAAACTGTTTGGCAAAATGTGAAATATAAATTTAAATTTTAGTTTAAGTGCAAAAAACCCATTTTATTATTTTTTTGACAATACTTTTGAGTAAAAATAAAGTTCAAAAAATAAAATAAATACAAAAATAATAGTTGTTGCTGGCCGGGGATCGAACCTTGTGCCTGTCGTTAAAACGGACATTTTTAAACATTGCTCATCGTCCAAAGCATAAAGCGTGATAATATATAGCCTAAAACCTTCTCGTGATCAGAACGCACACAACAAAAAAAGAATTATCGAAATCGGTCCAGCCGTTCAAGCGTGATGCGATGACCAAGGGAAATAGGGATTCATTTTTATATATATAGATTTATATTGTATGTATGGTTTATATTTGTATATTGTTCATTATTGTATTTGAATCGCTTTAAATTTTCTTTATTGCACCTACGACTATTCTCTGCATTACCCAAAGGTTGACTGGTAGAGAATGCCTATGGCATTAAGTCCGCCTCTGTACATTTTTGTGCTGAAAGTGTTTAAATAAATAAATATTTTGTAAATCGTACATGTAAGTATGCCGTATAGTGTCGGCCGGTGCCGTAAAAGGTCAATACCATCCCATCACTTCCCGTGGGTGTCGTAAGAGGCGACTAAGGGACTCACCAGAGAATGGGCAGCAGCGTTCATTGCAAAATTCAACACCATGCGATCGCCAACCCGCCTGCCATTAGTTGCCTGTATTAGTTGACATGTATGGGAGCTCTCTTTAATTTTTAATTTTATATCATTTTTATTATTTGTTGTTATAGCAGTAATAGGAATATACAAGAAACTCTGTGAAACTTTCAACTATCTACCTATTCCTCTACGACAGACGGGCGGACTGATGGACGGATGGACGAACAGCGGAGACTTAGTAATAGGGTTCCGTTGGTTACCTACCCTGTGGGTACGGAAACCTTTAAAAAGCACGTCTCTCTATCTCATTGTGGTGTAAAAAGGAGTTTTTTTTTTGACAAAACGTGTTGGTTGGAGATAAGAAAGAAATATTTTTCGTTTGTTTTGTTAAATAATGTATTGTACTTAAACATTGATGCTAGTGGATCCTGTATGATCTCGTATTATAATACTGTAAGTTGTTTCAGAGGTTTGCAATGTTACTAAGCTTTATGCTAAGATTTTTTTCTTTTTCTTTAATTTTGTGTTGAGTTTACAAAAAACAATATTTGCTGAAAAATTATAACGTATGAACTCTCTCTCTCTCTTATTCTGGGTCTTTTGTATTTTGCGTCACCATTTAATAGAAATAACGTGTTGGTTGGAGATAGAAAAGATTAACTACTACAAAATAGGAATCTTTTTCTAGTTTAATTTTGATTTCAAAGTTATTTTTATTGAACAAAAAAGGAGATATTGCCAAAATATTGATATTAGTTGCCATTTTTCAAGGTGAAATTTGGAAAAGAGCATCGAAATCAGAATAATAACCCAATTCCAAAACTCCCGGAAAACTTTTAAGATAAAATGACTGGACTAGAAAGCTTGCAACACTAACATACTTGTAATGATATTATTATTTACTGTTGTAATATCACATTGTAAAAACCCATCTATGTATTCGACTGAAAGACTTGTATCTATGGTCATGAATAAAAACATTATTAAAAAAAAAGTTAATTCGTAGATAAATGGCCGCCGCGCTCACTGTCTACCCCGGAAGGGTTGATACGTGACTGATAGCCCGGAGTATCCCAGAATTGCTTAGCCTGTCATGAAGTCAAGTTTTAACAACTTCGGAAGTAGCCCCTAGATATGTATGACTGGGTTTATTGAGATATCTGTCAGGGTAAATAGGTCTAAAGAGTTATAGTGCTAGATAAGATAGGGTCTATTTTTGTTCTGACCTACGGAAAGTTTGGGGTTACTGCTAACATTAACTTTATTTATTCGTTTGTTTTTGTTTTGTTAAATAATTTATTGTACTTAAACATTCATGCTTGTGGATCCTGTATGATTTGGTATTACAATACTGTAAGATGTTTCAGAGGTTTGCAATGTTAATAGGGTTATGTTGACTTTTGTTTTTTCTTAATTTTGAGTTTTAGAAAACACAATATTTGCTGAAAAAATATTTATTTATTCACAAAATCCACAGCTCTTTCTTGTTTTTTATTACAACTTATGAACTCTGCTTCTGGGTCTTTTGTATTTTGTATCACCATTTGAAAGAAATATATGAGAAGAAAACTACCTCTACTGTGATTGATTGATAAATTGGAAAAACAAGCGACCCACCCCGGCTTTGCACGGGTGCAAATTATATACTAAAACCTTCTTCGAGAATCACTCTATCTATTAAAAAAACTCGCATCAAAATCCATTGCGCAGTTTTAAAGATCTAAGCATACCTAAGGACAGACAGACAGCGGAAGCGACTTTGTTTTATACTATGTAGTGATTGTGTGTATTTAAAGCAGAGTAAAAATTCTATAAAACAAGTGTACAATAAGTTATCTTATCACACAAGGCAATCTCTTACAGACAACCTTTTTTTAATTCGGGTCCAGCATAAGCTTAGGTTTTGTAAGATCTGCACCGCGGCTTTTTGATCTACTTGAAATTAAAGTATCATTCTGCAAAATATTCAAAGCCTGAAAAGTTTGCATAAACAAAACATTTTTCAGGAATAATTTAACACTAGCCGTCTTAAATTTATCCAACATTTTTCTCAACAAACACTTTATTTTTTATATCACAAAGAGTATGAAAGGTACCTAACTCGTCGGAAATGTGTGTTTACATAGTTTTAAGTGGCGTTAAAGCGTTCTTTTTGAAAACGCGTTGTAAATGACGATGTTTAAAAGGCGTTTATATTACGTTACGTTTGTTTGCTGTAGAAGATATGACAAGACTTTTCAAAGTGTTTTAAGATTGTTGAGATCAAGCTTGTTTTGAGGTTTTAATCTTTTAAGCCTTTGTACACGTTTTTTTATCACACCCACGACGCACAGATGACGCGCACTAACGCGCTTTAAACGGATTTAAAATGTAAAGAAAAAATGCAAATAAATTATGTCTACTACTTCCCGCTCGGTTATTTTCCCATTTCAAAGCTATCATAAAATCTACAGACGTCTCTGGTAGAATAGAAGAACATTTTTTTCTTTTGATAGTTTCCGTTGCAAGCAATAAATTTTTAAATCATATTATCGAAATGCAGGCAAAAAGATATGTAAGTTTTTTCAACCCCAAAGTGAAATATCGTGTGTGTTAATTGTTCAAATACAGCTAAGGAGTGAAATTTTCTGCTGGAGTCTGTGTTTCCTGATGGCTGCATCCTGGGGGTCTTTAAGTCAAGAGTGAACAGATTACTTCTAGGCAAGCGCGCTCCATGTTCATCATCTCTTTAGATCAGGTCAGATTGTGGTCAACGCGAGCCTCTCTATATTATAGAGCTGAAAAGTTTGTTTGGTGGAATACGCTAATCTCAAGATATATTGGTTCGATTTAAAAAAAACTTATAGTATTGGATAGCCCATTTATCGAGGAAGGCTACAGCCTATATAACATCACGCTACGACACATAGGAGCGGAGCATTGATAAAAATGTGTCACAGATGAAATTGCGCGGGTCAGCAGCAATATTGCGCACAGCTAAAGTGTGGAACTCTCTGCCAGCGTCTGTGTTCCCGTCCACATATAACCCGTCTGCCTTCAAAGCAAGAGTGAACAGGCATCTTCTGGGCACGCTCGCTCCATCATAGACCTCATCCATCGCTTTCCATAAGGCGTGATTGTGGTCAAGAGCAAGCCCATTCCTCAAAAACAAAATACTTGAGTACTCACCTGTCCACAGAGATAGCAACTAAGTTGAATATGCTAGAGGTGGAGCAGATGACGTCGATGGCGATGTAGCAGTCGCACACCACCGGCGGCAGCCCCCACACGCCTGCGTTGAACTAGAAACAAGGAAATAACAGTGTTAAACCTTGAGGAATAGGTGCGAGAATGCAATATTAACAGTACCTCTAATGTTGACAATAAGTTGGTGACAAAATGCTTGAAGTCAAAGTTGCTTGAGAAAAGGACAGGAAGATTGTGACAACAACAGGCAAATAACAGTGTTAAAACTAGAGCAAAAAGTGCGAGAATATAATACTTATCAATCCTAGGGAAACAATAAGTTAGTGGCATGATGCGTGAAGTCAAAGTTGCTTGAGAAAAGGACAGGAAGATTGTGACAACAACAGGCAAATAATAGTGTTAAAACTAGAGCAAAAAGTGCGAGAATATAATACTTATCAATCCTAGGGAAACAATAAGTTAGTGGCATAATGCGTGAAGTCACAGTTGCTTGAGAAAAGGACAGGAAGATTGTGATAACAACAGGCAAATAACAGTGTTAAAACTAGAGCAAAAAGTGCGAGAATATAATACTTATCAATCCTAGGGAAACAATAAGTTAGTGGCATGATGCGTGAAGTCAAAGTTGCTTGAGAAAAGGACAGGAAGATTGTGACAACAACAGGCAAATAACAGTGTTAAAACTAGAGCAAAAAGTGCGAGAATATAATACTTATCAATCCTAGGAAAACAATAAGTTAGTGGCATGATGCGTGAAGTCAAAGTTGCTTGAGAAAAGGACAGGAAGATTGTGACAACAACAGGCAAATAACAGTGTTAAAACTAGAGCAAAAAGTGCGAGAATATAATACTTATCAATCCTAGGGAAACAATAAGTTAGTGACATGATGCGCGAATTCGAAGTTACTTGGGAAAAGGACAAGAAGATGGGGACAACAACAGGGAAATAACAGTGTTAAAACTAGAGGGAAAAGTGCGTGAATATAATACTTATCAACCCTAGGGAAACAATAAGTTAGTGGCATGATGCGTGAAGTCAAAGTTGCTTGGGACAAAGACAGGAATATCAAGGTTAATAACAAGGTTTCAGGGCGATAACTGACGCCGCGCCGCAAATCTAGACTGTGTATACGGTGCCGCCGCAACACCAGCATGTGCTGTGTGCCTGTGCTGACCATTCCATTACTGGCGTCAACGAATTACTAGAAAAATTCGGTGATATAGAAAAATCAATCCTAGGGTAACTTAGGACCAGTCACAATAGGTTAGAGCCGCGGTCTCGGTACGGCACCTCACAGAGTATCGGGCACATTTTCAGGGTTCCGTACCCAAAGGGTAACCAACGGAACCCTATTACTAAGCCTCCACTGTCGGTCCGTCCATCCTACGTCTATCTGTCAGCGAGCTGTATCTCAAGAATCGTAATATAGTAGGTAGACAGTTGAAATTTTCACAGATTGTGCATTTCTATAGCCGCTATAACAATAAATAATAAAAATTAATGTTTATGGTACGGAACTCTTCGTGTGCGAGTCCGACTCGCACTTGGCCGGTTTCTTACTTTCATTTGCATTTATTAGAAAGCTGTAATTTTGACATAACAAACAGACACTTCAATTTTATATACGTATTCACAATCAATATGAATAGGTATATAACATTGAAATTGAAATTCGCTAATAAAGACAGAAGACTATCTTTATTTGACTATTTCTATTTTCATAATGTGTGAAGATCTTAAACCGAGTACATTCTGCGAACCGGCACGTCCGCGTCGGCCCGCTCGCAGTCCCTTCTGACGAGCGACCAGCGAGCGTCACGTCAAACAAGTACAACAGAAGCTCCAGACCGCGCAAGCGCGTGTATCCCTCACTACTCCCACAAGCTACTGTTCTAGAATGGTTCAGGAAGTTAAATAAATGTAAACAATCTTGATGTGTCTTTTTATTTTAAAACACAGTTTAAAAATAAATTATAACTAAAAACCGATATACTTAAATACCACAATAACGATTGCTAAATCAATTGAACCATTGGTTTAAGCAGCAGTTTATTTGTTTAATATTTATGTTTATGGGGTTATAGTAATCTATTCGGGCATAACTTTGTTGTTTTTTAGGGTTCCGTACCCGAAGGGTAACCAACGGAACCCTATTACTAAGCTTCCGCTGTCTGTCCGTCCGTCCGTCTGTCTGTCAGCGGGCTGTGTCTCAAGAACCGTAACAGAAAAAAATTCACAGTGTGTATTTCTTTTGCCGCTATAGCAACAAATAAAAAAAAAATAATTGAAAATTAAAGGGGGATCCCATATTAGTTTTGATACTTTTAGTATGTTGTTTAAGGTATCTTTACCTACAACTATACCAAAATTCGTAATACACGAATTAGTTACCCTATTTGCACCCGACTGCCAAGGAAGGATAGGTATGTTTGGTTGTTTGTTTGTTTTCTTTATTACCTCGTACCTTCCTAACGGCTGAATGGATTTCGACAGTTAAGGTGTCGTTAAATTAATTTAAAAACCCAATTGTCTCTAGATAGGTGTTTTTTTATAGATCAATATGGTTGATTTTAGGCGCTAAATTATAAGTCGTTAATATATTTTTCTAAGGGTAACCAACGGAACCCTAATACTAGCCTCCGCTGTTCATCCGTCTGTCTGTCAGCGGGCTGTATCTCAACCGTAATAGGTAGACAGTTGAAATATTCACAGATTATGTATTTCTATTGCCGCTATAATAAAAATAAAGGTTTATAGAAAGGAACCCTTCGTATGAAAATTCGACCTGCACTTGACCGGTTTTTTGTAAAACAGTTTTTATTTATGGTGGGGGAAATGTAACGAGGCACGACCGAGTCGGCCTCTCTACATTTCCACCTGAAGAGCGACCGACAAGCCACGGCAAGCTTCACGCAACAGAGGCGTGGGACCGCGCATGCGCGCAATTCACTACGTTACGATACGACTCATACTTGCACAATCCCATATTGTTGGGGTTCTCTAGAGCATAAGTTTGCTGTTCATGAATCGATCTCGATGATTATTTTTGTGTTTGGTTAAGTTTTAGCTACTTATATTGCATTTGCACATTAATCTGCGAAGGTACACAATAGAATTAGATAGCGGGGTACTTCAGTTGTCGTGAAATCGTGGAATAAAAACTATTTATTCAGTATATTGTTGAGTTTTGCGTACAATAATGTATGGAGCCATAAATTTCTTTAGCGATTTCAGTGTTGGTCCCACGGTAAAAGTTGATCATAATACAATAAAGTATTTTGAGGTGTCGCGTGTATTCTGTCACACTTTGAATACAATATTATGTGATGGAAGGCAAAGGGTACGTCCGCGCCAACTCTGTGCCTTCTACGACTGACGCGAGAGCTTCTTACAACTGAGGGTCCCAGCCGAGCACCGCGCAAGCGCGGTTTGGTCCTAATTCGATACCATCCCATTTACCTATAAACTTATTTATCATGTTTGTTTTGATAAAGAAGTTCATGGGTGCCGAGATGGGATGATACCGAGTTGGGACTAAACCGCATACCACTTACTACTCTACTGTAGATCTATTAGAGCACTGGATGGATGGAGGAGAGGTCACTGTTTTATTGTAAACGCTGTAAGTTTCTTTCGTCCCAACTATCAATTAATTTATAACAAAGGACACCGTTGGCGGCGGCGGCGGCGGTTCTCGGCGTACCGGAAGACGTAAGGTTGGAAGGCCTAACCACAAGGTGGACCGATGACCTTTTGAAGGTTGCGGGTAGCCGATGGATGCGAGACGCACTTGACTGGTCGTTGTTGACGCTTGGGGGAGGCCTATGTCCAGCAGTGGACGTCTTTCGGCTGATATGTTTTATTAAAAGTAATTAATAGTAGCAAATAGGTATTATCCTGTGCACATGGTCTCATGTACATATCAAGTTTGGTCCAGCCATCAAGACGGTTATATATGAACATACGCTTATGGAAGTAGTTCTGCCTGTCCCCTTTTATGCGCCTTGCTATAAGGTTGATGATCAGACACTGAAGCGAAAAGGTGTTCACATTTGCACAATACGCGTAACACATAACTTGCAACCTATATGATTTCGTCGCAGATTTCTAAGGGCATTGTAACACATGTTACTACTCGTCAAAGCTGAATAGAATTCATTAGGTCCTAATAATAGACGTCTTACAATGAAGTACTAAAGGTCGCCTAGCTCGGGGCCGGGACTTGAACCCCAGTCTATTGTAAAGAGAACCTATCTGAAGATACCTTTATGACTTTAATGGAAGGACGAGGTGACTTAAATTTATCTTTGATTCATTTTCAAAGTAATACGTTTTGTTAGTTACTATGGTAGACGCCAAATAAATGAAACACATGTATCTAAAACAATAATTTATATAAATGTAGATGGATGGAGAGGGAGAGGAAGGCCAAAAAGAAAAGATGGATGGACTTAGTGATCTGGGGCTGAGGAATCTGTTCGACTAAAACCCATCCGTGTTCTTCCTAGTGCCCTTTGCGTTCCAGGGCTACGGTACCTCTTTGTACCGTAGCCCTGGAACGCAAAGGGCACTAGGAAGAACACGGATGGGTTTTAGTCAGTAAGAGTCTGACACTCCCTCCTTCTCCACCCAAAGCGGGAGGAGTCATTTGATGATTTCCCAGGCTTAAAAAAAAGGACTTAGTGATAGTTTGACGGCAGATAGGGTAGAGAGGAATAAAAAAACGTTTTTTTTTTACATGGGATTAGGGCAGGAAGATGATGAATGGTCATTGACTAAAATACATTTATTGACTTTAATAATTCAAAAAACAGAAATAAAGACAAAGCCGTACTGAATCGACTTCTATCATTAAACTTTACCTTAGATCTCTAGTAATTTCCTTTTCTTGGGGGCAGTAAGGTTAGAACACTGACACGCTAGTGTTAGAGTTTTTAAACCGCCTCAAGGGCCTCTGACATGGTTTATTTGACAACCGCCATTTGGCGTCTGGAACCACCGGCTTATACGTGCTTTTCAAAGCACGGAATCATCTTTTTATCAGACAATCAGGTGAATCAAGCCTGCAATGTCCTAACCAAACTAGAAAACAACTTTACAAAGTATGCTTTCCCGTGGAAATTGAACCCACGACCACCGGGTCACAAGGCAAACGCCTAAACCACTCGACCACGGTGGCTCTAGTAATGAAAACCGGATTATAATTTCAAGTATACCGCACTAGGTATTTGAATAATCTAGACCTCATCTTACGAAGTCATGGCAATAATGTTAAGGTTTTTTCATCTGTTGTTTTCTTGCTCATTCAAGATAACTCTTAATCTTCTTCTTTATCTTCCACCTGGCGTTAATCCCGGCTATTGCCAGGGTCCGCCTTCCTACTTAGCTTCCTCCACTTTGCCCGATCTTGAACATCCTTCTCAGTCAGGCCATTGGCTCTCATGTCGGATTTCACGACGTCCAGCCAGCGCTTGCGAGGGCGACCACGGGACCTAGCCCCAAGGACAGCCATATTCATGCATCTCCGACCAACGTACTCCATAGGGCGGCGCATGATGTGGCCATACCATCGCAGACGACACTCTTGCAGTTTTTTCCCCACGTCACGGACACCAAGACTACCTCAGATGTAAGAGTTGCGTATGCGATCGGATCGCGTTACGCCACTCATCCACCTCAGCATCTTCATCTTCATCTCTTAATATACATAATTAGGAAACACACGGACTTAATAATCTTAATTTCCAATACGCAATGATCAATGCTCATTTTTTCGCTTAATTAAGAGAAGCCTGTTGGTTATTATATTGACCTAAAGTGCGAAAAACAAAGAAACAAAACCATAAACACCGACTTCCGAAATTTAGGTTGTTTTATAGTTTGTAGAGTTTTGTTTTTTCTTTCTTCGAGGAGCTCGTGGCTAGATAATAACAGCCGCACGGGTCGATCTTCAAGGTTAAGCAACGCTTGCCAAGGTTGGTCTGTGGATGGGTGACCATATTCACATACCGAGTTTCCTCCGTGCCTCGGAAAGCACGTCGCAGTCGGCAGTCGTTACGGATAGTCAGAAGCCAGTAAATCTGACTCCAGTCTTGCCATGAAATACCGTGTTACCCAGATAATGGGTTGTGGAGGTCTGGTAGGCAGCCGCTCCACGTAAAATATTGGTATTCAGCTAAATCCGGCTTGACTGGAAGCCGACCCCAATATAGATGGGAAAAGGCTAGGCAGGTGATGATGAGTCTTTTGTTTTTCTTTTCTTCTTAAAGTTGTGGCGCACGATCTAACATGCATTTTGTTTTCATTGTTCTTACATGGCGACTTAACCTTCCAATATCTCTGCAACATGACCCTCTAGGGCACCACTTTGCTAGCATTTTTGTTTCTTTATGTGTCCTCCCCATGTATTATGTATGCATCCAGTTGATTTGGTGTAAAATGACTGTGACAGACAGACATGCGAGTAATCCTATGAGGGATCGATTTTTTTATACGGACGTTAGAATTCTTGAAAAAAAGTTGTAGATCAAGGTCACAATACCTTGAAAGATAGTCTCGACCTCAAAACATAATATTCTCGGCTCAAAACACCGAAGGGAAGTTAAGCGCTCGTTGGCAAGATTACAAGACCTTTTTCCGGATTACAAGAAATATGCAAGGAAATGTCCTTTCTATGTCGAGGTCAACATCGAGTAAATATGGTAACTCTAGGGTAAAATGGGCCGCAATAACATGTCTTTTTAGGGTTTTTTAGGCAAATAGAAAAAAGGGACCCTTAAAATATTCAGCCGGATGTTACAATGTTTTAAAATTCTTTGGGTACGGAACCCTAAAAAGTCAGTTAGAAACATAATACTGATCTGTATTATGTTTCACAGAGGAGACTCAGTAAAAGGGTTCCGTTGGTTACCCCCAACAGAACTCTATTACTGAGCCTCCTCTGTCCATCCATCCGTCCGTCTGTCTGTCAGCGGGCCTCAAGAACCGTAACAGGCAGAAAGTTGAAATTTTTACAGATTGTGTATTTCTATTGCCGCTATAACAACAAGTACTAAAAATGAAGGTTGATGGTACGGAACCTTTTGTGTGCGACTCCGAATCGCACTTGGCCGGTTTTTTTAGTTTACACAGTGCGAGCTCTAATTAGACAGTAGAGTAGTCGGAAACATATTCGGATTGTCTACTCGTACGCCAGTATAAGCTCGGCTCGCCCTAACTGTCTTCACGGTGATTGTAGCTGCCCAGTCTCTTGCGAGGCACGGAGGAGCTTCGGTATGTTAAGATGGTCACCCATCCGTAGACCGACCTCGGCAAGCGTAGCTTAACTTAGAAGATCGGCCCGTGTGGCTGTTATAATTTAGCCACGAGCTCCTCTGGACTTCATATGTATAATCATCAGTATGACAGTTGGTCCGTTCACGTTTTCCATAGACAATACAAATATTGATTTAAAGCACATGCGGGTCTAAAAAGGCTACTTTAGTAAAATCATATTAGAATCATAATATGATTTTACTAAAGTAGACTAAGTAATAACAGCCGCACAGGTTGATCTTCAAGGTTAAGCAACGCTTGCCGAGGTTGGTCTGTGGATGGGTGACCATCTTAACATATCGAGTTTCCTCCGTGCCTCGGAAAGTACGTTAAGCTGTTGGTCCCGGCTGTAATTTGTAAATATTTGGCAGTCGTTTTGGATAGTCAGAAGCCAGTAAATCTGACTCCAGTCTTGCCAAGGAGTACCGTGTTACCCAGTTAATGTATTGTGGAGGTCTGGTAGGCAGCCGCTCCACGTAAAATACTGGTATTCAGCTGAATCCGGTTTGACTGGAAGCCGACCCCAAAATAGTTGGGAAAAGGCTAGGCAGATGGTGATATTAGAATCATAATATATATCATACAACAATCTACAGATTTCATTTTAATTTTTATTAAGTACCTACTAAAGCATTAGGTTCAAGATTGATTAGGAGACAGCTGTGATGGCGAGCATAATGTGCTTTCTAATAATGGCCTTTTTAGACCCGCTGTTGTGTATTTTAAGAGACAAAAGTTGTGAAATATTTCTCGTTAAATTCAAATGAGGTTTGATTCTCCGAATACTGAATATATTATTGTTTACAGAATAATACCAACTAACTAATAGCTGGAAACCATATCAATAACTCCTTTTGCGAACCCATAACATTGTAATAGGTACATAATGTAATTAAAATAACATCAAACCGTTGCTCTCCGAACGGTTAGACAGAGATGAACATATTTTTTTTAAAGTCCCTCGGCAAACTTCGTGTTTTGTCTTTCGTCGGGTTTCTGTCAGTTGCCCTTTGCACTCGGTGCAGACCGGACGCTCTCAATCAACTTGGAATTAAATAGTTGTTAATACTTTTAACTTAATGTAATTTATTTTAAAAATAGGAGAAAAATTCGTTTGTATTCGGAAATGCGATGAATGCCGAGGAACATTGAGAAAATAGTTCTATTATATTAAATAGTAATTTATATGTCGTGGACATGTCATATAATTGGGCCAATCTAACTTAACCTCGGCCACATCATGAAATGGACTATTATGCGATATGAACACGTCATGTATGAAGAGTACCTATAATTATGTGCATGTACATGTAGGATCCTGTACCCGGAGGGTAATAACCAACGGAACCTCAACAGTAAGTCTCCTCTGTCCGTCTGTCTGCCAGCTGGCTGTTTCTCATGAACCGTAATAGGAAGACAGTTTAATGCCTTTCCATTACAGCTGAGCGAGGCAGTGGAGCGGAGAAATTTTAACCAATGGAATTGTATAAAATCTCCGCACCACGCGACTCACTGACATTTTGACTGAAATGATTGGTTAATATTTCTCCGTTTCTCCGCTCCGCTGCCTCGCTCCGCTGTAATGGACAGGCACCCCAAGAGTGCGTATTTCTATTGCGACTTAAAATAAAATTTAAGTGGGTCCTATACGAGATTCTCACATACTTACAAGTACCTTATTACGCCTATATATTCATTCTTTCCCAACCATGTTTCATCTATGCCTCGCAAGTCGCATTCAATCACAAATTCAAAAGCAACTGTACTCAACTACCGAGGCCTATATTCAGCACGCACGGTCGACAGCTGGCAGCCAGTCACAGTTCCAGCCTTAGGCTGACTGTTCACTGGAGCGGAGAGAAGAGGAGCGGAGCGTAGTTGTGCCAATATTAACCAATGGAATTTCATTAAATTGCCGCTCCGCTTCAGTGGGCAGGGATTTGTGAACTACTTTAAATTCATACACAACCGGGAAGCAAAGCGAGGCAGTGGAGCCTGGAAGCTAAAAAACACCGGCCGGCTGTTCAAATTACTTTGTCGCGTGCACTCAGCATAGCTCCGCACAGGTCGCAACTCCGCACTACTTCTCTCACACACACTGTACGTAACACACAGTCTCACACAATTCGTAACTCCGCTCAACATTACTCCCTCGCTCCCTCGCCACATAAATCGACAGACAGCCTTAGCCTCGACGTATTTCAGACAGACGGAGCTCGTTACGCTCATTATTCCGACCG
This sequence comes from Lacanobia oleracea, assembly GCA_950371165.1. Classification (NCBI taxonomy): domain Eukaryota; kingdom Metazoa; phylum Arthropoda; class Insecta; order Lepidoptera; family Noctuidae; genus Lacanobia; species Lacanobia oleracea. The sequence goes on from OX493396.1 coordinate 23,211,359, forward strand.
CTTAGGCGATTGCTGCCGGACATAAGTACCGCGCCGGTATATGCCCGGACGGGCTCTCACAAAGAGCTTTCATGTTGATGATTGTTTACAAAGGGATGTATAGAGAATGCTGTTTTCGTAAATTACTAGTCTTCTTTTTTTGTTCAGTATTGAACAGAAGAAGACAGTAGCTGAAGTCATTAAAGATAGAAATCTATACTAATACTAGCAGACCTAGCAGACGTCATCCTGCCCGGAAAAGTAGAGCCACATTTAATATGATATTTTAAATTTTGCGATTCTATGATAATATAAGTTTAATTTTTATTACTTACTGTGTAAACGTGAACTGTCTAGCTATTACGGTTCTTGAGATACAGCCCGCTGACATACAGATTGAAGGACGGATGGATGGCTGGACGGACAGCAGAGGCTTAGTAATAGGGTTCCGTTGGTTACAAATTGGGTACGAAACCCTAAAAAGCACAAACAACATGACTCATTTAATAATACCCTCAGATACTTTTGAAACAGTGATAACGGATGAATAAATCATTAATTCATGTTAAATCTACACGTAGCAACTAAAAACAGTTCAGCGTAAAATGTATTGTTCAAAACTGAAAATCATTTCAGCTACACTTGAATTTTTCAGCACGAACAAGCCGGAAGCACACCCAAGAGTGCTATTGGAAACATTCATAAAATGCATTGCAGTTCGTGATTCCACAAAAACAGAACGGTTGTATTTCCTGCTAACTACAAGACCATTGGCGTGATTACACGATCTGCGAAACTTTGAAGGAACGTGTTTTAGTAGGCTAACCTTCGTGAAAGTTAATTGCTTAAATATTAAACCACAATGATATGAAGCAAACAATAACATATCATCATTATCATATCAGCCAAAAGACGTCCACTGCTGGACATAGGCCTCCCCCAAGCGTCGCCACAACGACCTGTTCTGTGCGTGTCGCATCCATCGGCTACCCGCGACCTTCACCAGGTCATCGGTCCACCTTGTGGTCAGCAGAAATAGAAATATTTATTTCGTCAGTCCGTCAGGTAAAGACCCAAACGATCGAACCATATGTAATGCCCGGTATCTGAGGTACTATCATGTATAATAGCATCTTGACAAATAGCGTTAACGGACAGATAAACGGTCGATAAAATGTCTCAGAAACCGGGCTTAATGTACTATTTTAAGTATCAGATGATTTTTTTAAATAAAGAGATACACATTATCATTTGATTTCAGGACTAATCTAAAACGAAAAGGACACACCATAATCAAATTATCAGAACGAAAGTGACACATTTCAAACATCACACTTTGCCTAAAACCAACAAAAAGTAACAAAATCCCATAACTCATACAATATTCAAATCTCATACCAAAACAAGTATCAGCTACCCTCTGCTCATACAAAATTAACTTCAACATACCCTCATAGTACGTAAAAAACTCGTATCGTAACATTTCCGACATTAATCTCATTAGGAGGCCTTTTCGACCTTCCAGAGCACAGAGCTTGGAACCACCGCACTGGCGGCGAGTAGATACGTTGTAATCTAAAATGTGTATGAGTTTATTCCGGTAATTCGACGAATCAGCTGTACCGGCGTTGAAGTTGAAGAAGAGAAAAAAAGGCATTTGCGGTGTCTTGCGAGAAAACAGCCGACGGGTCACGGGCAACTGCTAGAAACCTGTGCAGTGCTCGGTAAAACTACGAATATTTCGATCATTTTTCAGGTTTGGTCTTGTAACTTTTAACTTATTGGGTAACTTGAAAAAAAAAAAATTGCTACAATTTGAGCGCAACCCACAAGGTGGACCGATGACCTGGTGAAGGTTGCGGGTAGCTGATGTATGCGAGACGCACAGGATCAGTCGTTGTGGCGACGCTTGGGGGAGGCCTATTTTCAGCAGTGGACATCATTCAGGTGAGGAGCTCGTGTTGTCGACCTTCAAGGTTAAGCAACGCTTGCCAAGGTTGGTCTGTGGATGGGTGACCATCTTAACATACCGAGTTTCCTCCGTGCCTCGGAAAGCACGTTAAACCGTTGGTCCCGGCTGTCAATTGAAGATCTTTGACAGTCGTTACGGATTGTCAGAAGACTGTTAATGGGTCTCGGAGGTCTGGTAGGCAGCCGCTCCACGTAAAACACTGGTATTCAGCTAAATCCGGTTTGACTGGAAGCCGACCCCAATATAGTTGGGAAAAGGCTAGGCAGATGATGATATTAATGGACGTCATTCGGCTGATATGATGATGATGAGCGCAACCGTGGCTTTAGAGATAAACTTCAAACATTGACCATGTCTCCCAAAAAATCTGACCCTAGTCAAAATTATCATGGGCGATCATTCGTCAAGTTCATTATTTGAGTAAACGATGACACTCACTGACACGCTTATCTTGTACAAGCTAACCCACGCAACTTTGTCTGCGTTACATTTTGCATTAATGCTCTGATCCTATTGGCCATAACGTGACCTATGGCCTTCCTCGATAAATGGCCTATCCAACACTAAAATATTTTTTCAACTCGACCCAGTAGTTCCTGAGATTAGCGCGTTCAAGCAAACAAACAATCAACTCTTCAGCTTTAAATTATTAGTATAGGTGAAACTTTTGACGTTGCCTTTTCTGGCAGTTACTGTGTTTCGTTGCTCTGTGGTCGAAATGTACGCGAAACGGTCGCAAAGTCACACACTGCAGGAAACTGATAGTACTATCTAAATAAGTGTAATTATGCTTATACACCCCTTTTGAAGGTAGGTTGATGTTCATTTTGAGAAGCGTAGTTTCGGGAAAGGCGAGCTGATCTTGGTGAGAATGCGGTAAGGTTTCAAACACATATGGTATATGTGAGATTTCTATTGCACTAACAACTTTTTATTTATTATTTATGTTAATTCTATATGTTCTGTTTCTCCTGTTTGTATGTCGAATGTGAAATATGGTTTCAATTTTTACTGAATGCGGATGTTTAAGAAACTTGACGCGCTTCATGTTCTGGTAAGCTCCTACTTTTTCTAGTAGGATTTATTTGAAGTTCGACTTCTTTAGAATGATATTACCTAGTGAAACAAGAATTATTTTGATGAAAAACAGTTTCTATACAGGTGCTAACAAATTCAAGGCCAGTAATTTGCTGAAAAATCCTTTTTTTAAATCAAACGTGTTTGTTCCTGGCAACAAAGAGAACATTTACCTATTTTCAACGATAAATGAACAAAAAGAATAAGAAAGAACTGAATAACATCCACTACTTTAGCTTGTTTTTCGAATCTGATACCAAAAATAAACGTTATTTTCGCAATGAATTTGCAAGTTCGATTCAAAGGAGCTTTCTAGCGTTCAATGGAGCAAAAATATTATTATATAGAACGGATAGCGTCACCCGAACATAATACCACGTTTTTGAGTACTTTGTTCTGCAGTGAAACGACCTGATTAATTACCGATCATGCTGGTAACCAACATAGCCTTGAAAAACAGGTCATGCCTTCTATCGTTTTATCGTGGCTGGGGAGTTTGTGGCGCCTCTTCTTCTTCCTAACCAAAACACTAGGAAGTGGTGACGGGCGGGCGTTTTGGGGTTTGTCTTTATGTAGAACTTTGACGTTCAATAAATGCTGGCACTCAGTCTAAATTGAATACTTAAATGACTTTTGACTGTTATATTATTTTTTCAAACCTCTATTATTATTTGTAATAGGGTTTTTCACCGTTTTGCTACTGAGGTCTATCTTTTTTTTCCTGGAAAAATAGCAGTGACACTTGGCAGTAGTATACTTTATATATTTTAAATATTTCTGAAATCAGATCATTACTTCTTAATTTGAATTGAAATGAAAAAAGAAAGTTCTCCAAAGAGGGATCAAATATTGAAAGCACTTATTTTTTACAACTGTTGCAAATAAAATTAAATTTATGTTGTGTAACAATAATATCGATTTTACTTACCGCGGGACACTGTTATAATTCCCAATAGAGCAGTTTTCTATTGTGTTCAAGACCATGTGGACTTGAGGAGGATTCTAGAACTCATTCTTTAATTTTTAGGGTTCGTACGATAGATAAACGGCCGATAAAATATCTCAGAAATCTATAATCGGGCTTAATATACTATTTTAATTATCAGATGTTTTTTAGGGTTCCGTACCCAAAAGGTAACCAACGGAACCTTATTACTAAGCCGCCGCTGTCCGCCCGTCCGTCCATCCGTCTGTCCATCCGTTGTCCGTCTGTCTGTCAGCGGGCTGTGTATTTTTATTGCCGCTTTAACAGAACCCTTCGTGTGCGAGTCTGACTCGCACTTGGCCGGTTTTAACTTAGATTACCTTCTTAGTAACTCAGTCACCTCTTTATTCCTAGCTCCTCAATCCTGAATATCACGCCTTATCTGCAGCTTACGGCACGTACCTTCCTCTTTATAGCAACTGTTAGGGCTCATACACATTAGCGCGGATACGCAACATACACGCAAATGAGTGTATCTCATCTTAGTATTTTTTTTATTTGTAAAAGCAAAGTATACGTAATTTTTTTTTATCATACTGACGTAGCAAAAAGATTTATTATTTTTTATCAAGGAATCATCACTATTAGCCCCTTACAACTTGGAATACGACAATATGTCTTACTTCCGACCTGTTCCCTGATTTGTAGTCCACAAACTCCTTTTACTCTCAGCTCCCAAATATAACGACTAATCTCCTGCTTACGTGCACGTAGGTATAGCGTAGCCATCAGGGCTCATACACATTAGCGCGTATACACAACGTACACGCAAATGAGCAGCTGATTGATTAATTACGTAATGAGTGGAGCCTAGGTTTGATGGAGGCTTAGTCGAGGTAGGGTTCATATATGATGAATATTTGAGGTCAATTTTAGGTCTGGATATATTCCTTGATGACGGAGAATTATAGGAACGTTATTTTCTGAAATTGTTGAATATTGATGATGTTTAGTACTACTCGTATATATTTTCAGTTGGATGGGAATGATAATTTTATCATAATCGTGGCTAAGGTAATAGCCACGACTCTCGATTGACTCCTTACAATAGGAAGCTGGATCAAGGGCTTGATGCAGAACGCGGTTCTTCTGGAGACGGCTCGTATTATTCATCTAACTGTAGTAGGCTACAGATAGATGAATAATACGAGCCTATTTCGAGCGACCTTATTTCTGACAGCGGTGCGCTACTCAAATATTTTTAATTGTTTTTTAAACTATTCATACAAAAACACCAAATATAAGTTATGCAACGAACACCAGAATTAATATAAAGAATTATGCTTCATTACATTGTAACTGGTGGCTTCAAAAAGAATTGTGGTAGGTTATTTGTTCCAGCATTCAGACCTTGCCTGCTAACCCAACATTCAAACGAATACCACAGCAACATAATATAAATTCCAAGCGCCAATTCAACCAACTACTCCTACACTCCACTATCATTTCACGGATAGGTCATTCCATACAAAGCCAGACACATGAATCGTTCTATTCAGCACACGTTCAAATGGCACATGTAAATAAATAACTACAGACTATGGACGGTCGACAAGTGTGGTGGAACTTCGCAGTTCTAGTTTTAGGGATGTAAGGGATGCCATATTTGCGGAATTTGTTCGAAGAAGTTACCGCGGCCCTGGAATGGAAAAGGCATCAGAAGGAATGCGGATGGGTTTTAGTCAATAAGAGTCTGACACTCCTGAAGTGGAGGCCATCTTAGCGGAGGCGGTGAATTTACCTCCGCTGAGGCAGATACAACTTTCTTTTAGTTTTCTTCGCTAAGTCAGTTCTTATCAGCCTATTCCTATCACCTAATAACAGCCGATTTTCTTCATTACAACTGCGTTACTCCAGTTACTGCATACAGTTTGGCGAAATGTGGTTTTATAGACCAGTCAGAAACCTAATGTGAGTGAACCTGCTCTTTGGAGGATTTAATGAAGTCTCCAAATGATGCACCAATGTTGCAATAAACGGGCTTTTCTCGAATGGAAAAGAAGAAGAATCTGCTAAAACTAGTGGCGGCGGAGGTACTATTTCTTGTGGAAGTTCCGCACTCGCGGAGATGAATACTTGGTTCCGTTACAACACTAGTTCCAGAAAAGAGAACCTTCGCAGTTGTTAGCGGACTAGCGGTACTGAAGGCTGTAAAGTATTCAGCGTTGTTTTGTGACTTGTGACCTTTTGAAATTTGTAGTGTGTGTTTAGATCTAGAAGTTTGTTCTACACTTTGAAAGGACTAGTTAGCTATTGACGACTGCCTTAATGTCACTTTGTAAGTGAAAGGACCAGAATTTGTAAGTAAAAGCCTACGTATTTTAAAGGAGATGGCGATATAAGGCTGCCTGTCATTTCAGTGGAGCGAGCGGAGAAGCGGAGAAATATTGACCAATAGAATTGCACAAAATTTCAGTGACTCACGTGATGCGGAGATTTCGTGCAATTCCATTTGTTAAAATTTCTCCGTTTCTTCGATCTGCTGCCTCGCTCGTCTGTAATGGACAGGCACCTTAAAGATCAAATAAGACTGTCAGTCATCAAATTGTAATTCTTTATTTTACACCAAACATGTTAACATGTAGTGTTTAAGAGTTAATGTAGAACGGCGACCTAAACTCAAAGTTAAGTCGAGAGTCTTTCAATCGCTGATTTTATGGTATATCGGTAACCCAACTTTAACAAGAGCAGAGGCTAAAGAATACCAGCCGCACGGATTGATATTTAAGGTTAAGCAACGCTTGCCAAGGTTGGTCTGTGGATGGGTGACCATCTTAACATACCGAGTTTCCTCCGTGCTTCGGAAAACACTATCTAGTCATTTGTAGATCGCAGTCGTTACGGATTGTCAGAAGCAAGTAAATCTGACGCCAGTCTTGTCAAGAACTGCCGTTTTACCCAGTTAATGGGTTGTGGAGGTCTGATAGGCAGCAGCTCCATGTAAAATATTGGTATTCAGTTGAATCCGGTTTGAATGAGAGCCGAACCCAATATAGTTGGGAAAAGGCTAAGCAAATGATGGTTACCCAACTTCAGACTTCCAAGTAAAGTCCTATCTTACAAGAATAAAATATTTTTACTTTATTTCTTATAGTATGCGTGAACAGAGACAATGTCTACGATGGAGCGAGCCTACCCAGAAGGAGCCTGTTCACTCTAACTTTGAAGAGATTAGGGTTGTAAGCTTTTGAAAACACAGACGCAGGCAGAGAGTTCCACTCCTTTGCTGTGCGCTTTATAAAAGACGTTTGGAAACGCTTAGTGCGAATTGGTGGAATAGCTACAAGGTAAGGATGGTAAGATGCAGTGCGTCTGGATGTCCGGTGAGAGAAGGGGGCCGGTGGGATGAAGTGGTGTAGTTCTTGGGCACAACCAAACCGAATAGTTTTTTTATATCACAAAATTTTCGTTTTTTAAGTATATTGTGTGTACATAAATAAATAAATAAAATTCAAAATGAAAATCTACACTAAAGAGTAATCTACCAGTATTCTAAACACCGCCTTAGTCATAGAGTGAACCGGCGAGCGATAAGCATCGGGCTAGTATTATATTATCTATGGCATCGGAAAACACTCCGGCTCCATCCTGGCTCAGCGGTATGGCTGGCTTCGCTAGCTAGGTGAGACTGAAGTGCCGATGGACTTGCCCAGTGAAATATTGACGCTGATAAGGTGGGGGACTTGCGGAGAACTGATTGCTGTTTTACTCTCGTCAATAGAAAATTATTTTATGTAGGTAAAGTTTTGTATTGTTCAATTTAACCTGGCAGCATTCTAAACACCGCTTTACTTATAGTGTCAACTGGCAAGCGATAAGCATCGGAAAACACTCCGATCCTGGCTCAGCGATCAATACGTCAGCGTATGCCAGGCTGTATGGCTGGCTTGGCGAGCTAGGTGAGACTGAAGTGCCGATGGACTTGCCCAGTGAAATATTGAGGCTGAAACGGTGAGGGATTCATGGAGAGTTGTGACTGTGGTTTTAGTCGGATCGTTTGAAAATAATTTTGTGTAGCTGATTTTTGTATTGTCAATATGGTTTCTGTGTGATGTACTGCTCATCGAAATTAGTGAAAGCAGTTTACGCATCATGACAGTATCTACTGTATTTCCTTTCTCTTTAAAATCCATCCGAAGGTTGTCTTGAAAAGATCGCGTCTAGCGATGAGGCCGCTCTTTGTTTTTTTTAGCTATTTTTTTGTAACTAATTTGGTGTATATAATATAGAGTATTTCATTCTATTCTATAATGCCCCTGAGTTGGTTTCGGTGTTTTTTTCCTAAAATGTGAAAATCTGCCATACTAGCCACTTTTATGTATCTGTGCACACAAGTTTTCTTAACATCTACACTGGTTTGAATGGAATTTTCGAAAACTATTCCTAAGTTCCTTCTAGATATTTAAAAGTTTACCAACGCTCACATCAAAAGTTGAGGCACCTGTAGTACATTTTATTTCACTTCTCCAGACCTTCGCTCACCGCATGTGTTACGACCCCCTAGTACATTATTATGTGAGGTGAAAACAAGTGTCGATGGCTTTCGTACGTGACATATGAGAGTGAAAGCGATATTAAGGTCATTTTGGGGAAAAGAGGGTAATTTGTAACCAGTTGGTAAAAAGATACGTGGTTTATCTCTCGATTGAGTATAATATTACCTTATGAGTTAGTTAAGTTTAGATTGGAAACTTATTTTAAGTGGTATACTTTTGATAGCGATTCCGTACGCGCATATCCCGTTTTTCCCGTTTCCGTAAGAATACATTCCCTATGGAACTTATATGCCAAATTTCAGCTTTTTACGACCAGTAGTTTCGGCTGTGCGTAAAAGCTAGTAGTCAAATCAAACAATGTATTATATTCGAAATTAGTGATAGAACACAATAGAACGCTTCTGGGTTTCAGAGCGTATATAAGAAACCTACTTTTCCCATTTTGTTATTAATTCCCAAAAGAAGAAAAGGTGTCACATTCTTATCCTGAAATTCTTTTAAACTCATCATCATCATCTGCCTAGCCTTTTCCCATCTACATTGGGGTCGGCTTCCAGTCAAACCGGATTCAGCTAAATACTAGTGTTTTACGTGGAGCGGCTGCTTACCAGACCTCCACAACCCATTAAATGGGCAACACGGTACTTCTTGGCAAGACTGGAGTCAGATTTTACTGGCTTCTGACAATCCGTAACGACTACCAAAGATCTACAAATGACAGCCGGAACCAACGGCTTAACGTGCTTTCCGAGGCACGGAGGAAACTCGTTATGTTAAGACGGTCACCCATCCACAGACCAACCTTGGCAAGCGTTGCTTAACTTTCAAGATCGACCCGTGTGGCTGTTATTATTTAGCCACGAGCTCCTCAATTCTTCCTGAAATTCTTTTAAACTGTTTTTTATTATTCACCCACTTGAGAGGTATATCATTCACTAAATTTACAGCAAAATTAACTGAACCCCGAATTTTCACCAAGTTAAAGTTACACGCTTGATTTCACCATTGATCAATGGACCGGCTACCATTGAATCATGGCTTTTTGTCATAGGAACCCTTTTGTATCGCAGTATTGAAGATAAGTCATTCGGAGCAGTTTTTCCTTCCTTGGCGTTACTTTAGGGGAGTGGAAGAAATTTTTTGGCTGTGCTTTGAAGGATCGATTCACAAAGTCTATAGTTATTTTTGAAAATGCTGAAACGTGTCTCGACGGAAATATTTAGAACTAGTTGACCCGCGCAACTTCGTTTGCGTCACAATTTTCATTACTGTTCCGCTCCTATTAGTCTTAGCGTGATGATATATAGCCTTCCTCGATAAATAGGCTATCTAACAATGAAATAATTTTTCAAATCGGACCAATAGTTTCTGAGATTAGCGCGTTTAAGCAAACAAACAAACTCTTCAGCTTTATATATTAGTACATAGATTTTACTCTCGAGTATAGATTTTAGACTTGGTAGGTAATTAGGATTATTTCTTCGAACAGTTTTGTAGATCCAGTATAAAAATAATTTATTATAACTATGCTGATTACGAAATTGCACAATCGTGGATTTTTTAAATTAATATTTACTGAGCTTTCCAACCAAATGTTTTATTTTCGTAATGATGTAGATATGAAATTGAGTAATAAAACATTTTTGTCGAAACTTGGCCCTTTCTTCTAATTTAATGTCGGTTCAAAATAATAGTAACGGCATTAAATTTGCAATTTTCAAAGCAGTGATAGTGCACACACGTGCGTTTGTTATCTTGTTATCAGAATTAAAAAAAATACTTTTTTAAAAAAGCTTCTAAATAAATGCTCTAAAAAAAATAAAAGAAAATTTTCAGAGAATTAAATAAAAGCTTTTTAAAAAAGTGTTTATCCTTATAATTTATTTTTTAATTATTTGGAGCAACTCTCAACAAGCTCTTTAATTTGATATGTATATTGTAGAAGTGAATACAAAATAACTATTCCGCCATCTTGGATGTTCCGCCATATTAGATTTAAAATAGAGTCACATTCTTTTTCGAGTTACTCTCAACAAGCCCTTTCATTTGATACCCATATTGAAGAAATGAATCAATCATAACTATTCCGCCATCTTGGATGGTCTGCCATATTGAATTTAGAATAACGTCACACAGCGTATCGTGTATTGTCATCTAAACTAAACATGTATACAAAATTTCAGCTCAATCGGTTGAAGATATCTGCGTCAAACTTGAGTAGCAAGATTCCACCCGAACAAACATACATACATACATTGCAAGTTAAATAAAAGCTTTTAAAAAAGAATGCATCCTCACTGTACTTGAATATCCCGGGGTATTTTACTGAAAAAATCTAATTGGTCCTTCAGATAAATTTTCAAAAATATTGGACACTTTTTTTTTAAATAGGTGTAGACGATATACTGCGTTGAAAACACCCTTGACGTCACTATGATGGTACAGTTTTTAGTACTAAACACATGACGTCACGCGTGTCTCCAACGCACTGTTTGAAAGTCTATCGGACGGATTAATTATATTTTTTTAGTTAAATACCCTATTCGAGATAATTTAAAACCATCGCCACTAATTCAAGTAGGTATCAACTTTACTGTTGTTTTTTTTTATGTATTTTTAAGTGTTTTTCGTAGCTCTAAAAAAGAAATTAAAAGTGCAATGTAATATAAACTTTACCATGTAAAACATAGAGTTCGATTTTGTAAATTTAGAAAATTATCTCGAACTCTAAATTCAAAGTGCACGTAGTCAGATTAAGCATCTTCAGCGAAGACAATAAAATCTTTTTATCCTTCTGAATCTGAAAGCAATTACAAAGTCGCGCAGTTAGCTTAGTCGACTCGAAGTTTTAAGAGCCAATAGATTGCTGATAGGACGATGTAGGACATAGATCAGTGACCTAACCTAGCAAATAAGTCATAATAAGTAATAAGTCGAGTTTGTTTTGTGCGAAAAGGTGAAGAAAATGCCTCCCCAGCAAAAAAGTGGGTTTTGGTCGAAAAAACCGGCCAATAATAGTATTGGACAAGTATTTTTGGAACGAAGTTCCTTATCGCGCGTTGCGAAAGGGGGCTAGATGGAAAAAATTAAGACCAAAGGTGTTCCTTGACACCTCTCAAGTTGGAATGGAATGGAATGGAATGCAATGGAATGGAATGGAATGAAATAGAATATACAAATCCGAACCTACATGAAGTATTTAATCCCGATATGGTAGGGACTGAACATTGAGATGCCAAACAATGGGTCATTAGTTTTGCTATAGTTGTAAGCCATGCGGAGTAGGAACTTCGTTCCATCCGGGTGTCCCATGACATCTCTCAATTTTTTTCTTTCTCATGCAAACAAACAATGAACAACAAACAAATGAATGACGATCCAGTGCGTTACAGACACGCGTGACATCATGTTACTGGTAAAAATTGTGCCATCATAGTGACGTCACGCGGGTTTTCAACGCAAGACATCGTCGAAATCTGATGAACTAATAAGCTTTTTTAGTAAAAAAAAAAAAAATGTGAGTCACCAGAAGTTCATATGTTTACAACTGAATCGGCCCAGTACTGTGACAGACGGACAGACAGATACACGAGACTTCTACAACTTGTAACAGAATTAACCCAATACATCTTAAGAGTTCATTGTGCTCGTCATTATGAAATACTTTTACTTTGGAGCCAACACCGAAATTGCGAAAAAAAATCCCCCCTTAAGTTCCATTGTGTTTAGTCTGTTTCACGTTCTATAACGAGCGTCCGATACGCGTTCCGTTTTTCATAAGGTTCATCATCTGCTAAGCCTTTTTTTTTAAATTAGTGATGGGTTTGCTCTTGACTCTACTCTATGACAGAGATGACAGAGACAAAGTCTACGATGGAGCGAGCTTACCCAGAAGGAGCCTTTTCCCAACTATATTGGGGTCGGCTTCCAATCAAACCGGATTTTGCTGAATATTAGTATTTTATGTGGAGCGGCTGCCTACCAGACCTCCACAACCCATTAACTGGGTAACACGATACTTCATGGCAAGACTGGAGTCAGATTTACTGGCTTCTGTCAATCTATAACGACTGCCAAAGATCTACAAATGACAGCTGGGACCAACGTTTTAACGTGCTTTCGAGGCACGGAGGAAACTCGGTATGTTAAGATGGACACTCATTCACAGACCATCCTTGGCCAGCGTTGCTTAACCTTGAAATTGACCCGTGCGGCTGTTATTATCTATCTCCTCGTTTTCCATAAGGATTGAAATCCTAAATATTATGATTCGTTCTTTTGATCCTTTTGTCGACTCACACTTGGCCGATTTACTAAAGAATTTCTTCACCATTACCGTAACCTGTCAAGGAGAGAGGGAGGGGGAGGGAGGTTTTCTTTTCTTTCTAAAGCGGGTTTCAGACTACGCTATAATAAAATAGCAAATAGTTCATAGAACTAAAATATCACTCACCATATATTTATTTAGAACTCGTTCATACTTAGCTAAAATAACTGATTTGACGACCCCCTTTTGGCGACCGGGACCACCGGCTTATACGTGCCTTCCGAAGCACGGAATCATCTTTTTATCAAACAATCAGGTGACTCAAGCCTGCAATGTCCTAGCCAAACTGGAAAAAACTTTACAAAGTATGCTTCCCGTGGGAATCGTACCCACGACAAGCATGTCAGAGGCCCTTGAGGCCGTTTAGAAACTCTGACACTACGGTGTGTGGGATCGTTAGACCTTACCACCCAAGTACCCAAGTGCCCACACAAGTAGAAGAATGGTACTGATTTGCTTGAAATGCTGTACCATATAGCAGAATAGTATAGCGTAGTCTGAAACCCGCTTAAGGGGATAGTGATGCAGAAAGAACGACATTACAACTCTGTTTTCCGGTAAAATTTTAGAAGTTAAAGCGTTGAGTGTATAATTCGAGAGAACCTTCGGGGAATTACAAACATGAAAGGCATGTAACATTATACAGTTTCAGGATAACATGTTCTTAAAGTATTCATTATGACGAGAGGGAATGTGGCTTTGGGTATCCACTCTGATATTATAAATGCGATACTGAGGTCTTACTAGCCGGTTGAATATTTCAAAGATTTTCAAGGCCAAAGTAATCTTGTAGATGTTAGTCGAATAACTAGAGAAAGGCACCACCTACATTTTATGTTTGGGCACCTAAAACTTTAGGTGCTTATATTTTTACGTACGGTTAGACATGACAAATTTAGAACGCAAACAACTCATGCTTACAAATTCTTTAAAAAGCCTATGTGCGCCTTAAAAAAAACCCGGCCAAGTGCGAGTTGGACTCTCACAAAGGGTTCCGTAGTATAAACCGAACTAAAAACAACGTTTCTTGAATTAAATTGAATTTGATTAAAAATAAAAGATTATATTGATATTTATTGCTATAACGGCAATAGAAATACCTACCTTTCTGAAAAAATCTCTCTCCTCTGTGTAAATCCCTAGTCTCTACCTATGGTTCTTGAGATACAACTTGCTGCCAGACAGACGGACGGACGGACATCGAAGGCTTAGTAATAAAAATACTAAAAATAGGGGTTCTCAAAAGTGGCAATCACTAGACGCTACAGTTAGATGCTGTGAGGTGAAAAACATCTTAAAATCTGTAACAAATATAGCTGTATTGAGATTAGAATGACAATGACTAAATTCTCGTGTTGCATAAAAAGTAAGAGTTGCTTGCACGTGCCACAATCGTACTAAAATATAGAGCATTTTTATAAAACCACTAGTTTACCCGCACAACTTACACATCACCACGCTATGACACGCCTACATCCTTCCTCGATAAATGGGCTATCTAACACTGAAAAAAAATTTCAAACAAACAAACTCTTCAGCTTTATATATTAGTATAATATAGATTATTATCAATAAAGACACCTTCTCCCATTTCCCTAAACATTATAACTGTGCCATTAATACGGACTTCCGCGACTTGCAAAGCATTTGAAAGTTCGAATCGCTTCTCAAAATCTTAAGTCATTACCAGTTTTAGCTAAATCCGTTCTTTAGTTTAGTAGGTCACAGATTTAGGGCGGGAAGGTAGGTGAGCTGTTCAGATGAAAGAGGATTTATTCATTCTAAAGAACATATAGTTCTTAGGGTTCCGTAGTCAACAAGGCACCCTTATAGTTTCGCCATATTCGTCAGTCTCTCTGTCCGCGGTTTAGCTCAGAGACATTTAGCACTAGAAAGTTGTAATTTGGTATGGGTACCTATACATAATTACGCTGACAAAGTGCTACAATAAAACCTAAAAAAGGAACTGGCATAGTGACGATGATTTTTCTTCTGTATCGATCATCTAGCTCATAAAGTGGGGTGTCGTTGAAAACGTCGCTTAACGGCTTAAGAATATTGAGTGTGTGCGAAAACCATTTTTCCATCTTATCCGTTGGCAAAATATTAAGTTTAAAATACTAACTTTTCTTACAGCCAAGTATCCCCCACCTCTGCCAGCTAAACAGTTGTTTTTGGAGACGTGAAAAAATTCATAGCAGTATATTCATAACGAATTTAAAAGGAAAACTATCACAGTTAAGTAGGCTTTACAAGTTAACAGTAATAGTCGACCAACCCTTAAAATGTACTTGGAGAAGGAAAATTTCGTGCAAAATCCATTGAAAATCGGCAATTGTGATGTGTAACTACGGAACTATACACTGCGCGTGGCCCGACAAGTACTTGGCCGGTTTTTATAAAGACTTTTGGGATTATAAAACTGTTTTTTACCAAGCATTATTTAAACATAGGTGGAAGAATGCCTGGATTAGTAAAGGTAGGTATATAGGTTAATTTTTATACCGGTAAAACCCATTAATCCCAAAAACTATGCACTTTGTCTTCCAGTCCAAACGGTTGCAGTTGAGTACCAGTATTCATGGAGTGATAGGAACTGGGTAACCCTTGGTAACATTGGTGTCTGCTTTTATGGCTTCTAACTATCGTATCGTCTCGATCGTAGGTCGTCGATCTAAAACTGATGGCCAGGATGAACAGCTATCCGAGGAACTAGGGTATCTCAACACCATCTTCCAAACTTCGGACTGTTTCTGAGCATTTACTATGACTTGGGAATCTATCCCACGCCCAGCAGAAATGTGCTTATTATCTTAATCCGTTAGGTACTGACTAATTGCGTGACTGACAGACAACGCACTGCCGAAGCTACTGGTCGTAGAAAGCTCAAATTTGACATGTAGGTTCCTGGGGGAGTGTAGGGGAGCACTAAGAGAGGATTTCCCTAAATTCAATTCCTACAAGGACTTGAAAAAAAGGGATACGCGCGTATAAAGTTGCGGACAAAAACTAGTACCGATAAGGCTCAGTTTAAGTTGGTTAAATTCGTAGCACAACCAAACAAAATAAACTTTCTCCGATATTACTGACAAGAATTGACTTTTTACAATCTGCACAGTAAATAATTGAATTTCAATTGACAAAGCCTTAGGTCCGACATACCTCAAGAACTTGCCTCTCCATTAAGAAGCATTTTTCACATGAATAGAGCTCGTTTCTATCATTCGAGGAATGTCTTTTATTTCTTCAATGTATTCTCCTTGAGCGACCCACCTCATTTTTATATGATACGAGCGTTAGTTGGCACATTTTTGTACCTATTCCATTTTATTTTGTGATGTACCCGAGTATGACTTGCTGTTAAAGTTTGGTGTAGCAGTAATCAATATTCAAAATTCTTTCTTTACTGAGTGAGTGAGTGAGTGAGTGACTGAGTGAGTGACTGAGTGAGTGACAAACAACGCACAGCCGAAACTACTGATCGTAATAATCTGAAATTTGGAGCGTAGGTTCCTTGGGGAGTGTAGGGGAGCACTTAGAGAGGATTTCCCGAAATGATTACGGGAACGGGAACAAACGGGATATGCGCGTACTAAGTTGCGGGCAAAAGCTAGTATACATATTAAAACTGAAGGTGGGTTATTGAGTTAACACCATTTATCGTTTTCGCTAGGTAGGTATTTCTTGTAAACTGACAAGTACTTAGAATAGGAAATGAATCGATCGATGAATGAATCGATTGAATTAAAATTCATATTATTCATCTGCCTAGCTTATTGTCAACTTTATTGGTGACAACTTCCAGTCTGCTGAATAGAGCTGGTCTGGTAATCAGCCGCTCTACGTAGAATACTGATGTATTCTACGTGGGGCGGCTGACTACCAGACCTCCGTAATGGATTATTAACTTGGTCATCTCATCATCTGCCTAGCCTTTTCCCAACTATATTGGGGTCGGCTTCCAGTCAAACCGGATTCAGCTGAATACAAGTGTTTTACGTGGAGCGGCTGCCTACCAGACCTCCACAACCCATGAAATGGGTAACACGGTATTTCTTGGCAAGACTGGAGTCAGAATAACTGGCTTCTGACTATCCGTAACGACTGCCAAAGTTCTACAAATGACAGTCGGAACCAACGGCTTATCGTGCTTTCCAAGGCACGGAGGAAACTCGGTATGTTAAGATGGTCACTCATCCACAGACCAACCTTGGCAAGCGTTACTTGACCTTGAAGATTGACCTGTACGGCTGTTATTCTTTAGCCACGAGCTCCTCATAATCCACTAACTTGGTAACACGGCAATTCTTGCAAGACTGAGGTTACGGGCTTCTGGTAAACCGCAATGACTGTCAATGCTTTATAAATGACAGTCGGAACCAGCATAGCGAAAATTCGGTATGTTAAAATGGTCACCCATCCAAAGACAAACCTTGGCAAGCGTCGCTTAATCTTGAATATCGACCCGTGCGGCTGTAATATGTTATTCTGTAGCCACGAACTCCTCATAATTAAAATTTATCTGCATAATTATAATTTCATGTATACTGGCAAGTCATCACGCTTGGAAAGAAATGAACCAATTTAATAAAACTTTAGTAGGTACGCTTTGTGCACCAGTTAAGTTTTCTAAGTTGATCTGTTCCCCTCACACTGGACTTGTGCACTGCAATATCTCCTGCGTACTTGGCTGTTCACCGTTGAGATTGGTTCGTCGCGTCGAAGCTCCAAAGTCTTGAACATCGACGACGAGTTGCTAGCTTGTCGGTTTTTTACCGGTTGCATTTTGGGGAATGTGCGACGGAATTGCATAATTTAATTCCGCCAAGCCCGTTCCATCATCGGACCACAAGACGAACGGCGATGCGCCACCGGTACATGGTGGACATCTCACCCATACGCACAAAACGTTTTGGGAACACATTCATAATGCGTACAGCTAAGGAGTGGAATTCCCTGCCGGAGTCTGTGTTTCCTGTTAGCTACAACCTGGGAGTCTTTAAATCAAGAGTGAATAGGTTATTTCTAGGTAAGCGTGCACCATCTTCGACCACATCATCGCTTACCATCAGGTGAGATAGTGGTCAAACGCGTGCCTATCAATAGTAAAAAGTTGGAAATACAATTAATTAGCATAAGAACTTGTTTCGGTGTCAGTATAAGTACTATCTACCGAATCCTGAATTTATGTGAGTTGAAAGGTTCTTTCACCACAAATCAGAACCTCATTGACTAAGATAACTTTTCAAATTCTTGACAAAAGAATACTGTTTTGATTGACTATTCTTAATGCGTATTACAAAGAAAAACGTTAATTGATCAACTTCCAGTACTAACTTTAGTAATTAATCATCGTTATCGTTCAGGGAAGCTATTGTTTTAACAATAGTATCAGAAATCAGACATAATTCTTTCAAAAGATTATTACAAAAATAGCTGGAGTTGGTAAGATGAATGAAATGTTCATTGATGCATTGTATATTAAAATATTGCTTGTTGTTGGTGGAAAGGAACCTCTAGAATTACTACCTATTAATATTATATCGTTAAATATAATATTATTTGACTGACAGAAGCTATTGTTTAAACGACTTCTTCAAAAAGGAGGAGGTTCTATGTTCGGCTGTATGTATCTTTTTTTTTTTACGGTATGTTCACCGATTTCTCCGCCAATTCTGGACCGATTTAAAAAAAAATAATTTTTATTCGAAAGCCTATACCAATTGTCACCAAGTTAGAATCTGATGATGGGATCCCATGAAAATCGAGGGAAACCCTCAAATTTTATAAGCACATACACTGTTTTTCATAAACTTTCTAACGCAATTCAGATATTTGTGCCTGGTAATCATCATCTTATGTTGCTGAGCTGATGATGGAAGGTATAAGTCAGGATCTGATGATGGGATCCCATGAAAAATGTTGTTCAGCGATATTTTTGCCAATTGTTAACCGATTTGGATGATTCTTTTTTTGTTTGGAAGAGTATTTTCTTGGACTTGTCCCATTTAAATTTGGTGAAGATCTGATGAAGAACTTCGGAGGTAGGCAACGGAACTCTTCAATAAATGATAGCAAATGGATCGGGATTTCTGTAATCGCATGTCTGTTGATTGTTTACACCAGTTCATAACATAATATCACACCGGCACGCTGTGCTTGTACCACTGAAAAGTGAAAAATAAAAAAAACTTTTTTACAAAAAAATAAAACCGACTTCCAAAAACAAAACACTACAAAGTTAAAAATAACTTTAATTTCGGAAGTCGGTGTTCAAAAACGAAATAACCATAAACACCGACTTCCGAAATTAAAGTTATATTTTACTTTGTAGTGTTTTGTTTTTGGAAGTCGGTTTTATTTTTTTGTAAACAAGTTTTTTTACTTTGTAGTGATTTTTATCTCTGTAGTTGTTGCTTCTTTCTACCTACATTTGTGAGCGATGTTTTAAAAAAATATATGCTCCCTGTTGGCTCCCAGTCGCAATAGCCGTCGCGACGCAACATCGATAGATTAGTTTTATTGTAAAAAATGGCGACCGTCATGTTTTTTGGTCGATCGGGGGCCATCTATACTAATGTATAAAGCTGAAGAGTTTGCTTGTTTGCTTGATCGCGCTAATCTCAGGAATTACTGGTCCGATATGAAAAATTGTTTCAGTGTTAGATAGCCCATTCATCGAGGAAGGCTATAGGCTATTTTTATTATTGATTTTGATTTAAAATACTGCGTAAAAAAAAAGAAGTTTGAATTTGCGTGATTCGTTATGGCATGTGGGATGCCATTATGCGTCAATTTCAGTTGACGCCCAATGGCATACCCATGTGCCAACTTAGACTCCCCGGTTAATATTATAAAGCTGAAGATTTATTTGGTTGAACGCGCTATTCTTAGTAACTACTGGTTCGAATTTAAAAAAATATTTAGTATTGTATAGTCCATTTATCGAGGAAGGCTATAGGTTATATATCACGCTACAACCAATTGGAGCGGAGCATCAATAAAAAAAAATTGGAATTTCAGACGCAGACGAAGTTATGCGGGTCACCTAGTTCAAAATATAAAGAATAAAGTAAGCCAGTTAAAATATGAGGAGCTCGTGGCTAGATAATAACAGCCGCAACAGCTGAACGGGTTGATCTTCAAGGTTAAGCAACGCTTGCCAAGGTTGGTCTGTGGATGGGTGACCATCTTAACATACCAAGTTTCCTGCGTGCCTCGGAAAGTACGTTAAGGCGTTGGTCCCGGCTGTCATTTGTAAATCTTTAGCAGTCGTTACGGATAGTCAGAAGCCAGTAAATCTGACTTCAGTCTTGCCATGAAGTACCGTGTCACCCAGTTAATGGGTAGTGGAGGTCTGGTAGGCAGCCGCTCCACGTAAAATACTGGTATTCAGGTAAATCTGGTTTGACTGGAAGCCGACCCCAATATAGTTGGGAAAAGGCTAGGCAGATGAGTGAAAGATGAGTTACAACATGGTTACAAAACAATTTTTTCCTTTTTTTTTTCTTGGAAAAATCACGCTATCGAAGCTATGGGCAAAGTTAGTCTTTAATAACAGTACACATTTACTTCATGTAATATACTAATGCTAATATACTATCCTCCGCAATCTACAAAGGAACTTTATTTGTGTCTACATTGTTAGGAATGCCTATTACTTAGTTACTGGAATTCCTTAGGTAAATACAGTGAAGTAATTGAGTTCTATTCATTTCACAGTAGCTATGTAGTTTGACATTTATTTGGTGTTGTGAGGCATTTCACATACTGGGCTGTCAACACTGTCCTGAATGCCTTACTAAATGACTTATATGTTGGCACAGAATCAGCTATTAATACAATTTGTTCCGTTACAGGAATGTATATTCGTTGATCCTTGCTTGCCCATTTGTTTTATTTCGCTACATGTTCTCCATGGAAAGTGATAATAGCTTATCTTCTTATTACAAAAACAAAAATCTAAAATCATATCACGCCTTAAAATTAAGTTTACAGTCCTTAATAAAGGGGTTGTATAGTCCGGTCATCTGAGGGAACAATTATTCGCATTTTTGTCTGCACTAGTTTTATGATAAAACTTACCGTTTTGCTGAAAATCACGAAAAACCCGTTTTTGTGATTCCGAGTTTTTTTTTTACAGGTATTGGATCGATGAGGACTTTTCAGATTTAATTTATGATAGTGTTTTGAACAATTCTACCAATTTTGAATTATTGTATCTTCACTTCTATTTCTTGGTTTAATTTAACCGGACTAATAATAGTAGATTATCCACCAAGGGGATAAAGCAGTGTCTTTTAACACAGTCTAGGCTAAGAAATCTTTATCCCAGACCAGCATAATCGACCATCTGTTCTGCGAGCAATGTGCCCTGCCCACTGCCACTTCAGTTTGACGATCCTTTGGGTTATGTCGGTAACCTTGATTCTCTTGCGGATATCACCATTCATAATTCGATCACGTAGGGAAACTCCAAGCATTGCCCTCTCCATTGCCTTTGAGTGACTTTTAGCCTTCTAATGAGGCCCATTGTGAGCGACTATGTTTCGGTTTTATAAGTCATCACTGGGAACACGCACTGGTAATTTTCGTCTTGACTTTCGCAACTTCCCGAACGCTGCCCAGCCGAGTCAACATCGTGTATTTACTTTAATTAACCACATAATGAAAACCCACTACACCTTCAGTTAAATCCAACCCCCAACTATAACGTGACAACCTACCTTTTCATCTCACGTTAACTCTTATCTTTGCCGAAACAACCTAATTGTTTAAACCAACAACCGCTGATAAATTCTAACTGCTGGTCTAAACGACCGCTTGTCATTAGTAGGGTTAAATAATGAAGGGACTGTTTGACCAACGTGACTGTGAGGGTTAGGTTATTAGCTTTACTGAGGTCGATTTTAATTGCCCGGTTGAGGGTTAAAAGTGTATGTGACCTTGAGTTTTGTGGTGTGAAAGTGGCTTTTAATTAAAACTTGCAGAGTAAACTAAATGATTTGTAAAATGCAAATAAAAGTAACTTCAGTCCGAACTACACTTCTCATCAGAAAAATCGAAACACTTTCGTTTTTATGATTTCTGCCCTAATTTAACCCAAAAGAGTTTTCACTCCATGAAAAAAATCACATGATTGTATAGCTGACAGTTAACTGCAAACCATCGAAGAGCGCGCCTGAACTTAGCACGTGAGCACCTAAATTCCTCTTTTCTGATGAGTGTAAAATTATGCTATATGGTAACGACGGAAGTAACAAGGTCTTCAGAAGAGATGGAGAACGCTATGCACGATGCTGCATTGGAGACAAGGTCAGCTATGGTGGCGGTTCGTGGACGGTTTGGGAAGGAATCAGCGCCGACGGTAAGACAGAGCTTGTCCTTGTGTCTGGGCCACGTCTGCCTGCACTAAACAGTCATCGGTACATCGAATAGTGTCTTGAGCCTCACGTGATGCCCTATGCACATTTTATTGGCAACGGTTTCATGTTACATGAATCCGATTGAACATCTATGGGATGCATTAAAGAGGTAAATTTGTGCAAGAGATCCTGCCCCAGCTGTAAAATGCAATCCAAGAGGAATGGAATGCCACAACATTTGATCGTGACTCTCATCCATCCATTCCGGTCGATGAAGAACCGTATGGAAGCAGTAATAAGAGCTCAGGGAGGGAATACAAGTTATTAATAAACGTTTCTTAGCTTCTTGTTTCATTAACGTGTGTTGTTTTATCAATTTCCTTCATACTCCATATAGGGTAAATATTACTTGTTAAACAAAATAAGAAACCTATGAAAATTTAATTTAAATTTAGAACCTTAACATTAGGATTTGAAAACCTCATGTTATTCACTATTTAACGACAGTTGACGTATATTCCTAAATATACACATTTTTCTGATAATCCTTACATAACATAAACTTGCAAGGTATTTCGATTTTTCTGATGAGAAGTGTATTTTGTGCTTAGAAAGTTTATATTTTCTTTTAAAAAAGGTTCTCAGTCCATAAAATAAAGTTAGATAGAATTATTTTTGTTTGTTATTTTATACTTATCGATAGTTTAAAACCATTTTTCATTTGATTCCCAAATACTATGAAAAAGGGAAATACGTACACAAGAATTTCGTTTAACGATAAAATGCACTTAAATCTAGAATTAATTTCACAAATAAATTTTATAAAAGTTGTAAAAAGTGGAGACTACGGGTGATCGTAGCACAGTATGGGCTACGGCGTAGCCGAGTTTGTAGCACAGTGCTACGAAGAGGTACATGCAGGTACATGCGGTACATAAATCTTCAGTTACGAAAGCATACGTCGTATGGCTTCTTTTTTTTGGGAATTTGTTTATTTGTGCTCATTTGCTTAGCGTTTTCCCAACTATGTTGGAGTCGGCCTCCAGGCAAACCGTATGCAATCAGATACAGCTGTATCTGGTTGCATATTGTATAATATTGGTAGTTTACAAGGAGTGACTGCTTCTTCTTATTTGTAGATCTTTAGCAGTCGTTACGGATTGACAGAAACCGGAAAATACAATCTGATACCAGTCTTGCCAATAAGTGCCGTGTTACCTAGTTAATGGTTTGTGGATGTAAAATACTGGTATTCAGCAGAATCTGGTTTGACCAGAAACCGACCGCAATACAGTTGAGAAAAGGCTTGGCAGACTGCTTATCTGACCTCCCAACCCAGTTACTGGGTATACACAACCTATACACTTGTCGACACGTGCGGCTGTAATATTTTAGCTACGAACTCCTCTGTATGTGAATGGGCAATGAGGATAAAAATATTTCAACAAAAGGATAAACACAAAACTAATAACAAACCGCACATGATACAAACATTGTTTGTTACAGAACAGAGAGCCTATGAATTATAATAACGCGTATTATGCCCGCTAATGGTCCAATGTATCTATTATGTTGATTGAATGGACTCCTGCGCCATTAGCATCGCAAATGTTCATTAGTAAATGTCCGTGTGTATGGATTTTTAATGTGATTGTTTGTATTTACAAGAATTGTTAACTATTCGCATTGTGTGCGTCATACAGTTACAGTGTTGCTATATCTCTAAGTTAAAATAACTAGCCTCTGGTACAGTAGACGCGGTGCAAGGGTCCACTACCAGCCTGCATATTTTTGAAAAAAGCTGTGCATAGGTGGCAGGTTGTAGAGCCTGCTGTACAACCTGAAGCATGTAAAAAGAAAATTACCTATACGACGCAGGGCGCTAAAACTTTCGAGCTATCTTTGGTGCTCTCTCAATCAATGGTTGTATTTTGCTGGTCGATAGTTTATTACCATTGCGAAGAATATATATTTTTTTTTCCAATTTTGCTTTAATGTGACTATACGGACCGGAGCGCCAACATCTTAAATACGCCACTGCTCACTCGTTAATTTGTTCTTGGTTAGTTTTTTAACAGGTCATAAATGGTGCTTACTCTGATTTTATAGCTCCCAAAAAACATATTCACTTCACTTTATACCAAAACACTTCCAATAAAAGTATCAAGCCAGCACATAATAACCAAACTCTGTATATAGGGTGCTTCTACCCGGACATACCACGCGATCCTTTGTCACACGCGTATTGTTATTGCTGAGTGCTGACTGCGATACGCCATTGTTTGCCGGATCAGACGCTTATTAACGTCACTTGGCAATAACGATATTTTTGCAGTGTGAAAGTAGTATTTTCATTTGACGGTTGCAACTATTTAATTATTATCCTTCTAATACTTAAGTGTCTATGATCAATCTTATTGTTTATCTTCTTGATAACAAAATAACAGCAGCTGTTTATTACCCGCGTATTGTTATTGCTGAGTGCGGGTTGCAATACGCAGTTGTTTGCCGGATCGTATGCTTTAAGATCCTTTGGTTTATTTCTGTTAATTACTTGATTGCAGACTCAAGGCGTATAGTTGTTCGTTAGTATAATTTGATTACCTAACTATATGGTTTGAACAAACTTCAAAATTAACTTTAGAAAGAAAACTACAATGGAAGAAAAATAACACAAAAATCCAAGTAAATACCTCTCTGGTTAGTTTAATTAATAAAGTTTTTTTGACTTCAACCAACTTTTCAACAATTTATTTTCTGTGTTTGTTCATACTCGTACATAATGCAGTTATTTGAAGAAAAAGGGTTCTCTCGCAAAAGTAAAATCTTCTTTTTTCAAAATTTATTTGGAACATAAAAGTGACCATTCGTTTGCACTGTATTCAATTAACTATATTCTTTATATTGATGTATTATATGAATAAACAAATTAACAGTTTCATACATTTTAATTTCTCATATTCCATCGGGCAACATTCACCTGCCAGACGCAAAAGAATGATTAATTATGTAATTGAGATAAATCATGCACTGTGTCGTAATGATTAAATTGATATTGTGCATTGAAGATAACATTATTATGTCCAACAGTCTGTATCTTAATTCAAACAATCCTGATGTAAATTACAATAAACCTTTGATAAGTACCTAATTTAAGCTTGACTTGGTTAAAAGTAAATATTACTTAGGTCTTTACCTATGAAATTGCCGTTCTGCAGTACTGGCCATTTCAAATCAAAATAATTTTTGTTTGGCTAAGAATTCTAATTTCAAATTAATTTTATTTTAAAAACATGTTTTTTTTCCAAAAGTAGTCATTTGTTTATTGATTAGTGTTACATTTTCATCGCATTTCAATCTTTTTCGTCATCATGGATACATTAAAAATTCGAGTAATTATGGAATATGAATACCGTCGTGGCAGCAACGCAGCACAAGCGGCACGCAACATCAACGACGTTTACGGAGCTAACACTACAAACCAATGCACCACCTGTTATTGGTTTGCTCGCTTCCGTTCTGGAAATTTCGACCTGAAAAATGAACCTCGCGGTCGTCCGAAGACTTTGGTCGACAATGACGAATTAAAGGCGATTGTGGAAGCTGATGATACACAAACTACGGCTAAATTAGCAGCAGCTTTCGACGTTAGCGTCAAAACAATATTGGTCCATTTGCGTCAAATTGGCAAGGTAAAAAAGCTTGACAAATGGGTGCCCCACGAACTCAATGATCGCCAGCGCGAAGTACGCGTCGAGACGTGCCTTACACTGCTCAACAGACACACAAATGAAGGAATTTTGAACCGCATTGTTACCTGCGATGAAAAATGGATTCTGTTTGATAACCGCAAGCGCTCAGCAAGTTGGTTGGATCCTGCTTCAGCACTTTAGGAGGTAGCGGTACAGAGAGTAAAGTCCCGCATACCTCATTTGAAAAGGAGGATCCTCCAACCAGGCGGCTGTTGTGCCTGGCGGGCTACTGCCCGGTAGTTGATATTCGGGCTGATGTATATATTCAAATCGCACGGTAAACTCTGCTTGCGCGATGCAGGATTTCAACGTTGTAGTTCGCTGCTAGTCGGATAGATGGCGTCGCGGTTCTTTTTGTTGCGATGTAGATTTGCTCCGTAGGTTTTTCTTGTGGCGGCCTTGATGCCGCTACATCACTCCCCTCCGGAGACCGGAGGTCGATAGTGGATGAGTCGTCCATGCATCTTGAGATGCTTGCCAAGCCAGTTGAAGGTTGATTCCAGTGAGTCGGAATCGGAAGTCGCAGAGTTCTCGGTGAGTCGGAACTATATGCGGTGCCCCAGTGAGTCGGGGTGATGAGATCCCAGTGAGTCGGGATGATGCTGCAGGCTCCAGTGAGTCGGAGTGGTGCTGCTGCTGGCTCCAGTGAGTCGGAACCGGTAGTCGCAGAGTTCACAGTGAGTCGGAACTGTATGCGATGCCCCAGTGAGTCGGGGTGATGAGATATCCCAGTGAGTCGGGATGATGCTGCAGGCTCCAGTGAGTCGGAGTGGTGCTGTTGCTGGCTCCAGTGAGTCGGAACCGGTAGTCGCAGAGTTCACGGTGAGTCGGAACTGTTTGCGGTACCCCAGTGAGTCGGGGTGATGATTGAGGCTGAGGATGCTGAACAGGAATGCGCGGCTGCTGCATGCTGGTGGTCAGGATATCCGTAGAAGCCGTGGGTACTGGCTAGCTGTATGACTCGCTGCTCGAGAGCTTGAGGTCACGATGAGGAGAAGTGATGATGACGTCACGCTGAAGTAGTTGCACGAAGGCTGCGCTGACGTTCAATGTCGAGGGTCACCAGTTTGTAGGTATGCGGAACAGAGAGTAAAGTCCCGCATACCTCATTTGAAAAGGAGGATCCTCCAACCAGGCGGCTGTTGTGCCTGGCGGGCTACTGCCCGGTAGTTGATATTCGGGCTGATGTATATATTCAAATCGCACGGTAAACTCTGCTTGCGCGATGCAGGATTTCAACGTTGTAGTTCGCTGCTAGTCGGATAGATGGCGTCGCGGTTCTTTTTGTTGCGATGTAGATTTGCTCCGTAGGTTTTTCTTGTGGCGGCCTTGATGCCGCTACAGCACCTAAACAATGCCCTAAACGAAAACTTACCCCTAGAAAAGTGATGGTCACTGTTTGGTGGTCTAGCGCCGGTGTGATTCATCACAGCTTCTTACCAAACGGGGTGAGCATTACTGCAGATGTGTACTGTGAAGAACTGAACACAATGATGGAGAAGCTGGCACATCTCCAACCAGCATTGGTCAATCGCTCGTCTCCGTTGCTCCTGCACGACAACGCGCGACCTCATACTGCATAGCAGACGGTCTCCAAGTTGCAAGAACTGGGGTTGGAAGCTCTCCGTCATCCGCCCTACTCACCAGACCTTGCGCCTACAGACTACTACTTTTTCTAGAATTTGGATATCTTCTTGGCGGGAAAAAAATTCAATACCCGAGAGGCAGTACAAAATGCCTTTGAAGAATTTGTTGCCTCCCGTCCAGCTGATTTCTTTAAGAAGGGCATCAATAAACTGCCACTGCGTTGGCAAAGATGCATTGATTGCATGGGTCATTACTTCGATTAATACAAATAAAAAATACATGAAAAAAATTCGTTTAAATTTTTTCATACAAAACGGCAATTTCATAGGTAAAGACCTATTAATTTATGTAATGTTTTATTCACAGTTAAAATCAACCATTCGTTTTAAGTTTCCTTTAATGTCATACTCTATGGTGTACAATTAAGTACGGTAAAGTATTGCCCGACCAGGGAATTGAGTCCAAGACCGCTCGGTACCTGTACTTGCGACAACAAGACTAACACAGATAATCTTCCATCTTCTGTGTAGTAACAAAATAAATAAACCTATTACTACGGAAATTCATTCCTTTGTGCTTCGCGTATTGTTAGTGCAGCTTTAGTTAGGCTGCGATACTCGCTCTTCTGTACCGGATTATACGGTGATTAACGTCAGCCTAGAGATAGGACTACTAAATACTTCATCGAATTTCATGGGATATTTAGTTTTAATATTATTAATGACACCGAAAGAGTTTTGCTATTTTCGTTTACAAAATGTAGGATGATATATATATATCATCACGCTAAGACTAATAGGAGCGGAGCAGTAATGAAAATTGTGACGCAGACGGAGTTGCGCGGGTCAACTAGTATTGGTATAAACCCGTTCCTTTGTGCTTCGCGTATTGTTAGTAAAAGTGGGAGGTAGAGTTACTTGCTCTTGTGTTCCGGATTATACGGTGATTAACGTCAGCCTAGTGTTTGGATTACTAAATACTTCATCGAATTTCATGGGATATTTAGTTTTAATGTTATTAATAACATCGTCATCGGTTTGCCAGCTTTTTCACAAAATATTTATATAAAATACTCGAACATTTATCGTTTATAACACAATAAAAAGTAACAATATCATAGTGGTATAAACCCATTACTGCGGAAATCCGTTCCTTTGTGCTTCGCGTATTGTTAGTGCGAGTGGGAGGCAGCGATACTCGCCCTTGTGTCCTGGATTACACGGTAATTAGCGTCAGCCTAGTGTTGTGACGTGACTACTAAATACTTAGTCGAGTATCACAGGTATTTAGTTTACATCCTGACTAATTAGTTATTTGATTGATATCAAAGGTCTGTTTTAAGTTTTCTTTGTTTTATAAATTGATTACCTGTCCATACAAATAATTCAGAAACATTCAGACCAATAGTCATGAAAGACAATGGTAAACTGTGTCAAAGCATACCGCTGTAGAGTTTTTTGTGTAGCAGTTTGTTCTTCTTCTTATCGTGTGGGCAGTAAGGTCTAACGACCCCACATAGTAGCAGTTTTTTTTGTAGCAGCTACAACTCATTTACTGATCTGCAGCGTAACTGCAGAGTTCAGAATTTCCTGTTGTGTTCAGGATCATACGGTAATTAATAAGCGTCAGAGTAGTGATGTGACTTCCTACTTCAGGAGGCCATTTAAGTGAGTTATTGATTCGTCTAATCGTCTAATCATTAAATATTTGATGTATGATCTTGATTCCAAAAAAAATTACGGTTGCTTGGTTGCCCAACCAATCGGATGCAAGGTGAGATAAGCATCTTACCTTTTTTAGCTTTACGGTGATGTTCTATTATAAAGTATGTATTTCTTTAAGCTGTTTTAATATTTT
The DNA here is from genome assembly GCA_950371165.1 of Lacanobia oleracea. Classification (NCBI taxonomy): domain Eukaryota; kingdom Metazoa; phylum Arthropoda; class Insecta; order Lepidoptera; family Noctuidae; genus Lacanobia; species Lacanobia oleracea. Next base: position 23,240,756 of record OX493396.1, read on the forward strand.
TTAAAGATGGGAATATAATTTACTTAATAAAGATGAAAACCTATCAAACTATTGCTTTGATTTAGTACAATCGCAGATCGAATAGCTAGGGAAAAGAGAATAATAGAGATTTGAATTAATTTGTTTCTGTTAGTGTTCCAATTACTAACTTTGGTTTTGAATAAAAACGTCGTTTGTCTGGCGTCTGGGTCACACTGTCAATTACTTATTCAAGGAATAATTAAATCAATTAAGATCGAACATGTTTTTCTAAATGAAATCTTTTCAAAGTAACACCTTAATTAAAAGTTATAATTAAGAGCCAAACCGCCTAGAGAATGTTTTTTTTACTGAAAGAAATGAAATGTCAAAAAATCCGGCTAAGTGTGAGTCGGACTCACACGCTTCGTGTGCCATAAACCTTAGTAATTATTTTTTGTTGTTTTTATAGCGGCAATAGGAATATACAATCTGTGAAATTTTCAACTATCTACCTATTACGGTTCTTGAGATACAGCCCGCTGACAGACAGATAGACGGACAGACGGCCAGCGGATGCTTAGTAATAGGGTTCTCTTTGGGTACGGAACCCTAAAAATTCGAACACGCCTAGTCAAAAGTTTGTTCGGACTAACCCCCGGATTCGGCACATCCGATAAATCCGCCGTGTAGACTAGCGGACAGAGGCGGATATACTAAAAGTTGTTTAAAATCATGGGTACTTTCATCCACTGAAAGGTGATGTTAACAAATAACCCTGTTCATAAACACAAAACATAAAACCTAGAAAGATGAACAGTTATTTTGTTATCAAAATAAGTTTCTCACTTACCAAATAATAAACTCCAAACGGCATTACAACCACAGCCACAAGTAAGTCAGCAACAGCCAGACTTACTATAAAATAGTTCGTAGCCGTTTGCAGACTCCTTTCTCTCGACACACTAAGTATCACTAAAACGTTACCGAATAACGTCAATAACGGAAACACTAATAACGATAGCGCCCAGAAATTATAGTCCACATCACTACAAGTTCCATTTTTAAACGTACAATTCGAATCACCGAACGTTTCGTTGAAATAGTCGATGTTGAACTCCGAATCGGAATTGTTTGAATCGATGTAGTGTTGATACAAGAATGTAGTATTTGGATCGGGAGGCTTCACTTCGAAAGATATTTTCGATGAGTTTTGACATTCGTTCGTGCTGCATAGTTTCGGTATTGTCATGTTTTTTATGAGATCCTCTCGGTGATTCATTTTAGCTTCAAAAGCTTTGAAAGACAACGTTGTTTGTCTACATTGTCCAGATATTTTTTTGTGTTGTTTACCAGTTTTCCTGTTTCTTGTTTGTTTACTGTTTTATTATAAATTCATAGTTATGTTTCGCCATATCCAATTCTCTCGCACGATTAACTTATCCATAAATCTTGCCATTCTGTCATTTATTGTATTCCATTTTTATTCTGTTAAATATTTTATTTTCATTCAGGCGCTGTGTTCGGCTGTACGGTTGCCCCTCGTTTCATTGTGTCTGTACCTGAAACAAAATTGTTTTTCATTATAGATGAAACATTTTTGAAATGAAATGTTAGCGAAAGAACAAAGGTACTGATTTTTGTAACTCCCAGCTTGATCGGGATTGGGATTTTATTAAAATACCTTTGCATATATATGGATTTTGAAATTGAAATTGAAAATGTAAGGCTAGAGTTAATATTGAATCCTTTCGTATTTTTAATTAAGTAGACTACTCTCATAGAATATCAGGAAGAGTTTTAATAATATTTTCTCTATATTTCATTCTACACAGTCCTTTAAAAACCACATTTATAACATCGTTCTGCTTCGTAAATACGTAGGAAAACTTATGAAACAATTTTATTGTTAATATAGTTTTAACTTTAATATTTCAGTTTTAATAACTTTTTTATGTCTCAAGACGAAAGTCTGTGATCAGTGCGTGTTGCCAGTGATGACATATTATGGAACTGAAACGTGGTCGCTCACGATGGGCCTCATCAGAAGGCTCAAAGTCACTCAAAGGGCAATGGAGAGGACAATGCTTAGAGTTTCCTTACGTGATCGAATCAGGAATGATGATATCTGCAAGAGAATCAAGGTTACCGACATAGCCCAAAGGATCGTCAAACTAAAGTGGCAGTGGGTACATTTTTACAGTAGGGTCATTGATCGTAGAACAGATGGTCAATGGGGCCGAAAAATTTTGGAGTGGCGACTGTGTACCGGAAGACGCAACGTTTGAAAGCCTCCCACAAGGTGGACCGATGACGGTCGCGGGTAGTCGATGGATGCGAGACGCGCAGAATTGTTCGTTGTGGCAACGCTTGGGGAAGGCGTATGTCCAGCAGTGGACGTCTATCGGTTGATATGATGATGATGAATTTTTTTATCTCGATGACTCCGCAATAACTTAATTTTAACAACATGCACTTAAAATAAAATATAGAACCTTATTTCAATTACGACGTCAAAAAAATATTCGGCGTCGCTGTCGACTGGAAGTGAGTTCAAAAGACTGGCCGCATTACCACGTCGAGTGGCAATGCTTATTCTAAGAAAAATATAATTCCAGTTTTCAATCAATGGTTTATGTCAACAGTGAAAATTGCAAAATTCAAAAGTGTAAAAGTCAAATGGGTTTGACTTTTACACTTTTGGACTTTTGAAATATTTTTTTTTGTAAGGTTTTTTTAAAAACCTTTAAAAAAAAATACAATCGACTTCCAAATAAAAAACAAAACAAAGTATATAAAATAACTTTTCGAAGTCGATTTTTCGGTTGTTTCTTCGTTTTTTGACAACCGAAATAAAAGGTTTTCAGTGGTGATACCGCACAACTAATTGGACGTTATTCCCATAATAAATGGTTGCGCTGTTTGCCATTAAGGAGTACTTTACGTGCAGTCCAAGTCCAGACCAGCTCATACTTAAATTTCTATTTTGTTTTTGGATTGACGTAAAACTAACAATATCTCACTTTACTAGATTTTTTAAAGATTTATTTATTATTCTCACCACTAAATTGACTAAGATTTATACATACATGGTCGAATTGAGAACCTCCTCCTTTTTTGAAGTCGGTTAAAAAACAGTGTACGTCACTCCTTTAACTGAATGATATACTCCGCTAATTAGGGCACATCTACAACCGCTGTACTGAACAACTCTCCTTCAGTAACGAGTCGCGTGCTGAGACGCAATAAAGACGTGTTTCCTTGCCTCGCCCATGTGAGCCTTCACTCTGGGTAATGTGTAGACTAGGTACTGGTTTATTTGACTATTGTATCCTTAATTAATTACACTGTTGGTGGGTATTAATAAACTGTGTTAGTTTTTGATGTACCATCAATATCATACTCTGTGCAGCTTTCAAGTTGAGTAAAATAATTACAAAACTGTACAAAAAACTGAACTTTAAGGGTACATATATAAGGGGCTATATTATCGTTAATGTCTATCTGCCAACCTTTGGATGGCCTGAAAGAACTATATACAAAAAGTAATCTATACTATGTAATATTGTAAGGAGGAAAGATTTTTTGCTTATTTGTTTGTACCGAAAAGGCTCCGAAATTACGGAACCGATTTTAACCATTTTTTTTACCAATGGAAAGCTAAATTATCAGGAAGTAACATTGGCTTTAACTTTATTAAAAAAAAGAAAACCTTAAGAAAATTGCAGCGCGTATGAAGTCGTGAGCTATAACCTTCCTCGATAAATGGGCTATCTAACACTGAAATAATTTTTCAAATCAGACCAGTAGTTCCTGAGATTAGCGCGTTCAAGCAAACAAACAAACTTTTCAGCTTTATACGAGTATATTAGTAAAGATATAGATAATGTTTGTTGGTTCTCATACCGATAACAATCATGCGTAGTCACTAAATTGTCTCACATTGAACATTGTTAAAAATATACCACTAATATATTATGGCTACTAATGGATATCGCAATTAGTGAGGAAAGTATCCATGGCCCAGAACTTTAGTCATTTAAATTTTTTCCACTCGATTTCTGAAGTTGAGTGTTTTTCAATGCTACTTTGGCCTGAAAGCTGTAAAATTTTGTTATTAGGCCTACGTTTTCACCAGAGATGAGCGAGGATGCGTAGTGAAGGATGTGTTTGATAAAGTGGAGGAGAGAGTGGAGGGAGTGGAGTTTCTTGCACGTTCTTCTCCACAGAGATCTACGCTTTGGAACGTGCAAATAACTTCCATGTTTTTGACTGACCGACCTTGACGTTTCAAAAGTGCCTGTGAATGGTTTATTTGAAATAAAATGCTTTGAATTTGAATTTGAATTTGAATTTGAAAGAACCTCTTGCGCTAAGCGAGGCTAGGTAAATGAAGCAATTTTATAGGTTCTTTACAAACTCATCACTCGCTACCCATCCTCGCTCATCTCTGGTGGAAACGCATCCTAAAGTAAGGGTAGACATTTAAAACTAGCCACAAACCAGCCTTAAGCCGTCTTCCGTCGCATCCGCAGATGCAGAATAAATTAAAGTCTAAAAAACTGTAATCCACCAAATAAAAGTGATCTTAATTAAAAGTATGAAAAATGGTAATATTTCAGACAGAAATCAACACCGATACAAAAATGTTCAATGCGCACCTTTCCGCTCAGCCTATTTCACCCGGAGTATTTAAAAAAATCTTACGACACCCATTCATCGAAATCGGTTCAGTAGTTTAGGCGCTGCGGTGGAACATACATACATACTTAGCCGGATAAAATCATAACCATTCCTTTTAGCTTTGCCGTTGTCAGGTAAAAAGATAGCTAGCCTCGTTTTTCTTTAAAATAAAACACAACATAGTTAAAAACACCCCCTTTATCCACATCCGTTATACTCTCTTAAACCCAAAAACGATTGAAATGTTCGATGTCAGCTGCGAAAATTTAACAGAAGTGGTATCGGATTGATGTGTGGCAGCCATTATGGCCGTAATTGGATCGCTCCGCACGCGTGTTCGGCGTAATACCGGACTCTTATTTAGTGGCGTCGGGAGAGCGTTGGATGGTTTAGGGTTAAATTTATATGTGCATTGGAAGTAATTTTCAGTTGATAGCGTGGCTGGTGGTTTTAGTTGGCACGTTTGTAAGTCTTATTATCAGCAGTAGTTTATATTTAAAACAATTTACCTGCCTAGTTAGGGTTCCGTATCAAACTTTTACATAAGATTTATAATTGGCCTGCGCAAATAAGATCACATTTCTGTTGCACTCCACCAGCTTCTACGACAAATCTTTTACGGTTCAAGCGGTGCGGTTATGGAATGCCTTGCCCGTATCAGTAAGACGTGCTCAATCTTTGTCCATTTTTAAAACAATGGTCAAAAATCCTTTCTGTTTGATCGTTTTCACTTGGTTCCTATGCTTTTTTTTTGTTACATAATTATAATTGTATTTATTTATATAAATGTTTGAAATTCATCCAAAGGTTGTCTTGAAAAGATCGCTTTTAGCGATAAGGGCGCCCATTGTGTCACCCTATGTAATGTTTTTTTCATCTATCTTTTCGGTAACTTATATGGTGTACATAATAAAGAGTATTCTATTCTATTCTATTCTATTCTATGGACCACCGACCAACGCCCAACGGAACCCTATTATTAAGCCTCCGCTGTCCGTCCATCTGTTTGTCATCGGGCTGTATCTCAAGAACCGTAGTAAGTAGACAGTTGTCGCAGGTTATATGAAACTACGAATAATTAAATAATAATAACAATATTATTCGGATGGTGTCCCATTCCAGTTGAAATGTCTAACGGGGCCTCTGCGAGTTGGCTTCGGCCCCTCGTACGCCTATCAAAGGACCGGGACTCCAGGGACCCGAGAAAATAAAAAAATAATGCTATTGTTAGTACCTATAACAACAAATCATAAATTTATTATTGAATAAAAAATTAAAGTCCATACAAGAATCTTGTTTTTATTTCGGTTTATAGTACGTAAAATACAGGTATTTAGCTAAATCCGGCTTGACTGAAAGCCGACCCCAATATAGTTGGGAAAAGGACAGGAGTGACGTCATTGTCCGTATTCGCGCGAAAATTTTTGTCGTAGCCAAAAAATCTGTTTAGTAACAAATAGGGCCTAATAATATTAGGTCGCGGGTAGCCGTTGGATGCGAGACGTGCAGGACGACCGTAGCTTCAAAACCATTTATTTCAAAATTATGAAAAAATATAACTAAACCCTCACAGTAAGCCCTTTCATTTGATAATATGTCACACGATATTGTTAAAACCTTATTTTTTTCCTAGTTTGACCCTCAAAAGTGATCCCATACTAATATTTTAATAATTAACGTAACACATCCGTGTTTGGGTCACAGAAGTCATGTGCACCTTTCAACATAATCGGTCCAATAGATCCGGAGAAAACTGGCTGTAACAGACGGACAGACAGACAGACACCCGAATGATCCTATAAGGGTTCCGTTTTTTGTTCGGCACCCTAACAAAATAAACAAAATTATCATAATCCTGACACTCATAAGCATCGTTAACAGACGCATCAGTAGTCACGAACACACGACAAACACACTCCACCCACATAATCCACTAGCCCCTGATTACCGCAAACATGCTGAGTAATCACAAAAACACATCGCGTGAAAGAATTTCACGACACATTTGTATTCACAATGCACACCATTGCCACAAAATACCACACTTATGTCAAGGTCAGAGTACCTTGACTCTTGATGATATATGAATATGGGAGAAATTCGACCGAGGGTAATATAAGTAACAGAATATTATTGTCCTCAAAATTTGACCCACTATTTACTGATACTTTTTCTGGAGCCTCCTAACAAGCAAACTATTTGATGTTTTACATTTAAAAGGATGCTCCTCATTGTAACTAGAATAAGTTATTTAAGTTTTTGCAATTTTTTTGTTATTTTGAGGACGGGTAATCACCAAATGACTCTTTCCACTCTAGGCGGAGCGGAAGGAAGTGTCAGACTCTTACAGACTCTTACTGACTAAATCCATCAATGATACTCCAAATGCCCTTTGTGTCTCAGGGCCGCGGTGACTCTCGAACAAATTCTGCAGCCCTGACATGCACTGGCCCTAGCGGCCACCATCCAGCGGCGGCCATTACTATGCTGACATGTACTGACGGCACCATATGGAGCTTGCCAATATGGTAACTCCGTAATATGGATTTTGTTTTGTCAGGCGTACAATTTCGATCTGAACTTATAATATTATAATCAGGTGAAATTATTTGTTTGTTTATTTGAAGAAAACTGGAAAATAAGAACCGTTTTCTGAATTGAGTATATCTAGAAATCTCAAGAGTTATAAACACTCTACTTTTCTTCTTAAAACAGAAATCAGGGGTAAGTACTGAATGGATTACTAAAAATATTTCAGTCATAGAAAGTTACAATATACATTCAGTCAAAAAAGTATCGGGAATGGATGATTTGTTTATGGTTCCAAACTCAAATTTTTGTTTTTTTGTTGTTGTTAGATTGGCACAACTGTTTTCCATTTTGGCGCGGAGTTTGAGTTGCATCTATTATTTATATTAAATACAGTGCTGGTTTTAGTAATATCATATATAGTGTGTATTGCGAATTTCATAATGGACAAAAATATCGAACAAAGAGTTTGTCTTAAATTTTGCATCGCCAATGGAATTTCGTGTTCGGAGTCACTGAAAATGTTACAGAAGGCTTACGGTGAATCGACTTTATCAAAAACTCGTGCTTATGAGTGGTTCAAAGCGTTCAAAAGCGGTCGAGATGTGATGGAAGATTTGCCTCGCTCTGGTAGGCCGTCAACGTCTGCAACTAAAGTTAACATCGCAAAAGTGAAGGAAATAGTGACTGAAAATCCCCATTCAACTCTGAGAGAGATAGCCGCCGAACTTTCTGTATCTCATGAGTCGATCCATACCATTTTAACTAATCATTTGGGTATGAAACATGTTGCTGCTCGGCTAGTCCCAAAAGATCTGAATTTTCTCCAAAAACTCAATCGCATGAAAGTCGCTGAGGACATGCTAAAACGAGTCAGTTCGGACCCAACATTCATGAAACGCATTGTTACTGGTGACGAGACGTGGTTTTACGAGTTTGACATGCAAACTAGTCAACAAGCTTCGGAGTGGCGCCTTCCAACTGAGCCGAAACCGAAAAAACCACGCCAAAGTCGATCAAAAGTCAAAGTCATGTTGACTGTTTTCTTTGACTATCGCGGTGTTGTGCACTCTGAATTCTTACCGGAAGGTCTAACGGTAAATAAAGAATATTATTTGAGCGTTATGCGGCGTTTAAGAGAGAAAATTCGACGAAAAAGGCCAGATTTGTGGAAAGAAAATTCTTGGATTTTGCACCACGACAATGCGCCTTCGCACAAGGCTATCATTGTGAACGAATTTTTAACCAAACACTCAACAAATACCATCCAGCAACCACCATATTCACCAGATATGGCTCCTGCTGACTTTTTTCTTTTTCCTAAACTCAAATTACCACTTCGTGGCACCCGTTTTCAATCGATAGAAGACATAAAGGAGAATTCGCGGCGAGAACTGAACTCAATTCCGGAAGCAGCGTTTAAAAAATGTTTTGATGAATGGATTATTCGTTGGCGCAAGTGTATCGTTTCTAAAGGAGCATACTTTGAAGGTGATAAAATAAATTTGGATGAATAACAGACATTTTGTGTATTATTGATCTTTTCCCGGTACTTTCTTGACAGAGTAGTAGAGCCTTAAGATAAGGCTAAAGTTTTGCCCGGAAAAATAATCGTATGGTATAGACGATGTAGTAAAACAGTGGAAAAAACCGATCAAGGGCGAGTCGGACTCTCACACGAAAGGTTCCGTACCATAAACCGAAAAAAAAAAACATGTTTCGCCCCCATTATGTTTAATTGATTTTAGTTTGCATTACTGTAAATAGAAAAACACACTCTGTGAAAATTTCAACTGTCTATCTACGAATGTTCTTGAGATACAGCTCGCTGACAGACAGACGGACACGGACAGACGTATTGATAGACGGACGGACAGTGGAGGCTTAGTACTAATTATAATAGGGTTCCGTTGATTTTACCCTTTGGGTACGGCACCCTGAAAGCTACCTATTGCATTAATAAGTCCAGAAATCTTTGAAGGAAATGTGTTGGCATTTGCAAAGTAAATTCTCGCCTTCTTTAGTATGATTAGATTTGTTTTAAAGGTCAAGACAAATGACCTTTTTGTTGATGTCCTTCAAAAGGTCAGGAAAGTAATTCAATCGAAGAATTGCAAGAGGAAGTGGGTGTGATCGGGTGTCTTCGTAAATAAACTTGTTTCCGGTTGTGTTACCCATAGGCCGTAACTAAAGGGCGTAAATTGATTAACTCGGCTGAAATAACTGGCAGTGTGCAGGCACCTTTTCGCGGTATCAACGAATCAAAAATTTACTTAATAGTGAAATATTTTATTAGTGAAATGCTTTCGCTGAAGCGTCCTCATTTTGAGCGCACATAAATATCAGTTTTTAAAAAGAAGAATGAATGATAGATAAACTATATTTAACACCAATTAAAAAATAAAAGTAAAAGATGTCATGCTATAAAATCAAAAGCCAAAACTTCCCTCTGACCTTGGTTTTCTAATAAACTCTCATTTCAATTCGTGAGTTGAACAAACTTTAAAGACTTTATCACCATCCTTCTGCTCTTATCTCCCCTTAAATGTTTTTTTTTCCTTCCATACATTTCTATTCGTTGTCATTTCATTGGTCACCACTCTTTTAGACATATCATTTGTCGCAGTACATCCATCATTTCTATGTCTTCCTTTCGACATGGGAACATGTCGTGCCTTCACAGTATATGCCTATACCATGCCAACCAACCCTCCACTTTTCGGTTACTGGTGCTGTCATGATCTAGGTATAACATTAATATCTCTCTCTAGCTTCCTAGGCAACATAGGTCATGTTGTCTAGGCAATTGAATAATGTATAGAGATGATATCTAGGTGTAACATTAATGTCTCTCTCTGGCTTCTTAGATTAAAGGCGATGCAAATGTAGAAACATTCCATTGACAATAATCAGAATAAATCGTAGTCGTTCAGATCTTCCATTCTAACGGACAATCCCCTCTGACTGAACATTTGAAATGCTATCCAAATGATTCCAGTAGATCGATTTAATTCACTCGGTTCGACTTGACCACAGACTCGTCTAGTCGATCTGTGAGTCTCGACTCGTAATGTCGATTTAATTTAATTTGGGGACTGGATACTTCGATCGTGAGTGGTGCTATTTATTCGAGTGAAGAACCAATTGTATTGAGGAGCTCGTCGCTAGAGAATAACAGCCGCACGGGTCAACGCTTGCCGAGGTTGTTCTGCAGATGGGTGACCATCTTAACATACCGAGTGTCCTCCGTGCTTCGGAAGCACGCTAAGCCGTTGTTCCCAGCTGTCATTAAGATCTTTGACAGTTATAACGGATTGTCAAAAGCCAGTAAATCTGACTCCAGTCTTGCCAAAAAGTACAGTGTTACCCAGTTAATGAGTTGTGGAGGTCTGGTAGGCAGCTGCTCCACGGAAAATACTGGTATGTAGGTGAGAAAAGGCTAGACAGAAAATGAAGATTTAATAAGGGTGTTCAGGAAAATTTACTCAACCAGTTGGCGAGAGGTTCTCTCCATTAAAAAAGTGACTTTGACATTAACTTAAAAAATGCCAGAAACCAAGCGATTTTATAGGTGTTTGGGAATGAAGCCTCAGTGCTGCCACTTGGTGCTAGACATTTCAGAAAACCCTCATTGCATCGCGACGGTTGGAGGCAAATACCTGGGTACCTATAAACCATCATGATTACGGTGTGGGAGGGCGACGGAGTTATACAAAAAGCATAACACTATCCCTTTTTCGTAGATTAATAATGATGGCATAAGCACGTCATAATAAGGCCCCTGCTAGCTCAAAATATCAACATTTTACAAGAGGCAAAAAAGCATTAGGTTACATTTTGTTTAGTTGTGCGCACATAAATGCGATTTCAATGTTGATGCCATTATCCTATAGTAAAAGTTGCTGAGTACATAGAATGATGAGTACAATGTCCCATTATTTTAGATTTTTCCCCATAAAATGTAATGAAGGAAAATTTGCGTAACAAAAGAAGTTAAGTAATTAAAATATCACAGATAAAACACACCATGTTATCAAGCATACCAATTAGGTAGCGTGAAGTCGCTTATTAAAATAAATTTTGCACAGAGTCACATTCTGACACAGCTATCATCATCATCTGCCTAGCCTTTTCCCAACCATGTTGGGGTCGGCTTCCAGTCAAGCCGGATTTAGCTGAATACCAGTATTTTACGCGGAGCGGCCGCCCACCAGACCCCCACATTCTGACACAGCTGTATACTCGTATAATTGGTATCACAACGATAACCGGGAAACTTCAGAAAAAACGAAAAAATAAAAACCTGAAAATTGAGTTATTGACTTGCCTTGAAAGGTCATGTTGCACCTTTCTATATTTCCAAGGAAATCGCATATGTTTAGATTTTCTAAGTTTCCTGATTAATATAAATTTTGCATAGCGAGTTGTCACAGTCTCAGGCACAGCTGTACAGAATTGGGATCCTAGCAATAAGCCAGAAACCGTCAGAAAAAAACGAAAAAAATATTACTTGAAAATTGAGTTATCGAATTGCCTGGGCAACATGACCTTTCAACATTTCCAAGGAAATCGCATTTATTTAGATTTTTGAAGTTTCCTGATTTATTTTTAGTTTTCTTTAGCATCTAAAGGTCAAATAAAATAATCATTTGTATTTCCGTTTCTTTACAGGAACAGCCGGTTATGATTGTGACCTTTTAAAATTTTACAAGACATTGCATATATTATGCAATGTCTTGTAAAATTTAGTTAAGAATTTTACGTTTCCTGTTAAGAATTTTAGTTTTTATTGTCAGGAATAAATAATCGTTCCCAATATCTAGGACGAACAAATGATTAAGGTAGTGACTGACATAAGCTAAAAATATTTTTATACATTAATCGTTAAACGACTTTTCTAAAAATCCATGTTAATATTAGAAAAAAAAACAATGTGTTCCTGTAAAACCAAATAATAAGTGTAACAATACAGACTATTTATCATTTACAGCACATATACCAGACCTAAATAAATATGGCCATTTCTATAAATAAATACAGACCTTTGTGGATATTATGACTTACATTCATATCCGTTGGTCCCGTTCCTTTGTAGTAGAAGGCTAATGGATACCGTCAGGTGGAAAGACAATAGCATCTTCCTGTGCACTGAACCAGAATTACTTCTTACGAGTATGTATTGGATTTCATACATGAACTCATCCTTTGTCTGTTCTTGGAATGTCACTTCATGTTTTGGTTAGTCACCAGTTTTAGCTTCCACTTTTAAATTCACTGTTTTTTTTTGTTCACTCATTTCACATTGCGATTCAACTGTTTTGTTACCCTTTTCTTCTTCTTTTCCTTTCTTACTTTATCGGACACTTACTGACCCCTGCCCACTTCGTTGGGCGGTATTTTTTGGGTTAATATATAGCCTATGACACTCACAAATAACGTAGCTATTGGTAAAAGAATTTTCAAAATCGGTTCCGTCGTTCGTCGAATCCAGAGATTATCCCTTACAACCTCACAAACTCACAAAGATTACCTCTTTATAATATTAGTATAGATATATTGCTTTATTTCCACCATCACTTTAACACCAACTGTCACAAATCTATCCCAAAACTAATATTTTTCTAGGATCTTGTATTTCGACCGGCCACTTTTAAACGAAGTGTAACAAACCTAGTCGAGAATTTAAGAAATCTCCCCAATTTTTACACTGTCTATTACTTTTTGTGCGACCATGCCTGAAGCAAACCTAGTTGACTCAACGTAGCACTTCAAACAGTCTTCATCATCACTTTAATCAAGCCAATTGCAGTTTATGACACTTCGCACGCACTGATTCATATAGTGCAAATTGCTCATTGTTCTGATACGATCATTACACATACACATGTCATGTAGTACTAAACGTTCAAGGCTGTTCTGTACATCTTCTAAAGAATCCACCAAATCTGCAGATTTCATTTTTTGTACAAATACACGAGCTGATCAATTAGGAGGAAGCAGGATACATTAGAGAGGCCCAAACTCAGCAGTGGATAATCCTGCCACACTAAAATCGATCGACTAACATGGATGTCAGTTATAAAGGAAGATCTTGCCATAGACAATATAGACCCACAGACGACCCAGAAACGAAATCTCTGGAGAACAACGATTAGGAGAGCCGACCCCAATTAGAAATGGGACAAGGCTAGAAGAAGACAAAGGTCGATCACTGCAACTCCTAAGAGCAAGAATCAACAGTGGTGACCGTAAGAGAAATGCCGGGGTCAATGAAGCTCGTCGAGTCGCGGAGAACGAAGGACGACGCGACACAAATAGGTGCAACAGGCCAATGGTAATGATGATGTTTATGATGATGAATCTAGTCAAATTGAGATTGTTCTATGATACCTGCTGTCATCCATCAATCTTCTCCATCTCATCTTTTCTCACTTCCTTATTCATCAGTGGATATTCATCGTCCTGTTCTTGAGTGATATTAGTTTGGCCTTTTGTCTAGTTTCCCTTTCCGTTTTTTTATTTATATTGTTTTTCAACATTATTCATATTGTCCATTAACATCACCAGTCCATACCTTTCTTGACCATTCCTTACTGTCAGAAATTCTCATATTTTTTTCAGTTAGAGAGAACATCTGATTATATTTATTGATCACTCATAATGTTTCTTATTTCCTTCAATTAAAATAGTTGAGTCAGTGAGATAACTACTCAATACATATCATCAATAGATTCTTTAAAACGTATTGGGTCATTTAATTTGACCTGTTGATAAGGGCACTAGACTTCTGAACTCAATCTACTCAATATTGAAATAGGTCAGTTACTTTTAACTATTTTTGTGTCAATACTATCACTTATAATTATTTCAAGTTTAATAGAAATATAGTTTATTAAATTTTATTTTCACCTCACTTTTACCACATTTCAGTCAATTTTAAACTGCAGTTCTTTCTAACTTTAACAAGTTACAAGTTTTCAGTCGTTCAAGTATTCAGACGGGACCATCACACAGAACTATTTCACAGAATCCCCATCCTGGCGGTGCATATTTAATATTTAATCAGGGCTACCACTGAGAGGTAAAAACTGAGCGCGCCGGGATCGCCCGTACAATTGAATTAGTTCTACTGAGACACTCTAATGGAACACTGGCAGGATTGGTACAGTTGACTAGACAAGTGATGGACTAAAATGTTGTGACATAATGGATTTGTAATGAAATTGAGTATATTTTTTTACAGATCTTAAAGAGGATAAAAACACATTTTTCCACTATATCGGGTAAGTAAGTAGATTAAGTAAGTTCTCATCATCATCATCTGCCTAGCCTTTTCCCAACTATATTGGGGTTGGCTTCCAGTCAAACCGGATTCAGCTGAATACCAGTGTTTTACGTGGAGCGGCTGCCTACCAGACTTCCACAACCCGTTAACTGGGTAACACGGTACTTCTTAGCAAGACTGGAGTCAGATTTAATGGCTTCTGACAATCCGGAACGACTGCCAAAGATCTACTAATGACAGCCGGGACCAACGGCTTATTAAGTTTAAGTACTCGGTATATTAAGATGGTCACCCATCCACAGACCAACCTTGGCAAGCGTTGCTTAACCTTAAAGATCGACCCGTGCGGCTGTTATTATTTAGCCACGAGCTCCTCCTCCTTAAGTACACTGTAATTACGACTCATGAGAAAGTTCTCGCTGCATATATCCATATATTGGCTGGAAATAAAATTCATACGGTTTATCTTCTAACTAGCACATCGCCCGCGATTTCGTCCTCGCTGCAATTTTCTTAAGGATCCCCAATAAAACCTTCCTCGAGAACCACTCTATCCATTGGTTCCTAAAAACAGCATGAAAATCGGTCTACTGCACCGATTTTCATACTGTTTGAGTTTATCGCGAACAGAAGGTGATCAGACGCGGTTCAGGACTTTGTTTTATAATATGTAGTGATATATAAAAATCTCGTGTCACAGTGTTTGTTATTGAAATCCTCCGAAACGGCATGACCGATTCTTATGACTTTTTTGTGTATATTCGGTAGGTCTGAGAATTGGTCGTAGAATTTTTTGTGGAGTAAGAGTCTGACACTCCCTTCTGCTTCACCCAAAGCGGGAGGAGTCATTTGATGATTTCCCATCCTAAGAAAAAGGATGTTTTATAGAAAAACAACGTTTGCACGGTCAACTAGTATTATATACGAGTAAGTACTTAAGTGACCGGTAAACTTTTCTAATATTGGCAATGTTTTTAAAGAAAAGAAATCCTTTTATAGTTTTATTCCTTACTTAGTTAATTAAATTATCCAATGTAAATTAACTTAATTTATTTTCCGTGAACAGGCGACCCGGTACCCATGTACCTCTAGCAAAAAATTTACATATCTATTTAATTAACGCTGTCGAAGACAAAATTGGGATGTTTTTACCTAGAGGCTCTAGATAAGTAACATTCTGTTAGCGGTAGCGTAGAGAAAAATATTTATTATTTCTATAAAACAAATTATTTTTTAAATACCTTTATCAGCGAAGAAGTTATAAAGCTTTAAATATTACAATTAGAAAGAGAAGTCGGATATGAACTTTGACGTCAAAGTCCATGACGCCTATACAGCTGCCATAGAAAACAGCGTTTTCGCGAGACGGGCAGATATACAACGTTGATACGACAGAGGGGCTTTCCTTGAAACTGCCTATACTAGGTACCATTTTCAAGCTCTGTACCAAAAATAAATTAATTAGGAGCAGTAGTTTAGTCGCAAATGATTTTTAAAGTTTTTGCACGGTTTGAACACGATGTATCTTTTCTAACAGCTGAATATCGTCTAAGCATAGGTCATGCACCTTACAACGATGAATCTACGATGCGTTGTTGCCGCTCTGACGCATGTCGAAGGACATTCACTAAAAATTGGCAATGCAAACAAGGAAGCAATCAATACACACACACTTGCACTTTCACTACGAAAGCGACGAACGTAGCGCATTTGAATGAAACAGAACTAGGTCAGTTAGTTGCATCCTTGTTTTTTTGCGATCGGTAAGTGGGACCTGCTCAGTGACGCCGACGCTGTCGTTTCGGAACGTAGGGTTTGTGGAATTCGCGCGCAAAGAATTGTGATTTTATTTTGTTATTGTGAGAGGTCACGTAACTTGGGATTATTATTATTTAGTATTTGTGTTTTTTTTTTGTGATTGACTGTTTTTTATGGTGATAGGACACGTAACTTGGGATTATTATTATTTAGTATTAGTATCTCCGGACCTCACTCCCATGGATTTCTTTTTGTGGGGGTACATTAAGGGTGAAGTGTATGCCTCAGAGGTAAATACAATTGATGAGTTAAAAAATAGGATTATTTTAGCATTTCACAAATTAAAGTGCTTAGCGACGGACAGTGATCTAATTAAAAAAATAAATAACAATATTCTCCGTCGGTATAATTTGTGCATCAATGTAAATGGAGGACACATCGAAAATTTTAAAATTTTGTGTGTTTGTTTTTGTGCGCGTACTTCGAAACGTTACCTAACATAAAAGCCAGTGCGAGCGGAAGCCAAGTCGCCGGCTGCCACCCCGGCCCGGCCCCCACCGAGCACACGAGATACCGCACACCGCGCTCCGGCGCGCGCGCGACGTTGCTGCTTTGTTACCTAGCGGTATCTAAGGTCAGTGTCTTTTTTTTTACAAAGGGTGGTTGCGTTTTATTCGGATTTGCAAGCTATTTAGTTTGTTTGAAAAAAATATTTTCTCATTTATGGCGCTTTTTGTTTTTGTACCGTATCGAATTAATACTGTACACGTACAGTATACGTAGTTTAATTTAATGCCCCTCTGTCGTATCAACTCTGTATATATTTGTTTAAAATAATTATACCTCGTTTGTTTTTCGATCAATTTTGATTCTATTTTCACTGTTAGTATTAAATTTTTGTATATTTTTGAGATAAACTGTAGGTATTGATAGTAAATATTTTTTTCATGCATATTCCCTATTGTCAAAACGTCAAAAATATTAGGGATTGACAAATGCTGTCGAAATGCTACGTGATGTCACTAGCTTTTGCCCGCGACTTCGTCCGCGCACATCCCGTTTTTTACCGTTCCTGTAGGAATTTCGGGAAATCCTCTCTTAGTGCTCCCCTACGCTCCCCAAGGAAGCTACTTGTCAAATTATAGTGCGTTGTCTGTCAGTCATTCAGTCACTCAGTCACTCAATCAGTCAGTAACGGAAGAATTTTATATATTAGGATTTGCATTAGGTCGTTTTAACCAATTCGATTGCAGCCCGTATTTGGTCACCGACTAGCTTAAACGGGTTTTCGGTTAACCGTATTCGACCACAGACCGTTTTCCAAATCCGGTAAACGGAAAAACAAATACGATCACCGTATTCGGTGACCGATTTAATGTAAATTGCCTAATTCGAAGAATCAATTCGGTTAAACCGAATGCGGTTGCCGGATTCGGTAACCGACTTATTTTAAACCCGCCATAAGCACATGGGATGTTTCAAATTCGAAATTGATGCATTTCAAGATTATAGTTCAAGGAGCAGATTAGGTACATACAGTATCTTCTATAGTTCTACATATCCATCATACCCATTGTATAACACAGTGTCGCACGTGCAATCTGGCCCACATAACCATAGGACGTGCGGCTGTCAAGTGACGTCACCGATCCCATGCTGAGATACCGGAGTTTGCACAACTGATTGCATTGATTAAAGTGCTGATAATAATCGTTCACTGATGTTGTTTGTTCTTTTACAGTGTGAAACTGATGTTGCTGAATTATTTGAACGCGTTAGATATGTAGGTAGATGTTTGACAGTCGCAGAAGCCCAACATTTAAGAAGCCTATTACAATCTGACTGTGTTTTTTGCGTAAAATTACCAACTTTGGCTTATTGGGTAGTTGAGAATAGTTATTGGTATAGTGTATAGCGGCCTCATTTCGCATTTTTCTTTTATCTATTTGTAAAACCCAAAATTCCAAAGTAAGTTTCTCATCTCGTGGGTTTAACTACTGTGCTAACCAAATAATATATCATAATATTCCTTATAAAGTGGTTTTCTTCATATCGGCCTCAGAAATTTGAAAAAAGAATTAAATACCCGTCAAAAACCCCATTCAGCTCTATAAAAACTGCTAAAAGCACTCAGAATTAAGTGTAAATTTCTACTTAATACATTAATATAATTCCGTTAAATTTATGCCAAAATAAACCATAGTTCAGAAACGACAATTTAATAAATGTTTATTAAATAAATTATTAATAAACCCAAAAAAAAAAGTTATTACAATTGCCTAATTTCTACATAAAGCGATGTGTCTGCAGTTTTGTGAGTGAAAACGCAAATCTGTGTGGGGGCTCTTAAGGAGTAAGAAGTGAGAAGATCTGACACTACTTTTCCCAAGGAGTATCGTGGTACCTAGTTGTGAAGGTCAGAAAGATAGTCGTTTCATTAAAATACTGGTACTCAGCTGCACCCGGGTAGACCAGAAGACAACAGGAATGAAATCCTCATGAATATCCTTCGCCCTGGGGAGGCCAAAGTGGTCTGTCAGACTCTTACTGATTAAAACCACCCCGGTGTTCCATCTCTTACCTGTGCTGGGGATCGCGGGAACTTATGCGACTTCCGTAACACCACGCGCCGCAACCCCTGGTCTGAATGAATGGGGGGCGACGAACATCCCCAAGTCCGCCGACTCTGGACCCAGTTAAGGAGGCCGGGAGAGGGTAGTGTATCCTCCAACGCCCGATGAGCCTGCTGCGGACCGGGAGAGAGGTCTCCCTCTCCCTTTCCGCAGCCTCCTTCTGTGCGATAACTGTTTCGCAGAAGGAGACCACCGCGTTTTAGGACTCCTCGCCGTCGACCATAGCAAGGATTACGGCCGGCAGCGAGAGGTCACTGCCTACTACAGAGATGAGGGCACGGCTCCTCCCAAGCAGTACACTCTGCTAGCGTATGCTGCGCGGTGTCTTCCCGACAGTAGACTAGAAGCCAAACCCAACATAGTTTTTGGTAACTGATCTTTACGAAGTCTTCAAATTATCCAAAGTCTTAAAGATTCAAGACTGTTTTTATTTCACTATCCCGAAGAGACTCAAATAAAACGAACACCTTGAGCAGTAAACTAAGTAAATACTAATTAAACACTATGTTGTTTTGTTACTTCTATCTTCTTAGCTGCACATAACGTTAAAACGCAAGTTTCTTGAAAATAAAAATTTAATTAAACGCTTAAAGGAAGCAAATTAAGAGCTTATTGGAGGAAAAGCGAAGTGTTGGTAATTTTCTGTTTCATGTTTTTATTAACCTGGGAGCTCGGCACCGTCTGACGTTGATGTTTTTTTGCACTTGCAATGAGGAACTTTTTCCAGATTTCAGTTTTGCATTTGAAAGTGGTTCATTATCATCGTATCAGCCGAAAGACGTCCACTGCTGGACAAAGGCCTCCCCCGAATGTCGCCACAACATACGGTCCTGGGCGTCTCGCATCCATCGGCTCCCCGCGACCCTCACCAAGTCACCATGAGAGTGGTTGGTGGTAGTAAGATTCTAAAGACTATAAAACGAGTTTGTCAGAAACCTGTGGTGTGTGAAAGTCTAGGTCGTACAGACGTGGCATTAGTAACTCTCAGTATGTCACTGATATACATACACCCTTCCAAGTTTTCCGATTTGTAGACTCCACTCGTGAACATGTAGGTCTCAACCAACTTCGGTTCTCCATTCAAGGGGGTTCTACATATAACCTTGGCTGTGGCTGCGGTAAACCTCTAGCGGCGTAAATATCTTTATTTTGGAGCCGTTTGAGATTGAAACCCTCGGGCCTTTGTGCTTTACAAAGAAATTTCAAAACAGCTGACACATCCCGCGACCCAAGAGCTGGCTTTTATTTTGAACAGAAGCTAAGCATTGCTATTCAACTTTTAGAAGCTATTTCAAAAGAATTTTTAGAAGCTATATTTTAGTTTGCTGTAAGTTTCATTTAATTGCTCATTTTAATAATTATTGTGAATTTGTCTTTAAAAATTACATTGCTGGTACTATTCATGATCGACAACTTTTAGGGATCATCCCTGAAATCGTCAAAATAAAACCATACAGCTGTTCAGTAGGTACATTTGATCGAGTTAGTAGAACATAAATGTATATGGCGGACGTTCGGTCGGGCGAGAGCTTCCAATCACCCCAGTAATCTTAATGACACTACAATACTTGTGATAGAGCAATTAACACTGCTCTTTAACCATGCAATAATGATGATAGTAATATCGCCAACAAAAGCGAAATATGGGAGGAGTTTACAACCATTTGTCATATCGGCCATTTTAACTACACATGAATACGTGTTTTGCAAAAATAAAATGATGGATGATTTATACGTACTTTTAATTATATACCTCTATTCAAGGTCGATTTAATACAAAGAAAAACCTTAACTTCTAGTATCTAGACTTTGCTTATAATGTCAGTTGAAGGTCTAATGGAGCGTTGAAGGAAAATTAACCTTGAGATAAGAAAGATAAGGTTGATCTTTGCGTTGGTTAATCAAAGAATATGGAATACAGTGTTATTATCAACAAATCATTTATCAAAATCAGACTTTTATAATAATGTTTCGCCTTTAATAAAGAAATAAAAACTCATTCAGGTGTTTGTTCAATATTAAACCTATGTACCTCCATAATTTTTTTTTCAATATCATCAATACTTATCACTTACATAGACATAACTAAACCAATCCTAATTATCAAATTATTCTCTAGTTTCTGTGTGAGTGACTGACGAACAACGCACAGCTGAAAGTACTGGTTATTGAAAGCTTAATTTTGACATGTAGTTTCCTTGGGGAGTGTAGGGGAGCATTAAGTGAGGATTTCCCGAAATTATTACGGGAACGGGAAAAAACGGTATAAGAGCGTACGAAGTCGCTGGCAAAAGTCTAAGTTATTATAAATAGACTAGTTAATGCGCGCGACTTTGTAATAGGTGAAGCGTGTCTAAAAATTAACCGACTTGACTTTTTATTGGCTACAAAATTTCCTCATACAGCCCGTTTCGTAAAAATTGTACTACTTGTAGAGCAAGTTTATAACAATTTCTACGAAAGCACGTTGTTCCACCGCTGATGCATTGTCGCATCACATCAGTCTGCGAGAGCTTTAATGCCCCGCCCCCAGTCTGCCACAAATCACACCCTCACAAAATTTCCCAGACGAAAACTATTAACATTCCATTGTCACCACAGAAATTGACATAAAAGTAGCTTCGCTTGTTTTTATTAAACTCCTTACTTAGTTTTTCTTTTACTCTTTCTGGCAATAAACTGCTCAAGTAATTCTCTTCGTGGCGAAATGAAATTCCTCTATGAGTAAGTATTTTGTGTGCGAGCGTACAAACGATATCGCTAGACTTGCATGATTTAGGATTGTACTGTGAAAGTGTTTTGCGGCCAAATAACTTATGACAAAACATGAATGTAGAATCATGAGTTATTTGGCCGTTAAACACTAAAAAGTTTTTAATAAAAAAAAATAACTACCAAATTCGACCAAAAGCAGTTTGATGCAGTCGGTGACATCAAATCTGTGATTGAACTATATACATTTATTATTAAAATTAACTTATTGTAAATACTTAACTAACTATATTCACTAATTAAGAAGAAATATGTACAAACGCGTATGAAAACGAAATAAATCATTGGGCATCAAAAAAATAATCCACATCGTTGTCAATGGCAAAAGTGCCCAGAACACTATATTAAATGCCACCAACTGTAACAAACTGCTTAAAAAGACATTTTATCAAAACTTTTCAGTCGCTGGTTTGAGAAAAAAGTCTTACACGAAATTTGTATAATATAGATCGCGATGTATGTTCGAGACTACTGAACCGATTTTGATCAAACTTCGTAACTATCTGTTATTTGATCCAACTTTAAAGATACGATAGTTTTGTTTATTTGATTGTATCAATTATATCTACTGAGTCACAGCAACGCGTGGCTGGTTTAGCTAGTAACATTGTAAAAAAAAAGATTTTTTTGTTTCTTTCAGGCTCCGAAACTACTGGACCGATTTTAACCATTTTTTCACCAGTCGAAAGCTAAATTATCAGAAAATAACATAAGGCCATAGTGAATTTTTTAGAGATCCTTCAGAAAATTGTAGCGCAGACGAAGGTCGCGGGCAAAGTACTAGTATGTCATATTTGAGTTCCTCGCTTTAATTAACGTTATTTGGCTGGTGTGGTGATCGCCGTATGTTGTTTTACCGCAAAGGAAACGCGCTGTTTTACATCCTTTTGACATTTAAATCATGCATTCACTTTTACACGTGTTTCGAGGCTAAAAATGTAAACTGAAAAGCATTTGCAATGCAAAAATACTCGACTATTATGTTTGAAAATACATTGGATTTTAAAATAATCTTAAAAAAATGTCACGCAAAACTTCTTTTTCCTTTTTTTTATTAATATATGAAATTATCAAATGACTCCTTCCGATCTGGGTGGAGCGGAAGCGAGTGACAGACTCTTACTGACTAAAACCCATCCGTGTTCCTCTTAACGCCCTTTGCGTTCCAGGGCCGTGGCGAATTTCGAACAAGTTACGCAACAACGTCTTTAATCCTGGAATTGACGTCATAAGCAATTAGTGTTGTCCCTCAAAAGCGCGTACGACTCCGTAATTTTTTGAGATATTCAAACAGTCTTTCTAAAGGTATTGAGGAATGTAAAACAAAATACTTTATAAGATAGCTATCTAGTATGAATAAAAATGATGTAGGTACTCAAAATTGCATTTTTTCTTTTTTTTTAGGATGGAAAATCATCAAATGACTCCTCCCGTTCTTGGTGAAGAAGAAAGGAGTGTCAGACTCTTACTGACTAAAACCCATCCATGTTCCTCCTAGTGCCTTTTGCGTTCCAGCGCTACGGTGCCCCTTTCGAACGAAGTCCGCAGTCCCAGCACTGCCTAGCAGGCACTGGCCCTAGCGGGCTCCTTCTTCTATACTGACAGCTCTTTGAGGCGCGCGTGGAACACAGCGTGCCTGGGCAGCGGCCTAGTTTTGATCAGACGGCGAGCCACCCAATGCTCGTTGTCCGCAGGCCTGCGCCTACGGTGGCCGAGAATCGTCCTGCGACTCCCGACGCCCGGGGCGTCTTCTTCTGTTGCGGCGGTTGGGGCATGAGGTTTCCCTCTCTCTTATGCGTTTGGCTTCCTCCTTTTCTAGCATTACTGCTTCGCAGAAAGAGGCGATCGCTTCCCATGTCTCATCGCTCCGGACAATGGCTTGAACCTGGGCCAGACGCGACGCCTCGACGAGGACACGGTGGTGCTCTGCCCAAGCAGGGCAGACCTCCACCGTAGCTCCACCGTCTCCTCCGGGTGATCCTCGCAGTGTTGACACCCGGGCGTATCCTCCCGCCGTATTCGAAACAGGTACCTAAGGTACCAGGAAGGTAAGGACGCCGTTGTGCCGCTCCAGCCATTCTTCGAAGAGGGGACTTATCGCCGCAATTGTGGGGTGCCCCACTTAAAATTGCTTAATACGAGTATTTCTTTCTCTGTTTCAATTCCGTGTCAGTTTCAAAAGTTCAGTTCAATTGAAGTGAATTTTGAATTGTCAGTTTCCTAACACTTCTGTGCGCGAGTGTTCGAACAATTGAGCTAGCTTCTCCTCTTATTGGGCCTGTCTAGCACCGGCAGATATTGACGAATGGTACTTACATTACTACCGCCATGCTTCCTGTCAGTGACGTCACAAGTACGGGTCATTTATTTGTGTTAAGTTGTGAAATGAAATGTTATTCACCTGAGATGTCCTTGGAAATGGGTAGAATTCGAATGTTGGGAGGCATTGTGTTTTGAATCACATACGAGAGTTGAAATGTTGCTCTTCCATAGGCTGGAGTACTTACGTACTGCTTTATTCCTTTACTAAATTGTATATGATGCTCTTTACAAACGTGGGAGCATTTCACTGGTAAAGGTAGTAATAAAATAATTAATTTTCTATCAGTAAAAATCCCTTCGGAGCCCTTCTTATGTAAAACCTATATTACGATTTTTGAAAATTGGACTATAAATTATAAATACTAAGTTAGGTTTATCGATAACTAACCGACTGTCACTTTGAAAGCCATGAATAAGAGGCCAACACCAAAGAACTAAGACACCTATGGGTTAAAACAATTGGAGCATCGGTGGCAATTGTTAATTATTTTGGAGTACAACAAAAATTCCGCCAAGCCCGTTCCATAATCGGACCACAAGACGAACGGCGCTGCGCCACCGGTACATGGCCGACATCCCAACCACACGCACAAAACGTTTTGGAACACATTCATAGTGCGTACAGCTATGGAGAGGAATTCCCTGCCGGAGTCTGTGTTTCCCGATAGCTACAACCTGGGAGTCTTTAATTCAAGAGTGAATAGGTTACTTCGAGGCAAGCGTTCTTCATCTACGATCACATCATCGCTTACCATCAGGTGAGATAGTGGTCAAACGCTTGCCAATCATTAGTAAAAAAAATATTCCAATCTCTGTAGGTAGGTATTTTTCGCTTTTTGATACGAGTTTAGGTTTACACTACGGATCTCTAGCGTGATTCAATGCACATATACACATAACTAATATGTAAATACGTAAAAGCTCCAAAATCGGTACGTCCTCCTGCATCAGTTCACAATCCGAGCTCATTAACCCAATCTATCGGATTAGTGCTCAAATGTTAATTAAATAGTTAAATCGCTTGCAGATTTAATTAGCAGTTAGTGAGGTATTTAATGGTTGGTTTGATGAAAATGCGAATGTTTTGTGGCTGGTGCGGTGTTTAGCACTTGGTTTGTTGAAATTAGTTGTGTGAGCTTGAGTTGCAGTTAGTATAGAACTATCTTTTGACATTTAATGTTATGGTTAATGACTTCGAATTTAAATTTCAAAGAATGCTAACAGATTTTATTTATGGCTATTCCATCGGTGAATTTTTATCAGACAATTTAAATAAATAATAATTGGGCTTTTCTTAGTGTGAGTCAAATGTCCGATTTTTTTAAAACTTAATCCTATGTAATGTTTTAATATAATATGTTTTAATTTGAATCACCTGCCTAGCCTTTTCTCAACTATATTGGGGTCGGCTTCCAGTCAAGCCGGCTTTAGCTGAATACCAGTATTTTATGCGGAGCGGCTGCCTACCAGACCTCCACAACCCATTAACTGGGTAACACGGTACTTCATGGCAAGACTGGAGTCAGATTTACTGGCTTCTGACTATCCGTAACGACTGCCACAAACATCTACAAATGACAGCCGGGACCAACAGCTTAACGTGCTTTCCGAGGCACGGAAGAAACTCGATATGTTAAGATGGTCACCCATCCACAGACCAACCTAGGCAAGCGTTGCTTAACCTTGAAGATCGACCCGTGCGGCTGTTATTATCTAGCCACGAGCTCCTCATATGTTTTAATTTGAATAATTATTTAATATTTCCAAAATTTGTACGCCTATTATGTTAAACATAGCGATCCTAACATTAAATAAGATCTAATTATTGTACCTATGTTTTGCAAATTAATAATTCAAATTCAATTCGTCTTTTTGCTACTCCGCGGCTAATTGTAAGAGAATGGTTTGGACTAAAAATAAGTCCATTAATTTGAAATGTCACAAGACACAATACTGCAAATTATTGTAAAAACTTTTTTAAATTTTCCAATTTGTCCCCCAAAGGTGACTCCATTTTTAAAATATATTTATTTGCGTAACGCAACGTGTTTGGGTCTAAAATATGGATCCAGTGGATTAGGAGACCATTGGCTGTGATAGACGAATACATAGACGGTCAAGACACTCGAGTGATATTATAAGTGTTTCGTTTTAGGTAATTCCACTTCTTATCTGTACGCACTATGAATGTGTTCCCAAAAAGTTTTGTGCTCCCACATGGGAGGGATGTCCACCATGTACCGGGGGCGCGTCACCGCTCGTCTTGTGGTCCGATGATGGAACGGGCTGGGCGGAATTAAATTATGCAATTCCGTCGCACATTCCCCGCAATACAAACCGGTAGAAAACCGACCTGCTAGCAACTCGACGACGACGTACAAACGTTTCGTAAAAACGAAACTATGCATAGCACACTACCATATCAAAGCCTCATTACAGAGTTCATCTCAAAAACAAATCTCAAAGCGAAGAAAAACACATAAAAAACGGAATCGCATTGACAACGTTGAGAGTCATCGAGCATGCAATCCTAGAGCTATCAATTACTCTGCGTTTTATTACGAGTCGTTATTGGTAAGCTCCACGAAAGGTTATTGGAAAACGTTGAAGGAAAATCAGAGGTTTTAAATTACTTTGTTGGTGTTTAATGAGGAAGAAAATATTGCCTCAGACTGAGTATTCAGGTTTCAGTGTTTGATTCGATTCCTGGGACTTTATTGTAACGTCTTATGCTATCATGGTTTTTCTGTGAAAAAGGGATAGTGATGTGTCCGATACAGCTCCACCTCTTTAAATGAGGAAAGAATGTCGAAAGAATGGGCCCCTTATTATGTATCGTAGAATGCTCGTTAAGTCACGAAGCTCACGAATTTTGCTCTCAGTGACTACCCCTCCAAAAGGCGAGGGGCTTTGGGGATATGTCCGGGGATTGTGGGATTCCAACCGCAGTGAAACCACCCCGTATCATTATCAGCACACTGATGGGGAGGACTCTGATTGGAGCTAATGAAGATTACTGCAGGAGATCGTCAATCGTCAAAATTAAGTGGCAGTTGGCAGGGCACATTGGTCGCTGAACAGATAGTCTATAGGGTCGAATGGTTCTGGAATGGCGGCTGCGTATAAGAGGACGTAGCGTTGGTAAGCCTCCCATAATATGGACCGATGATCTGGTGAAATCTGAAGAAATCTATGGGATGTGAAGCGCGCAGGACCGGTTGCTGTGGCACTTTGGAGAGGTCTATGTTCAGCAGTGGACGGTTATCAACTGATATGATGATGATCATGCACGTTCTTAGGATCCCATCGATTTTTTAGCATTTCTCTATTCTTGTAGCCACCCATCATCATCTGCCTAGCCTTTTCCCAGCTATATTGGGGCCGGCTTCCAGTCAAACCACATTTAGTTGAATACTAGTATTTTACGTAGAGCGGCTGCCTGCCAAACCTCCACAACCCATTCACTTGGTAACACGGAACTTCATGGCAAGACTAGAGTCAGATTTGCTGGCTTCTGACGATCCGTAACGACTGCCAAAGATCTAAAAATGACGTCCGGGACCAACAGCTTAACGTGCTTTTCGAGTCACAGAGGACATTTGGTATGTTTAGATGGTCACCCATCCACAGACCAACCCTGGCAAGCGTTGTTTAACCTTGAAGATTGACCCGTGTGGTTATTATTATCTAGCCACGAGCTCTTCGTCATCTAGCCAACCATATTCGTAGTTCAAACTTTTCTCCTGTCGTGACGATATTCTTTAGGATGCCATAAATATACTCTTGAAATAATTAATATCTGCTATTAGTCGGACTAAAAACACTTCAGTCAGGATTTAGGAATTTAAGCCTGACGTCAGAACTTGATAAACCTATTTAATTTCTCGTTTAACTGTAAATTTTCCTGAACGATAGGAGGGTAGATATCGGTTGAGTGTTGGAACGATACTGTCGAATTATCTAATTAGAACTAATTTAATAAAATCATCATGCCATTATCCGATTTTAATTTAAATTCGTTTTTGGTCTTTAAGGGCGCCTTCAAATTAGACGCTAAGTGCCGCGCGGCAGCAGCGCGGCTGCTGGGTGCATTGTTAATCCATACAAATAACAAACGCGCGACCCTTTGCGTTTATTGATTGTATGGATTAACAAAGCAGCACGACAGCCGTGAGGCCCTTTGCGTTTATTGATTGTATGGATTAACAAAGCAGCGCGACAGCCGTGAGGCTCTTTGCGTTTATTGATTGTATGGATTAACAAAGCAGCGCGACAGCCGTGAGGCCCTTTGCGTTTATTGATTATATGGATTAACAAAGCAGCGCGACAGCTGTGAGGCCCTTTGCGTTTATTGATTGTATGGATTAACAAAGCAGCGCGACAGCCGTGAGGCCCTTTCCGTTTATTGATTGTATGGTTTAGCAAAGCAGCGCGACAGCCGTGAGGCCCTTTGCATTTATTGATTGTATGGTTTAACAAAGCAGCGCGACAGCCGTGAGGCCCTTTGCGTTTATTGATTGTATGGATTAACAAAGCAGTGCGACAGCCGTGAGGCCCTTTGCGTTTATTGATTGTATGGATTAACAAAGCAGTGCGACAGCCGTGAGACCCTTTGCGTTTATTGATTGTATGGATTAACAAAGCAGCGCGACGGCCGTGAGGCCCTTTGCGTTTATTGATTGTATGGATTAACAAAGCAGCGCGACAGCCGTGCGACCCTTTGCGTTTATTGATTGTATGGATTAACAAAGCAGCGCGACAGCCGTGCGAACCTTTGAGTTTATTGATTGTATGGATTAACAAAGCAGTGCGACAGCCGTGCGACCCTTTGCGTTAATTGATTGTATGGATTAACAATGCAGTGCGACAGCCGTGAGGCCCTTTGCGTTTATTGATTGTATGGATTAATCACAGCTCAGCAGCAGACAGCAGCGCAACGGCCGCGTAGCTGTTGCGCTGCTGCCGCGCGGCACATAGCGAATAATTTGAAGGTGTCCTAAGGTTAAATCAAGAGTGAATAGGTTACTTTTAGGCAGGCGTGCTTCATCTTAGACCACATCATCACTTACCAACAGGTGAGATAGAGGTCGAACGTGTGCCTATCAATAGTAAAAAAAGATAATGTTGTTAAACAAAACAACTAGAACAAAGAAAATATAAGTTTATATTATTTTAACAATGTTTTTTTACATAACTTCTATTTCCGTCTATCTGAGATCTAATTTGAAGGTTTTTCTGATTTCCTTCATGGATCTGTAGTGGCTATTTAATTTATATTTTTTTGAAATAACAGGCTACTAAAGCTCACCTGTGGAAGACCCATGATGTGTAACTTGAAGGTTCCCACGGACAGGGGCGGCTTAACAATGCGACAAATCGTTTCTTTTGAACTTGTCATAATACAGGGTGGGCCAAAAGAAATCACCCTATTGGAAGATGCTCTCATTTTTGCAAATGGCCGCCAATGTCAAATCTGTTTTGACATTTGTGGACCAGACAGATGCAAAATACAAGTGAAAAAGCCATGGAGCGATACACTCCCCAAGAACGCGGAATAATCGTGTCTATTTTTTTGCGTAACAATTCGTCTGTGGTGTTGGCGCAGCGCAAATTCCGTCGCCGATTCCCCGGCCGTCCGAAACCGACTGCGCAAAAACTGCGCCGTTTGGCCACCAACCTTGAAGAGTATGGGACCACACGAGACGTTGCCAAGAGTGGCCGGCCCCGGAGCGCCCGTTCTGCCGAGAATATCGCCGCTGTTGCCGAGGATGTCGAGCTGTCGCCATAAGGCCATGTGGACCGAGTTTTTTCTGCCGCAATTGGACGAATTAGGTCTGAGGGACATATGGTTCCAACAGGACGGAGCAACGGCACACACTGCGCGAGCCACAACCGATATTCTGAAGGCAGCGTGTCGCCTCATCTCTCGTTTTGGCGATTTGCACTGGTCCGCAAGATCGCCCGATTTAAGCGTTCCAGACTTTTTTTGTGGGGTTTTTTGAAGTCCTGTGTTTACGTAAACAAGCCTGAGACTTTGGAAGCCCTCAAGGACAACATTCGACACGAGTGCGAGAATCTGTCACCCGAAGTTCTCGCCGAAGTGACGAAAAATGCCATAAAACGAGCCGGTATGGCAATCAATTGTGACGGCGCCCATTTGGCCGATATAATCTTCTCGACTTGACCAAAAAATTCTAAAGGTTCAAATAAACATAATCAAAAAACAGAATCGAAGTTTTTCATTTAGAAAAAAAAAGAGAGCCAAACAACATCGGATGACTTCTTTTGGCCCACCTTGTATGTCTGTTCACACAGGTGGTCTCATCACCCCCGTCTTTGGGAGCCTTATAGTATGTAGGTAAGTAAATCTTGCCAATATCCCACCGGGTTAAAATAAAACAGAAAACATGAATATTCTTCGGAATTGGATGTCGAAAATTCATTGGACTGATCATAAATTGGAACGTAGATATTGGATATGAATTTGAAAGGAAATATTAAATGAGTACGTCATACGGGTACGGAACCAATTTAGCGGATCATTGAGGATCGGGTATTTATATAAAGTATTCCGTCTGTGAATGGCTCGAAAGGTCGATGTATTTTAGGGTTAAGATTCTGCTTTGATGTGAGCTATAAATATTCGGAAATTAACTTCAGAAGTACTGTTTAACGAAGTTTTTGGGCTTTTGAAGTTTACCAAGAAAAGAGAGTTCATCCAAATAGACCATGAATGGGAAAGTATTTTACGAGTTCGTGGTTAAATAGAAACCGTCGCACGGGACGTGCTTCAAGGTTAAGCAACTCTTGCCGAGGTCGTTCCGTAGATTGGTGACCATCTTAATGTACGGAGATATCCTCGTCCCTTGGAAAACAAGTACCTGTGATTGACGGGGCGCAATAGCCGTCGCGACGCAACAACAATTGGATAGTTTTATTGTAAGAAGATCGGGGGTCGCCATGTTTTTTGGTCGATCGGGGGCCATAGGATATTAAACACTGCGTTTAAAAAAAAAAAGAAGTTTTAACCGCGTGATTTGGTCAATTTCAGTTGACGCCCCAAGACACGATCTCGTGTTACAAGTTTAGCTGTTGGTCCCGGCTTTCATTTGTAGATCTTTGACAGTAGTAACAGGTCAGCCATTAGATCTGACCCGTCATGCCATGGAGAATTCGTGTAGAAACTCATAACTAATAATATTTATTTAAATAAATAGATTGTAGATTTACATATTTTTTTACTTAAATAATAACACGTACGAGTAGGTAACACAAAATTGTAATCTTACTCATAATGATACTGAGTTGTGTAGAGCAGATAGGCAGCCGTTTCATGTGAAATACAGGTATTCATCCGGTAAGTCTAGAAACGTACGTCAACATACCTACAGATTGGCAGATTGACTAAGTAAAAGTATTTGGAGACATAGACGGGTAACTTTGTGGTAATACATGGAATACTAACTGATATGGGCACATGGATTAATTCCACAAGGTTGCAAGTGAAACTGCGGGCCACAGCTTTTATCCAATAAAGACGTTCTAAAGAATCTTCGGCATAGTTTAAGGCTTTTAAATTTGTACCTAACCCCAATGCAGATTAAATGTTCCTGATCCACCCTCCAAATTAGCAAGTAATAATCATATTTTTACGACGACGTCCATAAAATCTGCAGTAAAAATCCCCCTAAAATCACTCTTGTAAGTCCTCCCTAAAAGTCAGCTGTGACAATAATATTGCACTGAAGTGTAAGATGCGAAAAGGCAGTTAAATATAATACAACATCGCGCCTGTTTTCCTCAAAGGGTTAGGCTGTGTGTATTAATATACAGTATATCCACGTCTAGCCTGTTTATCAATATTACATCCACGTCTCGCCTGTTATCAATACATAGTACATCCACGTCTCGCCTGTTATCAATATATAGTACATCTACGTCTCGCCTGTTATCAATATATAGTACATCCATGTCTCGCCTGTTATCAATATATAGTACATCCATGTCTCGCCTGTTATCAATATATAGTACATCTACGTCTCGCCTGTTATCAATATAAGTACATCCATGTCTCGCCTGTTATCAATATATAGTACATCTACGTCTCGCCTGTTATCAATATATAGTACATCTATGTCTCGCCTGTTATCAATACATAGTACATCCATGTCTCGCCTGTTATCAATATATAGTACATCCACGTCTCGCCTGTTATCAATATAATAGTACATCTACGTCTCGCCTGTTATCAATATATAGTACATCATTTTCTCGCCTGTTCGTAAGTTTAAAACTTTTCTCGACTCGGAAATCGAACGCAGAACCAGATGTTAATAATTCGCGCTTGAATCCACTAAACCAACAAGACACTCATAATTTAAATAAACAAATGAAAATTCAAATTTCGTATTAGAAGTCACGTTTTGTATATTTTTAGACGCTCTCGGCAATTTAAGAGATTCGCAGAGACGATGAGAGTCAAATTATACGAATTAGTCTAAATATGATTGTTTGATCGTTAAATTGGAATGACGTCGAGATTTCCATTTAATTTTGACTGACAACAATAACTTGCGAGCTTGAAGGACATCATAATAGGATGGGAAATAATAAGGATAAATATTTTGGAGCTCAAGTGGAATTGGGCCAGGTGTTTGATGCCAAGTGATTATCTGCGAGTATTTCTGTAGATGCATGCAGACTTGCGGTAAAAAATTTACTTGTTTCTTAAATACTTAAGACACGTTTGTTAAACACGAAAGAGAACAAAGATTGCCGACATAGCCCGCAGGATCGCTAAATTGAATTGGCAGCGGGCACTGGGCAGGTCACATTGCTCGCAGAACAGATGATCGATGGGAACGAAAAGTTCTTGAGTAGCGACCGCGTACCGGAAGACGCAGCGTGAGGATTGTAGTCAATTGATGCGAGACGCTCAGGACCGATTATTGTGGCGACACCTGAGGGAGGGAGGCTTATGTCCAGTAGTGGACGTCTTTCGGTTGATATGATGATGATTGGAAACGTTTAAGTTTTATATAATGTCGGATATATTTCCTCTTCAAAGTAACTTTCATTCCACCAAACTAGGTTTTAGAGGTGCATTTTAGGCCTACAAGAATCTCCGCGAGATCAGCCAAGTACGAGTCGGACTCTCACACGAAGGATTCCGTACAAACCAAAAAAAAACACCTTCAATGGAAGCCTATAATTTTTAATTTAATTTTCATTATTAATTGTTGTTGCGGCAATAGAAATACACACTCTGTGAAAATTTTAACTGTCTACCTATTACGGTTCTTGAGATACAGCTTACTGACAGATAGACTGACGGACGAATGGACAGTGGAGGCTTAGTAATAGGGTTCCACTAGTTTCCCTATGAGCTCGGAAACACAAAAATTCAAAAGTCACTTTGGTCACTGCATCCCCACTGGTTATCGTAGGGTCCATAATGCTCCATATCACTAGTTTGTGTTTGCAGTAGTTTAAGCAAGTAAAGTAAACTAAAACTACAATTATTGCAGTCGTTCCGAGTTAGATATGAGAGCTATAACTATCTTCTCAACGACATAATGACGACAATCTAGCACAAACAATCACGACTTATGGTTATTCCTTATTTCCTTTCTCTCTTCCTTCTCCACAAAGGATCTTCACAATAATTCTCAAACTTTCTTCAATAAAAGCGCAGTGTTCTCCAAAGAGTTCTTTACGGTTGACGGACGCAATTTAACCCCTCGCAAGTATCAACCCTTTGCACAATAAATCAGCGCTGAGCGAGTCGTCAAAACATGTTGATACTTGAACCACTCAGCAGGTAAGTTACAGAAGCTTCACAGCATAGGAACTCGTTTTGGTTCCATGTTTGATGTAATGACGTCCACATATAACCCGTCTGGCTTCAAAGCAAGAGTAAACAGGCATCTTCTGGGCACGCTCGCTTCATTATAGATCTCATCTATCGCTTTCCATCAGGCGTGATTGTGGTCAAGAGCAAGCCCATTAACAAATAATAAAAATAAAAAGTGTAAATTTCAGTCTGTAATATCTCTGGGACAAAAATACTCGCTCGAAAATTAACTGTTTCATATTCTAATTGATATTTATTACGCAACTTATTCATTGCCTCATGCCTTTAATCTCCGCATGGTTCGTGAAAGCGCAAGGACATCGATTTCCAACCTAGCCAGCGGACTGGTATTTGATTGAGGTACTTTGGCAACGAAAATATTATCACTCATTATCATCATCTGCCTGGCCTTTCCCCAACTATTTTGGAATCGGCTTCTAGTCAAACCGGATTCAGCTGAATACTAGTATTCTACAAAGAGCGAATGCTTATCTGAACTCCACTACCTAGTAACTGGGTAATACCGAACTTTTGGCAAGACTGGTGTCAGATTCTCTGACTTCTGACAATTTGTGACGACCACAAAATACAGCCGATTCTTCAAATGACAGCCGGAACCATCCGCACTAGCTAAGCCATCCTCCAGATAATTATTAGAAGTTGGACTTCTGGGTCTCCTTGCCATGTGTTCTATCTGACCTACTGACCTTTCGACTATTTTCCTTACTCTTTGATTCTCTTACAATGCTTGCCATGTGACGGTAATATGAAAATTATAGTTATTCCCTTGTTGATGTCGAGATGAAAGGGCGTTGAACTGTTGTGAAGAAAAACTTTCTTTCTTTTATGACGTTTTTCATAGGTACGCTTTTGTGCATTATTTTTTGTTTTGGTAGAGCGAAAGAGAAACAGTCGTAAAAAGGGTGGATTTTATTTTTTCATGAAGATACTTTAAAAAATCAGCAATTCAGTTGTTTGTAAACAAATACATAAATAATCCCTGGTTTCTGGTATTATGATAAAACCACTGTATGAATATCTACCAGTATTCTGACTGAGCCTTTTCCTTGAAATAATGACCTTCAGCCGCGTAGTACGTAAACTTGCAATAGGGCTAGGGCCCACCTTCAGTATTTGAATTTCACCTTTTCAGATTTTTGTGATTGTAAATATAAGATTTTTTTTTTAAATGTTATTGCAAAAATAAAAGTCCGGTAACTTAACTAAAGGAAAACAAAAAACTTCATAAAAAGACACTCAAATCTTAGTTTCTTAAATAAAAACACCATCACACAATGAACCCCGCTATGATATATCTCCCGAACTTGTCTGCAAAGACCATCGCATTGAACTTGTCTGAACAACAAACAAGTAGTAAATAACTACAGTATGCCCGATAAAATGACACGCTAAGGGCACGTCCTCATTGAGCAGGAAATTTTAGACGTCACTTGAACATGTTCTAGTTTTTTCTTCGCTTGATATGATGCTGTAGATATTTAGTAACTGCAGTAAAAGTTACTATCTATAAATATAAAAATCTCGTGTCACGATGTTTGTTCGAGATAAACTCTGAAACTACAGAACCGATTTTGATCAAGCTTTGTTACTAACTGTTGTTTGATCCAACTTAAAAGTTGGGATAGTTTTATGGAACGGCAAAACCCGGGATACGGGAAAAACGGGATATGCGCGTACAAAGTCGCGGGCAAAAGGACGAAGGGGGGAGGTTTTTGGAAAGACATCAAAATAGATGTCTTGAAAAAGAATTTGACCTTTGAGTTTGTTAAGAGTGTTTGTTCTCAGAGTGAGCAAAAAATATGACGAACGAAAGTTTTATTTTTAACAAATTTACAAAATGAATATCATTTACTCACGCAAACTAATAGAACTCACTGGCAAACATTAAGCGTCTACTGTTTTCTTAGCATCTCCATGTTGTTGTTTAGCTTAGTAAGTTTTTTATTTATTTCACCTTTGTGTCTATATCGTGCGAGTTCCAAATAAACATTTTTCTTCTGCTGAAAAGCGTTGAGTAAGTTATATGTTCAAAACTTAGGAGAAAACATCAGTTTTAAGGGTTTTGTACCCAAAGGGTTACCAACGGAACCTTCTTACTAAGCCTCCGCTGTCCGTCCTTCCGTGCGTCCGTCCGTCTGTCTGTCAGCGGGCTGTATCTTAAGAACCGTTATAGGCAGTTTGTTGAAATTTTCACAGATTGTGTATTTCTTTTGCCGCAGTAACAAAAAATAATAAAAATTAAGGTTTATGGTACGGAACACTTCGTGTGCGAGTCCGACTCGCACTTAGCCTGTTGTTTATCTCAATTTTTGGCTACTCACTAGCAACGAAAACTTGAGCAAGTAAGCTTTAGCTGCTCAGTGAGTAACTAGCCTTATACAACACCTCATCACAAACGTTCACTCTCTTCAAGTAAACGAAAAACTTTGAGAACTTGATTCCTTGAAATATTACTTTGGAAACTTTAATATTGTTACCGTTTGTGGCACGAGCTGAGCAATGAGATGTTGTGGTTCTTTTACAGATAGCAACTTCACGTTTTTGTTTTGACTTCAAGCGGTAGCACTTTAAACGTTGTTCTAAGAGGAAATCGGGAAATATTAAAGTTTGAAGATGATAGCGAACAAGCACATTATATTCTTGACCGATTTTCGAATTCTTATTTTACTTAACTCTTAGAACTTTAATGACATTTTAGTGAAGTTTTCAAGCTAGAGTAGAGTTTGACAAATAGTACTTACTCAAAAAAAACCTGAGGAAAGCCTCAAGCGGTGGAAACATAGTAACCTTATTGGTAATTATATCTTCGAGCCGTTTGGGGTTGAAACCCTCGGGCCGTGGGGCACTTGTGCTCACAGCCTTTTCAAAGAAATTTCGAAACGGCTGGTTGACACTTCCCGTGACCCTAGAGCTGGCTTTTACTTTGGACAGAGACTAAGTAATGCTTTTCATTGTGGCAATGCCGCCAGTCTCTTGGGCACATTACCAGCTGACAGCGTTGCGAACGAATTTTTAGATGCTATATTTTAGTTTGTTTTTAGTTTAGTGTATTTGTTAGTTTTAGTTAATATGAAATAAAAACTTGAATCCGATATTTTTTTGTGGGAAAATTTAACAAACCGAAAATCTTTTGATCTAATAATCATGGTCACCTTTATTTCCTCAATCGCATCATATAAACTTTCAATTATATATATATAGTTAGGGCTATTTCACAGATATACTTTGCTAAGGCAAATCACAAAAAGGAGATAAGTGGGAAAAGCAGACCGATCAGTATTTTTAGGAAATTGAAAGGATTTGAGTGCTGCTTTAATATAGGCCATTTAAGTTTATTTAAGCTCGTGGCTAGATAATTACAGCAGCACGGGTCGATCTTCAAGGTTAAGCAACGCTTGCCACAGTTGGTCTGTGGAAGGGTGACCATCTTAACATACCGAGTTTCCTCCGTGCCTCGGAAAGCACGTTAAGCCGTTGGTCCCGGCTGTCATTTGTAGTCTTTACGGATAGTCAGAAGCCAGTAAATCTGACTCCGGTCTTGCCATGAAGTACCGTGTTACCCAGTTAATGGGTTGTGGAGGTCTGGTAGGCAGCCGCTCCTCGTAAAATACTGGTATTCAGCTAAATCCGGTTTGACTGGAAGCCGACCCCAATATAGTTGGGAAAAGGCTATGATGATTTAAGTACACCCCGCTTGGAACTACTGTAAGTTTAACCAAAGCTAAAAAATCTTAGCTATGGTTAAACCTGAGGAAAGTTCTAGCAATTTGAATTCTAGATTATAAAATTATAATCTAGAATTCAAATCGCTAGAACTTTCCTCAGAAAAAAAGACAACAACAAACTCAGGGAAAGAGAACCAAGTAATTAACCCAAATGAACCAACTTGGCACTGAAACATAACTTAAATACACCTTATTTTCCTTTTTTCCTAA
This sequence comes from Lacanobia oleracea, assembly GCA_950371165.1. Taxonomy (NCBI): domain Eukaryota; kingdom Metazoa; phylum Arthropoda; class Insecta; order Lepidoptera; family Noctuidae; genus Lacanobia; species Lacanobia oleracea. The sequence goes on from OX493396.1 coordinate 23,278,505, forward strand.
TCTCAATCTAGATAAAAAGTACTCTAGATCACGCAAACACATAACACCTGCTCACCGCAGTAGACCAAACAAACAATGCTATTAATCAGCACTCCTGTTGATAGTACCTAGATCCAGTTTCAACCGGTTTGTTCAACTTGATTTGTAAGCGCCATTTTGGATTGACTAGATTAGTGTTTACGGGAACCATAGGTGGCGTGGCGGTCCTGAATTAAGTACCCTATTAGTTCTTATGAGTGTCTTGAGGTAACGAGGTGGTATTCGTTTCATTAGTAGGGTTTGTAACATCATCTGGTACCGGTAATTAGGTCACGTCGTTACGAATTGGGTTGGCTTTAAGCCTTAATAAGTTGTTTTTCCGTGTTGTTTAGAGGCGACTAAGGGACTCGCCCGAGAATAGACAACAGCGTTCTTCAAGATCATACACTGCGATCGCAAACCCGCCTGCCAAGCATAGCCTATGTCCAGCAGTGACATCTATCGGCTAAATGATGATGATGATGAAGTTGTTTTTACATTTGGTGGTGTTTGTTTGCATGAAGTGATGTAATGTTAATTACTTTGCCTATTATTGTATTAATTTTAGTTCTTTTAACATTATTGACATTTTACTGAAAATATCTAATTAGTTCGTCAGATAGATTTCTAAAAAATATTGGACTGATATTTTTATCTTTTTTTCATGTAATCAAAACATGAAGACGATACAGTGCGTTGAAAACACAAGTGGCGTCACTACGATGGGTACAATTTGTACAGTGTGTAACCAACATTATCTGACCCACTTGACTATTATACGCTAATAGTCAAGTGGGTTAGCTAATGTTGGTCACATACTGTACTAGCGATGTGTCGTCATCAGCTCCTTTCTAAAACTTTGATGCGCTATATCTTTATCATTTTTCGGTTCCGTACCCAAAGGGACACGGAACACTATTACTAAGCCTCTACTGTCCGTCCATTCGTCTGTCCATCTACCTGTTTGTCAGCGGGCTGTATCTCAAGAACCGTAATAGGTATACAGTTAACAACAAAAAATAAAAACTAAGGTTTATGGTACGGAACCGTGTTCGAGTCCGACTCGCACTTGGCCGGTTTTATTTTAGAATTATCAGTTGAGTTAGGCTTCCTTTCTAACCAGCTGCAGAATACCAGAATATTGTTTATGAAGCGACTGCTTCCTTCATAATCCTGTCGCTGACTATGATAATATTATTTCTTTCTTAATTTTATCTTCTTAAATGTACTCAGGAAATCAATAACTTTATAAAAAACTTTAGCCCATGACTAGCCCAACCATTGGAACAACATTTTCTCCAAATACACAAAATACGCGAACCCTCATCGCCACATACTTCCGTTCGGTCCCGAAGCTATTACAGCGACCACACTGCTGACCCCAGCGAATCAGAGCGTGAACATAAAACAATTTCTCACGCCACCAGAGACTGCCTTTTAAGGGGGATGCGCTGAGGAAGACCGCTGTTTGAATATACTCTTGTTTTTGTATTTTGTTGGTATGTTTTGGTCGTATGTTAATCATAAATAATTAAAATACGTTACAACGTACTTCTCGATGTTATATTCTCGAGCAGTCCGTAATTTTCCCATTGGTCGTTGGGTCCTCGGCCATAAGACTTCTTGCCGTGAGAGGGCAAGGAATAAACTTGTTTTCTTCTTCTTCACACTTTGGTTGACAGATGACGTTAATTAACCTTTTTCGAATTGTCATCCTACCGAACTATGAGATTATAGAACAGGCAGCGGAGCAAGGCAGCGGAGTGGAGAAACGGAGTAATTTAACCAATGAAGTTGTATATAATCTCAGTGACTGACGCGGAGCCGAGGTTTTATGCAATTTTCTATTGGTTAATGTTTCTCCGCTCCTCTCGACACCAGTGCACAGTCAGACCTAATGCCTTAAAAAAATTGGTCCCAAGGCAGTTGGCAGCCCAACGATCGCATGTTCGAAAGAAAGAAAAACACGTGCCTACTGTCAGCTACAAGAACGTCATTGACTCGTCATCTGCCTAGCCTTTTCCCAACTATATTGGGGTCGGCTTTCAGTCAAACCGGATTTAGCTGAATACCAGTATTTTACGTGAAGCGGCTGCCTACCAGACCTCCACAACCCATTAACTGGGTGATTGTACCCATATAATTTAGGTTGCATTTAAAAGTTGTGTAACTATTTTGGTGTAAAATATAGGCTGCTTGAGAGGATTCCCCTTGAACTTTAAAGCAAGGGCGTGTCTAAAAAGCTTTGTATTTAATATCTTTTCCGCAAAGTTTGTGTTTGTTCCCAGAGTAAACGAGAGCTCAAGTTAGATATTAATCCCTTACCTCACCTGGTGCGGCTTGAGGTTAGATCTCAACTGCTGTCGAAGTATTGCAGGTTTGTATTAAGAGGGCTTAGAATTGGTGTTTTGAAGACGAGGGTAGTATGAGCGTTTAAATCAGACGTTGCATTTTCCAGTCTAGTTGAAATTATAAAATGTAATTTATTTAAAGTCTCAAGCTGGCTGCAGACCAAGTTAAGCTTAGATTTAAGCGCTTATTACAAGGTATTCAGGACCCGGTGGCAAGGGCGGGCGTAACCAGGGAGCCGCTTATTACACTAGCCGGTCGATTCGCCCTTAAGTCAGTTTTGAAGTGACCAGCATTGCCACCGTGTGGGGAATTTCCCAAACTGCGGGGAATTTAAAGTTGATTTGGGATTTATTTGGGATGGACAAGATGTGGGAAAAATTCGGGAATTCTAAATATCGATTGTATTCTTCTGATATTTTTCTAAATATCGAATTTGTGGGGACTTAGTAGATTTTTTCTCCAAATTGGGAAAATTGACTTGGATTTTCGGGGAAATGGTTGAATTGGTGTTGGCAACACAGCTCCCTAATTTTCAGTGTCCATTAGCTGTTCCCGCGACTTCGTACGCGCGATTTCCCTGTGTGTGCTCTCTTTTACTCCCCAAGAAGGCACTAGCTAGTTCTATATAACTAAACGAAGCCATCAATTTGTACCGTACATCTCGTACCTATTACGCAACAATACCCATTTTTTACAAAGAAAAAATCTAATAAGACGCAATTATCGCCTCGACTCAGCATTATTTAGGTCTGAGCCACAGATTAAATATATTCACGCAAGGAGGGTTCTTATAAAATCATTTTTGAAAGGGAAATCTCGCCGCGTTTTACTTAAAGAGGCAATTTTATTGGTTTGGGAGAATTTGATAAGGTATTAAAATGTTTTATGGTGATTTTGTACTTATGATGTCTTGTAAGTACGAGTATTTAATTTGATTATTATTTTTACAATTTATCTCAGATTTAAAAGCATTAACCCGATATTTTGGTGCGTCCGAATTTTATAGAGAAGTTCGTGTAAGATAAGCCGCGTGTTAGTGTCTCTTAACTTAATTTTTTGATTCGAATAAATAATTATTTATGAAGATGAACATCTTCATAAATAATTCCATGAACTTCTTACTGATTAAAAAAAGCCGGTTGGCTAGCATTGTCAGTAGAGTCAGTTCTGTGGGTTAGAGTGGGCCAGAATGTATACTAATATATAAAGCTGAAGAGTTTGTTTGTTTGCTTGAATGCGCTAATCTCAGGAAATACTAGTCCGATTTGAAAAATTCTTTCAGTATTAGATAGCCCATTTATCGAGAAAGGCTATAGGCTATATATCATCACGCTAAGACCAATAGTAGCGAAGCAGTAGTAGTAAATTTATGACGCAGACGAAGTTGCGCGGGTCAACTAGTATACTAATATATAAAGCTGAAGAGTTTGTTTGTTTGCTTGAATGCGCTAATCTCAGGAACTATTGGTCCGATTTGAAAAATTCTTACAGTTTTAGATAGCCTATTCATCGAGGAAGGCTATAGGCTATATATCATCACGATAAGACCAATAGGAGCGAAGCAGATGAAGTTGCGCGGGCTAGTATTCAATACATGGTTAAATCTACTTTATTAGAATGGAATTGCATTGCTTGTATATACTTAACTTATGCCGATGGATGCGAGACGCACAGGACCGGTTGTTGTGGCGACGCTTGGGGGAGGCCTATGTCCAGCAGTGGACGTCTTTCAGCTGATATGATGATGATGATTTATACAGAGCTAAAGATCGAAGCAGAAGTTTCTGTATCTGTGTATTTAAACCTCATGTACAATAGTGGTATATAGGCGGACTTAATGCAACAAAACATTATCTTCCAGTCAACCTTTGTGTTAAAAAAACACACACTGTGGTAGGTGTACAGCAAATAAATAAAATTCAAAATAGAATATTTTTCGTAAAAAAGAAATATACAAAGAAATAATATACATAATACAAGTTGTAGTACAAGTTAAATAATATGCATAATACAAGTATGTTCTGCCTACTCCTATCGAAAACAGACGTGAGTTTAAGATATATAGCCGGTCGATTCTGTAAACATGTCGAAGTGAAAGCTTAGGTGAAGTAATCACCAAGTGAGCTGTCATTTCATCTTGATAACACTATCACTTCACCCAAGACTTCACTTCAACATGTTTATAAAAATGCACTGCTGATGTGTATGACATGATTTTCACTACATACTCGTTACTAAAGAATTCACAAAAGCCAGTCTACCAATTCAAAAGATTTACGCAAACACTCAAAACGAAAACACGCTAACTTAATTTCCTCATTCCTTTTGATAAGAGAAAAACATAAAATACCTAACGAATTATCCAACACTCTACTTGGTCCCAACTACGTCTCTACCTATTATTTCATTATATTTGGACCCTCACATTATGAGGGGTCCAAACAGAACCCGGCTGTAATTGTTGGGGTACCTTTTCGATCCCTCTGGAACGGAAGGGGGTAACTCTTAGCCAGCGGGATGTAGAATGTTTATTACATAATCTGGAGAAATGAGGTAAGGTTTTTAGTAGTTAACCAGGAGTGTTTTTCGCTGATTCTCATAGTAGTTTTATAGAGGTCGTGTTTGGAGTTGACCATTCTCATTTGCATTGTTTATTGTTTTGGTCAGTTTTGAATGTTTGCATCATCCATTAGAATTTGCATTTTAAATTAAATGAATGAATATTTGAGTTTGATGAGGAGCTCGTGGCTAAATAATAACAGCCGCACGGGTCGATCTTCAAAGTTAAGCAACGCTTGCCAAGGTTGGTCTGTGGATGGGTGACCATCTTAACATAACGAGTTTCCTCCGTGCCTCGGAAAGTACGTTAAGCCGTTGGTCCCGGCTGTCATTTGTAGATCTTTGGCAGTCGTTACGGGTTGTCAGAAGCCGTTAAATCTGACTCCAGTCTTGCCAAGAAGTACCGTGTTACCCAGTTAATGGGTTGTAGAGGTCTGGTAGGCAGCCGCTCCACGTAAAACACTGGTATTCAGCTGAATCCGGCTTGACTGGAGCCGACCCCAATATAGTTGGGAAAAGGCTAGGCAGATGATGATTTATGTGGTCGATGGTGAGGCACGCTTTCCTAGAAGTAACATATTTACTCACGACTTAAGACCACCAGATTGTAGCTATCAGGCAGCGTACTCCGGCAGGGAACACATGCGTATTTAGAAGAATACTATCTTTCAATACCAACATGGGAAAGTTACTGAAATGTTAACATGTATGAGACTTGTGATCAGTAATTGGAAGTCTTTTGCTTCAAATGATGCTTGATTTAGCTGCATAAGGAGACGATACAATTCACGAGAATGATAGTTGCTAATTGGTCACTATAAAAACAAATGTATATTGCAAGTTCCGTGTTCCACGTATACTCTTCTCATATACAGGATGTTATAAAACTGGTAGGTAACGTAACCTATTTGTATGTGCTGAGAGCTGCGCTAACAAGCTGTCACTGTTATGCACTGAGACCTTTAAACCTGACGCTTTATTTTCTAAATTCTATATAAAACCCGTGCGTTTACAGCTAGCGTGTGTTGTGACACGGAAAGATGAAGTAGTTGCAGTATTATGAAAGGATAGTGTTAAGAGGCAATTTATATTACAGTAAAGTAGGTACTTTCATCTTGAGAGTCGGTGGAATGTGAGACGAGAACACATTGCGCAGAATAAGAATCAAGGTATCGGATAAGGTATCGCCAAACTTAAGTGACAGTGGGCAGGGTTCGTTACTCGTAGATCACATAGTCGGTGGGGTCGAATGGTTTGGAAGTGGCGCTCGCGGACCAGAAGACGTAGTGTGAAAAGACCAACCGCAAGATATAGCGATGACCTTGTGAAGAACGCGGGAAGTCGCTGGATGCGAGTCGCACAGGACCAGTCGATGCGGCGACATTTGGGGGTTGTCTATGTCCAGCAGTGGACGTCTCATAAGTGAAATATTGATTTAAAAATAACTATCTCTATTTCTAAATATATTGGTTCAACAATGGTGAAATGTCCATTTACTGGGATTTTTGGTGAATAGAGGTACTTACCCAATTAATACCTCTGACTTTAATTATGAACTTTTTTATTACCAATCTGCATGTATAATTTTTTTTAGTGTTAAAATGACGAGATGAATAATTCAGTAACGTGCAAAACATGTTTCATTCTGAAAAATTTAAACACACAGTAGACCTATAAAACAGAATAAATAGGTACGTATTACGTGAAAATAGTATCGACATTATTTTCAGCAAAGGCACTGCGTATCAATATTCAACGAAAGCGTTCAATAAAATAAACTCGGTGTTAGTGTGTTGGTAAGATTATCACACGAGGCACGTTCGTATAAACAGCAAACTATTGTGGCGACGCGTATTTTGCTTAGTGGGTTCTTCACACGGTGTTAGCGAGCCAGTACGTTGATTTTCGTGGCTTTATGTAGTATGCACTTTAAGTTAACCATCTTGTAGCTCCGTACAGCTAGCTAAATAGCAGTACATTTGGGACAGACGATGAAAAAAGTGCAGGACGAGTTAGAGAGTGGTGATGTACAGCTGTGGACTGCGATAGGCTGGATTAATTGACTCCGTTTGCGATATTTCCGATGTCAGATCTGGTTTTAACGCACCTAAATGGACTTGCATTGCATTATATACACACACACTACATGTCACTACACACACTCACACACTAGTCTAAGAATATTGTAACTAACAAACATGTGAACTAAGTCTGAAATATTTGTTTATTATTTATCATTATATGGAACTTATACCTACTTACGTCCACTCGTATGTTTATTAACACAAGTATCCATTGATTTAAATAGTAATTTTAGGAGTTAGGACCGGTCCCAGGTTGACGGCGCGCTGTGTTCCACGCGCGCCTCAAAGAGCTGTCAGCGTAAAAGACGCTGCTGGTGTGCCTGTGTGCACGCTGGAGTGTCTACTGGAGCTGCGGACTTCGTTCCAAAGAGGCACCGTACCCTGGAACGCAGAGGCACTAGGAGGAACGCGGATGGCTTTTAGTCAGTAAGAGTCTGACACTCCATTCTCCTTCACCCAAAGCGGGAGGAGTCATTTGATGATTTCCTATCTTTAATAAAAAAAAGGACTAAGGACCGGTCAAACAATTACGATTCACTCACGCACCCGATTGCTCTCGAAGACAGCCGACCTCGAGCGGAGTTTTGTTATGTCTAGTCGTGCCTGTAAAGCCCAGTTGTGATGTTGAAAAATTGCTGAGTCGACCCAGTCCATAGGTCCTTTTTTTTTTTTTTTTTTTTTTTACTATTGATAGGCACGCGTTTAACCACTATCTCACCTGATGGTACGCGAGGATGTCCATGCGAGGAGGTCCTACAAACAATAAATTACAATTTTGTTATTATTTTAAAATAATAACAAAATTCCACTAACTTTACTTACAACTCTAATCTCTTCAAAGTTAGAGTGAACAGGCACCTTCTGGGTCTGGGTAGGCTCGCTCCATCGTAGACTTTGTCTCTGTCATCTCTGACATAGACTAGAGTCAAGAGTAAACCCATAAAAAAAAAACCATGACAAAAATAAACATCATAGTCCGCGACAATGCAAACATTCACAGTAATGGGCCAAAATACTTATAAATAACATAAAGTTCAAGACTAAAACCAGTACACGACAAATTACCCAAAGAACAGCACTTAAACAATCGTGAATGACGCCATTTTGTGGTGTAATTCAGTGAAATAAATTAAGTTAATTCTATTTTTCGTTGAGAACTGCCTTCCGCTTCTGTAATGACTAAACGACTCGTAGCAGAAAGTAAACGTTAAATAATGGAGACGAAGCTGGAAACAAAGGAAGATATTAAAGTTGCGTTTCTTTGAGTAAATGGGGAGGAGTAGGAAAATATTCTTAAAAGCCTATATTTGATTTGTGTTTTTTGAGGCTGGCAAAATGGTTGCCGACTCTAAATTAGTGGTTACTGCTGCAAAAGCAGCCTAGTACGCACAGCTATTTTAAACGAAATTGGTTTACTAAGGAGGAAATCCATTACTGAACATATAATTTTACCTTCTGAATGCTGTGTTAAGTTACTCCCAAAGCAGTTTGCTTTTTTGTTAACCTGTTTTGTCCCACTGCTGGGCAGAGATCTTCCCACAGGTAAATAAAACACTAGGTCTCTCCCATAGGTTTTCACGTTTCTCGGTGTTTCATCTTCTCCGACCAATTCGTTGTGAGTATCACTATCACTACATTTTGGAACACAAAGTCCTCCGCCGCGTCTTTCTGTATGTCTGTTCGCGAATAACTCAAAAGCTGCTTCACTGATTTTTATGCTGTTTTTACCAATAGAGAGAGTTGTTTTTGAATACATTGGCTAAAATATAATTCTATTTGTTGGAACGGGATCAAAATTTCATGATTACTTTTGGTCGCGATAGCCAACATCCACTCGGGCGAAACCACAGGCATCAGCTAGTTTTTTATATAATTTTTGATAGAGCGGCAATAGAAATTCACAATAGGTGAAAATGTCAACGGTTTATCTATTACAGTTTATATGATACAGCCCGCTTACAGGCAGACGGACGGGCAGCGGAGCCTTAGGATTTCTTTGGGTACACCTCGGGTACGGAACACTAAAAATGAGATCTCATCACAAGACGGACTAATTAATAACATCCCAAGAGCTTGTAACGAACTAGGTAGACAGTAACTGGCTCAAGTACTCGCTTGAAACATTTACGCAATCTGTACGAGTCGTGTGGTACGCATTGATAATGGCGTAACCACGGCGTAACGTATCCAATGTTTATTGGGTTACAAGGATGTAAACATAAGGAGTTATATTTTGTACGGGCTCGTCACGTGCTTTTCTAGCCAAGTGGTTACGGCTGCGACTTAGTTGGTCCCAACTCAAAGAAAGAGCTTTACTTTGTATTATGTATTTTATCAACATTTCTCCTACATCGCTGAAGTAGAACATTGTGAGGACAGCCCAATCCCTCTCATAGGGAAGAGGCTTGTGTCATTTAGGATCGACCTGGAATTCATTGCAAGCGTGTAGCTTAACTTAGAACTTTGAAGAGTTCATCGATTTGACGAACAAAACCAAAGTAAAGGATATTTGGGGAGGCTGCATAAAGTACTCAAATCAGTGACTTGCTGCAGTTTGACGATGATTCCCCTATAAGATCTATGAGTACACTTTCTGCTTGCCCGTCTCAACACATATCCCGTATGTTTCCACATTCCGATTCCCAGCGATCCCACCGATGGTTTATGGTCGTTACAAGGCTTTTAAATTATTCAAAATGCGTCACCACCCCCAAATTCCTATTACTTTGCATTATTCCCCACTGAAAGCACTCCTGAGGGACTGAAATTGGATTTTGGTTGGCCAGCCACTGTTCCGTGCTGGTTAAGAAAATTTCGTTTTGGAATTGCGTTTGGATTATCGCGTTTTTTGAGTAAGATGGGTTCGTAATATTGGATTAGATTATGCTACGACTATACGAGGGTCCAAAGTCTTGAGCACCGACGACGAGTAGCTAGCCTGTCGGTTTTCTACCGGTTGCATTTTGGGGAAAGTGCGACGAAATTGCCCTATATATATTATTAGCCCGGTCCATCAAACGGCGATGCGCCACCAGTACATGGTAGACATCCCACCCACACGCACAAAACGCTAAATTGAAAATGCGTTAATCTATTGATACACAGTATAATATACTATAACTAACCTACATGCTTACATAATTATTTTAAACACGGGACCGCTAAATCAAATATAAACGGTGATTTAAATTAAATCCAATTAATTAATTAAATAGCTACAACCTGGGAGTCTTTAAGTCAAGAGTGAATAGGTTATTTCTAGGCAAACGTGCTACATCTTCGAGCACATCATCGCTTACCATCAGGTGAGGTAGTGGTCAAACGCGTGCCTATCGTAAAAAAAATGCTATCACCTTGCAGCCTTGTGATCTTGTTCTAATTTATTTGGAGTTTGCGTCGCCTGTCCAGTGCTTAGATATCACAACAGGACTGAGGTTCTATAAAACCTGCCAAGATTTTATTTGTATAATTTGCTATCGTAAAAGCAGCAATAGGAATATACACTCTGTGAAAATATCAACTGTCTACCTATTACGGTTCATGAGATAATACAGTCCGCTGTTAGACTGACTGACGGACGGACGGCCGGACACACGGACGGAACTACAAAACGCCACTTACATATGTACTGCTTTTGCTTTGTTGGCTTTCATAAATCTTACTCCTTAAGGTTCCGTAACGGCCAACCCTATTACTAAACCTCCGCTGTCCGTCCGTCTGTCTTTCAGCGGGTTGTATTTTTAGAACCGTAATAGGTAGACAGTGGTCACAGTTTGTATTTTTATTGCCGCTATAACAACACTAACAAAAACTAGATTAAAAATTAAATGGGGCTCCCTGGGGAGACATATTTTGTCGGTTTATGCTACGTAGCCCTTCGTATGAAAGTTCGAAACGCACTTAGCCGGTTTTTTTTTCTTATCATAATTAATCACTCAGAAAACAGCTAAAAACTCCTTATCATCATCATCAAATGCAGGGGGAGGCTTATGTCCACTGCTGGACATAGGCCTCCCCCAAGCATCGCCACAAAGACCGGTCCTGCGCGTCTCGCATCCATCGGCTACCCGCGACCCTCACCAGGGCCCCCAGTCTGCTAATTTTTATAAATTCGTCATTCCAACACGATGCCATTGTCATTTTGCTAAAAGTTCGTAATCTGCTAAATTCATAATGGTCCTTCACTGATCGTCCAGTAGCATGTCAGTGGTCTCGTAATGAAATTGTAGTGGAATGACAGTGTCGTATTGCCATTATTATAAAACCCGTTTGGAGAAATAATTTTCGAAAAACTGCTATTAAATTTGAACATTAATTTATGCCAGATTGCTATTGTATATAATTTTACATATTATTTATTAGTGTTCTATGAAATCTGAAGTAGTAACAAAGTCGTAAATAACAAATACGTAATGAAACTCATTTATATTTTATCCGTTTTGCTGTCAAAGTCAAATGTGACATTAGTGACATTAGGTACTGTTTACTTTACTGACGTCGACGACTGTTTTTATTTGTTTTGAAGCGACCGGTGTTTTGCAAAGAGCTAATTGAATTTTAACGTGAGCGTCATTAAAAAATCAAATAATTAATAGATTTGTTTATTGCTCTTTTTTACTTCTCAATAACGACATCATGAGACTGTGCATCAATTGCGGAATAGCAACGAAACGCTGCAATACAATAGGAAGGTGAATATTGGAAATGAATAATTCTTCCTATTGTACAGGAATGGGTGGGTTAGTATCTGATATTTCTATATCGTAAACATTTAACATTTTTGTACGTAATATTTAATGTAAACAAACTAAATGGTGTAATAGGTTCTGTTAAGTTTTCTTTTAATGGTTTTATTTTTTTAAATAATACCAGAATGTGCAACAAATTCGAATTCAAAACATCACCAATCCAGACTAAATCTGTATGGTCAATTACAACCTATTCTCTCTCTCAGAGGGGAGGCCAGCGTCCCTTCAATGGAAATGTAATATGGCCACTTATGTTTACCAAAAATAGCCACTCAGATGTATATTTCTAAATGCTAGTGCTAGACCTAATAGTCGAATGAAAATTATTTGTTTCAGATAAATGAAAATGACTTCATCTTCCAAGCTTGCTCTTGATGAAAGTAGACCAGATGGAAATGAACAGACACTAGGACACCGATGAGTGTTATTCAATGTGGATGTTGTCTTCTGAAAAAAGTTTGTCCTCATCAACTTTTACAGTACAGAACTGGTACAGTGCAAGAGTGTAATATAATGGATTCTGCCGTGCTTGGTTAGTTTACTAGTTTTATTCACGGGTTATGAAAAACATTATTTAGTTTAGTTTTGTTAACGAGGGCATAGAGAGTGTTATTTTCATTATCTATCTATACTTATATATAAAGCTGAAGAGTTTGTTTGTTTGTTAACTTGAACGAGCTAATCTCAGAAACTACTGGTCTGATTTGAAAATTTTTTTCAGTGTTAGATAGCCCATTTATTGAGGTAGGCTGTAGGCTGTATATCATCACGCTAAGACCAACAGGAGCGGAGCAGTAATGAAAATTGTGACGCAGATGAAGTTGCGGGTCAACTAGTACTAATATTATAAAGCTGAAGAGTTAGTTTGTTTACTTGAATGCGCTAATCTCAGGAACTACTGGTCCGATTTTAAAAATTCTATCAGTGTTAGATAGCCCATTTATCGAGGAAGGCTATTGGCTATATTATCACGCTAAGACCAACAGGAGCGGAGCAGTAACGAAAATTGTGAGGCAAACGAAGTTGCGCAGGTCAATTAGTATTTAATATTAGTCAAGCTCTTAACATCAACATTTCTCATTTGCAGGATTTCATTAATTCAGTCATTTTCAAAATGGGCACACACATACACAATGTCTCTGTGTAATGGCTTCCTGTAATGTGGATAAATTATTTTCAGGTGGGTGCTTCAAGTGTGCTTCTTTTGATGGGTGCGAGCAAATAGAGCATCCCGGTATTTCCATTCAGGCCCCTCACCATCTGGGGCATCTTCATCAGCTGTCAATGAGCGGAACAGTCAAGACATTCCTCATTTAGAAGAACCTACCTACACACATATTATGATAATCCTAATGAAGAAGATGATTAAAACGATTTACTTACTGCTATGTTTTATTTTTATTTTAATATAATACTATTTCTTATTACTGTACCTGATATAAGTTAGCACCCTATTAAATACAATATAAGCAAAAGCAAGCCAGAAGTGATGCACATGGCCCTTGTCTAAAAAATATAGTTTTCTGAAAACTTCAGCTTAAAGAAACTGAAAGCCTGAGCACTTTTATAAAAAATCATCGTTATAGGATGCAAGCACTGCAGCATAGCTGCAAGTGCATTCTAGAGTATATAGTCTTAGATCTCTATAACGACGAATGTTTGATAATATTTAGTGTAGGAAACATAGCCACAAATATGCATTTTTCGTTTGAACGAGCTAATCTCTGGAATCAGTCAGATTTGAAATAATATTTTTATATTATTAGGCTATACGGCAACGGAAAAAATCGAGATATGCGCGTACAAAGTCGCGAGCTAAAGCTAGTAAGTTATTTAAAAATAATAACCTAAAATATGGGCAAATATTATCTGATTTGGTCAGTGGGTCAAAATTGGGCTCGTGAAACCTTCCTAAATGCTCTAATTTATGGCGAAATCCAGCTCTGTAACGCCAGGCCCAAGTTTTTATGGAGTTACGGTTTCTCCTTTCGGCTCTCATTGAGTTTCTCGAAAACCACTGACACCTGGCGCTTGGCTACAGCAGCCGCACCAATGAAGGGCGAAGTTTGTCCAAAAAATATTGGATATAAAACGCCGGTAGAATGGCGCAGTGACTGGAAAAGCAATGACTACACAATTACGTTCTAATGGTAGGTCACTGATCGATGGAACTGTCAAAATTTTAGCAGATTACCGCATACGACTGTCATTTTTTTTTTTTTTTTTTTTACTATTGATAGGCACGCGTTTGACCACTATCTCACCTGATGGTAAGCGAGGATGTGGTCAAAGATACGAGATTACCATTTTATGCCATTTCGTTCAGTGGAGTGTCAGTGATTGTTCATTGGAAAGTCATAATGACACTATTATGTTAGTAGATTACCAAACTTGTCAAAATCAACAATTATGAGATCAGTGATCGACCATTCTGACACTATTGTAATAGCAGACTTGGGGCCCAGGCCATTGGTCCACCTTGTGCAAACTCTGGTGACAACTGACTCTCGACTCTGCACATTTTAACTCCCACAGCTCACAGTTTATACCTCTTACTGCAAAAAAGTAAAGAATTGTAAACAAAAAATGTAAAATTTTAACGTTCACACTTCGCAGCACTTTATTTCCTTGCTCCCTGAGTAAGAAGCGTTAAACTTTTATAGCTGCTTCTTAAAAAAATAATTCTTTAAAAAAACACTAATTGAGGAAGCTTTTAATCAAGTACTTGTTATTTTGGGATCTTTTTAAGAGCAACGGGAGTAAATTGACTTTTTTATAAGTTAGGTTATTATTTTTGATTCGTTACTAAGGCCTGATAGCTTCCGGGAATGAAGGTTAGGGTTCTTTCAGAAAGATTCGATGTGACAGCGGAAGAGCGACGCTACGATGAGCTCTTAGAAGAAGAAAAATGTTCTTGAATAACTGTAGAGATAGACCAATTTATATAAAAAAGAAACTCACAAACATACATATGTACAATGTCAGTCGTCAGATTATAGAAATCTGACGAAGGTTGCCCTTTATTATAATTGAATGTTTCTAAAATGTTGTACGCGTATTAGGTTAAACATAGCCAATCCTAACATTAGAATAAGATCTTATTATTGTACCTATGTTTTGCAAAATAAATAATTTGAATTTGAATTTTGCACTTAGTACAGACTGGACGTTCTCAATCAACTCGGAAGTATAATTATAGTTGTAATATTCTTTAAACTGAATGCAATTTATTTAAAATGGGAGTAAATGGTGCTTGCATTAAGAAAATAGTGGTACTTTATAAGTCCTGAAAACATAATACTCGTTTTTGGGCAGTCGTATAACAAAACCGGCTAAGTGCGAGTCGGACTCACACACGAAGATTTATGTACCATAAACCTTAATTTTCAGCTCTCTACCTATTACGGTAGGTACTTGATATATAGCCCGCTGACAGACAGACGGACGGACGGACAGGGGAGGCTTAGTAATAGGGTTCCGTTGGTTACCCTTCGGGTACGGAACACTAAAAACGGCAACGCATCTGTCTATATCTATCTATATATATCTGTCTATAGCAACCACAATTTATTCCGAACATAAAATATTTAGACAGAGCAGACAGATTCTCATTCGATAAATATAATTAAGGAGATTGGCTAAACTAAACCAACTGTCTATACGGTAAATCTTGTCTATTCCTTAACATTATTTTACTGTTTTCGATCGAGAAACCCAAATCCCATTTTTCAACCTCAGGCTGAAGAGATAATTGGAAAACGGCTTAAGGATGAGGTATTTATGGAAGATGAGCGGAGTTATTTCTCGCTTAGCTCAAAACCCAGAAAAAGGGTTAAAGATACCAGACAATGCACAGCCGAAACTACTGGTCGTAGAAAAATGAAATTTGACATGTTGATTCCTTGAGGATTGTAAGGGAGCACAAAAACAGGATTTTCCGAAATTCCTACGGGAACGGGAAAAAAACGGGACACGCGCATACGAAGTCGCGGGCAAAAGCTAGAACTATATAAAACTCGCTGGTAATATTTGTTGTTCTTATCTTGTTGCTTCTTGTTGTTGTTGTGTATATGCCAAGTCTTTTTCCAACTATGTTGGGGTCGGCTTCCATTCAAACCGGGTACAGCTGAATACATAGAGGGACTGCCTATTTGACCATCAAAACCCAGTAACTGGACTGAAGAACTAAAAAATCTAATTGTCCGTCTTGCTAAGATTATTGGAATTGTACTTTTTCTTTCATCACGACGCGGACGTAGTGCGTTGAAGACACGCATCAAGTCACTATGCTGGTACAATTTTGACCAGCGACATGACTTCTCGCATGTCTTCAACGCACTGTATTGGCTTCAATTTTTTCGTTTTTTTTTACTATTGATTGGCATACGTTCGACCACTTTCTCACCTGATCGTAAGCGATGATGCGATCGAAGATGGAACACGCTTGCCTAGAAGAAACCTGTTCACTCTTGACTTAAAGACTCGCAGGTTGTGTCTATCAGGAAACACAGTCTCTGGCAGTGAATTTCACTACTTAGCTTTTTTACGTGAAAAACGAAAAATACATGTTCAAAAATGAAAATCCATCTGACGGACTGATTAATTTTTTTCTGTAAAATCATCTGATTTCCCGTAACGACTGTCAAAGATTTACAAATGACAGGCAGGGCGTGCTTTCCGAGGCACGTAAGTATCTCGGTATACGAAATGGTGAGATGGTGGATTCATGGACCGAGCGCGGCAAGCGATACTTTTTAATTTGACTTTTCTCTTATACTTATAACAGTCAAGTTTTAGGGTGCCTGTCTATTATAGCGGAGCGAGGCAGCGGAGTAGAGAAACAGAGACATAATATGACCAATCATGTCAGTCAAAATGTCAGTGAATCACGTGGTGCGGAGATTTGGAGCTATTCCATTGGTTAAAATTCCTCCGTTTCTCTGCTCCGCTGACTCGCTCCGCTGTAATAGAAATGCATCCTTAAAGTTAAAGAAAAACAACATCTATCCATAATAATATGATTTGATCAAAATCTCTAAAAAAATATATATAAAGAATCTGCTGTCGATGGGACCCCGTCATACACACTTTTAAATATCCCCCACTCGCTGAGCTAACGATGCGACCTCGCCCAAACATAATGAAAGGACCCTATCGTTTGGGATAGTGGAGGTCTTATCAGGGACGGAGCCGAAACCATCCAGTTTTGTCGTGATTAATGTAACGAACTGAATATTGTTGTTAGACCGGTAATAAAGGGCTAATGGGTTAATCTGTGAATGGGGCGGTAACCTATATTTGGTTAGGGTCAGTAATTGATGATTGAAGGTCACCTGCTGTTGGAGTCCTTAAATAAATTAGCGGTTTATGGGGTTTGAGCGTCAATATATTTGACGACACGGTTGGTGCAGTGGTTGAGCAATTGATTGCTGCGCTGCGTGTCGCGGGTTCGATTCCCGCGCGGAACAAATATTTGTATGGCCTACAGATAGTTGTTCCGGGTCTGGCTGTTTGTGTATGAGTGATTATATGTCTGTTAACGCACCCACGATACAGGAGAAATTCCTAGTGTGGGGCAACGTTTTTTTTTTAAAAAAAAAGAAAAGAAAAAAAGAAAATAATTTGACTAACTTCGGACTGCGTGGCAAATGTAATATCCTAAGGGAACATACCGCTCGATGGCATAAAAATTACCCTATATTATATAATTTGCATCTGTCTGTTGTGTGCGAGTCCCAAATAAACATTTTTTTCTTTCTTTCTTTCTATATAAGGTACGCTAGCTTTAGTCCATGATTTCGTATGCGCATATCCCGTTTTTTACCGACCTCGGTGGAATTATGGGCACTCCTTAGTGCTCCCCAAGAAAATTGCCTAAGAAAGCTGCATGCCAAATGTCAGCTTTCTACAACCAGTAGTTTCGGCTGTGCATTGTTTGTCGGTCACTCAGTAACGGAATAATTTGATATATAAGGATTAGTTTAGTTCTGTCTATGTAAGTGATAGTGTTGGGTGACCATCTTAACATACCGAGTTTCCTCCGTGCCTCGGAAAGCACGTTAAGCCGTTGGTCCCGGCTGTGATTTGTAGATCTTTGGCAGTGGTTACGGATAGTCAGAAACCAGTAAATCTGACTCCAGTCTTGCCATGAAGTACCGTGTTACCCAGTAAATGGGTTGTGGAGGTCTGGTAGGCAGCCGCTCCACGTAAAATTACTGGTATTCAGCTAAATCCGGCTTGACTGGAAGCCGACCCCAATATAGTTGGGAAAAGGCTAGGCAGATGATGATGTCTATGTAAGTGATAAGTACATAAGTGCGGCTCTAAAAAGGCCATTTTAGAAGAATCATATTAGTATCATAATATGAATCATACAAAAAATTGACAAATTACATTTTCATCTTTATCGCTAAAGCATTAGGTTCAAGGTTGATTGGGAAGCTTGATGTGCTGATTGATTCTACTAAAGTAGCCTTTTTTAGACCCGCCGACGTTTTCAAAGTAACTCTAAATACGAAAGTAATAACTCTTTGTCTTGTCTGTTTGTCACTCTTTTACCTCTAACGGATTTGAATGAAACTTTGCCCATGGGTGGAGCATGTCCTATATATAGTTTTTCTCCCGGGACTATGTTCAACTGGGTTATTTTTTGACTCCCAAGCGGGCGAATTTGCTGAAAGAGGCTAGTCACATAAAGGGCCATGTGACCCCCCAGAGACAATACTTGGGTCATCTTTTATAGCCCAAAGCAAACGCATATCTACGAACTTTCAGGGGAATCAAATCGTAAAAGATGGACGTCCCTCACGCATTTTACGAGTGCTATGTAAAAGATAAAAGAAACTAACAATATCAATAGTAAGTTACAACACTTATATAAGTTACAAATATATTTTGTTTGATCTCTTGTCCTAATACCCGACGGGGACTAAGTTTCTTCGTACTTAGGTACATTTTGGTAGAGGTCAAATGATATAATTTACTGGGATATCGTTCTTTATTATGAATTGATTATTAATAGAAAGTATTATTTTATCTGTCTGTCCTACTTAATATAATAAATGCGAAAGTTTGTGAGGATAGATGAATGGATGGATCTTTGTTACTCTTTCACGTCAGAACACCTGAGAGGATCTTCAGAAAATTTGGCACAAAGG
The DNA here is from genome assembly GCA_950371165.1 of Lacanobia oleracea. Lineage (NCBI taxonomy): Eukaryota > Metazoa > Arthropoda > Insecta > Lepidoptera > Noctuidae > Lacanobia > Lacanobia oleracea. The sequence continues at coordinate 23,297,423 of OX493396.1, forward strand.
TAGATTATAGTCTGCTACTTTTTAATATGCTACTTTTTATCCCGGTAGTATGTAGCTTTGGGATCACGCGAGCGAAGCCGCTGGCAGAAGCTAGTCGTTAATAAATACGTGCATTTTGCGCAGTTTATAATAAATCACATATGATCTTGATGATAATTGTATTTTATCGATAATTTGGTTATATCTAGTAATGAGCTAAATTGAAAATGCGTTAATCTATTGATAAACAACCTAACCTAGATGGCTACATAATTATTTTAAACACGGGACCGCTAAATCAAATATGGACAGTGATTTAAATTAAATCCAATTAATTCATTAAATAGCTACAACCTGGGAGTCTTTAAGTCAAGAGTGAATAAGTTACTTCTAGGCAAGCGTGCTCCATCTTCGACCACATCATCGCTTACCATCAGGTGAGGTAGTGGTCAAACGAGTTCCAACCAATAGTAAAAAAAAAATCATGAAAATGACCTAGAACTATTTTGGCCCCATAACAATATGCAAAAAGATTCTCTCCGGCGGGGAATCGAACCCCGGTCTCCCGCGTGACAGGCGGGGATACTTACCACTATACTACCGAAGACGTTGATAACACTTGAAATACGGGTTTAGTCACCACGCGTGATAACAGTTCACGGTTTGATATTGTGGTATCTAATGTAGTACAGATAAAAAAATAGTCATTGATATCAATATTGCAGTTTTACCGACACGCGTATTTTATTTAAAAAAAAGGAAAATCTTGGTTGTCGATTTATTTATTTATTTAATACTTTACGCACACAAATGTACAGAGGCGGACTTAATGCCTGAGGCATTTTCTACCAGTCAACCTTTGGGTGATGTAGAGAATAATACTAGTAGGTGCAAATTGTGAAAAAAAAACAGAAACAAGATTAATATTAAAATTAATACAAAGATCAATATATTTAAACTATAAATACAATAAAATACTATAATAATTATATACTCATATTAATTAACTAATACACAATTATACTCAATTGATACGCGATTGGTTTCATATAAAAAATGTGTACCTAATGACAATGAACATTGTTGGTCAGTTTCCAAAATAATTGTCCTTTTTAACACCAGTCCGTACAGCAAAGCTAGGTACCTAGTACCTACTTATACATACATCGCAGGTAGATAACTAGATATCTATATACACAGACATAAAAAAAGTTACCTGGAAAAACAAATGCTGTAAGTACCTATTAGTTTTTTCCAAAAAATACTCCCAAAAGATCCTTTAACTTCTCAACAAGAATACTTTCTGTTTGCTCTAAACTGCAATAAAATAAACGAAGAATAAACTAATTAAACGGAAGCTTCGTTCGCGACTCCATATTGATGCAGCAACATGGCTACTCTGCACTCTGCAAACTTTACTATTGTGTCCTGTCTTTTGTTAGTGTTCGAGTTTGTTGTAATTAAAAGTGGCGTAGGAAACTAATCGATTAAAAAAACTGACTTTGTCAAAAAACCCGACCGCTAAAAACAACTTAAATGATGCAGTTGATGGCATCAGATCAGTGATTGAACTGCATCAGACTGCTTGAAAAGCGACTTGTTTCGAACTTTTTAGTTGTTTTTAGCGGTCGGGTCAAAGTAATTTTTTTTAATTCCTACTTTTTAGTGAGTTACATTTTTGGAATCGTATCCTCGAGTTCTTTATTTTGATACCCCACTTGATAGGTTTTGAAAATTTAAAATTTATTGAAGACATAATATGGCGCCAAAAATCGGCCATTTTGTTTTTTAGTTTTTATATACCCAGTGTCACTCTCACAGTAAATACAAATCTAACGATACCTCTCAAGCAAAAATCCATCGAGCCGTTTAGGCTCTAGGGCGTGCCAAAGAAGTATACCTACATACATACATACACTTGAAAAAACATAACCCTTTTTCTTTCGCAGTCGGGTAACAATGATAAACTGGCTAAGTGCGATTTTGACTCGCACACGAAGGGAAGAACTGAAAAAAGTCTAGTATGAGCTACTTCTTTAATTTTTATTTTTGTAGTTTTAGTGGCATTAGAGATGCACACCCAGTGAAAATTGCATCATTTTGCGAACGAGAAAAACAAACACCTGCTATTACCTAGTTTTCTTCAAATAATACTCCCAATTTAAACTCAAAAAAGATCCTTTAACTTCTCAACAAGAATACTTTCTGTTTGCTCTAAACTGCAATAAAATGAACTAAGAATAAACTAATTAAACGGAGCCTGCGCTCCGAAGTAGCGACTCCATATTGTTGCAGCGACAAGGCAACTCTGCACTCTGCAGACTTTATTTAGGAACTAAACGAGTACTAACTTGCTGCACTAAGACCTAGGTAGAATATTGTGTCCTATTTCTTTTGTTAGTGTTCGAGTTGGTTGTAATTAACAGTGCCATGTTTTACGCAAATAAATGATTTACTTACTTACTAAAACAATGGAAATGAGTCGGACTGGAACAGGAAATGTTTCGTTTCAAAAATCGAAAGAAAAATACACGTTTCTTGTAAATGACACCCATACAAGAAATTTAATCTTTTAGTATTGTTTGTTATAGCATCAATTAAAACACACACCGTGTTAAAATTTCAACTATTTACCTGTTACGGTACATGAGATCACGGTAGGCAACGGACAGCGGAGACTTTTATGGGGTTCCGTTGGTTGGAAGTTGTGCTAGCTAAAACAACGACTAGGCGTGTTCGAATTTTTAGGGTTCCGTACCCAATAACCCAACGGTAACCAACGGAACTCTATCACTAAGCCTCTGCTGTCCGTCCGTTCGTCTGTTTGTCAGAAAACAAAAAAAAATCACAGATTGTGTAGTTCTACGAGTAACTACGCTATAACAACAAAATAATAAAAAATAAGATTTATGGTACGGAACTCTTCGTGAGCTAGTCCGACTGGCTTGGCTGGTTTTTGTGTCCAACGATATTATGAGAACCGTGTGCACTTGAAGGCGTATGGGAAGTCGATCCTCTGTAGCGAGAACGGATTTGGTGCACCGGACCAAATCCGAGTGTGTTACGGTTTTATGTGCAATGAATGTACCTAAAGTTTTTGACATTCTTTAGGTATTTAAAAAACGGTCATAAAGAGAGCAGTCCTGAATACGAATGTAGCTTGATCCTTTACATTTCCGACCGAGTCCAGCAGTGGACGTCTTTCGGCTGATATGATGAAACACCATTTATATTTTACTAGTTGTCCCGAGCAACTTCGTCTGCATCACAATTTTCATTAATCGGACTAGCAGTTCCAGAGATTAGCCCGTTCAAGTAAACAAACAAACAAACTCTTTCAGCTTTATACATTAGTACTAGTTGACCCGCGCAACTTCGTCTGCGTCACAATTTTCATTACTGCTCCGCTCCTCTTAGCGTGATGGTATATGGCCTATAGCCCTCCTCGATAAATGGGCTACCTAACATTGAAATAATTTTTTAAATCGGACCAGTAGTTCCTGAGATTAGCGCGTTCAAGTAAACAAACAAACAAACTCTTCAGCTTTATATATTAGTATAGATTACGTACGAAGTAAAGTACATAACCATTTCCTAGTACATACCTACTACTTTACTGCAAATTTATCGGACACCTATCATTACTAATTCGTTATTTGAATGGGAAATCATTAAATGACTCCTTCTGCTCTGGGTGGAGTTGAGGCGAGTGTCAGACTCTAAGCATGACTGTCCACTGGAGCGGAAAGGGGAGGAGCGGATAAATATCAACCAATGGCATTGCATAAAACCTCAGTGACTGACGCGGAGCGGAGATTTGTTTGTTTGTGTGTATGAACTGTCTAAACCCATCTGTGTTCCTCCAAATTCCCCTTGCGTTTCAGGATCGCGGTGACTTTTTAGGGCAAATTCCGCAACCCTGGACAATTTTAGGGTTCCGTACCCGAAGGGAAACCAACGGAACCCTATTACTAAGCCTCCGATGTCCGTCCGTCCGTCTATCTGTCAGCGGGCTGTTTCTCAAAAACCGTGATAGGTAGACAGTAGAAATTTTCAAAGATTATGTATTTCTATCGCCGCTATAACAACAAATAATAAAAATTGAGATTTATGGTACGGAACCCTTCGTGTGCGAGTCTGACTCGCACTTGGCCGCTTTTATTTTCTTAAATCTTTCTTAAATTTTTCTTATAATCCTCATGGATACCTACACTACGTTTGAGGAGACGGTGTGTTATGTGGGACTCCTACCGTCTAAAACCTCACAGTATCTCGGGCCCCAGGCCCATGGAAATGGTTCCTACCGTTACATAAAATAAATCAATACAATTGTTGATGGCAACACAAATATAATTTTAATCTGTGGTAAAATAATTTTAATGTCAATGTCATGGCGATTTCCTGAACATCGCTCTTGCCAACTAACGTTGCGTTGTGTGTATCAAAGTGCTCAGTGAACAAAATAAGTATTTAAAGTAATCTTTTTCTTAAACAGTCCACCACAAATGAAGCCCTTAACACAATAAAAAAAACTTTGCACTTCGAACAAATTCCGTAACCCTGGACCTACCATAGACAATAAATTCCGTTCTATAACCGTCAAACATAGAACCATAATGTAGATCAACGGTCTGTTACCTACTTGACTACGTCACTATCTTTTCTGCCCACTCAGTAATAACACCTCACAGCCTGTGCCTACATAGATTCAACTGTCACTCCAGTCGGAACCGAGCGATACCGACGGCTTATCGCGTCCCCTGACTCCCCTGAGGCTGTGGCGCGGAGGTGTCATGAAATGTACCGCTGAACAACCTCGTTGAACCATTGTTAGTTGCAGTTGGAATTTCAATACAACCCTTTACATTCTTAAATGGTAGTTGTTCATTAGTGTTTACACTAACGAATGCCCTTAGAGCATATTTTTTTGGGTAAATGGAGCAACTCCGATAACTTCATTCATTCAGTTTCAGTCTTCTTTCAGTATTCTATTCTATTCTATTCTATTCTATTCTAAATAACGTCAGAGGCATTATAAGTGACATTGACATGTCAGCGGTAGCATGGCGGATTCGGCTGTCAAAACGTCAAAAATGTATGGGAAACGCCGTGAATGCAACTGTACGCCCACTCTAACATACGTCACGTGGCCGCAGTAATGTTAAAGGTGTGACTGTATATGAAAACTATGATGAGTTAAAGGGCCTACTCAGACCTAACAGTCCCCTTAGACCCTAAGACCTATTAGCCCTACAGCCCTAACCTACCATATACCTAGTACGTGATAAATTTCGGGATGTCTGCACCATGCGACCTTAGGTTACAGACAGATAGTGGGCAGGCTTTCAGAAGATTAAAACGAACTTTAACTTACACGTGAACTTTTACTAAAATTGAATAAACGAAGCCCGGTAACAATATCAAAAGCCGTTTTTCCATACGATTAGATAAAACCGAACGTTGCCTCTAACGCGATCGAGTAAGTACAAAAACTTGCTCTAAGCCCTCAAACCTTGACTCTACAGAACCGTACACACTCTAAAATCAAATCAAGTCCTCCATTCCTACACAAACCAACATAAAAACCGTCACACATGATTGGACGTACTTATTACATCAAAGTTACTATGGCGATCATTTTCCCCATAGCATTATACCCCTAAGTTAGTACCGACGGTCATGGTCAAGTTTTTATGGTAAGCCGTAGAACGGACGTCGACACCATAGAGAAACGTACATGAGATATATTTTTTTGCACTGGGATATAAATTGGGTAATAGAGAGGAAGTAAATTGGGGGGTTCTTATCCAGGGTCAAGTGTAAGGAGGTTTCCTTGTGAGAAGACGGGTAAATTGTGTGTACAATATAATGTAGGTATGTCTTTTAGATCGGCTCATGATAACGCACAATTGTTTTCTTTGGGTTTACAGAATTTTGCTGTCAATCAGGTTGTTGTGGAGACACTTGGGGGAGGCCTATGTCCAACAGTGGATAGTCTTGATAGTAATACCTCAACTATGTGGAAGCGCGTATCAAAAGGGTACAGGAAAATGTCCAGAAAGCGTTTCCACGTTGAAAAACAATGCTATTGCTGATTCCTTGGCAAAAAAAGGCCCGCCCTCCGGTCACCAGAAGAGTCGATTGGCCGGTATCCGACTAGAGTTTGTAAATTATCTGCAAGTTCAGACGACAGGCGCTCATCTGGAGATTGATAAGGTTCATTCAAGGTCTAATTTGTAGCTGTACTAGCTGTTACCCGCGATTTCGTACGCGCAGGTCCCGTTTTTCCTGTTGTAGTAGAAATTTCGGGAAATCCTTTCTTAGTTTCCCTTACACTCAGGAACCTAAATGCCAAATTTCAGCTTCTACGATCGTTGTTCGTCGGCTGTGCGTTGTATGTCGGTAATGGAAGAATTTTATGTTATACTTAGGTAAAATGTTTTATACTACACGAGTTCTTCTAATTTTATTATGTTTACAGGTCCAGTGAACCCATAAACAGTCTCCTAACCTTTCGAAAACTATTATTAAGTGCGTAATAAATCGTACAAGCCATTTCCGACGCAATTGAACAAACAGTTCACCATACACACGACACTGTTATAACATTTATAACCAATCTTATCGTCAGAGGCACTTCATATATAACCATATTTATGGACTCAAATATTGTCGAGTATTTTTCTGGAGTGAATGGCCTCTGTAATCGGTCCCTAGAGGCGTTGGAAGGAATGAAAGAAAGTAAGAAATGTATTCATGGTTATTTTGGGGTTGTTTTCTGAATCTAAACTGCCTCTTATGGTGTTGTGTTCGAGTGGGGTGACAATCTCATACGTAATAGTTTTGGTGGGAAATTTAGAGATGTGGTTGAGAGGTATGGACGCTTACTTTAAGGAGAATTTGGTTAATTTGTTTGATTGAGGTCGTAGTTCATGTTATGATGTACAGTCAACAAAGCTATTTGGTATACAGGCAAAAATATTTCTTTTTCCACTGGACTGCCAATATTTATTTCTAAATTGTGCATTATAACTTTTTAAGCTTAAGACATACTCACGAGTGTGGTGTATAATAATTAGCTACTCAGCACATTCGCAACATTGTTTAAAAGTAGTTGCAAGTTAGCTGCCTGCATACCGAATAGCTTTGTTGACTGTGTACATATTAAGTTTTACAAATTTCTAAGGTCAAGGTAAGGATCATCGATCATTTTGTTAGCAAGAGCTAAGTATTTATAGTGTGGCTTAAAATACAGCCATAAATATTCGTCGGGACGTCTCATTTTTGTTTCATGACATTTTTATTTAATCAAAGTTTTTTTTATTTGATATCACATGGTGGTTGGGGTTTCTTTCGCGTCAAACTGTATTCGACCTTCCAGGATAAATTTTATATTATAATAACAAGGTAAGGTAGGTATCTAATAAGGTAAGTCATAAGAATAATAAAATGAAGTCTTTAAAATCAACAGAGAAACTCTTTTAAAGATTTAGGCTACGATCATAATCACAGCGCGGTTTCGCGCGGAATCAACTGAACGGGTCGATAGAGATTGTAGAACTTGTAAGATGTAGACGATGTAAAGAATGTAGACGATAAACACTAGATAGATAGATAGATTAGGAACTCCAATTTCCTCACTCGGTCCGTTGTGCGTAGGTGTCCTGGCTAAGCCAGTCTAGCTCCGCATAGAAGCACAGAAGTTTCATGGGAGCTTCACAGGTTTCGCGGAGCGACCTCATCGTTCCAAGGATTTGTTGACCTTGGGAAGCTACGGCCTCGGCCCCTGCAGAGTGGACTGTCCGTGGCGCCGATGTTAAAGAGATGTTTGTTTAGGGGGCAATGGCCCGTGATTGTCCCTATTATTGTTCTGAGGTTATTTCTACTTAGGCTGAGTAGTCGTGGATTTAGACTTGGCATTAATACTGGGCAAGGTGACATTCAAATAATAGTTTGCTGTTAGTTTGTTTGTTCTCTAAGGCTTTGAGCACATCCAGGCTGTCAGATACGAATCTGATTGCGTAGTTGTGTATTCTCAGACGCTTTACAACACATTCGCATTGCAAAATCGACGATTAAATACCATTCAGTGTGATCTTGTACCGCGCGGTAGCGCTCGGTCGTACGAATCTGGCCTAAAAACCATGTACGAAGTTTCCCAGTTTTGTTCATTTTAAGACATTCAGTTTTGTCTTGATCTCAGGCTTTGCCTATCTAGATCTTTCTCAATATCTCCCCAGATGCTATCTACTCCATACAGGAACATATTTAACATACCCACGCCTTCATTTCCCTCCTCAACAGTTTTCAATTCATATGTATAAGCGTTGGTTTCCCGGTATTTCCCCTGGGGCGCCATATTGTAAACTGCCGCATTTGGTCTGTGCCGTTTTATAAGGAAATCTTAGTTATTTTAGCCTTGGTTTGAATATTATGGTGGTGGTGGGAATTGGATTTATAGTGTGAAAGTAAGTAAGTCTAACAAAACATATTATTATTTTCTTAAGTAGAAAAGATTTTGAACTGTATTTTTCCATATTGGGACAATTACATAGACTAAATAAACGTTAATAATTTAGTAGCACTTTCTGCTCTTGATTATGATAACTGAAAAGGTTGCATAGCAGATCAGGGGCTCTAATCAAACGTAGAAAAAAATCAGGTAGCAAAATAATTTTTTGACAGTGATTTCAGTATCATAAGGTTGAAATCTAGAGTGTCTAAAGTCAAAACAAATTAAAATTCTATAAGCCAATATGATTGTCGAAAAGTCAACTTGTACAATTGACATGCGCTACCGAAATTCGGTGCGGTGGTGCGGGGAGTTTATGCAATTCCATTGGTTAATATTTCTCCGTTTCGCCAATAGAGAGCCGTAGAGCCAATTCTATTATTTTTAAGCAACGTTTAAATTCACATGGCAGGCGCAATCTTTCGAAAAATTATGGGAATTAAGACTTTTTTCACAGATTGCAACTGAGATGCGAATGTGAACGATGAATTAAAATTAGTAGAATTGTCTCTCAAATTAACTTCACATGTCTTCATCATCATCATCATCATTTCAGCCGAAAGACGTCCACTGCTGGACATAGGCCTCCACCAAAAACCCCCCGTTTTTTGCCACAATTGCTACGCTTGGCAGACGGGTTGGCTATCGCAGTACATGGTGTTGAGTTTTACACAGAACGCTGCTGCCCATTATCTAGAAAGTCCTTTAATCGCCTCTTACGACACCCACGGCAAGTAATGGGATGATATTATTCTTTTACGGCACCGGCCGACACCGTACGGCGAAGTCTATAAGTTATGACATTGGCAACACAAATGTCACATTGTCGAATTGAAGCCCACTTAATTATGCTCTAATTAAAATTGAAGCGTGATAAGTAAACGAATACTTCAGCCATTACCAATTTTATAACACTTAACGTAGATTTAACGCGCGCAATTAGAACTTAGTTTTATTGAGGGGAATAAACGGTCGTTAATCTTTAACGAGTGATACCAAGTTTATACGATGCGGGGATTATACGATTAAATACTTTGTTGCAGATAAGTGGCGTCTTTGAACGAAATATTATTATGTAGCTTTGGAGATGTACCTTCGGGAGCGGATGCCCATTTGTCAATACTGCGTGGACTGCCCCGAGGACACGGCGCAGCATACAGTGGAGGAATGCTCAGCTTGGGTACAACAGCGCCGTGCTCTCGTTGCGGCACTTCGCGTAGATGATCTCACGCTTCCGTCCGTAGTTAAAACCATGGTCGGAAGCGAGAACGCGTGGGATTCCATCGCCTCTTTCTGCGAGGAGGTGATGCACGCAAAGGAGGCGGCGGAAAGGGAGAGAGAGCATACCTCTCAATCCAACCGCAACAGAAGGGCACGGCAGGGCGTCGAAAGGCGCTAAACGATCTCCGGCCACCATAAGGAGGGGATGGATGCGGGCGGCTAACTTGAGGCTGAGTGGTCGCCTGACCAGCCAGGCCGAAAAGACGTGGTGTGCAGTTCCGTGCGCGCCTTTATTGGAGCATTTGCGGTCATTGAAGCGACCATACTAAGAGGTGGAGCCCGCTAGCAATAGCGGCCTGATACCAGTCGGGGGTGCGCGTGATTTTTATTGTATCCCGGTGCCCCCAGTCATGGTAACGCAAGAAACTGTAGGGTTTTAGTCGGTAAGAGTCCGACATAATAATCCGTCTCCCCAGACAGAGTATATCCATGAGGATTACCCCACAAAAAAAAAGTGAAGGATGGTGAACGCACCGGGACTTGCAGCTTAGTACGGCCGATATTCCAATGTGTCCAGTGTGGATACGTCTAATCTGAGACAATTGAGCCTAGTACCTATGAGTTACCTAAGACCCTACTGACTAAACCTAACCCTACAACAATTACCTAGCACCCTAGTAACCCTAATGTCCTAACCTACCATACAAACCATATACCAAACGTAAGTAACGTTGGTTTTACGTGCGGGAGGTCTGGAAACCTACGGTAATAATAGTCTTAACGCTGAAGTTTTGATGCTGTTGCTAGCACGCGTAACTATTGCATGTTCATGGTTGCATAGATCATCAAATGACTCTTCCAGCTCTGGGCGGAGCAGAAGGAAGTGTCAGACTCTTACTGATCCGTGTTCCTACTAGTGCCCGACGACACAAAAAAAAAAACATCCCCACATTCACATGTAAAGAGTGTCCGTGGAGTTTCTTGCACGTTCTTCTCCATAGAGACGCTTTGGAACGTGCAAATAGCTTCCATGTTTTTGACTGACCGACCTTGACGTTTCAAAAGTGCCTGTGAATGGTTTTTTGAAATAAAATGCTTTGAATTTGAATTTGTAGGAAAGCTTCCCTAAACATTTTTTTTCCAAAATTTTATTATACCACGGCGTAATTGATAACACACCCCTAGAAATATACAGCTTTCTAGTACTAACGGTCTCTTAGCAAAACTTCGGACAGACAGACAAACGGACATGACGAAACTATAAGGGCGGCGCCTTCAAATTAGTTCAGTAGCTGCCGCGCTGCAGCCGCGGCACTTTGCGTTTATTAATTGTATGGATTAACAAAGCAACGCGACAGCCGCGCTGCTGCCGCGCAGCACTTAGCGACTACTTTGAAGGCGCCCTTAGGGTAACTTGTCAGGACTACTGAACCCTAAAAAGAGAGTACAATAATATAAAACGAAAATGAACGTGCTCATACCGAAAGGGCATCTCAGCATTTTGCTGGCGTCAGATACCCAGCGCTGGTTTTCAGTTGGCACCCCGCACAGACATACGCACGCAGGCAAATAAAATACATACATACTTGAGTGTTAAAATGTAGGCATAATTAAATATTGTTTTTGGGTTTGAGAGAGTAAATAATTATTGTAAAAGAATGTGTTTTTTTTTGGCACTTACAGAAACATTTTTTAGGGCAAAAAAATAAACTTGTTTTTTTTTTATATTATATATATATTTTTCTATAATTATATTATTTTTCTATATTGTGTGATGGATAAGCTAACTTTTTACTACTCTCTATTCTTTGAACGAAGTCATCGAAACAAAACAAAAAAAAAATAACAAGAATGGTTCAAAAAACAAGATGATTGCGTCATTTTTCGAGTTGATTTCTTCACTTGCAAGTTTCAGTAATCTAGCCACGTCCTCTTCTAACATTACATTGCCTGTCTTTTGTGTGAAAATTAAACAATATCTCAATGACACCAGCTCACGTACCTATTACCCTGGCTATATTTCCACAAAATTTGTTTTATTAGGCCTCTGAAGCCCTTGAGGTGAAAGGTCTCAACACTGTGATGTTATTATCCTAGAAATCCACGTGATGTTATTTCACAGTCTGCGTTTATGACGCCCTAGGGACTGTTGCGTATGTACATCAAGCTATATAGTAACTAACCTCGTATTGTATTAAATCTTCGTACAATGAGAGGTCAGGTTATACTGGTTTTTGTAACTTGATGTGTTTTCCTTCGTACATTGCTTGGTTTTTACGTGTTTCTGAATGAAGTTTTTCTCGTTATAGGCGCATAAGACTTGTAACTGGCTTATTTTCTACTTATGAGTGTTTTACGATTTATTTGTCTCTAGCGGTAACGGTTTCTTAGAAAATACGATGTTTTTCTACAAACCGACTACTTACAGAGAGATAAGTTGGAAATATTTGTCTTCTTTTTGTGTCTGTCTCTGGAAATATAATTTTCTTTGTCGTCATTTTTTTTTTTTAATATTACTCGTTTGATGAAATTCTCAACAGCGGTAATGTGGTCAACAATAAAGCACGATTGACAAGAAATAACTTATTCACTTTGACGTAATCATATACTTATTAAAATATCTAGTAAATGTATGGTTAAAAATGAAAACAGTTTCCGTTTTTGGTGAAGTAATTTTTTTCCTTTGAGATTGTTGCGGCTTAGGTAATTAATTGATCCTCTCCTCATACTCTCTTTGAAATGTGAAGCTCAAGATCGCTCGCGATGGAGAACTACTGTGGACGCCCTCTGCGCCAGCTAGGGGTCATAGGACCTTAAGTCAAGTAAGTCATACTCTCCTTGGTATCAAACCGTTGTTACTAGGGAGCCACATAAGTAACTTTATCTGCATTTTTTTTCTCCATATTATTATACTGACGTATTGTATTTTATCACACTGTTTACCAATTAGTTTTAAGAGTTAGAACTGTACATCCAAAACAGCTATAATTTTTTGCAGACAGTATCATAAAGAAAGCCCGTTTGGACCAGACACCATTACAAGATAAACAGCACCCAGAAGTACCAATCCTTACGTGGGTAACTAAAGTTTTGGATGCATATGAAAACAAACGAAACTTCAAATTAATTGCTTGTAAAGTTTGATTTTTATTTGCTAGAGGGCCAACTCCGCTTTAAAATAATTTATAATTAATGATAGTCATTATTGTCACATGGTGACTTTACCACAAAATATGTCAGCAACGTAACACTTTAGGGCACCATGTTCCAAGCAGTTTATATTTTTTAAGTGTTCTCTACTCGTAATGCGTGTTAGATTGTAAGCTGCAACTTTGAAAAAAAAAATAAAAGAAAATGATGGCGTGCGGGCCACAATAGTTCTTGGCCCTTTAAGGTTAAATTAGAGGTGTTTTAGACAGACTGCTACGAAGTCGCGAACTACTAACGTTCAATACACCAATCAAACATTTTTTGAATCGTCAAATCGAAAGGCATTGTAAGTGGTACATAAATAAGCACTCTTGCCATGGAATACCATGTTACCCAGTTAATGGGTTGTGGAGGTCTGGTAGGCAGCCACTTCGCGTAAAATACTGGTATTCAGCTAAATCCGGTTTGACTAGAAGCCGACCCCAATATAGTTGGGAAAAGACTAGGCAGATGATGACATAAATAAGCACTGAAATTGGTATGTACTTTGTTTTGGTACTGTCAAGAATGAATGATTGTGAGTGGCTTTCCTATAGGTTTTGGCCATCAGTCAATTAAGTATTGAATGTCAGCATCAGTCAAGATGCTTATCTCGTACAGTTGAATACAAACAATAACTTTGAAAGCATTGCTATGTATTAATTTTGTTCTGCTGTACGTTATGATTTAATAGGAAAGGTCATGGTTAAAATCTGTTTGTTTGTTTTTTATCAGTCGAATGATTTGTTTTTAATATTCTATACTATTTCTCTTATGTATTACTTTAATTATCGAAGCTTCAGCAGCATTATACGACGGCGGTGTTAATACTATATGCAGTTTCTACCAGTCAACCAAAGGGGTGGATAATTAACATGGCAGGAGCCGACATCTGTGGCTTGAAGCACCTACTGAGATAGTAGTTTAGTTATTTGTCGATACTGTTCGCGCAGTGGTTGAGCGATTGATTCCCACTCGGAACAAACATTTGTATGACCTACAGATAGTTTTTCCAGGTCTGGCTGTTTGTGTACCTATGTGAGTTTCTATTGTAAACACACCCATGATACAGTAGAAATTTCTATTTTGGCAACGTTTTAAAAATCTACGGAGAAGGACGTAAGAACAGAGCGGACTACACGTTTTTCTGATCCGCAATAGGCCCATCTATACCGAAACAATCGCGCGTCGCGGTCGGCAATCTTCGGAAGTGGTCATGTGCGAGACAATTTAAAATGCCGTGTTACTTGTTTGATGCTCGCGTTAGGCAAACGTTCGGACAGCCCTATTTTTAGGGGTAACCAACGGAACTCTATTACTAAGCCTCCGTTGACCGTAAGTCCATCAGTCTGTCAGCGGGCTGTTTCTAAAGAACCGTAATTAGTGAACAGTTGAAATTTTCACAGAGTGTGTATTTCTATTGCAGCTATAAGAACAAACAATAAAAATTAAATTTAAAAGGGCTCACATACAAGAAACGTGTTTTTTTTCGGTTTATGGTAAGGAACCCTTCGTGTGGGAATCCGACTTGCCGCTTGGCTTTTAACCGGCTTTTTTGGTTTTAACCCACTTCCAAAAACGAGGAGGTTATCAATTCTGTTGGTTTTTAGGGTTCGTACCCAAAAGGTAACCAACGGAACCCTATTACTAAGCCTCCGCTGTCCGTCCGTCCGTCCGTCTGTCTGTTAGCGGGCTGTACCTCATGAACCGTAATAGGCAGACACTTGAAATTTTCACAGATTGTGTATTTCTATTGCCGCTATAACAACAAATATAACACAACACAGTGTTCCAGGCTGAACGCATGGGCATTTCTCTGGCGGCATCAGCCATCTAACCAGGGAAGTTAAGGACCACTCAATACGCATACTCTCGGACAGCATGGCCGTCTTGCAAGCTCTGAACAGCCACACAGTGAACTCTGGGTTGATTCTCGAGTGTCACCAACGTCTCAACCAGGTTGGTAGACACAACAAAGTAACCATTCAATGGATCAAGGGACACAGTGAATCTCGAGGCAACGACGCTGCGGATGAACTCGCCCGAAGGGGGTCGAGTTTGTCAGCGATGGGACTTGAACCCATCGTGCCGCTGCCTTTCGGGTACTTTCGCAATCTGGTAAGGAAATGCACCGGAGATAAACATCACAAGCTATGGGTTGACCATAGTGAGTGTAGGCAGGCCAAAGAAGCACTTCCCTCTATAGATAGCCGATTCACAAAACAAGCCCTAAGACTGAATAAACAACAGTTGCGTTCAGTCACAGCCGTAACAACTGGCCACGGGTCTTTTAATAAACACCTCTATGCTATAGGAGTCACTGACAGCCCGCTATGCAGAGCCTGCATGGAGGAGAATGAGACAGCAGCACACCTGCTTCTAAGCAGCCCGGTAGTCGCGGATTACAGGGCAAAGTACTTCGGAAACCCAGGTACCCTTTGCGAGATATAGTTGGTAACACCAAGGCGTTGCTGGCCTTCCTTGGGGAGCTGGGGTGGATCGAATGACGCATTTGTCCCACCTGCACGCAAAATACGCGCTTAGTCGTGGAGTTGCGGAAACCAGCCCGATTTACATACATACATACATAACAACAAATAATAAAAATTAAGGTTTATGATACGGAACCCTTCGTCTGCGAGTCCGACTCGCACTTGGCCGGTTTTTTTCTTATATTTCAATTTTCTATTTTTTCTGCCCCAAAACCCATTAAATTTTCAGAGTGGTCCTTCTTCAAAGCCCTGTACAACAACCTTGTAGTTTACGACAAGTTTACACTTGTTTAATTAGTTGCTCTCGCTTGCTTTACACTCCAGTTAAATGGCTTTGCTCATGTTATGTTCCGACATGTCTGCAGGGGATTTTGCAATGTTTGCTGAACAAAAGGGAAAAGTTACAGCTACGAATCTTTTGAGAGGATTTGTGTATGGCGTGTTTTTTTGAAAGGCTGCTGTGGAAATACCGTATACATTTTGTGTATGGATGTCATCATGATGTTGTCTTTAATTTTTAATATGAATTATAGTTATGTACTTAGAAATATACTGTCGTATAGCGTTAGTTTTGTAACAGTCGTACTTTCGTTAAGGGTTCGTTTGTTTCAAATGAGATATTGTTTATTTACGGTAAAACTTAGCCGTTATGGTAACATCCGTGGTGTTTAATAAAGGATAGGTCTTTACCTATCTTTTGTTATAATTACTGTTCTTAGAAAGACAATAATCTGACTCATCTGTCATCTGAAAGCTATTACAAAAACAAAAACAAGAAAAATCCGGTACCATGGAGCCCGTTCTTCTTGAGTGGAACTGACACATTCCAAAATTAATTTATAATTTAGTAAATATCTGATAATTATCAAAAACTATTGATAATGAATATGAATTCAAAAAGTTAATGGCTAATAGATTTCAGTGAATTTTCGTTCTTAATCCTAATAGACCATTTTACACAATATACCACAAATCTATAAAAAGAAACCAATCCACAAAAACTATTGTCATCAACCCAGAGAGGGTAGCTAACAAAAGACATTCTCCATCAAAAGATTCAATTGCATATAAAAGGAACTTTGACTTCGAGCGAAAATCTTTTCAACACATTTATAAATATCAAAACCAGTTTGAGGCCCTTTGTGGTCCTTTCAGAGGCCTTCAGAGTCCTCTAAAAGGGTCATTTATTAAGCCAGGCCACAAACTTCACGACTTCGGACCTCAAGGCGGGTAGTTTTGACAAGTTTGTAGCAAGTTGTTTTAAGCCGCTGATAAACTTGAGCATGTTTGTAATGAGCATTCTAGCGTAATAGCATCTACAGTTTGCTGAGCCGAGCGATTTCGTCATTATTGTTTGACATCTACGAGAAGAATACGCTATAATATAAGAGGAGCTCGTGGCTAGATAATAACAGCCGCACGGGTCGATCTTCAAGGTTAAGCAATGCTTGCCAAGGTTGGTCTGTGGATGGGTGACCATCTTAACGTAGCGAGTTTCCTCCGCGCCTCGGAAAGCACGGTCCTCGCTGTCATTTGGAGATCTTTGGCAGTCGTTACGGATAGTCAGAAGCCAGCAAATCTGACTCCAGTCTTGCCATGATGTACCGTGTTTCCCAGTTACTGGGTTGTGGAGGTCTGGTAGGCAGCCGCTCCACGTAAAATGCTGGTATTCAGCTAAATCCGGTTTGACTGGAAGCCGACCCCAATATAGTTGGGAAAAGGCTAGGCAGATGATGATGATGATGATCGACGAGAAGAATACGTATTTTGAAGAATATTTATTGGGAGCGTTCGCTAGAATGATCGTGAACATGTTCGTGGCGATGTTTAGCTCTATGCTCGGCTGTGTTCGTTGTTTAATTCGACAAGTATAAAAAATGGTGAATGCCCGACGTTCTGTTACCAGTGAATGCTCAAGTCTATCAGCATCTTAAGAATGAAGAGCCCTCGTGTTGGCGATTGTTATCAAGAGTTCACGAAGTTTACTGTTGTAGTTCAGTTAGTAAGTAAAGTGGCTGATTTATGTAAGAGGTCATTGCTTTGTTTGTTAGTTGCTTTCTATAGTTTGTACTGAACGTTGTTTAATTTTTGGAATAACGTCATATTCGTCGTTAAGGCGTCAAGTCCAGTCAAAACATTTATGATTTCCAACATTGACGTCATGTTTAAGTTATTTTTTTATTTTGAAATAGGTGAGCTTGAGGTTTGAGGCTCAGAAATGACGAAAACCAATTGGACGATGGATTGAGATTACCCAGAAAAAGCCTGTTCACTCCAACTTTAATGAGATTAGGGTTAAATGCGTTCGGAAACACAGACGTACCTATTATAAACGTTAAGTACGTTGCGTTTTCAAAGAGGAGGAACTCTCGCTGAAGTGTCTCCGAATGGTGGCATATTTTCCTGAAAACAGTCATGCATGCACTTGAGCACTATAGTAATTACCGCTTCAATAGCGAAACTCAACTGAATTTTGCCGCGAGAATATACTATAGTAGATTATCCAATGATCTCAAAGCAGTGTCTTATGTTACGGGCGTTATATTAAATTCCGAACGCAATGAAAGATTCGGGAGTTAAGAGTTTAGTTAACTCCCGAGGATTCAAGCTAGCCCAAGGCAAAAACACCTTTATCCTCGAGGAGGATACTCTACTTTTCACACCTACTGCGACAAAATTGTTCGCAAGTCATGAAGAGAGATGGATTTCCGTCGGTTTTAAAGTTGAGTTCCAAATTCAAATCACATTATTGAACTCTGGGCAATAATGTTGTACTGAATTTTATTATGACCCGTCGGGCAATAATGACTAACTTTAGGTTGAGTTTGTATGGCATATAGTGTGACGTTTTCGTGGAGGTGGAGTGGAACGTGTGTGTTTACCGTAACAATTCCATATCTTTCAATGTAAAGTAGCCTTGATAATAACACTGTATAACGAAAGTAAATATACTCTTTATAACATGACAGGTTGCCAGTGCTGCGCTCGTTGCAAGTTGAACAAACTTCCTCTAAGTGGATTTTTACGACTTCGCGTGAAATACTTAGGAGTTCATTGAGAGTCGGATGAAAACTTTGTTATGATGACACGGATGCGCTTTTTCACCAACTGCGAAACTGTGAGTCTGGCCCAGTTCGTCGTAACTTTGTTAAGATTACAGTTTATAAAACATGTAATAGAATAAACGCAATACATCTTAAGAGGTCATTGTACTCTTCATTATGTACAATTACACCAACTACCAACAACATTGTACACTGTTCGCAATAAACATTTTGACTTTGACTTTAACTTTTAATGTAGGACCAACCACGAAATCGCGAAAAAAAACTGTTCAGTACATTTTGTCGTTGTTCATAATGTACCCCTAATATTTTTTTTTACTATTAATAGGCACGCACTTGGCCACCATCTCACCTGATGGTAAGCGATGATGTGGTCGAAGATGGAGCACGCTTGCCTAGATGTAACCTATTCACTCTTGACTTAAAGATTACTTTATTTTTGTAAATAAATAATATATTAAACGATAAAATGGCTTTCTTGGGACGTGTGATGTGCTTCAAGACTTTTATTGTCATTGAGACATGCCTTGCAAGGCAAATAAAAGTCTCTCCAGGTTTTCCTGGACAGGTTCATGCTAATGACAGATTAGCTAGAAACATATGTTTTTTGACGTGACAACGTCTTATAAATTGGTTTGCCGGGTGACACTTCAAGAAACTGCGTTACGCTCCGCTCACGTTATGCGCTCACAATGAGAGCGAGTGAGAGGCACGCGTCCCTTCCACTCGGGCATGGTTAGCCCGCCTAAGAGCGAGAGAGACAGACATAAAAAGTGAAAGGCACGCGTCCCTTCCACTCGAGCACAGTTACTATTATTTCATCCTTCTTCCTACTATACGAATGAATATTCACATTAAAATTATTTTACCACTCAAAGTCGTTGTCACGTAAAACTTTCGCCCGTATACCGACTTTACAGGCAACCAATTTTTTTTAAAGGGGAAACCATAGTGTACCCCGAATACTACCAAGCCACAGGAATAAACTAGTTGAGTATTATTAAAATAGTTTAAACATAATTATATTTATTTGACGAAGAGTTATAAATACACACAATAAGAAGATGACTCTATAAATTCAATTTGAAAAAACATAATCATCATCGTATTAGCCGAAAGACGTCTATTGACTGGTCAAAGGCCTCCCTCATGTGTCGCCACGAAAACCGGTCAGCTACCCGTGACCCTCACCAGGTCATCCGTCCACCTTGTGGGAGGTCTCCCAACGTTGCATCTTCCGGTACGCGGTCGCCACTCCAGAACTTTTCGGCCCCATCGACCATCTGTTTTGCGAGCAATGTGCCCTGCTCATTGCCACTTTGGTTCGGTGATCCTTCGGGTTATGTCGCAAAAATACAATGATGACCAATTAACCTATTTCAAAAAGGTTCAAGTTCTGGCCTACAGTGGTGCTTAGAGAACGTACATACACTAGATCATTTATTAATTAGACTATTCAACAATGAGACTACGTTAATTGCTAATTAGTGGTCAATCCTGTGACACAATAGCCAGGTGATTAGACCGGAAGCTGATAAGCTACGTTGGCAAAGCTATCAGGGAGGTTAATCTGTCTTCTCTACCTAAGCATTGAAAAGGGAATTTGCGGTACTTGGTTTCCATTCTTTAACCAACTTCCAAAAATCGAGGAGGTTCTCAATATTCGGTGGGTATATATTTTATTTTGTATGTACACCGATTACTCCGAGGTTTCTGATCCGAATTCTGTGATACTTTTTTAGTTCGATGCGGTATACGTAGTGCCATTCGGTCCCGTAAATATTGATTCAGTTTGGTTTAGAAGATTTTATTTTATAAGCATTTTTGCTTGTTTAAATTTCTGCGCTGACGAAGTTGTCGTCCAAGTAAGTCGTTGGCGTTAAAAAAAAAAACAAAACCAAAAACCCCGACTTCTGAAATTAAGGTTATTTTATACTTTGTAGTGTTTTGTTTGAAAGTCGGTTTTTTTTTTGTAAAAGGTTTTTAATTTCAATATTTAGAACAGCAACCCGTTTTTACTGAGGCATTTCAATATAACAGCTGAGTTTATTTTCTATTCCTGAAAAAAGTTTAACGTAAACAAGCAACGAAAATCTGTGAAAATAAAAAACTTAAATACCTTGAAATCTGTACGTGACTGAAAAGTTTCGTACTGATTTGAATACCTGCTCTCTCTACGAGTACTATGATGCTTACAAATCATATCATATTTTGTTACCGATAAATACCATGCAACATTCAACCTGGAAATATAATATGGTTTCTGTGGTACAGGCCATGGGAAAAGCTACTAAGCACAAATTCACTTGACGTCCATGCAATTACTTATCGTTTTCATTTTGACAACCTAACAAAAAACATTTGACTAACCAAAGATCTTATGACCTTTACCCATTAAAAATCGCTCTTACTGGCTTCAAGTACCTCGGTAAAAAAGCCAGGTACGGTCAACCGTAACTACATGAATCACACTAAAATCACCTTTATTGTTACGAATGAAAGGTCCTTTTGAAAATGGATGTGCGGTCGGCTGTAGATTCCACAAAAGCACTATTCTACTAATGGGCTAATAGGGGTAGAATTTCTTTCCCCATTAAGGCTGACTGTTCACTGGGCCGGGGAAGAGAGGAGCGGAGTGGAGCTGTGCCAATCTTAACCAATGAAATTTAATAGCAACTCCGCTCCACTTCAGTGGCAGGGATTAGCAAACTAGTTGTCTGCAATATTTCGCGTATTAATCAACACTGCCTGTTATGACATCTTAAAATCACTATGATAACGGTGTGGGAGGGAGACGGAGTTATACAAGATGCATAACACTATCCCTTTTTCGCAGCTTAATCATGATGTCATTAGCATGTCATAATAGGGCCCTTGCTGTCTCACCACCGCACCGCCACTCATATAGTATATAAGAATTTAGAATTCCAGCAAGCCGAGCGGGCAGACGGCGGCGGCGGACGCATCTTAACCTATCCGCAGAAGCCACGGTGAAAATGTTCTAAAGAGTGCAGCAGGCCGTACGGGCAGCCGTACGGGCGGCCGTACGGGCGGCCGTACGGGCGGCCGTACGGGCGGCCGTACGGGCGGCCGGCGGGCTCGGTGATTGTTCTTATTAGCAGGCCGTGCGGTCCGCTACGATCTCGCATTTTCATGTAATTTTTATACGGCGCGTCCTGAGCTATCAGAAGTCAACTTAGTTTATTTTTTTTACAAATAAAAAAAAAACCGGCCAAGTGCGAGTTGGACTCGCACACGAAGGGTTTTGTACCATAAACTTTAATTTTATTATTTGTTGTTATAGCGACAATAGAAATACACAATCTGTTAAAATTACAACTGTTTACCTATTAGGGTTCTTGAGATACAGCCCACTGACAGATAGACGGACGGACGGACGGGCAGCAGAGGCTTAGTAATAGAGTTCCGTTGGTTACCCTTTGGGTACAAACCCTAAAAAATATTTCTACAGCTATATTTGTCGAATTTGTATGAGGTTAGGTTCACTAATAAATACACGAATTTAAATTTGATTTATTACACGGGTGGCGTGCCAGTTTCGATTGAAATAATTTTGTTTAAGCGCGATAGTTGCGGTACGCCAGCCGGCCGTATGGCCAGCCGAACTTATTCAACGCAACATATAAGTGGCGTGCTTTACTTGAAAACTTACGACCCTCCGGCGGACCGCATGGCGGTGAAAGTGATTACTCGTCACATGAACTCGGCCAAGCTCTGCACATCCTAAAACTCCGCTCCGCATTACACCCTCGCTCCGCGTCAATGGACAGGCCGCCTAAGACATGGTTCTTGCTACCTGATAACGGTGGTTACCGCTGGAACTAACTACTCATTTAATGAACAGTAATTGTAGTTAAATCGGGTTTATGGGCTGGAACGGGTTTTTGCAATTAGGAATGGTAGCCGTGGAGTTGGTAGTTGATTCTGATTTAGAGGGCTATTCTTTTGGCTTCAAATGTAGCAAATGTGAAAAGAAAATAAATTATGTTATGTTTGTAACATATGATGGAAGGAGTTATGGACCAAAAACCAAAATTATTTCAATTGGGTTTCATTCTTTTTTATCCACGGTGGTACGAAGAGAGAGGATGTTTGTTTGTTTGTGCAAAGCAATGTTGTCATTTATCTCCAAAACTACTAGACCGATTTTGATGCGGTTTTCAGTGATGGGTTCGGGTTTGATTGGCGCATGTTCTTCAATAAGTTTTATTGAAAAATTGATAATGGACCTAAGAACATTGACAGGATCATAATTATCAGTTTTGTTCACCACCGATAGTGCCGACATGACGCGACGAGGTCATATCTGACCTCGTCGCGTCACGTCAGCACAAATAAAAAAACAAAAAAAAACATAAAAAAAAATTTTTTTGTTTTTTTTTTTTACTTTTTCTTTAATGCGCAAAAGTTTCTTACAATAAATAATTTTAATTGATTTGTTGGTTGCGAAAGACCTTTCACGATTTTGCAGAAAATGTGAAAAGGAGTGGAACTCTGCCTGCGTCTGTGTTTCCGAACGCATACAACCCTAATCTCAAAGTTAGTGAACACTGAACCAGCTTCTTCTGAGTAAACTGGCTTCATCGTCAACTCACCAACTTGTCTCTATCACCTCTGACCTACTGATACTAGAAGTCAATAGCAAACTCATCTCAAATAATAATAATAATAAAAACATGCATTAAAGTGTATTTCTTTATAACATCACAAAGATATTGGACCAATCAAAGCCAAAAGTAAACTTTACGACGCACTAGTAACCAAAATCCACGTACCGGAAGACGCAACGTTGGCGCGGCCTCCCACAAGGTGGACCGATGACCTGGTGAAGTTCGCGGGTAGCCGATGGATGCGAGACGCGCAGTACCGGTCGTTGTGGCGACGCTTGGGGGAGGCCTATGTCCAGCAGTGGACGTGTTTGAGCTGATATGATGTGATGATGATGATGAGTAACCGAAATGCCAAAGCCTGTGTCGCAATTTCACCGATTATCGTAAATTCACATTTGGAAATAGGAGATGTTATCATGTAACATTCTATTTAGCTTACATGCTAAGTCTGGTGCTAATCCGGAAATCCGCAGCTTGTTGATTGGATCCTACCGACGATAGGTACTGAGGTACTGCCTGAAATCTAGCACTCTAACATTCAGTGTGAGAGTGCTAAATCTAGGTTTAAGGTGGATTTGTAACAGTATGCTAGTGAGTCGTGTGTTGTAAGCTAGAGCTAGCTCCTTTCTACCTTACATTGTAGAAAGGAGTTAAAATTAATTTTAAAGATAATTATACCAAACACGAATATCCTATCCTTATACCTATTTAAAATTCTTAATATCAAATATAGTTATGTAAATGAACAAATAACGCACATTTTTAGGGTTTGGTACCCAAAGGGTAACCAACGGAACCCTATTACTAAGCCTCAGCTGTCCGTCCGTCCGTTGGTCCGTCCGTCCGTCCATCCGTCCGTCCGTCTGTCTGTCAGCGGGCTGTATCTTAAGAACCGTAATAGGCAGACAGTTGAAATTTTTACAGATTGTGTATTTTTAGTGTCGATATAACAACAAATAATGAAAATTAAGGTTTATGGTGCGGAACATATCGTGTGCGAGTCCGATTAGCACTTGGCCGGTTTTTTTGTGCGTTATTTGTAACTTGTGAAATAAGTAGTGGAATTCCCTGTCGCTGTTTTCTTATGGCTATTTAGTTAGGTATTTACGTTAAGAGTGAATTTACTTCCAGGCAAGTGTGCTTTCCATCAGTTGAATAGTTGAGATTGTGAAAAAGCGTAGAGCTGCCTACCAGACCTCCACAACCCATTACCTGGATAACACGGTACTTCTTGGCAAGGCTGGAGTCAGATTTACTGGCTTCTGTCATAGGTTGATGGAAGCCAGTAAATCTGGTTGGTAGAAAATGCCTCAGGCATTAAGTCCGCCTCTGTACATCTGTGTGCGTAAAGTAATAAATAAATAATCCGTTACGACTGCCAAAGTTCTACAAATGACAGCCGAGACCACCAGCTTAACTAAAAATCTGTCAACTGACACATCACATTCACTTCGTTTGAACAGTGTTGAAGAATTAATAAGCGCTATCTTTAAACAAGTGAGTTCGCTTGCGCTTTCTGTTCGGTCAATCAAGGCTCAAAGAACTGTCCAGAACACTACATTCACGTATTCTCTGCTGCAGTCAAGGTCACAATCTCCCCGGAATACTGTGTTCATGATATTTAATTATGCATTTCATCTGTCTACTCACACTTAACCTTCAAGCGGTCGCGCGGCGTCGAATCGACCGCGCTTGATAAGTTTTCGCTGATTACATCGAGATTTCTCGCCACAAGTATTTCTCTATTCCAGTAGCTTTTCATTATTTCACTATGCACGAAAATGACTGCATTCCACGCTTCTCCAAGCCTCTGTAGTGGAATAGAATGCATTTGTTTAGGTCGCGGCGCAAGCGTCGAAACGACTACACGCGCCTGGCTCTTTCTTTTACCTTGAAGAGACGACTAATTTCGAAGTAAAATTCGTGAGTTGATAAAATAAACACTTTGATAGTAATTATTCGATTGCATAGAATAAAGAAAAAATGAGAAAACACAAATCCTTCTCCCAAGAGAACAAAACTTTGGTTTAGCGGGTCTGTGGGTGTGGGTTTGGTTTAGTGGGTTTGTAATCGAACGATAGTGGGTTGTTTTATTTTTAATTCCAAAAAATTGTTATCTACGTAAAAATTGATAATGTCTGAATATAAAACATAAATAATTATTAATTTACCAGAATTCTAAATTCCTAAAATCTCACATAGGTCTTTTAGGTTACGCGCGACCGCTGTCGCTATAAATACCCACGCGCCCGCTTGAAGGTTAAGGCTCCAGCCTTTTAAAAGCAACAGGATTCTCTTGAACTTCAGCTAAGGTCAAGGCTGATTGCTTTGTACATTATTCATGATTTTAATTTTGGCATTGTACTGGCTTTAGGTACTTTCGTTTTTCAAGGTTCAAGGTTATATCCGAGAATATTACTAAAAACTAGCTTTTGCCCGCGACGCGCGTATCCCGTTTTTTCCCGTTCCCGTTGCAATTTCGGGAAATCCTCTCTTGGTGCTCCTATACGGAGTGCAGGGAAGCTTCATGCCAAATTACAGCTTTCTACGACCAGTAGCTTCGGCTGTGCGTTGTCTGTCACTTCTGTCAGTCACTCAGTAACGGTAGAATTTTATAAACCTACTATTTGACCCGCGCAACTTCGTCTGCGTCACAATTTTCATTACTGCTCCGCTCCTATTGGTCTGAGCGTGATGATAAATAAGCTATAGCCTTCCTCGATAAAGCTATCTAACACTGAAAGAATTTTTCAAATCGGACCAGTAGTTCCCAAGCAAACAAACAAACTCTTCAGCTTTATATATTAGTAAGAGATATTAATGCTCGATCGCGCTTATCGATGCTCGGTCAGATAAGCTGTCACTTCGTGTGAAATACTGGCACTTACCTGAATACGGTTAAGCTAGAAGCCAACCCAAACTACTTGGGAAAAGGCTACGCATATTGAGTGATAACTTCATATTTCTCTGTCTTCTTCTTATCGTGAGGGCAGTAAGGTCTAACGACCCCACACACCCTAGTGTCAGAGTTTCTAAACCGCCTCAAGGGCCTCTGACATGGCTTATTTGACGACCGCCATTTGGCGGCCGGGACCACCGGCTTATACAAGCCTTCCGGAGCATGGAATCATCTTTTTATCAGATAATCAAGTGATTCAAGCCTGCAGTACCCTTTTTTTTTGCGCTGGGAAAAAATACATTAAGCGTACCCTCCCGTCGGGGGAACGGGAGGGGTATGTGGGACTCCCCGGGCTGACCCGGTATACCCACTAAAATAACCCAGCGGCATTCCCGCATCGTCCGAGTGGAAGAGGACTGGGAGATCGGCGCAGCCTGGGCGTCCAGTCCTCCTCCGACGACAACCCGCCTAAAACGGCGGGCCCCTCACGTCCTCCCTATTAAGGGGGAGGGCTGGGAATGACCGGCGAAGGTGGTGTGGAGTGCAATGCGGGCGGAGGCGCCCCCGCGTCTATCGCCCGCCCATCACCACCATGAGGAGGGAGAAGACGACGTCTTCTCCGACCTCTTCTTCGCCTTCGGAGCGGCGCAGCGAGAGGGTCGTCCTCCCGCGCGCGCTCCGCTTCTCGTCTCGTAGGACCGGACCGAGCGAGTCCAACGTACGGCGGCCAAAGGTGGCGGAGGCGAGGTCCTCCGTCCAGTGGACGACGATAGCGTCCCTCGCCTCCCGCCGCACGGCCTCCCGCTCCTCCGCGACGGGGCGCTCCCCGAGGGCCTTTCGCCGCGCCGTCCACTCGTACACTCTGGCGAGCCCACGCCTCCAACTCCCAAGGAGGGGTGCCCGCCAGAGCGCACGCCGCCGAAAAGCCCACGGAGCGGTAGGCCCTCGCCACCCGCAGTGAAGCCTGCAGTACCCTAGCCATACTGGAAATAACTTTACAAACCATGCTTCTCGTGGGAATCGAATCTACGACCACCGGAACACAAGGCAAACGCCTAAACCACTCGACCATGGAAACAGTTATATATATTTCTCAGTTATACATATAGATAGACACTATAGCTATACAAAACACGTCCTTTTAAGAAAAAAAACATTAAATTTAGCAATTTATCATCATTATTAAATATAGTCTACGTCACCCCTGGGACATACTAGGATGGCATACTCTTATCAACCACGAAGTTTTATGCCCTGCTTTGTATATTCATAAACCACTGCCAGCATTGTTGTGCAAATAAAAGAAAAGATTTAAAGAGACAAAGCAATGGAAATGGAACGAAAAGATAAAGCCGCAAAAAACTTAATTCACATTCAAATCTGTGTAGGACTAGGATATATGCGGCCAGACTTTTGAAATATAGAGGAAGAAAGATAATAAAGAGAAGAGAGCGCTCTTTATCTGAGAAACTTTATTGTTTTTAGGCCTTGGCAGCCAAATGACAGTTAGGCTTGTTTCACACGTACCACAACCACACCACAACTGCAACTACAACCCGTAGACGGGCGCTAATTTGTAAGAAAATTAATGGTTAAATTCACACCGACCAAATTTATGCCGTAGTCCCTTATCGCGGCCACGTCGCACAGACCACCAGCGACACCGCGAACTTTCAAACACATCCACCTTTTATAGGTCACCAATCACAACGCAACCGCAAGATGCCGGAGTGACAGTGATTCACACGTTTGTGGTACGTGTGAAACCAGCCTTAACATCTATTTTCGCTTGGTAGTTCAACAAACATTTTGATTCGGAAAGTTCTGAAATATGAGGTTCAATGAATATTATTGAAGTGTCAATCGGAAAGCTATTGAGATTGGCTTCACAATTTCCACAGAAAGGCTTAAAATTGTCTACCTATGTAGATATAATTTTCAGGATGCTATATTTTCGAAGTTGTTAACCGAAATTTCTGTATTTTAATGCACTGAAAATACGTTATGTCTTTGAAAGTCACAAGATCGTTTTGATTTGACAGCATCATTCATTATTATGATCAAAATTAATTTATCACTCTAACGTTCGTACCCTATTACACGCACCCTTTAAAACATACCTGCTGAAATGAAGGAACGAAGGCAACATATAAATATATTTACTCTTCTGAAAATAAGGACGTGATCATTTATCTCACTGATTTCGTTAACGGGACGCCAATTAAAACATTGCGGTGCAACGAACATTGTTGTTCTGTCAAAATTGAAAGCTATTGTGTGTTATTTACGATATATGGCAGTTGGAAAATACATAGAAGTACAGGTCGGGTCCATACAATGAGCGAGAAAACAACCGAGAAAGCAACCTTTAGTATTTTTATATATTATTCATATAGTCTATTATATATTCATACACGGGTTTAACCTTGGTGGATTTTAGTTGCTATTTGATACAAATAATCCTGTACTGTGTTTGGTTTGATCGATAAAATATGGAAAAAAAAGAAACCACACATAGGCACGATCCAGTGCAAGCACATTTGCGACTGTGATTTGTTTAAAATCAACGTACATACGCGCCTAAGTGTGCGTGTGCCTGTGTTCATGTTCCTTGTGGCATGGAGTGTAGCTATACTAGTGTGTGATAGAAGATAGATGTGATCGGTCGGGTATGATCGGATATTTGATCAGCCCTTTGAGAAAATAAATAGTTTTTATCTCAAACCTCTGTCGGAGTAAAGTATGGGCGGTTTGTCTAGATTCTAGGCCCCTTTATTATGAGAGAGTATGCTCAAATCGTCTGGTAGGCAGCCAATACACGTAAAATTCTGGTATTCAGCTGAATCAGGTTTGACTGGAAGCCAACCTCAATATAGTAGGGTAAATACTAGGCAGATGATGATGACTTATATGACCTCCTTAATTATGCTACTATTAGTTAGAATTTTGGGCTCGTGTTTTCCTTTTATGCTATTACTAAAACGTGTGCCTTGCACAATTTTACTAAAAAATAAAGTTTGCTTAAAATACACAGTTCTTACATATGCAGGAACAGAGTTCACTGTAGGACAACAAGCCATAATCTTTATCTTCTCCAGTAACTCTAGGTCAGATCTTAACATAAACAGAAATAATAGGCCATGAGCCAAACATGAGCCAAAACTTTGACAAATGAAGCTATTAGTTTAGTTTCATAATCCGCTGATTGTATACCGCCGCTAGAAATTGGGATCTCTTCCAGAAGTTCCAGATTATTATTATGTTAACCAACTACAGACCAGAACCCAAAAAAGAGCGACATTTCGCGAGCCTAAAACTTTTTGAATAACTTACGTACGAATAACGTTGGAAAATCGGATAGAAAAGGTCATTAACAACAAAGTTGTTGATATACCTAGATGAAAAACACACATAATTCACTGCCGAGCTAAATATAAAATGTAAACCTGAATAAAATATGGCCAAAAGTTGTAACATTCCTACAAAATTAACAAACAAACCAGACGTGGTATTTGACCTTCAGTAAAAATGTCCAGAACACGCTATTTTAAAAACGTTACAAAACAGAAATACCTTCAGATCCGACCGTCTGGTCACATTTGACTGACATTGTGTTTGATAAGGCTCTGTGCAATCTGAGTGTAAACAGTTTTGTTAGTCGTGGATAGAACAGTTTTTATGTTATGAAGTGGCAGCATTAGGAGCCTCAGTAGTTGCGGAATTTGTATTAAAGAGTCTCCGGGGCCTTGAAACGCAAAGGGCACTAAGAGACTGAGACTCAAAAGCTGTAGCTCGGAAAATCATCAAATGTCTCCTTCCACTCAGGGCGAAGCGAAAGGCACATGACATTTGATGATGTTCCGAGTTCTTCAGACTGCCTTATTAGTGGGTCCACACGATACAGACTTCTATAAAAATGTATAGAATTTTGTGTGTCCAAAAACATCGCAGATTAATGTTGGTGTGTTACATTTTTTATTTAGAATTCATGACACAAGTCTATATTGTGTGGATCTACTATAACACTAAGAGTTTCAAAAAGTGCTGGCAGATGGATTTTTTTCAGAGGGGTGCAACTTGAAAACCCCCCCTCGATTAGGAAAGGTTTTCTTTTGCCCAGTAGCCAGAACTAAAGTAGACGGATACAAGACCGAACGCGAGGGAGCTCGAAGTAGGGTCTGTGACCAACATTATCTAACCCACTTGACTATTAGCGAATAATAGTCAAGTGGGTTATATAATGTTGGTTACAGACTGTGCTTCGCCTCGGACCTGCTAGGTCTCTTTTTTTGAATGCCAGGGGATCAAGAGTACCCTCTTCCACCCCTCCCGGCACTCATGGCTGGCACCCAGCCTGCCTCATCTGCCTAGCCTTGTTCCAACTATACTGGGGTCGGCTTCCAGTCAAGCCGGATTTACCTGAACACCAGTATTTTACGAGGAGCGGCTGCCTACCAGACCTCCACAACCCACTAACTGGGTAACACGGTACTTTATGGCAAGACTGGAGTTAGATTTACTGGCTTCTAACTATCCGTAACGACTGCCAAAGCCAAATGACAGCCGGGACCAACGGCTTAACGCGATTTCCGAGGCCCAGAGGAAACTCGAATGTTAAGATGGTCACCCATCTACAGACCAACCTTTGCAAGCGGTGCTTAACCTTGAAGATTGACCCGTGCGGCGGTTATCATGTAACCACGAGCTTCTACTGGCACCCAGCTGGACTTTGACTAAGAGATATTGACCCAAGTCTGTGCACAGCCTTAGTTGGCAAACTTTACCCTTTTTTCTAAATAATACCGACACACCGGAGACCGGTAGCACGGTTCCTTTCCGACGATAAACGGAATAAAATCGGATGAGCCCAGTGACTTATCAAATATTTATAAGAGGTTTCTTTGGTAGATTTTGTAGATATTACGCTGATTTTTCCCCTTGATTTTATTTGGCTTTTTCAGTTTGTGTTAGTATGGTAATTTTGATAAAAAGGGAGATGGGCTTGTATTTTTCGGATGATTGAGCTTTACTGCAGAAAAATAAAAGGAAGGATGCTTTCGTCAATGGAAATAAATGTTTGAATGATTGTTGATTATAACCGACTGCAAAAAAGGAGGCTTGAGTCATGTTTTTTTTCTTCTTATCGTCTGGGCAGTAAGATCTAACGACCCCCGCACCATAGTCCTAGCTTAAATTATTTTTTTTTCTGCCAATCACAATAGTTTCTCAAATACTGTAAGGTTCTGAAATCAAGCGAAAGCACCAAGTTTTGTGAAGATAATCAATAATTTATACATACGTATTCTTCAAAATAACAAATCGATACATATGAAACTAACGATGTCATGCGTCTGACACTAATGTCAATAATAACGAATGCGAATATCGGATATCTTCAACCGATACCGTCGAGTTACTAATGATATCATTATTATATGTATATCAGCCCTCATCTTTTGATAAAACATATTTGTTTTAAACTATAGTTTTCACGTCAAATAAACGGAAATTAGTACGACTTTGTTATGAATTTTACACACGAAAGCGTTGCCTACATTATAAACTCATCAGCTTCTGCCAGCGGCTTCGCCCGCTTGGTCCCTAGGGAACATACTCCCGGGATAAAAAGTAGCCTGTCCTTTCTCAGGCTTTAGACTATCTGTGTATCAAATTATATTTAAATCGGTTTAGTAGTTTTGGCGTGAAAGCGCGACAGACAGATAGAGATACTTTCGCATTTTTAATAATAGTAAGGATTATATTAGTCACGTAATAATATTTCACACACTCTCATGTTTATTGCAATACTAAAGTATTTTTGTAACTGATCTTTCCGATTATAAATGCGAAATGTGAAATGTAACTGTAGATGGATAATATGTTTGTTGTAGCGATAGCCCGAAGGATCGCCAAACTAAAGTGGCAGTGGGCAGGGCCGCAGGGCACAGTGCTCGTAGAACAGATGGTCGATGGGGCCAAAAGTTCTGGAGTGGCCTATGTACCGCAGTGGACGTTTTTCGGCTGATATGGTGATGATGATGAACGATAGCTGGAAGGAACGATGGATAGATGTTTGTTACACTTTAACACAAAAGATGCTGACCGAATTTTGATTAAATTGTGTATTAATATGGCTTAGTTATTAATATAATTAATAACTAAGCCATCTTAGTTATTAATTATACTATACTCTTCTTTTTGTTATAATACCGTGTTACTCATTTAATGGGTTGTGGAGGTCTGGTAGGCAGCCGCTTCACGTAAAATACTGGTATTCAGCTGAATCCGGTCTAACTGGAAGCCGACCCTAATAAGGTTGGGAAAAGGCTAAGTAGGATGATGTGTTATTAATATAATTATCAGAATAACACATAGGTTTTTTAATTTATATGGTGGCATTTTTTTTAGTTTGGAGTATAGTTATAGTTCTAATAAGGTTTTATCAATATGTATTAGTTAAGTATTGTTAAACCCCTCCGGCCCGCTCGCTTAAAACGGCCAAATCATAAAAGACCTTGCATTATTGCAATAGACACTAAAACCACCCGAGTGAACCGTTAATATAATTTTGTAGATTTAAATTTTGTGTATTTTATCCTATGGGCCTCCGTCGCCTGATAATAAAATGATTATTGTTATTTCCTTTTATTCAATTAATATTACTTTATTTCAAATAAAAAATTTAACATCGGAAGAAATATATACATATGTTAAAAATAGATATATGTTGTGGGCTATTATTTTTTTATATAAAAATATATAAAAAATAGTAGCCCAACGGTATCGGGAACAGGTTTATTATTATTACACAATCGGGTCCGAGGGGATCCAACTGCGAGCGGAGAGGTTAAAAATACATATATCTATTTTTATTTCAAGAGAAAAGTCATGAAAAATCTAAAATTAACACGATACATTTTTCAGCAAGCTTACATAAAAGTCGGGCTCGAATAATATGAAAGACAGACGATAAAGAAAACGACGTGAACGTGATACTAACGCTAAGCTATTTTCAAACTCCGACCAAGGTTTCGGATGTATATTTTTCGTAGGGAACTGTCACTTTTCTATTTGCAGCAAAATGTACGTATGTCAAAGAAGGGAATATGATTAACGATGAACAAACATTTTTTCATAAAGATTTCGAATAATTTGCTTTAAATTTTTATTATTTGTTGTTATAGCGGCAATAGAAGACACACTCAGTCTTACGGTTCTTAAGATACAACCCGTTGACAGATAGATGGACAGATGGATGTATGGATGGACGGATATGTATGGAGACTTAGTAATAGGGTACGGAACCCTAAAAAACCTCTTACTAATAGAAAGTAACACTATGCCAGAGTACTATAGACGCTTATACTAATTGCACGATTCCTGTGTGAAAGTTTGGGATAGTTTTCAATAAAGTGGAATGTAATTCGAAAAATCTAACTAATATTAATGCGAAAGTTTGGATAGATGTTTGTTACTCAATAATCATATCACAACGGCAGAACGTATCTGGATAAAATTTGGACGGTAAATAGATTATAGTCTGGAATAGCAGATATGCTACTTTTTATCATCCCAACCGAGTACCTATGTTCCCTAGGGATCGCGAGGGCGAAGCCGCTGGCAGAAACTAGTAATTCATAAATACACAGGACAATAATATTAACTCGATAGTGAATCGCCATTTATAATAACTTCAATAAATAAAAGTTTTTTTTGCTAGTATCCATTTCTTCTAACGTTGTCGATGTAACCTAGGCTGGGATTAGAGGACCCTCATAAATCAGATAGAAAGGGTAAAATAAGTAATAGAGTTTCTTTAGGTATAGTTATGTAAGTTTGTTTGTATCTTTTTTAGGGATACTGGAGCAACATACAATTCCTAAAAACGATCTCACTTTATAGGGTTCCGGGTAACCAACGGAACTCTGTTAGTTACTAAGCCTCCGCTGTCCGCCCGTCCGTCAGTCTATCTATCTCTCAGCAGACTATTTCTTAAGAACCTAATAGGTAGACAGTTGAAATTTTTAATCTCATACATTTTCATGTATTTGGTGCACGGTAAAACCTCTAATGAGTTTATGTTGTCATCGAATTAGATATATAAATGTATGTACTAGTGAATAAATAAATAATAAATTATGCAAGGCGAAGCCTCTCCGTACGTTGCGGTGGTTTCTGTCTTTACTGTTTTGAGGAGGTTTGATAGGCAGTTGCTTCTTGTAAAATACTGGTATTCAGCTGTATTCGACGCAAAAAATACTCGTAATTGGAAAAAAGCAAAGCAGACTGTATATTTGTTTGAAGTGTAAACGTAGTTTAAAATAAGAACCAAAAAAACATAGTTTAATAGGAACCAAACTTTCTTCTAAACCTCCCTTTTAAACTTTCTCAAATAAATTCATTAGAGCTCAAGCTCCGACTACTCAGATCTACATCTTTGACAATGCTACCCATTCAATCACCATTTAATCCCGTACTCCAATAAATCCTTACCTTAAATAGGAACCAAGAATCTCGGCATTACTATTGAATTAAATCCTGCAACTGCTTAAGTAATAATACCCCACAATTAGTATACGATACAGAAGGCAAACTTGGTACAAACAAATATTAAACCAAATAAAAGCAAACCAAGGACTTAAGAATATAATATCGAAGGAGATGATCGCTTCTAAAATCAATGATAAAATATCACTCGTATTTTTTTTAAGAAAAACGTTGCCTCACACTAGGATTTTTTCCTGTATTGTGGGTGCGTTTCCATACATATAATCTCACATACAAAAACAGCCAGGCCCGGGAAAATCATCTGTGAGCTATACAAATATAATATTGTTCCGTTCGGGAATCGAACCCGCGACACGCAGCGCAGCATTCAATCGCTCAACCATTGCGCCAAACGTGTCGTATTCAAGTCCTTCGTAAGGACACTTCTTCTAATCTACTAAACTGAGTGGTTCTACTTATTCAGTCAAAAGTCACTCGCAAACTGTCAAAAAAACCTCAATTTATCCACGTTTTTTGAAATTTTGCTACTGAGATGCGAATGCGAACGTGCTTAAAAATTTGGATAATTGGAACTAACGACGTTAATGTCAATAAATAACAAGCTATAGCTGTCAATTTGACGTTGAGCAAGTATGACGGAAACAATATCTTTAGTTTTGACATGACCATAATAAACGGTTACGACGTAGCATCTTATCGAGCTATTTCGTAGCTTTCGCTACGGCGTAGCGCGCTGCAAGCTACACGAACGTTGGCGTAGTATTAATTTGTCTGAAAACTAAAAAAAAAACAACAAAACCCGCATGTCCCGTTTTTTCGCGTTCCCGTACACTCCATAAGGATTCTCAGTCACTCAGTAACGGAAGAAATTTATATAAATTGATTTGTATCGGGTTGAAGGCAATTAACTCACCTCTTATTATTTGGGACTCAAACATAAGCAAGCGGAAAAATGTGAGTCTACCATAGTTAAACCTCTGCCCTATCTCTTCGAGAATTACAATGGTGAAGATATTTGTAGCATTATTGTAATCTTATTATTGCAAACATGGTAATTTTGTAACAAATCGCATAACATTGTTAACTATTTCTTCCCGATAACATTCAAAAATAGATAAGCTTTCGAATTTGTATGGGATTTATTTTCAACACTAACTTGTGTTTTCCATTTCCCGTTTGTGAACCTTCTGCTCTTACCTACTTCATGTTACTGCCGTGGTATACTCTTTTTGCTACTCCCAGCTGAATAGAATCGCTATTCTAATAGGATTATGAATTGCATTCAAATTTTACATCCTATTTATAAAATTGTGCTCGTGAGCGCTTACCATATGCGCTTCGGAAATGTACGGAAATGTAGATTTTTTCTTCTATTATGCCTTTCAGATAAGAGTTTTGCTAGCCGTAGCTTTTCTGAAAAGTTGGGATTTAGAGTCGATGTATAAATGATGAGGTTTCAAGGTATTTGTGTGCTAAATGACGAAATGTCTAGATTGATGGTGTTCTGTTCAACCGTGAAAACAAAACAAACGCTTTGCATGAGACTCTAGATTTTGCCTGCAAATAGTTTAATAGATGAAAATTTACCTTACCTTTCTCTTATGTACCATTAAATTTGAAAAAAAGAAAATTAACCTTTCGTTAGATATTTTTTTTTAAGGATGGGAAATTCTCAAATGACTCCTTCCGCTCCGGGCGGGAGTCGGCGGCGGAGTCCGTCCCGCACTTACATTTTAGGATTCTCTCTTACACTCGATAAGAACAAGAAGATTTTAGGATTAAATACCTATTATTATTATATTAATACTTATTTGCCTACTAAACTACTACACATCATTTAAATTCTTAAAGGTTAAACTCTCATTAGTTAGCCGTTCACAATGAATAGCAGTTACCAACAGCAATATGTCTGAAAACTAAACCCTTATAACTGGAACCAGCTCTTTGTGCGACGGGAAATTATTTCATGAATCCTGGGAAATCCGTCAACCAATTTTAAGCTCGGTTTTGCGTATATGTATAAATATGTAGGAATAAACATAGGGATTTAGTACATTTGAGACATTTTAACTTTGATTTTAATGTAGGCAAGTGAAATTTGTATGTGAAAATGATATTCTGTTTACCTAAGTTACTTTATTGTCTGCGCTGTAGACACTGTCTGTCTGAAATGTTTTAGTGTTTGTATTTTTTTTTCTTCTATAGATAGGCACGCGTTTGACCACTATCTCACCTGATGGTAAGCGATGATGTGGTCGAAGATGGAGCACGCTTGCCTAGAACTAATCTATTCACTCTTGACTTAAAGACTTCCAGGTTGTAGCTATCAGGAAACACAGACTCCGGCAGGGAATTCCACTCCTTAGCTGTACGCATTATGAATGTGTTACCAAAACGTTTAGTGCGTATGGGTGGGATATCCACCGTGTACCGGTGGCGCTTCGCCATTCGTCTTGTGGTCCGATGATGGAACGGGCTTGGCGGAATTAAATTATGCAATTCCGTCGCACATTCCCCAAAATGCAACCGGAAGAAAACCGACAGGCTAGCAACTCGCCGTCGATGTTCAAGACTTTGGAGTTTCGTCGCGACAAGCCTCTCATTGCCAATGATCCTCTTGGCTCGTTTCTCAAAAGACTCAAGGGCATCAAGTTGGTATCAGGCAGATCCATCCCAAAGATGAGAGCAGTACTCCATACACGATCGAACTTGCGCTTGATAGAGTTTAAGCAGCTGTTCTGGCGTGAAGTATCGTCTCACCTTTGCCAGAATCCCCAACTTCTTTGCAGCCACTTGAGCCTTTGCCTCTATGTAAGGGCCAAAATTGAGAGTAGATGTTAATGTAACCCCAAGAAGCTCAAGATGGTCGTTTATCGGCACGGTTAAACCTCGAAAAGATGGAGCTGGGTGGAATTGGCTCCTTTTGGCGGAAAATAGACACGCTTGGGTCTTAGCAGCATTAAACATGGCATTGGCATCGCCCCATTCAGAGACAGCCTGTAAGGACACGTTCAAGCGTTCAACCATTGCCTCCCAGAGAGACCGGATCTGCGACCCACCAGCTCGTGCGTCGGACACGTATCTCTCAGCAACAGTGCTGTCGTTTGCATACCCAAAGGTACCGGGCTTAAGCAGATCATTAATATGCAGCAAGAACAGTGTTGCCGAAAGCACCGACCCCTGAGGAACCCCGGCATTAATATCCAGCAGTCCAGACGAGCAGCCATCGATGACCACTCGAATAGACCGATACCTCAGAAAGTCTGCGATCCAATCACACAAACCGGCGGGCAGACCGAAGGATGGAAGCTTACTAATAAGGCTATCGTGCCAGACCCTGTCGAAGGCCTTCGAGATGTCAAGGGAGGCCGCTAGTGCCTCCCCGTGCTTCTCTATGGCTTCACTCCAGATGTGAATGGCATACGCTAGAAGATCCCCAGTTGACCGATTTCAGCGGAACCCGTATTGACGGTCACTAAGAATATCATTCGCTTGTAGGTACGCCAGGAGCTTATGATTCAGCACGCGTTCCATTGTCTTACAGAGTATGGACGTTAGTGGTTAAATTAGTATTTCCGAAAGATTTATTAGAATAGTGATTTTTAACATACCAAAATATTTGAAAACTATCAGGTACCTACAGAATTGGTATCGAATTTAATAAGAAGACTGCATGTTGTCTCACCATTTATAATGTTTCCTCAATGGTTATTTTAAGTAAGTTACTTTTTGGTGTTAATATCAAAATTAAATTTTAATTTGTATTAGCGCCTCATAATTCTCAGCCCCTGCAACACCTGACTGCAAATTCGACAGTCTTGGACGCGTCCCTCAAAAGAAGAGCGAAGGAACAGAGCTATTGAAGCAATTTATATCATCAACGAAAAGTCGTACTTATGTGTATAAGTATAACAATTAGGAACCACTTATCTAAGTTTCAATTATTAACATGACAATTCAAATTTAATTGTGTCTGAATGTTTTGCAAAAATAATGATTAAAATGAACATCTACTAAAGTATGGGAAACGTATTCAGCGTTCCATCAGGCACGTGGTACGAGCACAAATCCACTGAGGGGACTTCTCCACGAGCGAGAGAATCGCGCCGATATTATCGTCGTACCACGTATTTCTATAACAACTCTATGAACGTGTCACCATACGGCGATATTATTTTAATATTACACTTTCTCAATCAATATCGTTTTCTTGATCGATTATGTATCAGAGACTGAGATTCGAATGCGAACGTTGTTAATTGGCACTCAGGCTGTCTCTTCTATTTTTGGCGGGACATCTGTCAGATTCGTTTTATATTCAACTATTCTCTTCTTCACAAGATCAAATTGTTTAGACGCCTCTAAACAATAGATCTTGGGAAGAATAGAATAGTTAGTCAATAGGCTAGTCAACTGAAAAAAAGTAAGATTATCAAAAAATATTTGACCCGTACTTTTTCTTTTTTTACGTAAACTAAAATTGACGAAGAAACGACGCTTTTTAATTCTAAATACATCACGCGTGGTATAATTTTTAGTGCGTTCTGACGTCATGAGCACTCCCGAGTTTTGATGCGTTTTATCTTTGTCAATATTCATTGATTTAAAAAAAAAAAAAACCTGTCCTTATTTTTTAAAACTCTAACTGACAAACTAAATAGATTTGCTATTTATTGATTGTGAAAACTAGTCTACTCATTTTGTAATAATTTGTATAACTTACATACTATAACTTAAAATAATAATTAATTAATAATAAATAAATAAAAAACATTTATTGCAGAATCTCTTCCATAATTTGTTAGTAACAATGTAAACTTATGAACTAGTGTTAGTAATATTTGCATTATGAGCCTGCATGAGGCACGCCGATCCATCATGCAGTCAAGTAGACATTCCCCATCGGAATGTCTACTTGACTGCATGCAGTCGTATCCACCGCCCCAAGATTGGAGAGTCCCACCTATCAACCAGCGTTAACAGTATAATGTTCAGCAATAACAGTAATGCATAATATGTACATACCACACTGCAAATAATCTTTCAAAGCCATCTTACACAATGTTAGCGTTTCATTAATCTCATAAAATCGTAATATCTTCCAACGTAGTATAAAGATTCAAACAGTGGAGTTTGCAGACACTCTCTAGATTAAACCTCTTTTATAAAACTATGAGAGTTTTGCACGACAGTCACTAAGGGTTTCCTTTCTTACAGAAATATTTTTGTGATTAAAATGAGCACTTGGCTTGGTAAATACTGTTTTACAGTGAGTAAAGTCAAGTGTACTGAATCAATAAATCTGTTATGTATTCGTGTGTATGTGTAAGTATACCTCAGTATAGCCATTCAAGAAGTGCATATTACATCTGTGTATAAAATATATCTGTTGTTGATTGTACTACCCAGTCTATCCTTTACATATCCGTTTAGACATAATGGTGGTATTTCCCACCCAGAGCGGTGTTGAAAGACGAATGGGTATGCGATAATCCTACTGTTCAAATCTACGCGGATTTGGCTACCGCTACGGGAAGTGAAACTTATTCGGGATACTATTAAACACGCTGCCGCCGTGGCGGAACCTGTTTCGCAATGCAAGCGATAAGATACCGTTTACCAGGGTGATGTTGCGATACTGGCGGTATTCGCTAAACTCCGTACAAAATACATGAACGCTCGATACCGAGGTCAGGGTTGTGAATATTGCGTAGGTCGTAACAATCCTTTAAGGTACTGCCCGGTGTTACAGGCCGCAATGTAACATTCGCTACGAGCATGTTACGTTACGCCGTATCCTATGATCCGTGTAACATGTTCGTTTCGAACTCTGCTCGCCCGTGCTCCAGATTTCCAAAACACTCTCAGTAAAGATGTCTGACGACGAGGTTGTGTTGGAATCTTTGATTCTATTAAATTTTTGTTTAATTAAAATTTAATTTTAATCCGAATCCAAAACTTATTCTTGGTTCCACTCTATGTTTTACAAGATATAAATACAAAATATCAACTTTTGGGACCACTTTTCACTGTCAAACTATAACTATCGACATTGTTCTCATTCACACAATATCTTATATCAATTAACACAACAATTGATTCCTGAAGAGCATCGAAAGACTACAAGCGAAAAGTAGCGCGCAGGAACGCGTCTACGCGTGCATGTGCGCTACTCCGTGCGTATCCGCGACCGGTCGTACACGTTTGAACTATGGAAAATTTCAAAACAAATGACGGCGGTGTGTTGAGTATGTAGTCTAGCGCATACTCGCGCATCAGCGCGCATTCTCGGGTAGAAATTCACCTAATGTATCACGCGTTTAGTAAACTTCGCAGACATGGTCTACGCTGCGATCCGCCATATGTGCGGCTTAGAAGTAAAAAAAATCTCATGAAATCACAAAAACAAACAAAAGAACAATAAACCTAGACATTTCGTCATCAAAACATGACCTTTTCCCTCAACAGTCGCCATTTTACGGCGGCGTTTACACCTGCTCGCGATCCTCTGTGCTTTTACTGCCACTTTTATGGGAATTCAATTGGAGAGTGAAATACGACTGGGAATCTCTCTCTTGACATTTATGCTTTTTAGTGCTTCGATAAACATGATGTGGGAAGTTAAGTGTTTGATTTATTTATGTTTATTTGAGGAGGTGGTTCTGTTTATTACTTGATGATCCTTTTGTTAACAAATGTGGAGTTAAGTTACCACTAGTAGGCGCATCAGTAGTAGCATCATCAAGTATAACCCTTCATACTAATTTATATTCTCCTCTACATTGGCATTTACAATTGGCTTGTCCACTGAAAAAATATAATTGGTCCGTCAGTTAGATTATCAAAAAATGTTTAACCAGTTTATTTCTTTTGTTACGTAAACCAAAATTGACGAAGATACGACGCTTCTACTATTCTAAATACACCACGCCGTGGTACAATTTTTAGTGCGTTCTGACGTCACGAGAGTTTTGATCCGTTTTATCTTTGTCAATATTCAATGATTCACAAAAACAAAAAACACGTGTACATTATAAATATTCTAGTTGACGGACTAAATAAATTTGCAATATAATGATGGTGAAAACTAGCCTATTTGTTTTCTATTTACATTATTTGAGGTTATTTTTCGTGGCAGCTGTAGATTGAAATGGAGGGAGTATCCCGAAGACTTTGAATGTAAGCCAAAGCACAACTTTGCCATCCTTTCATTAATAAGGTGGGTTTCTGTCTACTTTAATATATTTTTCACTCGTTACCTATGACTAAGATATGATTATTCGTCCAACCGTTCATATCTTCACAGATAACATAAAATCACGCCATTATCCCCCGAAGGGTAAAAGCAGAAGTTTACCTACAGTACCTACAGTTATGATCATGTCTCATGCACCTAATAGGTAACGAGTCTATTGGGCTAACCCGAATCCAGACACTGGGCTGCTATTGAAAAATTCAAAATAATCAGCTCTTGTATTAAGAATCATTTTAATTTAATTTAAATGTATTAGGTATTAAGTTAAAATAGATTTAAATATAATATAAGTTACTAGTACGTAGACTATCGCATTATGTTAAAAAAACCAGTAATGACAGCTCTTTGTGATGAAATAAATAAATAATAATAAATAAATAATAATTCCCTCAGCACTTTATTAAATACCGCATTCACCTCCCAAAATACATTGAAATTCCAAATTAAAAACCACCCAACCACTTTGATAAAGTGCTACAAACGAAATCCTACACGAAACAGTTCTAAATGAAACTTTAATTCAAATCGGAGCGTTGCATTGCACTGTCTACGCCGCAGTAGTATTTCGGTTACAAATGAAAGAAGATGGATGGTGCTGAATGCATTAGTTTTGAGTGCAATGCCTTGGGACATGAATGAAGGTACTGTTTTGGAGATTTTAACCGACTTCTAA
Source organism: Lacanobia oleracea (assembly GCA_950371165.1). Classification (NCBI taxonomy): domain Eukaryota; kingdom Metazoa; phylum Arthropoda; class Insecta; order Lepidoptera; family Noctuidae; genus Lacanobia; species Lacanobia oleracea. The sequence continues at coordinate 23,339,847 of OX493396.1, forward strand.
AAAAGGAGGAGCTTCTCAATTCATAGGTATACTTAAATAAATAAATGTTATAAACTAACAATAATAACCTACTTAAGTAAGCCCTTTTGTTACTAACACCAATAGGTACTAACTAAATGTATGGACTATAATATAGTCTGAAATAAAGTTTTTTTTTTCTTTTTTATCTGCTGGGACTGCGGACTTCGTTCGAAAGAGGCACCGTACCCTGGAACGCAAAGGGCACTAGGAAGAACACGGATGGGTTTTAGTCAGTAAAAGTCTGACACTCCCTCCTGCTTTACCTAGAGCAGGAGGAGTCATTTGATGATTTACCATCCTAAAAAAAAGGGTATTTTTTATGTTTATACACCGATTACTCCGAGTTTTCTGACCCGATTTCTGTGATTCTTTAAATTCGATGCGGTATACTTGCCATTTGGTCCAGTTTGGTTCGGTAGTTTTTATTTTATGTGCATTTTTGCTTATTTCTATTTCTCGTCGCTCCAAACAAAAAACACTACAAAGTGTAATATAACCTTAATTTCGGAAGTCGGTGTTAAAAAATTAAGACTCAAAACCAATAACACCGACAGCCAAAATTGAGGTTATTTTATACTTTGTAGTGTTTTGTTTAGAAGTCAGTTATATTTTTTTGTAATAAGTTTTTTTTTACAGCATTATGCTGAGCGGTGAGTAGGTCATAGCATTACGCTAAGCGGTAATCGTTTTGACGATTTAACGCATTTTTACCAAAATATTTTTCTTAAGACAATTTATCAATTTACAGATTTTGTACTTTGGCTAGGGTAGACTACATACACATCGTATTTTTCCCACGTTTTAATTGGAGCCCTCTTGAATTTTTTCTCCTGATCTACATGGTGATTGATATATATGGCTCTCACAGCAGTGTTTCGGTTACAGCTTAGAGAAGATGGATGGTCCTGAATGCATTAGTTTTGAGTGCACGGCCCTGGAACGTGATTCTAGAGGAGAGGGCTGTAAATGCGGAGTTCCTGAGGGAATGTTTTGTGTTTTTGGCTAGGGTACCTAGGGTACATTGATAGAAAACACATCACATCTTTAGGGTTCCGTAGCCAACAAGGAACCCTTAGTTGCAATTTCTCCATTCAACAATTTTTCCATCCAAGGAACCGTTTGGGAAACAAAGTTTTAAAGTGCTAATTTTTGTTAGCGTTAGCCCTCTCTGCCAGCTAAAAGGTGGTTTTTGGAGACGTAAAAAAGGTAGGAGGATATAATTATATCAAATTTAAAAGTAAAACTCACAGCTAACTAGGCTTTACAAGTTAACGAGTAATAGCCGACCAACCTATAAAATGTACTTAGAGAAGGAAAATTTCATACGAATTCCATTGCTACTACGGACACGACACGCACTGGGCCGGCGTTGTTTTTTGGGATTTGTCGAATTTTTTTCTCCCGATCTACATGGTGGTATACAGTTCTCACAACAGTGTTTCGATTACAACTGAAAGAAGATGAATTTTCCAGGAACTTGAATGTAGGAGAGAGTAATGGAAATGAGAAAGGAAATGTTTGGTTTCAGAGGGACTGTTTTGGGTTTCGGGCTAGGATGTAGAGTGCTACGACGCGCTGTGTTCCGCGCGCGCCTTAAAGAGCTGACAGCATAGAAGACGGAGCCCGCTAGGGCCAGTGCCTACCGGGGTTGCAGGATTTATTTGAAAGAGCTACCGCAGCCCTTGAACGCAAAGGGCATTAGGAGGAACACGGATGGGTAAGAGTAAGAGTCTGACACTCCCTTCTGCTTCACCCAGAGCGGGGGGAGTCATTTGATGTATTCTAATCCTTAAAAAAAGGAAGTAGAGTGCTCTGAAGTGAGTATACAACAAATCTACAACCCTAATTTCTTCAAAGTTCAGGCTCCTTCTGGGTAGGCTCGCTCCATCGTAGACTTTGTCTCTGTCATCTCTGACATATACTAGAGTCAAGAGCAAACCTATTACAAACAAATAATAATAAATAAATCTTTTATGAACTCAAAGTTCGTAAAGGATGTAAACTGGTCTGTATTTGAGCTACATCTCACATGTTTCGTCTATTTATACCAGACTCGGTCATTTGCGGTGATATCGCCTGTCATAAGAAGCTGTTAAAAATAGAACATTGACCCTGAATTACAATGAATTTGAAAATAATGTTGTTCGACGAGTAAAACACGAGAAATAGACTCTGGTCCATAGAGTTCGAGTCTAAATGCCTAATTAAAATTGTTTTTTTTTTACAGTTTTTAAGTTTGCTCGCGTTAATATCGAAAGTACGTAAGTAAGTAAGCAGTATATCCTACAAAATTTTACCCGCGTTTTCGTACGCGTATATCTCGGTTTTCTCGTTCCCGAAGAAGTTTCAGGAAATCTCCCTTTCACTCCCTACATGCCAAATTTCAGCTTTTTACGACCAGCAGTTTCGGCTGTGCGTTGTCTATCTGTCACTCAGTCACTCAATCAGTCAGTAACGGAATAATTTTATATATATGTATATTGATTTCATGTATTTGGATATGGTATACTCGTGTGCCATGTTTAATCCAGATCCGTTCAGCCATTAAGACCTCAAGAGATGAGAATGCGTAAAACATAAACAAGTAGGTCGACTCGCCTACTTCCCTATTAAAAATTAACCCTAACCACAGTGTTAACAATACTCAAATAATATGTGTCTGCACGCAGCTCATGGCACTTAATATTATTATAATGGATGTGACTCTGCTATAGTTTTTTCTTTTATAAAACAAATATTTTGTATGTCTGCAGCTTTCCCCGCAATAAGATACCGGAAGATATAACAGAAATAACTAAAATAAACTGACCGAACAGTGCCAACGTCATCAGTGGTATCTTAGTTTCCTGACGGCAAAGGCGGCTAAGCTGAGCCTTCTTAATAGGCTTTGTGAACCCCATTGTAATATCAAATCAAGTTATACAAACCCAAGAATGTCTAAAATATTTTCATGAGCCAACGTAAGAGCAATACCCTAATAATGTGTGTTTACACGCAGCTCAGGGCACTTAATATTACAATGGATGTGTTTCTGTTATTGTTACGTTGACTTCAAGTTGTTTGGGGTTGAGGGTGTTCATAATAAATTGTTTGTTATACCGCTAGTCAGTCATTTGAAAGGATATTTAGGAGTTCATAATGTTTGTTAAATCAAAACAAACAGGTAAAAAGGTGGAGCAACGATTTGCATTTGTTTTTCGGTTTGTTTTCTCACACAGTGTTATTTCAATTTGGTGACCCTTGGAGAACATGAATAACATCCATCCTTACTTACCTGACTATACTAGTAGTACCTAGTAGTAGTCTGATAGTGATAACTGAAGTGGATGGCAGGTGCCAGATATTGTATCGAATCCCAGCGGACGAATATATGCTAAAAGGAAACTTAATAATATTCTCAGAAAAGCCTTGGAAATCCATACTTTGTCGATATCCCGACTAGTCGTACCCAGCGCTTCTCTTCCACATTTATTATACGCACAGCTAAAGTGTGGAACTCTCTGCCAGCATCTGTGTTCCCGTCCACATATAACCCGTCTGCCTACAAATCAAGAGTGAACAGGAATCTTCTGGGCACGCTCGCTCCATCATAGACCTCATCTATCGCTTTCCATCAGGCGTGATTGTGGTCAAGAGCAAGCCCATTCCTAAATAATAAAAAAAAGCCTAGATATAATCTAACATGTGGGTTTATATATTCTTTTTTCCTGACTGTTTTGGGCTGGACTATTTGTGGTAAATAATACTATACGGATTGTCACAAAATTAGAAATTAGCAACGATCTTAGCAAACGAATTTAGTTTTTTTTTTTATTTTTTTTATTTGTAATGGGTTTGCTCTTGACTCTAGTCTATGTCAGAGATGACAGAGACAAAGTCTACGATGGAGCGATGTTTGTTTAATTTATTAGTTTTAAGATGCCTGAATTAAGTATTAGGATGACTGTCCGTTTCAGCAGAGCGAGGCAGCGGAGCGAAGAAACGGAGAAATATTAACCAATGGAATTGCACAAAAATCCGCACCACGTGACTCACTGACATATTTTGACTGACATGATTGGTTAATATTTCTCCGTTTCTCCGCTCCTCTCTATTGGACAGCCACACTTAAGCTTCAGTCGCATTTAGCGAATTAGACCAAATTTTGAAATCACCCAAAATTAAAAAATCACAAAATATATCCAAATGTAAGTCTGTGCTTAAAAGCTTTTGCTTTTCATTGGTATTTTTGCTCGCCAACAACTTATTTATCAAGTAAAAAACGAAACAATACAAAAATAGTTTCATTTAAAAACATTGTTTTTGTCTCATTTAAATGCGTACTATGGGCAAACTTTAGAATTGTGACGAGTTTCGAAACTATCATTGCTGAAATGTAAAATTCTTTGCAGATAAAAATAATTCTGTATAAATTAAAGTTTTGCTTTAAATGTATTTAGTTTGTTATCTGTTTGTTCATGCGTTTTTATTTTTACTTTGTATCTGCTGAAAATAAAATATTTAATAATATTGGATATCTATTATACAGGGTGAATCCGAAACTATGTGGAATATCGAGTCTACGAGTCTCGAGCTGGAAAACGCTCATTTAGGTACATAATAATTCAATATAATTTAAAATACATCGCCACCAACTGAAGTATCGACTTCAAACGTTTGTATTTTAAGTCGATTTTCAATTGTTTCAAAATGTGATCCAACTTCCGTCCTTCGAATTTTGAAAGGGACTATAGTTCTACTACAGCGAGTCTAAAACGGCCACTTTAGCAGTATCAGAAAGCAAATCACGCTACACGTCATTGTCAAATTTTCACTCAAAACACTCGTGCTAGACCCTCTGTATACATATGTCCTCCATTTTGTAAACATTTAACCATTTTACAATGTTAGTTAAGAAAATGATAAAATGTTTATCAAAAAGAAAATCCTTATCGTATAAAATAAGAAACCCTAAAAAAATGTTTTTCTAAATGTAACATGACAACAACGCTACGGTAATAAAAATGAAGATTGACAGCCTCTCCATCTCTCTTGTTAACACGGCAAGTTATTACGTTGTTTTGAGGCCAACAAGACATTTACTGGTATATAGGGTTGAAGAAAACATAGTAGTGTATAATACTAGTGATGATATTATATCTAGTTATGTATAACCAGTGACCGGAACAGGTTGCGCTATTCCCGGGATTTAGTGACCATTATCTTAACATGGATATGCCTTTTGAATCCCGGGACCAGTAATTGGCTATCAGCACCGTGTAGGATCAGCTTATACCGTAAATTCGTAGTTTCATTATGTCGTCTTATGTATTCATGATCTTATGCAGTTTAACTTCAAATACATCGAAATTCAGAAAATATTCCCGGGAATCCCAGGGCATGTCCATATTATCATTATCATTAAGGTTCATTGATCTGAAATAGAATAACCTAAACTAACCTAACTTTCTTTACTGTTTCATTCACTTTCAGTCCAATCGGATGGTTTTGAATACAAGTAAGTATTTATCATACACCCGAACTGGATCCGCGCGTTGAACTACGATTCATTCCCTCGTTGCCCCAGCACGTTGAACTGCGATCCATTCCCTCATTGCCCCAGCACGGAATCTACAGGATAAATTTTAGCTTTCTAATACCAGAAGTTTCAGTTGTGTGTTGTCTGTTAGTCACTCAGTCAATCACCAGAAACGGAATTTTATTTAAGTATAGTTAGAAGAGGAAAAGAATATGACTTTTTACTATAAATAGGACAAACATAAACTTACGTAGAGAACTTTATAAAGTTACTTAGTATATAGAGATGATGTCTATCTGCCTTTCAACAGTCCAATTAAGGGGTACCTTAGGTAAGTCATAAGTTACGAAGGGGACCTGAGTGTAGGTTAGATTGTCATCAGATTTAATAAAGAAATCTCAACAACAATCAGAAACATGGCAAGTGTAGGGGTAACGTTGGAAAACTCGCCCCTAACAGTACTTCAGTCACTGTTAATGACTCTTCAACTTACCCCAGTACCTACGCAAGTATGGGTACTATAAAAATACAGTTGTATTGAGAAATATTTTTACCTGAAGTGTGCACTCGGCCATTTCGTTTACAGTACAAAACGCGGGCACCTGAACCAATTTATTTTTTATCTAAAAATGGCAACTAGAAAAACGCAACTGCCAGTTTTCGTTTGCTGAAATTTTGTGAAAATGCCGAAGATTTTTTAAGAAGTATTAGTATTAAGGGTACCGTATCATGAATGAATAAAATGAGGCCCTTATTAGATCACTCGAGTATCTGTCCGTCTGTTACGACTGATTCGTCTCAAAACAACTGAACTGATTCACTTGAAATTCGGCACACATACCTATAAACACGTAGATGTAAAAATATGAAAAAAATAATCTAATTTTGCCGTGTGACATATCAAATGAAAAGGGTAATTGTTACAAATAATAAAAATGATGTTTTATGACACGGAATCCTTCGTGTGCGAGTTCGACTCGCACTTGGCCGGGTTTTTTAACATTGTCAAGGGTTTACGCTACATACAGTTACTGTAAAGGATTTGGAGAAAGTTCTGTTCTAAACTCTGTGTGTTTTTAATTTTAAGTTGCATTACGCAAAGGAATGTGTTTTTTTTATTATTTTAGGTTTTATTACAATTTTATAGTGAAGACATTTTTTACTACTTTCGAAAAGTAATAAAAGTTGTTTTCTAAGTTAAATGAAAAACGTGTTTCTAAAGGTTTAATTACTTTTTCAAACAATAGTTCTAAACTTTTTTCAGATAATGCTGAAATGGTAATTGATTGGTATAGACCCAGTTTGGGGACCGTCCAATAACAACAAATAGTAAAAAAAATGTTAATTTAGATTAAAAATGTAACTAATTATGATAGAAAGCGATGATGTGGTCGATGATGAAACACGCTAGCCTAAAAGAAACCTATTCACGCTCGACTTAAAGACCCCAGGTTATAGGTATAAGGAAACACGGACTCCGGCAGGGAATTCTGCTGTATTATATTTAAAATACCGTTATCCGACATCTGGTCGATTTTGAACTTTTGATGACATACCAAAAAGGAAAAAAAAAATATTGATCAGTGTTTGCGAATTATCAATACCTTGAATAGCTTTGGTAATTCGCAAACAATCATCGATAGATCTTTTTGACACACACATTTCTTAAGAGTGTTCTAATTGTAAAGTTTAACTGCTTCCGTAGTCGAGTGGTTTAGGCGTTTGCCTTGTACCCGGTGGTCGTGGGATAGATTTCCACAGGGGGTGGGGGGGAGTATTTCCAGCTTGGCTAGGATATTGTTGTTGTTATTCCTTTATTACTGGCAACGGGGCCACCGTATACAATACACAACAAAACATTAAAATAAAAATAAACTAATACATATAAAATATAAACTAAGACACACGAAGTGACGGCGAAGTGCAGGCTTGAATCACCTGATTGTCTGACAAAAAGATGATTCCATGCTCCGGAAGGCACGTATAAGCCGGTGGTCCCGGCCGCCAAATGGCGGTCGTCAAATAAACCATGTCAGAGGCCCTTGAGGCGGTTTAAAAACTCTGACACTAGGGTGTGTTGGGTCATTAGACCTTTCTGCACACACGATAAGAAAAAAATAAAGTTGGCAAATCTTCGAGCCAGCACAGGAATTATTTTCATCGCGCGACAAAATCGCGTCTTAAGCCAATTTAGACGACGCCTTTTGTTACAGGGAAAAAACATATTATTTAAAAGAAGAAACGTTTTTATATTTATAAACATAGCTTGCAAAACATTGTTGCAAAACAATATTACAAAAATACTGCATTGCTTCAAGCTCGTCCATGTTTTATATTTACCTTCCAGCATCAATGCATAATATTTAAAGATGAACAATGAACGCAGAAATAAATTCAAAGAAAATAGGAATAAAATCTGTGGTTCGTGTACTACGTATTTAGCTTGCAGCTTTATGCTTGCTTGTATTTACTGAAGAATGAAATGTTTAATCTGTGGCTTTATAGTATAATTGGCATTAAAGAAATACTGATATGCAGTGAGGAAACTATTTATGCATCTGACCCAGTTGTTTAGCAACTTCATATGTTATACTTTTTATAAGAGGGAAACCTCTCGACCCAGCCGCCGCAGCAGAGGAAGGCGCCCTGGGCACCTGGTGTCGCAGGGCGATTTCCGCCCACCGTAAGCGAGGGCCTGCGGACGGCGAGCATTGGGTGGCTCGCCGTCCGCCCAGAACCAGGCCCGTGTCGATGATGCGCTGTGTTCCACGCGCACCTCAAAGAGCTGTCAGAATGGGAGAAGGGGCACGCTAGGGCCAGTGCCTGCCGAGGTGCGGAAACCGTTCGAAAGAGGCACCGTACCCTGGAACGCAAAGGGCATTAGGAGGAACACGGATGGGTTTTAGTCAGTAAGAGTCCGACGCTCTGCCCAGAGCGGAAGGAGTCATTTGATAATTTACCATCCTTAAAAAAAAAAAGGTTATAGGCAACTCGTACATGCTTATCACGTTTTCCTGTTCCCGTACGTATTTAGGGAAATCCTCACTTCGTGAGGATCCTTCCAGACACTTCCCAAGGAACCTCAATTGTAAATTTCAGCTTTTTACAACCTATCTCCGGCTGTACGTTGTCTGTCAGCCACGCAGTCAGTCAACAGAAGTGCAAGAGATTTATATATTGATTGACTAGCTTTTACGTACGGAATTTTCTCTCATTTATGTTCTAATTTCACTAACAAAGTCTATAACCGTGTTCAAGGTACCATCGACTTTTGCTCTAAAATGAAACAATGTCGGTTTAGCGATTTAGGCGTGAAAGCGTAACAAATGAACAAAACTCACTGGCCGTTGACAGTCGGAGAATACAGGTAAACTAAAAAAAACCGACTTGACCGGTATTTTTTTAATTTAGGTACCGCAAGTCGGACTCGCACATGAAGTGTTCCGTACCATAAACCTTATTTTTTATTATTTGTTGTTATAGCGGCAATATAAATACACAATCTGTGAAAATTTCAACTGTCTGCCTATTACGGTTCTTGAGATACAGCCCGCTAACAGACAGACGGACGGACGGACGGACGGACAGCGGAGGCTTAGTAATAGGGATCCGATGGTTACCTACCCTTTGGGTACGGAACCCTAAAAAGAACTCTATTTTACAATCATTCTGAGTCCAAGATATCAGTCAACCTTTTAAGAATAACGTCATATTCCCCAGTTCAGTTTCGAACACAGTTTTTATGAAAAGTCATCGTATCATTGCATTGTCGCATCACGCCGTCTGAGGGAGACATAACGCGCTTTCTCACTTTATTATTTGGCAACAAACACTAATGTGTCTAAGAGCTGTATGTAGGTACCTAATAGATACGAGTTTTAAGTTGCTTTGTAGAGTATAATACCGCAGCTTTCAGTAATAACTAAGTGCTTTCCAAGCTGTATGAAGGATGGTCGTTAACACACACTTATTATTAAAACATGAGTCTGTGTCTGTGTCGACACAGGGTACCTACACTACATGCCAGGATAAATACTTGCCAGGGGACCGACGGATCAGTGACCTTAGTGCTTGAATAATAGTTTGGATAGGTATGTTTGTTGGTGGAGTGTTTCATTTAAGTTAAATTTTGACTTGATGTGATTTCGCTAAACAAATAGGTACAAATGGAAGCATGAATTGTAGTCTGACATTTACGAAACGTAGTGATAATTTATTGCTGTTAATCAAAACCAAGTATGAAGACGTCAAATTGTTGGTTTTTTGCTGAAGATATCCACCGCAAGATCTGATTGCGAAGTGTTTTTCACTGAGATAAAGCTACATCATTGCTGAGAGTTATAGATTTTTTTTAAGCCTATAATGTCCCACTGCTTGGCAAAGGACTCCCATTATACTTCCAGGCACTCTTATTCTGTGCCGCCTCAGACCAGCCCTTGTGGTGTGCGTCCAGGTCGTCACGCCACCGCTTTCTGGGCCGGCGACGCTGTCCGTCCCTTGGCACCCATTTTGTCAATATTTTAGCCCAGCAGTCATCAATCATGTGGCCAATGGGACCTGTTTCCGTACCCAAAGGGTAACCAACTGAACCTTATTCTAAGCCTCCGCTGTCTGTCCGTCCGTCCATCTGTCTGTCAGCGGGCTGTACCTCAAGAACCGTAATAGGTAGACAGTTGAAATTTTCACAGATTCTGTATTTCTATTGCCGATATAACAAGAAATAGTACAAAATAAGGTTTGTGATACGGGACCCTTCGTGTGCGAGTCCGACCCGCACTTGGCCGGTTTTTATTATATACAGAAAAAAATCTCGGTTAAATGGAAAATGGGCAAAGCTGCAGGATAAGTTAGAACATGATAATATTTGTTTCAGCACAGCCCGCTGTAAGAATTGGGAAAAACTGGAAAGTAACAACCGATTCAAGGCTAAGCGAAAAGGCTCAGTCCAAAGCGAATGGCAACAGGTCCGCATTACATTGAGAAGGAGAAAATTGGACGAAAAGCTTCCGTGCTTATTTCAGCGGACAATTTCTCGAGAAGCATTATGGATTTTGTGCAATTACTTTATAAGAATGAAGATGGTGGATGACTCTCTGCCAGCGTCTGTGTTCCCGTCCACATATAACCCATCTGCTTTCAAATCAAGTGTGAACAGGCATCTTCTGGGCACGCTCGCTCCATCATAGACCTCATCTATCGCTTTCCATCAGGCGTGATTGTGGTCAAGAGCTAGCCCATTCCTAAATAAAAAAAAATAATTATAACAATTTAATATTCTATATTCTGTAGTACTGGTTTAATTGTATATGTCTCTATTGCTGGCACCTATTCTCGTATTATAAATACTCGAGGGGAATGGTGCTGATAGCCGAAATACAGGCTATGCCTAGTTCGGTTACAGACGCTAATCTCTTTGCCTAAATTGAAATTGTTGCCACATTACCATTGTGAACTAGTACTAAGTTTTTTGGAAATAAACTATTATTATTTATTATTATTAATTAATATGTTTGATGGAAAAATATTGAACTCGTCAGCAATCATCATCATCATACATAAAATTCTTCCATTACTGGATGATTGAGTAACTGACAGACAACGCACAGCCGAAACTATATGCGCGTACAAAGTCGCGGGCAAAAGTTAGTATATTTTATTTTGTCACGTAAAAAGAAATTAAAAGAAGATAAGTGCGTTGATATTTCGAGAGACGTCACGTCACAAATCTGCTCCTGACCTTTGAAGCATTTTATTAGTTTTTATTGGTTGATCATGTACTTAGTTACAAAACACATCATCATCATGATCATCATCATATCAGCCGAAAGACGTCCACTGCTGGACATAGGCCTCCCCCAAGCGTCGCCACAACGACCGGTCCTGCGCGTCTCGCATCCATCAGCTATCCGCGACCTTCATCAGGTCATACAAAACACAATTACAAAAAAAAAATCTTTATTTATCTAAGTAAAATCATATTTTATCACATCCCTGTTCCTGTTTATATTTATTTTGATTGTCCATCAGCTTTGGTCACAAAAAAAGCTTTTCACACCACCTGCTGAAAACGTTATATTATATGCCATGAAAACTCAACCAGTAAGTCATCCCGGCGGATCATAATGAAATTCAGGACAATACAATATTATTGCTCGGAGGTCAAGAATGTGATTTGAATTTGGAACTCAATTTTGAAACCGACGGGAACGCACCTTTCTTCATGGCTTGTGAACAATTTTCCCGCACTAGGTGTGAAAAGTAGAGTATCTTCCTCGGGGATAAAGGTGTCTTTGCCTCGGGCTAGCTCGAATCCCTCAGTGCATTCAGGATTCTAGTATTAAGTTCCGAATCTTTCATTGCGTTTGGATTTCCACTTTTGATACAAGGAGCACTGCAGACCACACTGAAAACCTGCTCATATTTCCCCGTTATTATTAAATGAAATTCCCCTCCAAAACACGCTTTTACTTTCAGACACATAAAAGTTATTCACCAAACCAACTGGAAACAATAACTTCCAGTACAAAAAGTACAAAAAACTAGAAAATTTTCGGATAAAATAATGTTATCGCAGTTCTGTTGAAAAATATACTGGAATGTGAAACAGCTTGTAGCTGAGCTGAAAGTTTCAACATTGATTTGCTGTGGTCCAAGTTACTAAGCCGTAGCAGAGCACTGAGCAACAGTAGACCAACGTCAGGTGATCTTTATGAATATGATTGCATGCTGTTAAAATGCAGTTAGTATTGACATCAAATACCTTAGTTTATTGGACTAATCGGCTTTTAAATTTTGACTGGTACATAACCACGTATGAATGAAAAATAATATTTTGCGGGTATAAACTACTCACCTATATTTTAATTTATTTGTAAGTTTGCATGCTGAATGCAATAAGTTAAACATTTTATTTGTATGTAAGACTAGAGTAGTAGTAGAAATAGTCTATCTTTCAAACAAATACTTAGAGGAACATTTTATTTCGTCCTTTTGTTTAAGATTATAATTTAATATATTCGTAAAACAGTTTTTTTGTTGAGCGTGATTATTAATGTACCAATAAGCTTCCATCAACGTTTTTCCTTAATCAAATTTAAGGCCATCATAGTAAAGCTGAGGAAATTTTGCGACCATCTGTAAATGTAAACAAAACGTAAGCGACAAACAAAATAGTCTTTACCTTTCTTCAACCTTACCAAAATTCAAGCTTCTTACTTTTATTAAGTTTACCTACTGTCTATATTTACACTGTGGCACAATATCAGTCCATGTTCTCTACATGTACGAGTAGCTATGTGGGGTGTCACTGAATTCACTTGGAGAGCTCGCTCCATATGGTAATATTACTTGCTTGCCGACTTCTAGTTTTTGATATAAACCACTTTCTCTAAAATTTGGAACAAGTGGCATTATAGCAGAAACTTATACAAGCCAAAATAAACTTGCATTTTGAACATATTTTGGTTCATAAAATTTTTGCAGTACTATTATGGTATCGTTTTATTATGGTTCTAACAGTGGTATTTACGGCAGATTCTACGAGATTTACCAATCTTTTGTACTAGAGAAGATATAAACAATTTACGACACGGAAAACTATAAAGAAATACGATCTTCTTTGAGTTCAATCTTCTAATTGAATTATAATATTTTATAGCTGCGCCCGTGGCTGAGTCTAAGTGCAGGTAAAATTAAGTAATTCTATGGAATTATTCAATTAAAGTGTAAAATAAAATAAGGTGTTACTGGAAGATGGGTGAGCTTTGTACAATCTACCTTACATTAGGCATGCAAACATTAGTGAAATTGTGAAAAAAATAAAATAATGGTTTACAGTTAAAAACAATAGTCGGCATAGTACATTCATAATATAAAATAAAATCTAATTAATACAATTGGAATACAAATCAAATAAATTGAAAGAATATGATCATTATTTATATGTCAATTTTAATTAAATTACATATAATGTAATTTAAACCAATAAGGTATAAATACCTTATTGGTTTATAGCACAGAACAGATGAAGGAGTAACGCAAGACGGCATAATACATTTTTTTTGCGGAGCTTCGTACGCTGCCACAATATGAGCGCGATTATTGGCTGGTGAATCATGTTTTGTCGAAATATGAGCATCTATTCATATGTGTGGCGCGCCGGCCACGCCCACAAAGCCCTTCTTACCTCCTTTATCTGTTCTGTAGTTTATGGTAACCAATGAGGTTACTATATGTATCCTGCTTGAGGTTTTCCACAGCGGCAGCGACAGCACAAGCACAACATGATGAACTAGGAAGTGGGGCGGAACGGGGTGGCGCAAGAGCATCGACAGAGGTTAAGGCCTACCCATCTTTCTTTCGTAAACTTTTACCTGGCAATATCTCCTGTGGTATAAACAGGGTTATTCATTCCACCACTGTTTGAGTAAATATCCAACTCACATTATAGCTTTTGTCTACACAAGTAGAGAACTACGTAACAACTCAACTTTTTAATGTACGTTTAAACGAGATTACAGATTTACGGGGCATACACATTAAGCATATTAAAACTCCACTCTTCAACATACACTGAAAAAATCACAAAGAGAAAATGCCTTTAAAAATTTATAACACACTTACACACGTAACGCATATGGAGCACTGTACCATCAACAAAAAAGTTGATTAAAACATTTTTTTATCAACAATGTCCGACTGAATTTTTACATTACGTTGCAAAATGAACGAAGTTTGTTTTTTAAACGAGTTCGGATAAAAAATGGCGGACGTTTTATTTAATCCTCTATCTGTTTGCGATACAATTAGGATTTGTGTTTGTGGTCAGATTTTCTAATAAATCTGGTTTTCCGATTGAGTTTTGTGTCGCTACAATTTGTGTGGAACAATACAATTGTTTTGGCATGACTTATTTATTTTGTTTCTTTGTGGGAAGAAAAATACCAGCGAAAGTGTATTTTTTCTCACATGTTTTCAATATTACTTGTATAGGTAGGTTTGCGTTTGATCGCAACCTCACCTGATGAAAAGAGACGATGGAGCCACGCTTGCCTAGTAGTAAACTATTCACTCTTGCCTTAAATACCCCCATGTTATGTAGTTATCTGGAAACGCAGACTCTGGCACCTTAGCTGTACGGACTATAAAAGCATTGTCAAAACATTTTGTTTATTTCAATATACTACCTAAGGTTTTAAGGATTACTTCTAAAGTAAATAACCAATGTTTTAACATTGGAAATTAAACAAAACCACCACGAGACAGCGTAAACGTAAAACAGAAAAATCCTTTACAAAAAAAAACCACTACGCATTAAAAAGAATTCCTATGCTAACGGTACAAAAGGGAATTTTTGCTTTCCGAACAAAAAAGTTGGTCGGTACGGGAGAAATGAAGTTCGACGAACAAAGGCGTTACAGTACTTTGTTGATGCTGTACCCCTATGTCTGTGCGTTTGTGTCGCTTTCTGAATACGTATGTAAGGTGAACGGAATGTGTCGTTTGCCATAAAGCGTTTTATGAATGTTAGGTTAGGTTCCGCACTAACAATTTACATCTTTCCAAACATTATAAAAAAGAAAGATTATTTTGTTTGTTTGTACCGAATAGGCTCAGAAACTACTGGACCGATTTTAACCATTTTATCACTAATAGAAAGCTAAATTATCAGGAAATAACATAGGCATTTCATAAATAGACACACGAAGGGTAACCAACGGAACCTCCGCTGTCCGTCCGTCCGTCTGTCTGTGCGGGCTGTGTCTCAAGAACCTTAATAGGTAGACAGTTGAAATTTTCACAGAGTGTGTATTTTTATTGATGCTATTACAACAAATAATACAAATAAAATAATCTTTGAAGGGGACTCCCATTCAAGAAACGTGTTTTTTTACGGTGTATGGCCCTTTGTATGCTAGTACGACTCACACTTGGCCAGTTTTTATAATTGAGATGATACATGTTCTGCGTTGAATTAAATGTACCTGAGTCCAAACATTTAATTATCCTATCATATGATAAAGATCTCTTCCCATACTCAGAAGGTACTAATATTGATCAGCCAGCCTTCTCATTAAGTCTTAAATTAATACTAGGGCAGTGAAATTAACTACAGAAAAACGTCGACAAGTTCCTTGTTGTGATTCGTCTGGCCCAATAATACTAGCTTACGTAGCTCACTACCTTCGTCTCAGTTTTATCGAAACCCAATAACAGACAAACAAGGAGTTTAGGAGCGTGGCCTTGAGACAAATACCCTGGCGAAATGAAAGGAATCTATGGCCGATTTGTTTGTGGTTCATGGTCGACGTTATTATTTTGTTAGGCACTTGTCTCACCGCCGGCGAGGAAGCGAGTTGCTATCGACCATTTGCTCGCTGAGGTAAGGGACAAAAGATATAGATCTCGTGAAGATATAGAGTCGACAGCTAGCTGTTCACATTGCTCTAGTTGATCGCAGCGACAAGAGCTATTAAAGATTGTACTCGCTCAGCGATGCTCGCTTGGCGGCCAGAACAACCAAACTGCGGTAATTTCACCTATAGTGCGGGCCGGAGCGAGTTTGCGAGTATAAGCCCGTTGCACTAAAGCACTCGCTGAAAGCCGAGCGTCAAAACTATCGAAACTTTTCACTCGCTACTCGCTGATCGCCAACTGTTTCGAGGTTGAAGCTTAACTCACTACTCGCTGATCGCCAACTGTTTCGAGTTTGAAGCTTTACTCGCTACTCGCTGATCGCCGGCGATGAGACAAGTGCCTTACACCTGTATTCACAAACAATACTTTTCTCAGTAAAGTAGCAACGCTATGCGAAGTAAGGCATTTCTCACTGGGTTGCATATGGCAAGCCTTTCAATTCATAAACAATACTCAAACGATCCTCGACTAAGCAAACGCACAGCGTTGAATAGAGCTCTGTGATTGGTTCGTTTGTGTTGCGTAATTCACTTCACTGCTTGACGTTCATTATTCAGGTCTAAATTTATCAGTGGCAAGAGTATTAAAAGTACCACATCATTGGAAAACCTGTAGCGTCGCCTAAATTCATCCGAACTGTAATAAGCAAAAGGATACAATCGGGCTCGAGACTCCTCTTAGTGTTTTTCGATATTCCTTATTGGATTTGGCCATGAAGGCGCACTTTAAAAAATTAGCCTGTATATACATCGAAATCATTCAAGGCGTTTAGAGGTTTTGAAACTAAAAATCATACAAATACATGAATCTTGAAACCAAACACTAGTTTTTGGGCTGTCGTGTACAAAATACTAGTCTTTTTCATTCGCTAATGTAGTCATTTCTGCCCCAGAAACTAAGCATTCGTATAAGTACAAAAACGCTGACTTCAGTAACTGGAGAAATACAATTAAAACTAAAACCAATTTCAAAGATTTCCAACAGCTGTCTCGTTAGCGGTTATAGTTTTCATCAAAACGATTATTTTGAGTACTCTTTCGTACCACCAAGTTGCTATAAAAATGTCGTAACGCACAAAATTCTTCCCTTGCTGAAGCCGGAAACATTAAAAGCCTTTACTGTCTTTGGCATTGTTAGACAGAGAGTGCTGAGAAACACATGCTTCAATCTTCTCAATATGTTTGAAGAACCTTGTCGAAAAAATTACGGAAATGATGGAACATAAGATGACAAGCCAGAAATGGGTGAGGAGAGGAAATTAGGAACAAGAGTACTCTATATGGTTCTGAGGAGCTCGTGGCTATATAATAACAGCCGATCTTAAAGGTTAAGCAACGCTTGCCTAGGTTGTTCTGTGGATGGGTGACCATCTTAACATACCGAGTTTCCTCCGTGCCTCGGAAAGCACGTTAAGCCGTTAGTCCCGGCTGTCATTTGTAGATCTTTAGCAGTCGTTACGGACAGTCAGAAGCCAGTAAATGTGACTCCAGTCTTGCCATGAAGTACCGTGTTACCCAGTTAACGGGTTGTGGAGGTCTGGTAGGCAGCCGCGACACGTAAAACACTGGTGTTCAGCTGAATCCGGTTTGACTGGAAGCCGACCCCAATGTAGTTGGGAAAAGGCTAGGCAGATGATGAGTACTCTATATGGTTCTATAGTTTAGTGAAGTTTTAAGGTGTTCTAGATTGTATGATCGAAAATAGAGAAGTTAGATACTCTAGGTAGCACAGTTAGGCTTCAAATAATGTCAAGATTTTTGTATCGTGTTTTGGTCGACAAAAAATACCTAATGTTTTCAGTATTTTATTTATTTCTTTATTAGGATCGTATACATTGCATACACAGTAAAGCTAACAAGCAATATTTAAAAAAATATTCTAGTGCCGCAACACGTAGAGACAATCACAACATTACTATACAGCTATTGCAGGAAAAGATGTAAGAAACTAAAGACACGTATTAAGTTAAAAATCTAAGACAGTGCAATGTAAAATATGATTAAAATGAAATAGTTTAAACAATGTCAGATTGAAAATAAATTAAAAATATCAGAGATGTTGAACAAAACAACAACAAAACAAAAACAAAGTACATTAAATTAGCACACACAGTCAAAGTAACGTTTCCTAAAACGTAAAAAAAATATTTATTAAAAGATGATAAATGATGCAAATAAGTTAAAAATATGTTTTAAATTGGTGAGGTTGGTGTTTTCTTGCTGTCTGCCCTGAGAAGAAACATGTCCTTACAATCCGTACCCGTGTCCGTCCGTGGTCAAATCATATGAGAACTTGAGGACAGAGGAGAAGGAAAGCATCACCCAGTTTTTGAGTGGACCTGTGCAAGCATTTGTCAGTTATCGCGTAGCTCAACTCATGCTTAAATACCTTAAATATGCTACGAACAGTACGAAATTTAGGACATAAGGACAAGCCGCATAAAATATCAAAGTTTCATTAACTCGAAAATATGTAAGTAAAAGTTTAATCAATCGCATCGATTGATTTAAAACCAAACGCTAAAACGATATTTATTACCCTCTGAAACTAACAAATGACATCAATAACACAGAAAAACATTCGAATACTAACACGATTCTGCGTGAGGCGCATATCGAATAGCGAATGTTTACAGCCTGTAATGGAAGCCTAACAATTTGTTGGTGAAGTATGTCGATAAAAATTCCTTGAGTCAATAAGCCTCGAGCTGACGTTCCGACGTGCCCGTTCGATCAGCAGCATGCCAAATGTTCAGCGCTTCTGGTTAACTATGGCGAAGGGATGGGGGAGTGTGGATCCGGATATTAGTTTTTGGCTCTTTACGGTTTTTAGTAGACGTTTTATGGGCTTATAAAACAAATTACCGGAATGTAGTTATGGAAAAGTTGTTCAGTCGGTGTGGGATGTGTCGATTAAGACTATATCCATGCGCATAACCGAGCCATTGTTATTCTAGCAAGACGTTGTGGTCAGTGGCAGACGTGTTTTTTGTTATTTTATTTTGCTCAGTTTTTTTAGAGCATTAATTTTTGCAATATTGACTCATAATGTGTTTTGAAAATAAGTAAAACAAGTACTAAAGTGGTGTGAACTGTTTTGGTGAAAATAATTCGCGAGTGCGACATCGCGCAGTCCGAGAACGCCGAGGTAGGCTCCTCCTCACCTTGGGTGAAAGAGACGGGCTGCGAAAAATAAATAATTCGTCTTTGTCGCGCCGCGTCGAACCGCGAAAGGCGGTTTGGTTTTGATCATCAAAATTTGAATTCTTGTCTGCGAAACCAATAAAAATGCCTAATAACTGTGGCGCTTGTGGTTCGCTCATAATTGATTATTACATGGAGTGTTCTAATGATAAATGCATGAAAAGGTATGATATAGCATGTCTCGAAATAAACAAAGATGCGTTTAAGACATATACCCAGACATATAAAAAGAAATGGTTATGTCCGGAATGTATCTGTGCTAAGCCAAAAAAATGTAACAGTGAAACCCCGGTCCGCATTAACATAAGTACCTAACTCTGATGCCACCACTCCTGTAAACAATGTAGGCAGTCAGCGCGGAAGTCAGACTCAGTATTCACCCATGACTATGGATACTGATTCCCAACTACTCGAAGAATTGAGAGAATTTAAAGCTGTCATGATAGCTCGCATGGACAGCCAGGCAAATGCGATATCGCTTCTACTAGATCAATTTTCTCAAACAAAAACCGAGTTGGGCCACATAATTAAAATGATGGGGGTACTCGAAGAAAAAGTAGAAACTAAGCTAACTCAGAACAACCAAACCCACCAAAAAGCAGCTGATATTCCCCGAAATCCTCCTTCTACATCTTCTTTTGCCGAGGTCGTAAGTCGACATAATAATTCCAACGTTTCCAAGAAAACGCTTCATACCTACATCGAAACGCCAAAGGTAAACAAAGGTGGGGCCACGAAGTCCACCGAAATTTTAACGGAAAAAACTTTGTTTAGTACTAGCTCACTGGCGACTAGTGAACCACCTAACGATAGGGCGGAGAACATCGACTCAGGATGGACGACTGTTCGAAATAAAAATAGTAACAGGCAGCTTAAAGAGGTCAGAGTGGGAACCAATACGGAGTTGAAGGCAATTCAAGTTACTGATCGAAAAAAATATCTACATGTTTGGCGACTGCATCCGGATACCGCTCTAGAAGCCATAGCCGATCACGTAAAAAAGGTATGTGGCTCAGATGCTCAAATTAAAATTGAGAAAATCAAACACAAAATCGAGAGAGATTATTCGTCGTTCGTTATTGGAGTACCAGAAAAGTGTTTTGATAAGTTGAACCAAGCAGAAAACTGGCCAATGAATGCAGAATTCAGTGAGTGGATTTGGTTTCGGAAATCAAACAGAACAAAACCAAACATATTATAGCCATAAGATCGATATATTCTACCAAAATGTACGTGGACTACGAACTAAACTGGATAAATTCCGAACCAACATTGAGGCATCCAATTTTGATCTATGGGCAATAACGGAATCTGGTTGCAATAATTCCATAGAAGATCCTGAAATAATACCTCCGGGATATCAAATACTACGTTGCGATCGAGCGGATGGTCGGAAGCAGGGAGGAGCGTTTTTAGTGGCCACACACCGATATGAGCTGAGACAAGTACAAATCGCGGACGCGTCGATAGACACCTGCGTTTTTGAAATAGTTAGTGCAACGGTTTATTTAAAAAATAGATTTTTGTTTTTATGTTGTGTTGTGTATATACCACCAGAGAGTTCTGAGAATGACTATTTGTCTTTATTTAGATTAATAGAAAAATTAGTTGATAGGTATGGAGAAATAATTGTTATTGGTGATTTTAATTTGTATTCGTGTCCTGTAAATGTAAAAAATTATTTGGAATGTTTTTTGTCCTATTGCGAATTCACTCAAACTAACACAGTACCAAACTATTTAGGTCGTCAGTTGGATTTGGTTCTGAGCACAGGTTTTAGCAGGAAGGTGACGGTGGTGGCGGCCGACGACGGCGACGCGCTCGTGCCCGTAGATGCGCATCACCCGCCGCTCGCGGTTAGCGTGCAGTGGGCGCGCGCGCTCCCCGCGCCTGCCGCGCCCGCCCCGCGCGCGCCCTCTGCTCGCGACAGTCCCGCAGCGCGCAGTGGTAGGCCGCAGTGGAACTTCTATCGAGCCGATTATGAGTTGTTATACGCTATGCTGACTTCCACTGATTGGAGTATGATTTACGACATGCATGATTTGGAGGATATGTTGGACATTTTTTATGATAAACTGTGTAATATTTTAGATAGATGTGTACCCCGAAAAAAACTTAAATGTGAAAATTCTAGATACGTTTATCCCGAATGGTACACCGCAGATATTATAAGAGACATAAAGAATAAAGCTAGATTACATAAAACTTTCAAAAAAACAAAGCTGGATACCGATTATACAGAATTTTCAAAGTGTAGAGCTCGTATTAAAAAATCAATAGAAATAGCGCACAAAGAACACAAGTTTAAAATACAAAATCAATTTTCAAAAGATCCAAAATCATTCTGGCAGTATATTAGGTCCAAACGAAGTAGGTTAAATAGGCAAATTATCATAAAGGATGGTCAACATCTTTCGAATGAGGAGTGTGCACAACAATTTGCGTCATTTTTTGAGTCAGTGTATAATAAAGAGCGGCCACAGCTTGAAGCGCAGGCGGCCGGGGCGGAGGCGGAAGCGAACAGTGCGCGAGTGCACATCGAGACCCTCAGTCTTCAAGACGTAAGAGAAGCGCTCATAAAGCTCAAGCCGAAGCGCTCATCTGGCCCCGATGGTATTCCAGCTTTTATTATTTCTCCATACCTATTGGAGAAATAATTGTTATTGGTGATTTTAATTTGTATTCGTGTCCTGTAAATGTAAAAAATTATTTGGAATGTTTTTTGTCCTATTGCGAATTCACTCAAACTAACACAGTACCAAACTATTTAGGTCGTCAGTTGGATTTGGTTCTGAGCACAGGTTTTAGCAGGAAGGTGACGGTGGTGGCGGCCGACGACGGCGACGCGCTCGTGCCCGTAGATGCGCATCACCCGCCGCTCGCGGTTAGCGTGCAGTGGGCGCGCGCGCTCCCCGCGCCTGCCGCGCCCGCCCCGCGCGCGCCCTCTGCTCGCGACAGTCCCGCAGCGCGCAGTGGTAGGCCGCAGTGGAACTTCTATCGAGCCGATTATGAGTTGTTATACGCTATGCTGACTTCCACTGATTGGAGTATGATTTACGACATGCATGATTTGGAGGATATGTTGGACATTTTTTATGATAAACTGTGTAATATTTTAGATAGATGTGTACCCCGAAAAAAACTTAAATGTGAAAATTCTAGATACGTTTATCCCGAATGGTACACCGCAGATATTATAAGAGACATAAAGAATAAAGCTAGATTACATAAAACTTTCAAAAAAACAAAGCTGGATACCGATTATACAGAATTTTCAAAGTGTAGAGCTCGTATTAAAAAATCAATAGAAATAGCGCACAAAGAACACAAGTTTAAAATACAAAATCAATTTTCAAAAGATCCAAAATCATTCTGGCAGTATATTAGGTCCAAACGAAGTAGGTTAAATAGGCAAATTATCATAAAGGATGGTCAACATCTTTCGAATGAGGAGTGTGCACAACAATTTGCGTCATTTTTTGAGTCAGTGTATAATAAAGAGCGGCCACAGCTTGAAGCGCAGGCGGCCGGGGCGGAGGCGGAAGCGAACAGTGCGCGAGTGCACATCGAGACCCTCAGTCTTCAAGACGTAAGAGAAGCGCTCATAAAGCTCAAGCCGAAGCGCTCATCTGGCCCCGATGGTATTCCAGCTTTTATTATTTCTCCATACCTATTGGAGAAATAATTGTTATTGGTGATTTTAATTTGTATTCGTGTCCTGTAAATGTAAAAAATTATTTGGAATGTTTTTTGTCCTATTGCGAATTCACTCAAACTAACACAGTACCAAACTATTTAGGTCGTCAGTTGGATTTGGTTCTGAGCACAGGTTTTAGCAGGAAGGTGACGGTGGTGGCGGCCGACGACGGCGACGCGCTCGTGCCCGTAGATGCGCATCACCCGCCGCTCGCGGTTAGCGTGCAGTGGGCGCGCGCGCTCCCCGCGCCTGCCGCGCCCGCCCCGCGCGCGCCCTCTGCTCGCGACAGTCCCGCAGCGCGCAGTGGTAGGCCGCAGTGGAACTTCTATCGAGCCGATTATGAGTTGTTATACGCTATGCTGACTTCCACTGATTGGAGTATGATTTACGACATGCATGATTTGGAGGATATGTTGGACATTTTTTATGATAAACTGTGTAATATTTTAGATAGATGTGTACCCCGAAAAAAACTTAAATGTGAAAATTCTAGATACGTTTATCCCGAATGGTACACCGCAGATATTATAAGAGACATAAAGAATAAAGCTAGATTACATAAAACTTTCAAAAAAACAAAGCTGGATACCGATTATACAGAATTTTCAAAGTGTAGAGCTCGTATTAAAAAATCAATAGAAATAGCGCACAAAGAACACAAGTTTAAAATACAAAATCAATTTTCAAAAGATCCAAAATCATTCTGGCAGTATATTAGGTCCAAACGAAGTAGGTTAAATAGGCAAATTATCATAAAGGATGGTCAACATCTTTCGAATGAGGAGTGTGCACAACAATTTGCGTCATTTTTTGAGTCAGTGTATAATAAAGAGCGGCCACAGCTTGAAGCGCAGGCGGCCGGGGCGGAGGCGGAAGCGAACAGTGCGCGAGTGCACATCGAGACCCTCAGTCTTCAAGACGTAAGAGAAGCGCTCATAAAGCTCAAGCCGAAGCGCTCATCTGGCCCCGATGGTATTCCAGCTTTTCTGTTCCGAGACTGTGGCAGGGTGCTGGCTGAGCCCCTGCATCATATTTTTAATACTTGTTTAAAACAAGCCACGTTTCCGCCTAGGTGGAAAATCACGCGAGTGATTCCAGTTCCCAAGGGTAAGGCAGGTCCGGATGTCAGTGGCTACAGGCCGGTGGCAGTGTTATCGACACCTGCAAAAGTGTTCGAGTCTGCCATCCAAAGCTGCGTGCAGACTCAAGTGAGCGCACAGCTATCGGACGCGCAGCACGGGTTCCGGCCGGCGCGCAGCACTGCCACTAATCTGCTTAACTTCATGACGCGTGTGGTTCCGGCCGTCGATGCTGGTG
Source organism: Lacanobia oleracea (assembly GCA_950371165.1). Classification (NCBI taxonomy): domain Eukaryota; kingdom Metazoa; phylum Arthropoda; class Insecta; order Lepidoptera; family Noctuidae; genus Lacanobia; species Lacanobia oleracea. The sequence continues at coordinate 23,364,019 of OX493396.1, forward strand.
TGCAGGTAGACGCGGCATATTTTGATTTTAAAAAGGCATTCGATACCGTCGATAATGATGTACTGCTAATGAAACTGGCAAAAATTGGCTGCACACCGCAGCTCTTACAGTTCTTCGCTAGCTACCTGAAAGACCGACAGCAGTACGTTGACTACAACGGGTTCGAATCCGAGCCATACTACACCAGGTCAGGCGTGAGCCAGGGCAGCAATTTGGGTCCTCTAGAATTTATTTTAATGATAAATGACTTACCACACGTAGTCAAATATAGTTTATGTTTATTGTTTGCTGATGACCTCAAATTGCTGCTCGAGGTTAAGGGTGAGTCGGACTGTGAGAGATTACAGGAAGACATAGATAGAGTGGTAGAGTGGAGCCATAAAAATAAACTCTATTTCAACACAGCGAAATGCTCAGTGATGACATTTACGCGCGCGAAGACTGCCTTAGCCTACGAATATAAAGTTGAGGAAGCGCCGATGCAGAGAGTGTCGCAGGTACGAGATCTAGGAGTACTGTTTACCCCGGATCTAACTTTCCGGGATCATGTAATTAAAATTTGCAAGAAGGCGTATAGAAACCTTGGTTTTGTGCTGAGACAGTCCCAAGGATTCACGAACATTAACACACTCAGGGTGCTGTATGACGCTTTAGTAAGGAGTCACTTGGAACACAGTGCGGTGATATGGGCTCCTCATGAAGCGAAATACAATGTCATGCTGGAGCGAGTCCAGAATAAATTTACAAGACACTTGTATTTCAAACTTTATGGGGTGTACCCATTTTACCCGCTGATGTATCCTACACTGTTTGTACTGGGTATGGTGGGGTACAACGAACTCAGAGTGCGCCGGGATTTTGCGCTCGCGGCGTATGCACTAAAGCTCCTGCGTGGAGTAGCATATAACCCGGGTGTGCTGCATCACTTGAAGCTGTGCGTCCCTGACCGGTACGTGTGGCGGCGGCGGCGACCGCCACTGCTGGCCGTGCCTGCTGCCAAAACCAACCTGCTGTCAAAAACACCTCTCATCCGCACAATACGTGTACTAAATGAAGTGCACGAAAGGATTGACATATTTTCGTGCAATATGAGTGAATTCGCAAGAGTTTTGTTGAATTTTGTTAGTTATAGTTAGAAATTAGTTATTTTGTAGTAAGATTATAGATTATATTTTATATTTTTTAGCCATAAGTCGATGTCTCAATTTATTTTTTATGTTGTAAACCACTATTGTATTGGGATATCCTGTAAAGATAGTGTGTGAGTTTAAATAAATAAATAAATAAATAAATTCATTACTTCATTAATTTCAAACATTTTCTTTTGATCGCAGGAAATCATAATATAACACTGACCCAAGACCACTAGGTCAAGTCATTGGGTACCATTTAAGTACTTAAATATGTTTAACGTTATTGTTATATTTATTATAAATTATGACGCATAAAATTGTACATCTCTCCAACTTTAAATACGTCATCAGCCTATCCTTATTCGTATTTTTCGCAATTGAATGCGATTTGCCATTCTAATTATTATAAATGCCAAAGTCTGATTTTACCTCTTCACGTTTTATATCACGTTTCTGCTTAGCTTGGGACTAGATGGCGTTGTGTGATAGTTGTGTGGAATATTATTATTATTATTATATATGGTCGTTTTGATTGATTCGGTTGCGGACCATATTCGGTCACCGACTAGTGTAAACGGGTTTTCGGTTAGTCCTATTCGGCCGTAGACCGTTTTCGGTGACTAAACTTGGTTGATTTTTTGAAACGCGCCAATCATTTTTCGGCTGAATGCGGTCGCCGAATACGTTAAATCGACAACTTATACGACTACGCTTGCCGTATTCGGTGACCGACATGTAAACGGAGCATTTCAACAACAGCTGAAGGCATTTGAATAAAAGTGGCACAAGGATAGACCACAATATATCCTGGAATAGCATCTTCCGGTACGCGATCGCTACTCCAGAACTCTCCAGCCCCATCGACCAACCGTCTGCGAGCAATATGCCCTGCCCACTGCCACTTCAGTTTGGCAATCCTTCTAGCTACACCGGTAACCTAGATTCTCTTGCGGATATCATCATTTTGATTCGATCACGACCACATTTACTAGTAAACATGATATGCCCATGCCCATCCCTATTGAGCTTTGGAAATGTTAATAGCAAATATGTATGTTAGCTTTAGTATTCCTCTCGATTAAATACCTATCTACTATGTAACTGTGTGTTTGTTTTCAATCCAAACGTTCCAACAATTCCAACAATTTCCCCAGAGAACTGGAGTATGGAGTTTATTACCAATTCTGTATGAATTTCAGTTTTTTTCTGGTCTTTTATTAATAAAACACAGCGGGCTTAACCTGTTCGAAGTGTATTTTTAGTCGGAATGCTGCTGAATAACGGAATTACTGTTTTAACGAAAGATAACTTTTTTACCCTAGTCTTAAATTATCTAGGGAACATGCAATATTTCTATTTTTGCTTTCATTTTAAAAAACTCAGTCTAGAATATACCACATAAATAAAAAATGAAAACAATTTATTTTTTTCAAAAATTGCGTTTTTAAACAGACAGTTTAAATTTTTGCGCCAAAACGGACGATGACGTCACTCATGTCTGTCACTGGTCAAGAACTGTCATAATTCAAAGTCATATAGCAAGATCCCAAGAAATAAAAAACAAAGTGATTATGATATTTTATAGCAGTATAATTATATAATAATACTGAGGAACTCGTGGCTAGATAATAACAGCCGCACAGGTCGATCTTCAAGGTTAAGCAACGCTTACCAAGGTTGGTCTGTGGATGGGTGACCGTCTTAACATACAGAGTTTCCTCCGAGCCTCGGAAAGCGCGTTAAGCCGTTGGTCCCGGCTGTCATTTGTAGACCTCTGGCAGTCGTTACGGATAATCAGAAGCCAGTAAATCTGACTCCAGTCGTGCCCTAAAGTACCGTGTTACCCATTTAATGGGTTGTGGAGGTCTGGTAGGCAGCCTCTCCTCGTACAATACTAGTATTCAGCTAAATCCGGATTGACTGGAAGCCGACCCCAATATAGTTGGGAAAAGGCTAGGCAGATGATGAGAGCAAGGTCCCAGTGCTTCCAGAACTTACTTATTTTCTCATGAACAAAATGTGTGGAATTGAATAGTGCTAGTATGTAGGTACTTTGAACATTCGCTTACCTGCTAGTTTGAGTTGACGCGACCGCCAGTTTGTAAGTATCATCATCAGATGATAGCTATAAAACAACTAGATAATTTTCACGATTTTTACAAAATACACATTCTTAAATAATTAGTAGTTTTGTAAAAATTTAAAGACTAATTAGTCATTGTAATAGTGTAAGATCTGATCGTTATCTCCACATAGAATTGAGATCCTATTCACAAGTATCTTTTGGACATAGTTTATTTACTAAGTATAAAAAGAAAACTGTAAAACTACCTCTACTCTCACTCTCTCTCTACTATAGACTTATGAAATATGTCATACCCACATACATCACTAAAATTTTTTTGCGTACGTTGAAATTAAATTGCCCACTACTCTATTCAAATATTTTGATACTGCGAAATAAGTAACGTCTGTGAGCCCTGGGATCTTGGACTATAAACTAACACGAGTGACGTCACCAGACGCTGATTGGTGTATTAAAACACGTTCCGTTTCACGTTACTTTAAATTTATAATTATTGTTAAAAATCAATATTAACTGGAATAAAAACTTTGCACTGGCCCTTCTCTTATGCTTTTTTACATTTTAGTCACAAAATACAGATTAATATTAAATCTGCATCTTCCCTATTCACGACGCTTACTGTACTGGAAGCCACATAAACAAGTTTCCTTGTTCTTCTATAAGATACTTTTTGCTCGAAATATCTCGAAATAGCTTCTGTCAACGGTTATATACGCCGTTGACAGAAGCGGAAACAATCTACGGTTGCCTTTTTATTTCCGAAAAGAACATGTATTTTGGCGGGCAGCCCAGCGGAGCTATTCACAGGCCCCAATTTCGGTCATCTCCTTTTTATTTATTTTTTAATTAAAAGAATAACGGACCAAGCAAACTGTTCGCGTTGTTTTATTCGTAAATGTTTGAAAATTGATGATCTTTTATCCGGCTTTCTGACAAAGATGTGTCCTGTTTTCGATTTTATTATTTTACTAATAAACCCGCACAACTTCCTCTGCGTCACAATTTTCATTACTGCTCCGCTCCTATTGGTCTTAGCGTGATGATATATAAACCTATATATAAGCCTAAAGCCTTCCTCGATAAATGGGCTATCTAACACTCAAATAATTTTTCATATCGGACCAGTAGTTCCTGAGATTAGCGCGTTCAAGTAAACAAACAAACAAACTCTTCAGCTTTATATATTAGTATATATATAGATTTGCCTTGAGGAGCTCGTGGCTAGATAATAACAGCCGCACAGGTCGATCTTTAAGGTTAAGCAACGCTTGCCAAGGTTGGTCTGTGGATGGGTGACCATCTTAACATAGCGAGTTTCCTCCGTGCCTCAGAAAGCACGTTAAGCCGTTGTCCCGGCTGTCATTTGTAAGATCTTTGGCAGTCGTTACGGATAGTCAGAAGCCAGTTAATCTGACTCCAGTCTTGCCATGAAGTACCGTGTAACCCAGTTACTGGGTTGTGGAGGTCTGGTAGGCAACCGCTCCGCGTAAAATACTGGTATTCAGCTAAATTCGGTTTGACTGGAAGCCGACCCCAATATAGTTGGGAAAAGGCTAGGCAGATGATGATATAGATTTGCCTTACTGTTGACTGCGTAAGCGGACTGTCATTTGGTTCGGGTTGTATAAGTCAATTAAGTATAATATGGAACACCGTGGAATAAAAGTTTAGGTAGTGGGCCGATTTTGCATCTTTTTAATTGTTGTTTCTTTTTTATTGAGGAGCCCATTGGCTTGCTCTTGACTTTTGTCCTCGATCACTCCTGATGGAAAGCGATGGGTAAGGTCTATAATAGAGCCAGCGGGTCCAGAAGATGCCTGTTCACTCTTCCAAATGCCTCTGGACTGGAAGACAGTGACTTGGATTAGAATCTCACGTTTCTCGCATGGCAGGCATGAAACAAAAGAGTGGTGAATGATACTCAGCAACCGAAACAACAAACCTCCGAATAACGATGATGAGGTTGACGATTTTGCTAACGTTATTATTACCGGACTCCTTCAAAAGGGGAAACATGTTTTCGGTTGTATTGTATGTCAATTTATTTGGTACGCGCTGTAGCCTTAACAATAAAACGGACCTATCATTAGATTTCTCTTAAACACCGAAGTGACATAATTGTATATAAAACTAGTTGTTCCACGCAACTTCGTCTTTGTCACAATTTTCATTACTGCTCCACTCCTATTAGTCTTAGCGTGATGATATCTTATAGCCTTCCTCAATAAATGGGCTATCTAGCACTGAAAGAATTTTTCAAATCGGACCAGTAGCTCCTAAGATTAGCGCGTTCAAGTAAACAAACAAACAAACTCTTCAGCTTTATATATTAGGATAAGATTCACCCGTACTGACTGATTGAATGAGTGACAGAAAGACAACGCATGACCGAAACTATTATATATTTGAAACTATTTTTATTTATATATATTATAAATTTGGCATGTACCTACATGCCAAATTTATAATATATATAAATAGAACCTTCCTTAGCATGTAGGCAGGGTAGGGAAGCACTAAGACAGGACATCCTGAAATTCTTACGGGAATGGGATATGCGCGTACGACGTCACGGACAAAAGCTAGTAGGCTATATGAATTTTGAAAAAGAAACAATATGGCGGCGGGCGGCCATTAGGTTTGTGTAATCGTATTTTTCGAAATATGTTTGTAAAGTGTTTGTGGTACTAAATTCGTTTGAAATTCTTTATGATATTCAAGTATTTCCATGTTCCGTTATTTAGTTTGCGGTCTGATAATATCAGAAGCATTTTGTGTTTCAGAACTAAACTGATGGGCGTACTATTAATCAAACACGACCGACTAAAAGCCTGCTCTAATTTAAACACACATTTAATTTGCGTTGCTTTATAGATCCATTTCGAAAATAGTCTCTAAAAGCAAAGCAAACATATTACATTTTCAAATGATGATGCTCTTGTGCTGCTGTTCCCACCATTCAAACCATTTAGAACTCTTTTTTCTCAGCAGTAAAACGCTTTTTACGGCGCGTATAGATAAGAGTTACGACTTACTTACAAAGAACAAACTACTTACGCTGTTTATACGCTTTTTTAAGGCCTCCTACTCAGGTCTAAAGGAATCACTTTTTATGACTCAGGGTGGTCTGTTTAATCTCCTATGCTTTTTACGCAGACATTGCGTATTAAAAAAATCTGAAAAATAAATCTATTACTCTTACATCGAAGAAGAAAAAGATGATATATTTTCACGAAATATGAAGGAAACAAAAACAAGAATGAGCTACACAGACAGGACAAATGAGCATCACATCCGTACAAAAACGTCATCGCTGGTAAAATACTGCAAAAAAACCCGTAGGATGCTCAAAATGCGGGGCAGTTTTGCAAGCTACAATAATATTGTCATTATATGTTGTTCTTGAGATACAGTTCGCAGACGGATGGATGGGCGGACGGACGGACATGACAGACAGAGGAGGCTTAGTAATAGGTACCGTGGGTTAACTTTCGGGTACGGAATCCTAAAAAGCTTAGTAGACCGGCTCCTTGACAGTTCAAAAGTGTTCTATAGGGTCTTTGAGTTAAGAATCAAAAACGTTTGATCTTCAAAACTCTTTGATTTGTCAATTTATAAGTGAGGATTTTGTTTAGCTCCGGAGTAACGATATGACATTTAATGAAGTCGCTTATTTTGAAATAAATCCTTTGCTTTCAATATTCCTGTTGTCAAGTTATTTCAGTAACAACTTCAAGAAACTTAACATTGAATGCCTCAAAAATGCGATTTGTTCTCCAAAATTATCGCAAACACTACGACTTAGCTTGTCTTTTTATTTTGGGATTTTTAACAGACTTCAAAAAAAGGTTTCAATTCGGTTGTATTTTTTATGTTTGTTACCTCATAACTGCGTCATTTATGAAGCGATTTGAAAAATTCTTGTTTTATCTGAAAGATAGTCCGTTAGTTCTATTGTCACCAAGTTAGAATCTAATGATCCCATGAAAATCCAACCCTCAAGTTTTACAGGCACATTCAATATTTTTCATAAACTATTTAACGCAATTCAGATATTTGTGCCTGGTAATCAGTATCTCATGTTGATGATGGAAGGTATAAATTAGGATCTGATGATGAGATCCCATGAAATATGTTTGTTCAGCGATATTTTCGCCAATTGTCAGCCGATTTCGATGACTCTTTTTTTGTTTGGAACAGTATTTTCCTGAACTAGTCTCATTTCAATTTGGTGAAGACCTGATGAAGAACTTCGGAGGTAGGCAACGGAATTCTTCAATAAATGATAACAAATGGATCGAGATTGCTGAAATCGCATGTTTTTTTTTTGTGTTTACGCCAGTTCTTAACATAACATCGTGCCGGTACGCTGTTAATGGGTAGGTACCACTAAAAAGTAAAAAAATAACTTAAATTTCGGAAGTCGGTGTTTTTGGTTATTTTTAGTTTTTTGACACCGACTTCCTTTCTTCCGAAGTTACTTTATACCTTGTAGTGTTTTGTTTTTGAAAGTCGGTTGTATTTTTTGTAAAAAAGTTTTTTTTAAGACTTTTTTGTTTATTTATTTTATTATGTACACACAGAAAAACAGTAATAATTAACATTATAATTATGAGTATAAAGAAACTGCTTATTTGTAAAGAATTTTTTTCCAGTAGACCTGCGACAGGAGAAATGAAAAGGAAATGTAGACGTGTGAAGCCTTAAAACTAACGTAAAAATAAAAAAATATACGAAAATGGACGATATAAGGTTAGGTTAATGAAGCGATGGTTCTCACAAACACATCCTTCGCTACGCATCCTCGAACATCTCACGTGCCAACACACCCTTAGGTAGAAAATGTGACATTGTATCAGCGAAAACAATACTTAAAATACAAAATGAATCGAAATATTGGAAGGTTAATCTTTACACATTTTAGCAAATTTATTTTTCTAAAGCTGAATCTATACGCTTAAGTACCCAGTTTACCGATTGTTATTAATCATTACCCTACATAACATAGGTTCGTACAGAGGTGAAACAAAACCCAAGAGAAGAGTGATTCTTTTTAATCCGGTAATAATTCAAGGAAAATTCACAAAAAAAACATAATCCCCAAACATAAATAAACGAAGACAATTTATCACCAGTCGTTTTCCCTCACAAATAACATGGCAGATGGAGTCCCTTGAAAAACATTTACGTAACCTGACAGGACCGGTTTCAAAAATGGACACAAAACCTCACCTGCTGTGGTTTGCGTTTCCGAGGATTGAGATGTACCAACGAGTGTGTACTGTCTACCTATAGATGTTTATTGTTGTCTGTTACGCCTCTGAAATCGTGTCATCGGAATTGATTTGTAGGTGCTAGGTATTTTGGAAAATTGGTTTGAGGGTGGAATATTCGAGATTTGAGTAAGTTGGTAAGCTGGGATGAAACTACGGGAAGCCTCTAAAATACTCTCTCCTGTTTCTGGAAAATAAGAGCGCAAATGTGTTTCCTAGCAGTTCTAAGTCAGTTGTAATCTGTTCTGTCTCCTGTTTGATAAGGAGGGAAGTGGAAGTTATTATTTTTTCCTACACCTCCGCTGTTATTTTCTGATTAATTTCGTTGAGGGATCCAAGACAGTTGAATCGTTTCTCTGAGACTCTTCGGGTTTCATCGGCTCGGTGATTGTCTGGTGGTCGCCACTGTTGGATCTGGCTTTCAGGAGTTGAAGTGGGGGTTGAGTTCCAGTCTAATCAAATTCAGCTGCATATTAGTATTTTGCTCGGAGCGACCGCCTATCTAACCAGGTACCACGGTAAACCAGCTTCAAGCAACTACTAGTTGTCTGGCATTTTGTTGAAGCTATTTGGCATAGCGGTAAAATAAATGGCACAATGTTATTGTCGTAGTTTTCTTTTTCTTTAACTAGCTTTTATGACTTCGTTCACGTGGTAAAGTTACTTTGCCTGAGCAGGCATTTTTATTTTGAGGATATATTTTTTTTAAACGCGTAACATATAATTATGGATGTATGGATTTGTACTAACATTATGTATACGCCCCCGCGGCTCCGGAACTAACAGTGTGTGTGATGTCACCGAAGCGCGCGTGCGATTTGCGAATTCCGCTCTCGGACGTAGGTACAGAGTGCAAGATGACGGACAATTATTAAAATATCGAGTTGGTAGAGATGGTCCGCGTGTATGCCATTTAGTGGAGAGAGCCTACATGGAGCCATCCGGATGTTTACGAAAATGTTTCCCGCTCGGGAACCCCATCACAGAGCGTCATGGTGGCTTTCGACACTTTAAAAACGAATGTGTTATTGTTACGTAGGCTAAAGGAAAACCAACTACGCTGTGCTCGATTGTGCGAAAAGTGTGTTATGATGGTGGCAACTTTGAACAATACCTCCGGGTAACTAAGACCCACTGACCAAGTAGGTAATTTATTTATTTGTACATTTTTAAATAGCTGTTAGTTTAATCAATTTTATTAGTGTAAATAAGTTGATTTCAAATTTTTAACTACGTCAAAAATACCTAAGAGTCGAAAGTATCACCACGTACTTACACTTAACTAACACGTCTTCCTATTCCTGTCAAACGTAGAAAACATTTTTAGACTTAGTAGATCGGTACACCAACTAAGGTAGGTATTATTGCCGGTCCGAAGCCCGTTAAGTAGTAAGGAAAATTTCAAATCAACCAATTTAATCCACAAATAAAACAAAATCACTACGAAAACTTTAGGTTGAAGGATAAAGTAAAACTAAAATTTTATTAATCATCTGAGACCAGTTCAGTGAACTTTTCTTTGGCGCACTAGTATTACTGTCTTTAGTAAGATTTCCGTAATCCAATGATGCTCAAAAATGAGTTAATTATCAAGCGAATATTATGACAATATTGTAGGTGATTTTCGAAATAAAATTAGGTAATATTATGTAGCGGTTATAGCCCGCGCACGCGCTAGCATTTCGTAGGTAAGACGTCGACACTCACGCACTCAGCTGCATTGTCGCTGTGTGCGTAGTCGGGTGATTCTGTTTTCTTTGTATTGAATTAAGGGTTTTATTCTGAAATACTGTTAAATTTCAACAACAAATAAAAGCAGCGCTTATTAGTTATTGCCCACTATCGTACTTTCAATTGATTATTTATGTATTTTATGACAACCTCCTGAAATTTGACGAGGATGCAAAACAACACCTTGTATTAAAAGAAGATTTTGTATTTTTTTTTATAAAATTTACGCATTGGTAGTTTTAACTATTATCTTACCTGATGGCTGATAGTAAGCGATGATGTGGTCGATGATGTAGTGCACTTGCCTAGAAGTAAGAACTGCTATTTACTCTCGACTGAAAGACCTTAGGATGTTATACAGATTCCCATCATCCAAAAGAGCCTCGGTTTTCTTCTTTCTTAGCTTCCAACGATACGGTATTTTGCATAACATCTAGGATTTTGACGAAATGAATATTATCGTCATTATATTGTGCCACACGTGTAAAGGTTATGTACACCTTTATGATATAAATGCATGTACGGTAATGATATTCACGTTCCTTTAATACACGTACGGTGATCAGAACTGCCTTTGATACCATGAAATAGGCTTGGGCAGGCAAGCGCCATCCATGTTATGCACAACAAAACTGTTGATTACTTTGGGTACCTCGATCAAAGCTTCTGAAAATTTTACTAATAGTGTCCCTAAAATGGAGAATGGCCTATGATCCACCACGTTTGGTTAATATGATCTGGTATGTATTGATTTGTATAATAAATACGATAGTTTGGTTTTCAAAAGCAGTGGTAATAATATAAATTACAGGAAGGAAATCGCTTGCCTGCCTTTGTACCTACCTATAAGCTACCACTGGGCCATTATCCCCATTTTTATACTTATATATAAAGCTGAAGAGTTTGTTTCTTTGTTCATCTCAGGAACTACTGGTCCGATTTGAAAAAATTTTTCAGTGTTAGATAGCACATTTATCGAGGAAGGCTCTAGGCCATAATAATATCATCACGATAAGACCAAGAGGAGCGGAGCAGACGAAATTGCGCGGGTCAACAAGTATCCTATATCTATAGTATCCTATAGGCTTAACCTTTATTAAAACATCAAAATAAGATATAGTAATTTCTCAAAAGTCGTAAATATTAAGTTTTATTTACCTTTGATCCACTGGGTGACTAAGCATTAGGCTCATTGGGTTCCAAATGCTCAGCAAGTCTTTTAAAACATCGGCGAGTAGCTAGTCAACTGATCACTTGATCAAAGGGCCGGACTTTTCTTCAGCAAAAGAATCAGCATGGCAATATATTAAGTATTCTGGGCATTTTTCCCTTACGCAAAAATGTGAATGATTTTTTAAAGATCAAAGTTTTTTTTTCGTGCGCGGTTTTACATAATTTTCAGAATTTATTAGTTTTATTATTTGTTTTTTAGTAGATACGTTAAGTCTGTTAATTGTTCACATTATATTATTGCTTACAATGAAAAAAGAAAAGAAAAATGAAGGTAAAATAAATTACCTATCATTTACTCCGGGCCCTACAAGACCATCCATAGACCAATAATGTGTTTTCTTATACATATTTGTTCCCATTTTCTGCCTTTTCCTATTTTCCTGTAATTCGCCATTATTAATAAAGTTCGTATAAGGGTCGCCGTTGTCAGGATCGGAAGAATGGATGCTTTATTGCGGAACTTGCAAATCGAGGGTGCGCTTAAATTGTCGGTGAAGTGAACAGCTTAATTACTTGGACGATACAGGTGAAGTTGACGGAGCAGCGTAGAGAGGAATGAGCGAGAAGCGAGTTAGAAAAAGACGTAGGACATGGACGCCAATTTTTGTAAAAATCGACGATCCTAAACGACTGAATGACTCTGATGTAGTACCGTGTTACCCAGTTAATGTATTGTGGGGGTCTGATAGGCAGCCACTCCACGTAAAATAAATCATCAAATAATAATATTCATCTAAATCCGGTTTGACTGTATCTATATCCTATAGCAAAATATATTCAGATATAGCAAAATAAGCTAATTTTACTCTGAGCATATTTTATGAATCGTTATTCACTTATCTGCAGCGTGTGCTTTTTGATTAGTTATCTACCTACGTCGCTAGTGAACTACTATTATGTGAGTGAACAATAGTAGTTAACTAGCTTTCGAGTTTATGATTTTTTTTTTTAATAATTTAAAACAGAAATATTACGATTTTGTAAGCTTAACATTATGTTTCGATAGTACTACTGATGGCTAATCGTTCTGCCGCGGGAAAACCAAACTATTAAAATGTCACGTTGTATATTACGGCTGTTCCCAAGTACTACAATTCAGAAGAACTAAGGAAGACGTAGATTGCGAATCCGTAAAAATGGGTCAGACTTTAGCCCCAAACAAAAATAACATTGATAGACATATAAAAGTTTGGTCTACAAAATAAATTAGATCAGGTTTGTCACCAATTGACCCTTCATGACAAGATGGGATTAAGTTCTGATTACAAGTTCATTGATGATTGCGTGTAGTAGGTACATTACCTGAAATTAGATTCGTGACAAAAAAAGAATATAAGAATGACACTATGTCAGGAACCGTCATTCCACGTAGGTACTAAGTTAAGACTACTTTATTAGTTGCATAGTTAGTATAAAGATTAGAATAGTGAATTTATACTTACATTCAAAATTATGTTTTGATGGTAAAGTTTCCCTGTACCTGGAATTAGAAAAACAATAAATAAGTCATTTGGTCTTCGATAGTTATAAGACAATGTGCATGTTAAGAATGTGTACTTCAGCTAAGAATGGTGCCTGCCAGGGCTGAAGAATTTGTCCGAAGGAGTCGCCGCGGCCCTGAAACGCAAAGGGCATTAGGGGGAACATGTATGGGTTTTAGTCAGTACCTAAGAGTCTGACACTCCCTTCTGCTCCATCAGAGTGGAAGGAGTAATTTAAAGATGTAATTAGTGCAATGCAAGTCAATCTAAAGAAATCAAGTTATCAGAGCTGCATAATATGTTGACCCACTGCCTAAGTTTAACCTTGAGGAGCTCGTGGCTAAAGAATAACAGCCGCATAGGTCGATCTTCAAGGTTAAGCAACGCTTGCCAAGGTTGGTCTGTGGATAGGTGACCATCTTAACATACCGAGTTTCCTCCGTGCCTCGGACAGCACGTTAAGCTGTTGGTCCCGGCTGTCATTTGTAGAACTTTGACAGTCGTTACGGATTGTCAGAAGCCAGTAAATCTGACTCCAGTCTTGCCAAGAAATACTGTGTTACCCATTAAATGGTTTCGTAGAGGTCTGGTAGGCAGCCGCTTCACGTAAAATACTGGTATTCAGCTGAATCCGGTTTGAATGGAAGCCGAACCCAAAATAGTTTGGAAAGGCTAGGCTGCCTAAGTTTAACCGGTTTTCAAGCTAAATTATAGTCATCATCATCATCGTCATATCAGCCGAAAGACGTCCACTGCTGGACATAGGCCTCCCCTAGAAGGGGGGTTTGCGATAACCGCCACGCTTGGCAGGCGAATTGGCTATCGCAGTCTATGGTGTTGCGTTTTAAAGAGAACGCTGCTGCCCATTCTCTGGTGAGGCCCTTAGTTGCCTCTTACGACACCCACGGGAAGTGATGGGATGGTATTATTCTTTTATGACACCATACGGCAGTATTGGTAATTTGGTCGTCGATCATTATCTGTGAGAAGAATGTGTACTTCAAGATAAGAATGGTGTAGGTATGCCATTGCTGCGGAATTTGTTCGAAGGAATCTTCGCAGCCCTGGAACATGGATGGGTTTTAGTCAGTAAGAGTTGACACTCCCTTCTGCTTAACCCAGAGCGGGAGGAGTCATTATCCTTAAAAAAAGTTAAGAATAGTAACTAGCAAAATGCAAATAAATTGAGTATTTTGACTTATTGCCAAAGTTTAACAGGTTTTTAAGCTATATTAGAGTAGTAACAGTTTATTAAATCCTTAACTCAGAAATTGGGTATGAAATTAAATAAATAAAATTGTACGTACTAAATAGTACTGATAAAGGCCAGTTAGCGATAAGATCATTGATAGATTAGTATATATAGAGCACGAAAAATAAATTAAAGAAAAAAATAACATATAAATGCTTCAAATACCTCAAATCCTAATACTTAAAAATGTTAACTTTCCAAACTTACGCTGCCGACAACTAATCCGAATATATCCGGCTTGCACCGAAAATATTTAGTTCCGGAGCGAGCTATAACTCAGCTCAACTCAGCTCCGCTCACGTTATTCGCTCGAAGTTTAACGGTTTAATTAAACAACAAGCGATTACTTGCGAAGTTTTGCTGATTTACATAATGTTAATGTGGGCAGCTGATGTAATCATTTAAGGAGTATTTTCTGTTTGTTTAGATTGATTGTTTGATTACATAACAGTTGTTACAGATTACATAGCTCGTGGCTAGATAATAACAGCCGCACGGGTCGATTTTCAAGGTTAAGCAACGCTTGCCAAGGTTGCTCTGTGGATGGGTGACCATCTTAACTTACCGAGTTTCCTCCGTGCCTCGGAAAGCACGTTAAGCCGTTGGTCCCGGCTGTCATTTGTAGATCTTTGGCAGTCGTTACGGATAGTCAGAAGTCAGTAAATCTGACTCCAGTCTTGCCATGAAGTATTACCATATCATTATATTACCGTATTACCCAGTTAATGGGTTGTGTTGTGGAGGTCTGGTAGGCAGCCGTTCCACGTATAATACTGGTATTCAGCTAAATCCAGTTCGACTGGAAGCCGACTCCAATATAGTTGGGAAAAGGCTAGGCAGATGATGATGAAATAACAGTAGTCTATACATATAATAAAATCGTAGACCAACCGTGTCTGTACAATGAATATTTTTGCACAAAATCGTAGACCAACCGTTTCTGTACATTGAATATTTTTGCACAAAAATTACATAGAAAAGTTAGGAAAAAGATACAAAACACAAATATGCTATTTTTTAAATTTTTGTCTGTTTGTCTGTTTATCTGTTTGTCTGTTTGTCTGTGCGTTTGAGGGAGCATCACGCATAAACTACAGATTGGGTTACAAATCTAGGTACTTAAAAATATTAAGTGATAACCCGAGTAACATTTAGCGTTTATTTCATCAAAATCGACCCACAAAATAAAAAGATATTGAATTTTTAAGTTTAGGAAGAAACTTCATCGAGCGCTAAAATAGGCAGTTTTCATTGAGACTCCAGATACTTGCAATGCCATCTATTGAGAATAATAGTAGTATCAAATGTGTGAAACGAACTTCAAAACATATTGTTGAGTTATTTGATAAACTCTTAATATTATGTAGCAAGCAAAAGAAAAGTGAACATGTTATTATCATTATATTATTATTTATCGTAACACATGTGGGCTCCTAAGTTCAAGCCCATTTTTGACAGTTTAACTACATTGTCGATAGATGGCGACGTACTGATGACGCGTTTTTCTGAATCGCGGTGTTAAGATTCTCCTCAGGAATATGACTTCAGCCCATGGGGATTAGCTTTTCTCTTGAATTTGACTGAATTTGTTATCCCACGGGTCGATCAAGGTTAAGCTACGCTTGCCGAGGTTGGTCTGATGGATGGGTGACCATTTAAATTTAAACATTCTGTTTCTGAGACTCCGAGATTTTAGGCGTGCCTTGAATATAACAGTGTATGAACCGGTCAGGCGGTCACACGGGTCGATCTTCAAGGTTAAGCAACACTTGCCGAGGTCGGTCTTAGGATGGGTGACCATTTTAACATACACACAGGTCGATTGACACTCGAATATAATTATGTGGATGGATGGAGAAGGAGAGGAAGGCCGAAGAAAAGATGGATGATTGTATGAGGAGCGATATGAAAGAGAATATGGGAGTGAGTGATAGCGTGATAGCTAATAGGACAGAATGGAAGAAAAACATGGGATAAGTGCAGGAAGATGATGATGACGGGTCCATCAACCCGTGTGACTGTTATAACTTAGCTACGAGCTCCTCATTCAATCAGTCTCCTCATTCAGTACCTACTAAATATCTTTAAAAAAATCGATTATACCTACACAATAAATAGATTCTATGAAACCGGTTAAACTGTAATTGTAATACATAAAATACGCCTCTACTGAGTGATTGCCAGAAATGCCTTGCCAGACAACGCACCGCCGAAACTACTGGTCGTAGAACGCTGATATTTGGCATGTAGGTTCCTTAGGGAGTGAAGGCGAGAACTAAGAGAGAATTTCCCGATATTCCTACAGGAATGGGAAAAAACGGTATATGCGCGTACGAAGTCGCGGGCAAAAGCTAGTAAATAAATAAGAGAGTTGTGACATACCTTAATCAGCTTAAGCCTTGCGCCAAAAATTTTACTTAGAGTTATTTTTTACCTCACACACAATTCAATCTATACTTCTACACTACTTTTATAAATGCGAATGTTTTTTTAGATGTATGTTTGTTACTTAATCACGTCAGAACTGTTGAACGGATCTTGATGAAACTTGGCACAGAGGTAGATTATAGTTTGGAATAACACATAGGCTATAATAACCTGGGAGTATGTTCTAGTAGGGATCACGCGGGCGAAGCCGCTGGCAGTAGCTAGTATTTTTTTATACATTTTTAATATTATTCTACTGCTGTTAAGCTTATGTGCTCATGGATTTATTATTTTAGAACTAATCATGTAATGCAAATCAAATATCTAAGCATGAGGTCCTGGGTTCCACTCCCAGGTCGTAGTTTTTTCTCACTCTTCTTAATACCGAAATTTCTTATTCTGTTCCCTTGGTGTAATTTTTAACAATAAAGCGGACGGAGCAGCGGTCTGCAGCTAGTAACAAATATTTTGTTTATAATGGCCCCTTCTACCAAATAAATTGGAGTTAATAAAATAACTTTACCCGTTGCAAGCAGGCTTTACATTATCAAAGGTAAGACAAATAGGCTTACGTCAAAACAATAATTTCGGGAACCACTATAACATCATCTTCTCCCATTAAATAGGTATAGCCCTTGAGAAGACTGGTGTCCGTTTATCTGTTTTCTATCCGTTGTAACTTCTTATTAACATTCAAATCGTTTTAATCCTGAGGAGCAGTTGAAATATAAAAAATATTTATGAAGAAATGATAGTTTTAAATCTATATCTATACTAGTATATAAAGCTGAAGAGTTCATTTGTTTGTTTGTTCACTTGAACGCGCTAATCTCCTGAGATAATTTGAACACTGAAAGAACAATAAAATTATTTCAGTGTTAGATAGCCCATTCATTGAGGAAGGCTATAGGCTGTATATCATTACGCTAAGACCAATAGGAGCGGAGCAGTTATGATAATTGTGACGCAGACGAAGTTGCGCGGGTCAACTATGTGACTATAATTTCATTATTCAACACGAGTTATATTAGTGAACCCACCCACACTAAATATGGCCTTTTGTTTGGTTCTGGCTAGTGCTTTACAAACCCTTTTTGAGACTCTAGAGAAATTGAAATTCTGTCATCACATTGTCAATTCATAACGATTGTTGCAAAGTATAAAATTGTAGCTCTAAATGTGACTTTAATATCTCGTGTCCAATGATCACACTATGTACTCTCCGATGGTTATTCGATATGCAAGAGACTGCACACGTGCGTTACGGGCTACGGCCTGTAAGCGACTGCCCATCACTGCTATAGATTATACATTATAATGTCATTAAACTGGTACGGCCTCTAGTCTTCTCGATCTTTTCGTATGGCGTTGAGACTTGGACGCTGAGAGCTGCAGACCGCAAACGCATTGACGCGTTTGAGATGTGGTGCTGGAGAAAGATGCTCCGTATTCCTTGGAGGGCATTTCGGACTAACGTATCCATATTGCGAGAACTGAAAATCTCCTCGCGGCTGTCATCTGAGTGTCTACGCAGTGTCCTAGAATACTTCGGTCATATTGCAAGAAAAGAAGGCGACAACCTGAAAAAGCTCATCGTGAGCGGCAAAGTAGAGGGAAAAGGACCTCGTGGACACAGTCCAATACGTTGGTCTGACCAGATTCGCTCTGCCCTTGACACTACCGTACACAACGCTCTCCACACCGCCAGGGACAGAAGTAGGTTGAGAAACATCATACGTGTGAAAGTGATGCAGAAGGGAGGTCATGACCCTCAGCACTGAGGAATACGACGCAAGGAGGAGGATAATGGCACTATCTACCCGCATACACTACAGTGACCATTATTTTTAACCGACTTCCCAAAAAGAAAAAATCTTTAATTTCGGAAGTCGGTGTCAAAAAAATAACCAAAAACACCGACTTCAGAAATTAAAGTTTATTTCTTTCTTCCGAAGTTATTTTGTACCTTGTAGTGTTTTGTTTTTGGAAGTCGGTTGTATTTTTTGAAAAAAGTTTTTTATTAGTTAAGAAGAGTTATATTATTGACCCCACTCACAATAGAATGAACTTTTGTCTGGTACTGCCTTGTGCTTTAGTACAGTCTATGACCAACATTATCTAACCCATTTGACTATTACTCGCTAATAGTCAAGATACATAATGTTGATAGATAATGTTGGTTACAGAATCTATAAACCTCGATATGAGACTGAGAAAGAAATTTGAATTCTATCACGTTATCAATTAATAACGATTGTTGCAAAGTGTAAATGTTTGGAATTGACAACCTGACATTTCAGCATTGTATGTCAATCCCATGCATTTGTTCTTTTTGATATTCGTATTGCTGGGAGAGTTAAAAATGACAATTAATCCAGCATCATAGTTGTACCAAGATGTACACCCTAAAAATTTAAAGCAGTTTGTTGATGTTACCGTCAACATTTTTATAAAAAAGACACAGACTTTAATCAAGTTTCTGAAATAGGTTTTAAATTCTGGCGACGGCTTCTAGATGAGATTTATTTCGTTTTGAGACGATTTATTCTTGCAAAAGGGTTTTGTGATGAGAAAATATTCGTAAATTGTTGTGTCTGTTACCACAGACAGGATAAGACCGAAAGATATGTTTAGTTATGCAGGTGAGAGGTTCTACTTTTAGAAAAAAAAACTGGACAAGATGGAAAGAGAAAAGTGACTTTGTAAATTTCAAATAGTCTAAAATACATAGGACTAGCTTCTGTCAGCGGCTTTGCCCGCGTGGTCCCTAGGGAACATACTTCCGAGATAAAAAGTAGCCTATGCCTATTTTCAGACTACTATTGACTATTGTTGACTATTGTGTAACAAATTTCATTTAAATCGGTTCTGTAGTTTTGGCGTTAAAGCGCGACAGACATAAAGACAGTGTTACTTTCGCATTATTTTATAATATTAGTAAGGAGTGACTTGTTTTAAATTTTAGAATTTCGACAGTCGTTATCACTAATACTCATTGGCGGATTCCCCCCCCCCCCCCCCCAAAGACATAACCTGTCGAAGACATTGAGGAATTTATGAAAAGTTATCAAAATCAAATGTTATATTATGGTTTTTCAAGGTTTACTTTGCTAAAACTCAATCCTGGATCCACCCCTGTTGATAGAATATCGATTTGTCTATGATTACACAGAACACAGTACCTACATAGACTTTATCTCAATAATGTCTATTACTGGCAAGTTTATGCTGCTCCACCACTAATCTTCAAAGTGACAGACTCATAAAACGACACAAGCAACCCCCCGCACCACATACCTACGTTCCATTACCCGCACAAAAACTGTCAGTCACATCGATACTATTCCAGTTTGATGGCAAATCCTTGTCACGTGCAATGTGTTTTTAAATTTTCTTGCAGCAAAATCACTTTATATTGAAAAAATAAATACTCCAAAATAATCTCTGCCATCTAGGTACATCCATCACTAAACTTCAAACTGACAGACTAAAAAAACGCTATGTGGCATAGGTACCTACGCGATTCCCTCCTTCTCACCGTATACGTTTCATTACCCGGACTCAAACTATCTGTCACATCGTAACTATTCCAGTTTGATGGTATATCCATGTCATTTGTAGTACGTTTTTAATTGTTCTTACAGCAAAATACTAAATAATTAAAAAATAAATATTCCAAAATAATCTCAGCCATCTAAGTACATCCATCACTAAACATCAAACTGACGGACTCATAAAACGACACAAGCGACCCCGCACCGCATACGTTCCATTACCCCGCACACAAACTGTCAATCACATCGTTACCATTCCAGTTTGAAGGTAAATCCTAGTCACTATCGTGGAAGTGGAGCTAACACTGTATGAATAAACTTAGCTATAGTTGACTTACAACGTTTTCTTACAGCAAAAACACTTACTATTTTTAAATGCTTAATTATTTTAGAAACCTTGGTACAAAATTATTAAACCATTTAAATACATCCATCACTAAACTTCAAACTGCCAGACTCATAAAACGACACAAGCGACCCCCCCGCACCGCATACGTTCCATTACCCCGCACACAAACTGTCAGTCACATCGTTACCATTCCAGTTTGACGGTGAATCCTTGTCATTTGCGTGCGCGTGGGAGTGGAGCTAAATATCGTATAAACGTGTGACGAAATTAAGCAGAAAGCTTTCTGTCTTTCATTTTAAAGGAACGTTGACGGAGAAGTTTTTAATGGAGGAGGGGATGTCATATTTGTGTAAAGGAGAATTATTTATTTGTGAGTTCGTGTTGTTAGTATTTTTTTATGCAAACTCCGAGTTCCAAGAAGGTTTTCAGGTGATATTAAAAACTTAATTATTATTCCTGTTTTTAGGCTTCCGTATCCAAAGCCTCCGCTGTCCGTCTGTCTGCCTGTCAGCGGGCTGGATCGTAATAGGTAGACGGTTGAAATTTTCATAGATTATGTATTTCTATGGCCGCTGTAACAAAAAATAATAAAAATGTAATTAAACGACCTGTCCTTAAACTTTATACAATAAACGTCTTCTTTTCAGTTTATGGTTCGGAAAGCTTCGTGTGTGAGTCCGACTCGCTCTTAGCCGGTAAATGTTTTTGGGGCAATCTCATAGTTTTAAGGTTTTCTGGCGATATTAAAAACTTAATTACTATACCTATTTTTTAGATATCAATAAATTTCACAATTGTGATTGTCTCGAGTACCGACAAGGGAATCTTCATCTTTCTATGCGTAGCTGTGCGTGCGAATAATGTAACAATTACGAATGAGTTGGTTTATTACATCTCGTTATCTAAATCGATGTTAATGCAATTTGGTACAGAGATATAAGATGATGAATGCTAGATACGGCTAGAACAGCTTTTTTGTGAAAATAAAACTTGAACGCTAGAAAAGCCGCGGGAAAAGTTTGTTTCTTATAAATCTTTTAACAGAAGCAGTATCGAAAAAGTCATCTAAGTTACTGAAATTAATTTCCTCTTGATATGTTACCAGGCAATCAAAATGAGGAAGCATTTTCAAAACCAATTTATAAACACAGGAAAATAAAAAATATTCTCTTTTACAATCGTACAACGCTATCTCCATCCGTCATTCCGTCTCCACTTGACTTTCATCTTTCGAAAGATAAGCCGATAACTCATTTCATCTTTCTTTCTTTCCGAACAGAGCTAAATCAAATAAAAGTAATCATACTTCTAAGGGAAATTCACGTTTTATTTTGAATTTTCTTTCTGGCGCTGTACGATGTAATTTACATTTGATTTACGACTGAAAAATTATTTATTTTGGAAGGGAAGATCTGTTGATTTTTTCTTATCTTTAATTTATTGTCACGGTTACAACTCGAATTTTTTGTGTGCCTTGAGTGAAACCTTTTTTAATTTTCAAAGAAAAAGATGACAACTCGATTGTTTTTTTCAAAAATCAATAATGCAGTCTGTTTTAGTTTGTAGTTTCGGATTTGGCCCTGAAGACACACTTAAAAAATTCACCCTGTGAATGATATACACACACATTTGTCTGTAAGTACGCCGGAAACGCGTTCATCTATGCCTACTATACTTAATAATATAAAGCTGAGGAGTTTGTTGTTTGTTTGGTTGAACGCGCTAATGTCAGGAACTACTGGTTTGAATTGAAATATTATTTTAATGTTGGATATTCCATTCATCGAGGAGGGCTATAGGCTATAAAACATCAGGAGAGGAGCATTTATGAAAAATTTGATGCAGACGAAGTTGCGCGGGTCAACCAGTAGAGTATAATCACAGACTGCATATGAAGAGGTCTGTATTATTTGCTAACGAGAGAACTCTTCACATGAAGGAAATGGAAGCATTTTATTTTTAATGTAAAATATATCATTAAATCATATATCTAAAATTATTTTTGGTTTTAAGTTTTTGCTAATTTACTGGAAATACTTACATAAATTTTTAAGAGATTAAATTAAAGTTTATCTTAAAAAAAGCTTTATCAAGCACAGATACTTCTAAATACTATTCTTTGCACCCAATTCTAGAAAGAAGTCCGATATAACTCAGCGCTAAATCGATGACAGCCCAAATTCGAATCCGACGTCTAGCATAAGGCTGACTATGCACTGGAGCAGAGAGGAGAGAAGCTGAGAAATATCAATGAATGGAATTAAAAATTCATACAAAATCGGGAAGGCAGGCAAGTGTGGAAGTGGAGTGGCGAAGTGGAGCGAGGAAACGGGGTGGGGAAGAGAGTGGGCAAGCAGAAAAATTGTCTGTGTCATTTCGTGTGCCTGAACTGATCGCCCGTCGCCGAGAAATTACTCCGCAACTTCGGTTCACTCATCAATGGACAGACACAGTCCGCAACCCCACTCCACATTACTCCGTTGCTCCGCTTCACTATCTTGTTCCGCTGCCTCACTCCGCGCAAAGGGAGTGCAAAAATTTTGCCGGAGCGAGGCAGCGGAGCAGAGAAACGGAGAAATTTTATCCAACGGAATTGCATAAAATCTCCGTACCACGTGAATCACTGACATTTTGACTGACATGATTCGTTAATATTTTTCCGTTTATCCGCTCCGCTGCCTCGCTCCGGGTAAATGGATAGGCACCCTTATTTTATTTCTCTGCTCTGCTGCCTCGTTCCGCGTCAATTTACGGGCAGCCTTAGCGTTCTTACTACTACACTTTCGTATTTTATCCAAAAAGAAAGGTCGAGTGTAAAACCGAAATAAACTGGTTCTCTCCTTGAGTTCTGTCAGTCCTTCTTCAAATCAAATGATATTGAATTTCTCGTCCATTTGTAAGACGTTCGCGTCATACCTTTGTCATTGTCCGTATTTAATGAAAGGAACCTGCTTGATTTTTGTGTTATTTTCAAGAATTCGAAATAAAACTTTAATTAGACTAGCTTTGATTGTCGGTTTTAGACAATTTTAAAATTAATTATTTTCATGATATCAAAAATTTCATTCACTTGTTACTTTAGCTTTCGAAATAATTGCTTTCTGACCAAAAATATTACAAAAAAAACCTTCAAAAGGATAGAATACTTTTTAAAGATATGGCACAATGCAGTTCGGCAGCCAAAAAAAAAATAACTGATGACTTTCAGCACCAAAATAAAAATATAATATTTCTTAAGTACTTAAAATAATAAGAATACAAATAAAGGTTTCACAGCTTTTGTAAAGTAAACACTCATTTGTTAAACAGCCTATTCATTTTAACTTCAAAATTGTCTGATTATTTATTAATCAGTGCATAAATTAATAGTACCTATATATCCGAATTAACTAGCTCCAGCAGCATCCTGAGGGCATTCGCGCAGAGGTTCGATGGCCAGTACCTGAACCATTGCTGTATGGTTCACGTAGGTACTCGAGATATGTAATATGTTTTGTCTTTTTAATATTGTATGTGTTTTTATTGTGTGTTTTTGTTTTTGTGTTTTTATTTTGTGTTTCTATTTTGATTTATTTTGAAATTTTGTATTTTTATTGTATATGATCCACTGTTGGTCGAAATAAAAGATTATTATTATTATAAAAAGAAAATACAAAATCATTTTACCTCTATCTTCCAACAAAATTTACAACTCTCCACGTTCCAAACAGTACGAGAACCAGCCCTTATTCTATAATCAAACTCAACAAGGTATTGCCATCCTTGGCATCCAATATTCTAGAGCCAGTATTCCCTTCGAACCGGTCCAATAAAGGCGGTGTTGCCAGCATACTAAACATCGACAACATCGTTTAGTTTCTGCTCAACATTGCACTTTATTTTACAGGAATTGCATTTAGCTTGTAACGTTAAACATGCCAGTCAGGTCTTGTCTTGCCTTTGTAGCTAATTCAGTCAAGAGGGCATTACCCTGCGTTTAAGCGTGAGCTTTTGAAAGCATTTCCTGTTTGTAAAACACAAGATTTTGCCTACGGCTTTGTGCAAACAAAAACTGAACCAAAGGGTCGTAACGGGATAAAAGTTTTCTAGTGCATATCCACTCAGCCATAGAAGCGTGACTGATTAACACAAGTAAAATGTTTGCTTCTAGACATAATATTAATAGGATTGAATGTAAACGAAGTAGTTTTTGGGGGCATCTTTGGGTCTAAAATATTAAGGGCCGATTGTTCAATCGTCAGATAACTTTTGAATGAATAATAAGTATGGCGGTTTGACATATTATTCTCTATGCATAAGCTATCAAGTTAGCAGTTCTTGTTGGCGTATTTAAGCAAGCAAAAAAAAAAAAGTTCTTAAATATTAAAAAATTCAGCCCATAAAGAGGTTAGGTACTTATATTAATATCTATTGCTGGTAAACGATATTCAATAATTTGGTTTCTTCCTTCATAACCAAAAAAGTACTCGTAGCTGTCAAGAATCAAATAAATCAAAACAAAACCTCAACCGCGAACTTTCCTCCATTAAACTTTAATTTGATACCAACATTGTTCTTCAAAAGTCGCCGAAGTAATCTGCGAAGAGATTAATAAAAAACCTCTCTAAGCGCTGGAAGTACGAGTTTATAGCTAAGAGAGCCGGCAAAGTGTCTCTTTGTGAATTAATTGACAAAATTTCAGCTTTCTGCCATGTCTTGGGATGAGGAGGCTGTAATTAGTGTCTTTATTGCTATTGCAGATGGGTTTATTGTTCAGAAGCTGTATCTTTGAAGTTTACTGTGCCTTATGAGTTGAAGCTGTAGCGGTTGAAGCGAGTGGTAAATAGAGATTACTTTTCCTTAAAATGGATCTTATTCGCTGTCGGTAACAGGATATATTGATTCTGAAAGAGTAAACGGTTCTTTTTGAACGGTTTGATTCTAAAAGACTGCAAGACCTTTGTTTTTCGATTATGTTTAAGTGTGTCATGATTTTTTTAAAGTGTTATTTACAAAAATGTAATTGTTAAATGTGAAATGAAAATCTAGGTACCTACTTTCGAATAATCTGCTACAATAATGCTAAGTTTATTTTGCATTGTTAAATATATAATTTATTTGTAATCGCAGTTTGCTATTTTTTTTTTGGATGGGAAATCGTATGGTTCTTTCCACTTTTGGCGTTGCGGAAGGGAGTGTCAGACTTACTGGCTAAAACCCATACGTGTTCCTACAAATGCTTTGCGTTTCAGGGCTTTTTTTTTAAGGATGGGAAATCATCAGATGAGTCCTCCTGCCCTGGGTGAAGCAAGAAGGAGTGTCAGACTCTTACTGACTAAAACCCATCCGTGTTCCTCCTGGTGCCCTTTGCGTTCCAAGGCTACGACACCTCTTTCGAACAGATTCCGCAGCCCCAGCAGGCGTCTTCCACGCTGACATGTCTTTGAGGCACACGTTCGGCCTCCTCCTTTGCTAGCATGACCGCTTCGCAGAAGAAGGTGATCGCTTCCCATGCCTCCTCGCTCCGGACCAAAGATTGAACCAAGGCCGGTCGCGAGAGGTCGCCGCCGCCGATCGCCTCGACGAGGACCCGGCGGTGCTCCGCCCAAGCAGGGCAGACCTCCACCGTATGCTCCATCACATGGGCGACCCTCACAGTGTTGACACCCGGGCGTGTCCTCCCGCCGTGCGTTTCAGAGCTGCGGTGACACTTTCGAAAACAATCCGCAACCCTGGCAGGGACTGGTCCTAGTGGGCCCATAAGAGCATTTTTTATATTTAAGCATTACCTATTGAGAATTAGGTGATTCCAAAATGTAATAAAAATAAATAAATAAAATAAAACATCTTTATTTCAGACATAATATGCCCCATATGTTGTTAGTAATGAGTTAGTAACAAATTATGCTTATATGCTATAATAGTATTATTAGTAGGTACTTTAATTACTAGCTTATTTATTAAGTACATTACCCTATCGCTACTTCCATCCAGTGTCTTTGGATGGGGCAGTCGGGTCTGTCAACAATCATTTTCAGGATGCTGTTCCGAGTGTTACGCAAGCGCTGCAGTAAGGATGCCGCTTTCTTACGCATGATGGCGTGGAAACTATCAGTGCGAGCTTTAGCGAACATGCCTGACGCACTACAGCGCCACGGCAGCCGCAACAGCATCCTGAAGGCGTTGTTGTATTGAACTCGCAGGACGTTGTAGGCTCGGCTCGTATATGATACCCATAGGCCAAAGTTACTTTGACGTCTGCCGTACATCGAGCGAACCTACGGGCCAGCATATTGCTCCTCACCGCCAACGCCCTGCGCTCGCGTTCTATGTCGCTGTCATCCCGTAAGTCACTGGTGACAATGTGACCACACTGAGTACTACGCCGTTAAGATATACAGGAGGTACAAGACGGGGCTGTTGCTTAGGTGATTTAAACACTAGGATCTCACTCTTTTTTGAGTTTTATTTAAGGCCGTGCACCTCCGCATACGTCTCGCCGGTCGATAGTAATTTTTTCAGCCCGCCTATCGATGGACTGAGCAACACCATGTCGTCCGCGTAGTTTATGTTATTGACACAAGTACTGTCAATGTGACAGCCGACAGGCATGCCGCTCAGTCGCTCGATAAGCTGGTTTATATAGAGGTTAAATAACAGAGGCGAGCTTAACCCCCCCTGCCTTACACCGCATTCCATCCCGTACTCATCCGACAGAGTACCGACCCACCTCACCCGGTTTGTCTGATGAGCATACCAGTACCTGAGAAGGGATGTATACTCCGCCGGCACACCCGCGCCCTTCAACTTGTCCCATAGCACATTATAAGCGACAAGATCGAAGGCTTTCGATAAGTCGAGAAAACACGCGTACACTTGACTGTGTGTTTCAGGCTAAGGATAACACTCTCCATTGATACTCCCGCTTTGAACCCGAACTGGGCATCATGTATCTCAACGTATTCCAATAGGTAGCCATTCAACAGACCGTCAAGCACTTTGGCCATGGTGGTTGCGAGCGAGATGGGACGATAGTTATTCATATCGGATGTATCACCCATCTTGTTCTCAACTATAGGGACCACTATCGTCCGCATAAGTGGCTCTGGTAAATAAGAGTGACCGAGGCACAGGGTGAAAAACAGTGACAACACTCTAGGCAGATGAACTCCCGCATAGTGATAATAATAGTGATTCCAGTTTGTTATTAAAACATTAAATAAAAGATATGGATGCTACTGATGCTGGTCTTGATAAAGGCAAAGTATGTCTAATGATTTGGTTATAAAACCTAGTATGACAATAATACGTTTCTTTCTTACAAAAAACACATCATTATTTTGGCTTTCCGTTTTCTAAATGTTATCCTTAAAAATATTCTGCTTAGTTACCCTCGAAAAACACAAAAAACTGCTTCCATAAATACTTCCCCTAAAAAGAAAGAGACGATTACGTTCCGTTTTACGAAACCATTTCCTTGCCGTCTTAAGACAAAACGGTTCACAATTAATGTTAAGATAATTTACCCGCTGTACCGACTTCTTTTCTCTGCAGACGGGATTCATATCTGAAGATTAATCTGAAGATTAAGAGAAGTTAAGGATGGTGGATTTTTCTTTTTTAATGCTTAAGATTTATTTTGTGGCACATACCTTCATAACGTTAGAAAACTTTAGAATATAATTAAATAGAAGTAATATTTAAGTGTTTAAGTTCAGGAGAATGAAGTCGCGAACAAAAAAATAAATAAAAAAAATGTCCAAGTGCGAGTCGGACTCGCGTGCAAAGGGTTATTATTTATTTATTTATTTATTTATATATGCTTTATTGTACACCAAAATATAAAAAAGACATAAAGAAAACCTTCCAAACCAATTTATTTTTAACACGCAAGTTTAACACTGCAGACTTCTTATATGTTTTCTGTAATTTTTAGTAGTATAGAACTATTATCTGCAGTTTTTAGTAGTTTCGGAGATAAGGTGGGAATGGTCATTTTCGGTTTAATTTCTTGAATAACTTCAAGATTATTTATAATAAAATAAAAAATAAAAATATATAATTAAAATCCTTTCAGTACCCTTTCCTTCGATATACTCGTATCACACGATACAGTTTGAAAAACATTTTATTAAATTTTCTAGTTTCACCCCCAAAAGCTACCCACCCCCCATACTAAAAATTCATTCATAGAAGTCCATATGTGTACCAAATTTCAACAGAATCGGTCCAGTACATCTGGAGAAAGCTGGCTGTGACAGACGAACAGACAGTCACCCGAGTGATCCTATAAGGGTTCAGTTTTTTATGATTTTCGGAACCCTAAAAATAAGTTTCATAGGTAAAAAGTTGATACCTTTGTGAAAACCGAGTCTATAATAAAAACTATTTGGAAACTCAAAAATGTGCTCGTTAACAACTTATAAGAAAGAAATTGTAAATCGACATTCAATTTAAAATATATCGTTAGATATCCCATAACACTATGGTATGGTAGGGTAATGAGACCATGTCAATGAATCACCTCAAAATAGTAGATAGAATATTACTTAATCGCACACCAAAACTAAAATAAAGCTTAATTCTATGATCGCAATAACGATCATTACTATGATTCTTTAAAAAAAAACCAGCCATGTGCGAATCAGGATCTCACACGAAGGGTTCCGTAACATAAACCTTGATTTTTATTATTTGTTGTTATAGTGGCAACAAAAATACACAATCTGTGAAAATTTCAACCGTCTGCCTATTACGGTTTTTAAGATACAGCTCGCTGACAGATAGACGGACGAATGGAAGAATGGACTGACGGACGGACGGACGGACAGCGAAGGCTTAGTAATAGGGTTCCCTTTGCGTACGGAACTCTAAAAACGCAAAAACACACCAGCATCCGTCTGAATTGATCGCATTAGAGAGAGACGCTAGGACGACAAAGTTTGCGATTGGAGCTCACTAACTCAGCACAGTTCCAGCGTTGAGCGCATAATAATACATGGAGCAGAAGGATGTGTAAATATTCATGGGTACCCTCGTGTTTGCAGCTGTATTAGCGTTCTTTATCAATCATATTTTATCGCATTTAGAAGCTTGTGGTTGCTTTTATACTTGTAACTATTTTGACACGCTTTAGCAAGCAGCGTTGCAAGTTAATACTTGCTTCGTTTTTATGTGTATGTAAAAATGAAGCCTGTTTTCAAGCACATCCAGGTATACAATTTATTTTTTGGAAACAATTCAATAATATAGTTCCATGGAGCTCATCTGATGAAGTAGCCTAAATAAATGTGGACATAGGAACTGCTCAACCAAACAAGATTGCACGATTGTTTGGTTTCATTGGATATGCATGTATTGACCAGTAATATTATATTTGGTACTTTTTAGGTTTTCGTTGCCAAAGGGTAACTATGCATCCGCTGTCCGTCCGTCTGTCTGGCAGCAGGTTATAAGAAGAAGTTGTGTCTCAAGAACCATAGGTTGGAATTTTCACAGATTGTGTATTGCCGCTATAACAAGAAATACTAAAAATAAAAGTTTATGGTAAGAAACTCTTCGTGTTACGTCCGACTCGCACTGGCCAGTTTTTTTTAAACATATTTTTACTGTTCATAAATTCGTACCCCTTAATAGATAGGCACTTGAATTGGACAAGGGCAAGAGAATGATGAAACAGTTGATTCATCTCGTCGACGCGGCCAATGCCGCGAAACTGGTCGAGCATTAAGCTCGGGGATTTTTTGATCTTTGCCGGCTGTGCTTGTCTTGTAGTTATTTTGTTTAGTGTACGTAACGTTTACAAAAAAGATGTTCGTTAGGTAAGTAAGTTGAACTAGGTACTATTTCAACGAGAATAGAGCCTAGGCTAGTTGTTGTTTTAATTAAAGAATGTTCAATACTTTTTCTCTCTTTTTGTAAAAATTTGCTTCGAAGTCTTTTCTCAGAGTTCATTAAAATTTTAATAATTAATCAAATATTATCAAAAATCTCTGATCAAAACGTGTAATAGCTAATTAATGGAATCTTGAAGACTAAAAGGTAATCTATACTAATATATAAAGCTGCAGAGTTTGTTTGTTTGCTTGCTTGAACGCGCTAATCTCAGGAACTACTGAACCGATTTAAAAAAATGTTTCAGTGTTAGATACCCCATTTATCGAGTAAGGCTAATATATCATCACGCTAAGACCAATAGGAGCGGAGCAGACGAAGTTGCGCGGGTCAACTAGTATAGGTATAATTATGATATGATATTCCTTTTATTTTTAATTTTTATCCATAAACATTATTTAAAGAATAGAAAATGCGACGCAATAACAAAATATCACGAACATACAAATATGAAGCTAATAATTTACCCAACCCGCAGGGATTTCATATAAATCTTATATCTTGTAACATAGCTTCTGTTTTCCTTTAATTTCGTCTCAAGATAAATTATATTCTCCAAGGTATATGTTCACGGTATCTTGTTTTAGTTTAAAAAGGAGTTCGTATTTAATATTACGTATTTTATCGGGGTTCGCAGAATTCTGTCTTCTGAAATTAGGTTCTTGTAGAAATAACTATACAAGCAATCTTAAAAAAAATATTTGCATTTTACCTCGTATATTATTTTTAAATTTTCATTAAACTTGAATAATATGTATTACTAGCTGACCCACGCAAATTCGCCAGTGTCACATTTTTAATGAAATGAAATGAAATTCGTTTATTCAGGTCATTTACACCCATTTCAATACAATTAAAATCACACACAAAAAAAAAAGTAAAATTAAATTAAAATTCATAAATTAAATTAATTAATTATTACTGAGAAATTAAATTGGAATCAATAAATTAAAATTCAAACATAAAATTACGTAACATACAAAAAAACAACACAATTAATGTACAACAATTAAAATTTTCTAACAGGCACTGGAACAGCCACATGTCTGCCACAGCAATGCCGAACATAAGGGCAGTCCAGCCTGTTGGCGATCATTGCCAGGACAGCATTGGGACTGGCACGCACCCGGCGCACCAGGGACGCGCACCGCTTACGCATAGAAGCGTAGAAACAATCAGTGCGTGCCATCGCGAACTTCCCCGATGCGCTACCGCGATCCGCTTCCTTTGGTCGTAGCGTGATGTTATATAGTCCTATATCTTTCCTCAATAAATGGGCTATCCAACACTAAAAGATTTTATCAATTTGAAATAGTAGTTCCTCAGATAAACGCGCTCAACCAAACAAACTCCAGCTTTATAATTTCTTCTAATATAAAAAAAATCTCGTGTCACGGTGTTTATTACCGAACTCCTCCGAAACGGCTCGACCGATTTCCATGAAATTTTGTGTGTATATTCGTTAGGTATGGTAGGGTATTTTTTTTTGTGTGGCAAAAAATATTTTGCCGAATCAGGTAGTGAGTATGTATATACGTAAATTACACATTTAATAGTATCAACAGTTAAATAAAACAGCCAAACTATTTTTGTAGACCAAACTTCATAATCAATTCTAATTTGGCACGTCATGAACTTATAGAACCCACTAGGAAAATTACTAACAGACTAATCTTCCACCGAGGCTTGAGCTATTCTTATATAAACTAAAGATAAGTATAATCCTAAAATTAATAATCAAAGACGAGACGAAAATAATGTGATTGTCTAGAAATATTGGCGAAATATTTCGAAGAGATATTTCATACTACACTTATTGTTCTCCAAAAAGAGCTCGTGGCTAAATAATAACAGCCGCACGGGTCGATCTTTAAGGTTAAGCAACGCTTGCCAAGGTTGGTCGGTAGATGGGTGACCATCTTAACATAACGAGTTTCCTCCGTGTCTCGGAAAGCACGTTAAGCCGTTGGTCCCGGCTGTCATTTGTAGATCTTTGGCAGTCGTTACGGGTTGTCAGAAGCCAGTAAATCTGACTCCAGTCTTACCATGAAGTACTGTAAGGGATCGTATTTGTTGGGGTGCGAGAGGTATTTTTATAGAAAGATTTAAAGAACTTTTGAGAATAATTAAATATTGCGTGTTTTCATCATCAAGGCAAATAATGGAATCTCCATGAAAAAACAAACACTCTTATATCACCACATTCGAATTCTAACTTAATCTCTTTCTTCTTAAATCTTTCAAGGCTTTTGATTTTGAGGTTGCACTTTCTAAAGAGGATCTCTGCAGTACCGTGTTACCCAGTTAATGGGTTGTGGAGGTC
The DNA here is from genome assembly GCA_950371165.1 of Lacanobia oleracea. NCBI lineage: Eukaryota > Metazoa > Arthropoda > Insecta > Lepidoptera > Noctuidae > Lacanobia > Lacanobia oleracea. The sequence continues at coordinate 23,396,734 of OX493396.1, forward strand.
TGGTAGGCAGCCGCTCTACGTAAAACACTAGTATTCAGCTGAATCCGGTTTGACTGGAAGCCGACCTCAATATAGTTGGGAAAAGGCTAGGCAGATGATGACTTATTGTTCTCCAAATGGAATTCTATTTCTACAGCCTTCAGTAATTAATTCTACCTACTCTACCGCCGTCTTAATGAAAGATGAGACAAGTAAGTACAGTCAACAGCATGTATATCTATAGGAACCTAAGTATAGTAGCCGGCACGAGTCGTGAGCGTAGTTGAATAGCAGCAGGGCATCTCGCCAATGTACGGTGGGCGAACGAAACTTGCAAGCGCAATAGTCGATGATCCAATAACATGAAGGTCAGAGCTAAACCGACCAATGGAGAGTCATGTGCTCACGACTCATTCCGGTTTTTATCTATATTAATATATAGGTAATCTATACTAATATATAATCTGAAGAGTTTGTTTCTTTGTTTGTTTACTTGAACGTGCTAATCTCAGGAACTAACAGGTCCGATTTGAAAAATTCTTTCAGTGATAGATAGCCCATTTATCGAGGAAGGCTATAGGCTATATATCATCACGCTAAGACTAATAGAAGCGTAGCAGTAATGAAAATTGTGACGCAGACGAAGTAGTGCTGGTCAACTAGTATTAACATAATTTGACGCGATTTGATTTGTGGTGTGACGATCTCAACATGTTTGAAGGACAAACTTGGCCAGAGATCGCCCAAGACAGAGAGATTTGGAAGGAGAAATGGGAGGCTTTTGCCCATCAGTGGGATACAAGAGCAGGCTAAAAAAATATTTGACGCTGTTGTTCTCGAAGAGGTAATATATACCTACCTGTAATTCCCGAAGGACGAAGTTGCGCGGGTCAAATAGGTAGTATTTAAATAATTCTGCACTCACAAGACTCAAGACACAATGTTACGGAGGCTCACATTCCTTACCTTCGTCGCTTACCCTTGATTGCCCTGATGGCACAATCAAGGTTAAGCAACGATTTTCAGGACAGTATGACACCATCTATCACATACCAAAATCCCCCAGAGTGCTCCGGAAAGTAAACCAATGTAGCAAGTGGTCTTTGACCAGGTAGTCACAAGCCTGAAAAGCCGTTGCTCATTTTGCCAAGGGATTTTGGGACCCAGTTAGTGGTCGTGGAGGTCATAAGTCATAAGTCATAAGTCATAAGTCATAAGTCATAAGTCATAAGTCATAAGTCATAAGTCATAAGTCATAAGTCATAAGTCATAAGTCATAAGTCATAAGTCATAAGTCATAAGTCATAAGTCATAAGTCATAAGTCATAAGTCATAAGTCATAAGTCATAAGTCATAAGTCATAAGTCATAAGTCATAAGTCATAAGTCATAAGTCATAAGTCATAAGTCATAAGTCATAAGTCATAAGTCATAAGTCATAAGTCATAAGTCATAAGTCATAAGTCATAAGTCATAAGTCATAAGTCATAAGTCATAAGTCATAAGTCATAAGTCATAAGTCATAAGTCATAAGTCATAAGTCATAAGTCATAAGTCATAAGTCATAAGTCATAAGTCATAAGTCATAAGTCATAAGTCATAAGTCATAAGTCATAAGTCATAAGTCATAAGTCATAAGTCATAAGTCATAAGTCATAAGTCATAAGTCATAAGTCATAAGTCATAAGTCATAAGTCATAAGTCATAAGTCATAAGTCATAAGTCATAAGTCATAAGTCATAAGTCATAAGTCATAAGTCATAAGTCATAAGTCATAAGTCATAAGTCATAAGTCATAAGTCATAAGTCATAAGTCATAAGTCATAAGTCATAAGTCATAAGTCATAAGTCATAAGTCATAAGTCATAAGTCATAAGTCATAAGTCATAAGTCATAAGTCATAAGTCATAAGTCATAAGTCATAAGTCATAAGTCATAAGTCATTTATTAATTTGTTAACATAGGTACCATAAATAGTTGTTATAAAAATAAAATAAAAGTGCGCTATGTATTGCCAGAAGGCGGAAAAATTCATTGATTTTAACATTTTAAACATAATTACATTAATTGATTGAAAATAGGATTCATTATTCTCATTTAAATAAAAAAAAAAAAAAAAGTTATAAATGTCAAAAATGATGTCAACAAAAAGAGGAAAGAGAAGTAAAAATAATAATTAAAATATGTAATTCAAAAATGTCACGTACAATTTCAAAAAGGAAATTAAATTAATAACAAACCAGGTCAATTAGTTCAAACTATGGTGAACAACAGTCATCACATTTTGTCTGTCGAAAATTCCGAAATGCTATATTCCTTATTCAACAATAAGAATTCAAATAGGTAATCATTCCATGTAAAACACTGGTATTCAGCTGAATCCGGTTAAAAGCCTTCCCTATCAAAGTTGAGAAAAGGCATTGCACTCTACCAATACTTGTCTCTACATCACCTAAAGGTTGTACGGCTCTGAACATTTGTATGCGTAAGGTTTTAAATCAACATAAATAAAAAAAATCCGTTACTGGTGACTGTCTGACTGAGTGACCGACCGACAGACCACACACAGCCGAAACTACTGGTCGTAGAAAACATAGGACGTATGGACGTGGTCCATAGGGGAGTATAGAGAAGCTACAGACCGTAGAGGATTTCCCGAAGTTCCTAATAAAAAAACGGAATGTGTGCGGACGTAGTCATGGGCAGAAACTAGCAAACAAATAAAAGGCTACACAAATTTAAATACTGACTGTACCAAGTAAGGAAGTAACTAATAAAGTTAAAATATGGGCAAAGTGTTCGTTATTGCGTAACTTGTGTGACTGCGGTACATACTGCTGCTAAGTTTGGCAATACGTATCAGTTATATTGTAAAGTTTTCAGTCGAGGATGTTACGTATATGGACGTTACTGTTACATATTTTAAGTTATTGTTTTTGTTAATTCGAGTACGCTATGATTTTGTGTGCAATATTGTCAGAAATTTACAGTTTTTGTAAATTTTAGTCTATATGTAACAGCATCTAAACAATCGTGCCAAATTTCATTAGTGCAAATTCGCAAGTTTCCGCGCATATCTCAGAAACTATATGTTGGATTACAAAAAATCTAACCTAACCTATTTCCAGTAGGCAGGGGTATCAGACAAGTGACAACAATTATTCCAAATATTAAGTCTGGCAACGACCCCAAAAAAAATGTTGGCTTATTTTAAGATTTATTTAAAGAAAAGTTTTAATTTCTTTACTTAGCTTCAAAGACCGGGTTTACACCGGGACACCTAGGGTTCATCAGAGCGGGCTCCACCGACCACGTCGTCGTCAACGTAGAGATACGACGGTGCTAGTTTCAATTATTATTATAATTGTTTTGTTTGTTAAATACGTTGTTAATAGGAATTTCTCCTGTATTGTGGCTGCGTTTTTTTCGACAGCCGGGACTACAAATGACCAACGGCATAACGAGCGCATTTTTAATATCACATATGGATTTAAATGAAAAACTGAGTTAGGCTTAACTTAAATCCTTTACGGCTTCACGAGATGGATTCTCATAAAGAATTTACTGACGTGTTATCTCGTTTTAATAAAAGCTACAAGTGTAAAAAGTGAATATATTATTTATGGCCATGTATATCATGAAAATAAGATCTTGTTTTTGTTCGTCTCCTAAGGGTCGTAGTGTATTTTTAGGGTTCCGTACTCAAAGGGTAACCATTGAAACCCTATTAGGATTCCGTAATCAAAGGGTAACCAACGGAATCCTATTACTAAGCCTCTGCTGTCCGTCCGTCCGTCCGTCCGTCCGTCCGACCGTCCGTCCGTTTGTCTGTCAGCGGGCTGTATCTGAAGAACCATAATAGGTGGACAGATGAAGTTTTTACAGATTGTGTATTTCTATTACCGCTATAACAACAAATAATAAAAATTAAGGTTTCGGTATGGTAAGGAACCCTTCTTGTGCGAGTCCGACTGGTACTTGGCCAGTTTTTCTTCATATAAATCTGGTTCTGACAATAATGAACACAACCAAAAGAATTAACCAATTTTTTGCAGTCGTTCTGAACATCTGTGCGTAGGCATATACATTTCGGCGATTCATATAGATTTGAAAATTAAATAGGTATACCTAATTCAACTGCCAGACTGATTTATTTTGGCAGAAAGATAGGTTTAATCTTCCCAAAAGTTACGCCTCCTTACATAAAAGTTTTGTGACATTATTTACAGCAGATTTAACTTAATATTACTGACACAACAATAACTATATTTCTTGTACGCAGGTGTTCCAGATGTTACGACCAATTTTAAAGAGAACGTTTTCTTGAATCGGTTTTATTTAGAACAAAGTGCAGGTTATTTGAACACCTGTTTGCTCCAAATGCTTTGCGATAAGAACTAAAATTGTGCTGTGAGATGCGAGCTTCATGTTGTAAAGCTGGTATACCTGAAATCTATTGTAGTTTGTGTCTTTGTTTATTGGGCGTGGAAAGCCATTTTTTCAATTATGAGTAACACTAGAATATTAATGACTGGATTTTCTAAAAATCAATATACTAAGTAGGACATTTATTTTTATTGTTTTTTTTTTACTATTGATAGGCACGCGCTTGACCACCATCTCACCTGATGGTATGCGATGATGTGGTCGAAGATGGAGCACGCTTGCCTAGAAGTAACCTATTCACTCTTGACTTAAAGACTCCCAGGTTGTAGCTATCGGGAAACACATACTCCGGCAGGGAATTCCACTCCTTAGCTGTACGCATTATGAATATGTTCCCAAAATGTTTTATGCGCGTGGGTGGGATGTCCACCAAGTACCGGTGGCGCATCGCGAGTCGGACTCGCTGACGAAGGGTTCCGTACCATTAACCTAATATTTTATTATTTGTTTTTATAGCGGCAATATATCTTTACAATCACAAGTTCTTGAGATACAGGCCGCTGACAGATAGACGGACGGACGGACAGTGGAGGCTTAGTAATAGGGTTCCGTTGGTTACTCTTTTAATATGGAACCCTAAAAAAGTATTTTAATAAATTATGAGTTACTTTCTTTAGTTTGCCATATTCCCAGAGTTTGATATGTAATCGGAAAAGCTAATAATGGTTTCTAGGCCACAGAGGCTAAGGGATTCATTGACTTATGTGTTTAACCAAAGTACCTTTTTCCCTCGTATTAGGTACTGTCTCGTAAGTTGGCAACTAAAATATTGTTATAGGCTTACTTATTGCCTGTTTACTACCCTACATGAAAAAGTCAAGGTTATATCGTACAAGTATTAACGAAACTATATGTCAAAATGACCAGTTTTTATGAATAATAAGGTTCCTCCCACACTACCCGTAAAGCTAAACATACTAATAACAATAATAACTTTAGTGTCCCTAAAACTATCAAAATGGTATATTTGCGTAAAGAACTGTCTTAAACACATGGCACTAAGCATAAATCGCGGAATTCTCGAACTATCGTAAAAGCTTTCTTTTATATAAGATTTATTTATCGCAAAACTTGGGTTATCGCTGTTTTTATATCGGCGATAGAATGGAGGAATTTATGTCCGAGGGTAGGAGATATTCACGTCACTACCCTTTTAGGTACCTATAGAAATAGTGAGGGGATTATAAATCTGGAGGAACTATATCTTCCCATATAACCTATGATGATCTTTTGTGACTCTGTGGAAATCGTGTATCAATGCATGGCCAGTAGAAATGGTCAGAAAGGTAACCAATCGACATGTTTGATACTAGCCCGCGACTTCGTTCACGCGGGTTTAGTATTGCAATTTGGGTAGGGATCTCTATTTTTTTTCGAAAATAAATTATAACCTATGTTACGCCCTGACAATTTAGCTTTCTACTGGTGAAACAATAGTTAAAATTGGTTCAGTATTTTGGGACCATATTTGGTGCAAACAAACAAAAAAAAAAGCCTTTTTATATTATTAGTATAGATTTACTTTTAATTTTATACGTCCAAGAGTTCCTGAGCAAAATCATCTTGACAGACTGACAGACATAGGGTCAGATGAAAAAGGCAGTAATCAAAAGGTTTTCGCTTTTCTTTTAAAGTACGGAACCCTGAAAGTAAAAATAAAAACACCATAGGTTTAACTTTAGCGAAAATATTTCCACGTACACCTCTCTTGTAACGCCACGCCAGAACCGCAATGTTTTTTTCATGTTGAAACCTGATGAAAAATAGTTACCGCTACCTTTGAAAACCCGTAACAACAAAGTGGCGGTCCCTTTAACATTGCAACGTGTTTGCGTTCCATGTATTTTCCTGTCGAAGTTGAAAAGTCGCATGTGCCTGACATTTCTGTGGCACCTTATGACCTATAAATAGAATAGGAAAAAAAAAATACATTGTGACGTAACTGTAATTTCTTTAAGTGCCAATTTCCCTTATAGGATCACTCGGGTGTCTGTCTATCTGTCCGTCTGTCTATCACAGCCAGTTTTCTCCGGATCTACTGGACCGATTCCGTTGTACTTTGGTATACATATGGACTTCTGTGACTTAAATACGGAAGCGTTACACAAATAAAAACATTTTTAGTATGGGGTCACTTTTGGGGGTCAAACTAGAAAATAAAAAAGGGGTTTTTCAACCTGTGCTGTGTTACATATCAAATGAAAGGGCTTACTGTAAGGGTTTTAATTATGTTTTTTTTATAACTTTAAAATAAATAGTTTTGAAGTTATTCAAGAAATTACACCAAAAATAACCATTTCCCCCTCCTTTCTCCGAAACTACAGAGCCTAAAATTAAAAAAAAAAATGCAAATTTTACAAAAAGTCTGTAGTGTTGAAATAACATGTTTCAAAAAATAAAATTGGTTCGGAACCCTTTGCACGCGAGTCCGAGTTGCACTTGGCCAGATTTTTATCGAAATTTGCATTCGTATTTCAGTCACAATCTGAGGAGCTCGTGGCTAAATAATAACAGCCGCACGGGTCGATCTTGAAGGTTAAGCAACGCTTGCCAAGGTTGGTCTGTGGATGGGTGACCGTCTTAACATACCGAGTTTCCTCCGTGCCTTGGAAAGCACGTTAAGCCGTTGGTCCCGGCTGTCATTTGTAGATATTTGGCAATCGTCACGGATTTTCAGAAGCCAGTAAATCTGACTACAGTCTTGCCAAGATGTACCGTGTTACCCAGTTAATGGGTTGCGGAGGTCTGGTAGGCAGCCGCTCCACGTAAAATACTGGTATTCAGCTGAATCTGGTTTGACTGGAAGCCGACCGCAATGTAGTTGGGAAAAGGCTAGGCAGATGATTTCAGTCATAATCTGTCAAAAGTGTATGGAAATTGAGGCTTCTTTGACAGATAGCGACTGAGATGCAAATGCGAATGTTGTTTAAAAATTAGTAGAATTGGCACTCTGGCATCTTCCAATATATAAAACGTATAATACTATTATTTAGCTAAATCTGGTTTGACTGGAAGCCGACCCTAATATCTTGTGAAAAGGCTAGGCAGATGATGATGATTGGCTTTGTCCTAATAAAAAAAGATCAAATCAACCATAGCGCAAGTACGAGCCTGACTCACACTTGGCTGGTTTTTTTACTATGTATTTCTGAAAACACTGAAAATTTTTCAAACGAAATGTTTGCTTGTAAAATCACAACAAAAAAAAAACAAAAGTTGTTAATTCAAATTGGGCTGCGAGCCAGCTCTTTTTGGACGTCAAGTTTAACAAAAGACAGTCCCCCAAAACGCCCGCCCGTCACCACTTCCTAGTGTTTTAGCTGTAGAGAAGAAATGGCCAACAAACTCCCCAGCAAACTTGGTACAATGAAGCGGGCCTCACAATAAATCTGGTCGCATAGCTGCAATTGGGGAAAGCCTATGTCCAGCAGTGGACTTCTATTGGCTGACATGATGAACCCTTGAAGAAGGACGTAGGAAATAATAATTATGAACACTCTTATACGGACAGTTCAGAGTGGTATTTGATTCGCTCTAAACTTTTCCAAAAAATTGTACAAGAAATATATCTCCTCTCTATCTACTTTTAATTATCTCTGAGTCCAGAAACTATCTTACGCTACATTAAGTTTAAAGATCGCTGCAGTATTCTCATTAAGACGATGTACAGACAGTAAATTATTTGCTGAAGTGCAATGTGGTCATTAGGATCAATGGTCAATACGTTACGAGAACTATTTATTGTTCTTACCGCACGGCATGCGCTAAAGGCGGTAAAAACAGTTTTATCTAACGTGCAATTACATGAAAGTGGTGGAACTCTTCCAATAAAAAGCTTAGTGCAACAGTAAATTCAGCTGAGGAATTATCTTCGGTTGAGTTGAAGAATTTATTTAATTACTATGAGAAATAGTAACGAATAGAATTAGAAAGTAACAGAAACTTACGCTTCCATCTTTTTCTACGGTTTCCGATACATGAAGTTGTCTATGATGACGTGTCTACACGCGTCACATATAACCCATCTGCCTACAAAGCAAGTGTGAACAAGCATCTTCTGGGCACGCTCGCTCCATCATAGTCCTCATCCATTGGTTTTCAAGGTCAAGAGCAAGCCAATTTCTCAATAAAAAAACCTGTCCAAGGTGAGTCGGACTTGCGCACCGAGGGTTCCGTACCATCACATAAAACGTGAAATGTTTTTATCATTTTCATCGGCGAGGCATATATTCGTTCGTGTTAGTTTTAGATCAGCGCCATCTCTTGACCGATAGTGTAATTAATGTAATTTTTGTGTATGATTTCTGAAAAAGTGTGGTATTTACATCGTTTTATTTTTCCTGTAATTTTTACATAAACTTCTAAGACTTAGAATTATTTCAGGTAATTCTCTATGGTAACTTTGGTGATAATGGTCAAGATTTTTACATTAAATTATTTTCATAATAGTTAATCATACGTCATTTAAAACTATTCCATATTTCAAGTTGATAGCATTGGTAGTACTTGAGATATCCAGCTGTGACAGACGGAGAGACTTAGTCACACCTTAAGGGTTCCTTTTTACCATTTTGGTACGTAACCCTAAAAAGAGAAACTCAGTAGCAGTGAAGCATCTATTTGTGAATACAAAGTTTTCTGTCTGTGTCAATCAGCTGGTCTGTTTTATTTATTTATTATAGCCTACTTAAATTTACAGCTAAACCACACAAACAAGTTATTGGCCAGTACAAAACAAAATTGTCATAATATGATAAAAAAAAATATATAAATAAGAAAAAAATATAAATGTCATTGAATCAAAGCAAAAAACAATTATTGGAACTCAAAGTGAACGAGAAGTTAATTAGAAAATAAATTAAATTAATCAAATTTTAAGGATGGGAAATCATCAAATGACTCCTCCCGCTTTGGGTGAAGCAGAAGGGAGTATCAGACTCTTACTGACTAAAACCCATCCGCGTTCCTCCCAGTGCACTTTGTGTTCCAGGGTACGGTGCCTCTTTCGAACGAAGTCCACAGCCCCAGCAGGCACTGGCCCTAGTGGGCCCCGTCTTTTAGTGTAAGCTTAGCTGGAGTGAGCATGAAGTAAACTGTCATTTCATCTTATTTGTATGGTTTGAGAGCTCACTTCAAGTTCACTTCAACAAATCTTACACGGAGAGAGATTTACAGCAGTGCGATTCTGTAAACATGTCGAAGTGAAGGCTTAGGTGCGGTATCATGAAGTGAACTGTCAATCTAAATATTCAAGATGGAATGACAGCTCATTTCACGGTCACTTCAACAAATCTTACACGGAGAGAGATTTACAGCAGTGCGATTTTGTAAACATGTCGAAGTGAAGGGTTAGGTGCGGTATCATGAAGTGAACTGTCAATCTAAATATTCAAGATGAAATGACAGCTCATTTCACGGTCACTTCAACAAATCATACACGGAGAGAGATTTACAGCAGTGCGATTCTGTATGTTTACAAAATCGCACTGCTGTAAATCTCTCTGCAAACTCTCTGTGAAGGCTTAGGTGCGGTATCATGAAGTGAACTGCCAATCTAAATATTCAAGATGAAATGACAGCTCACTTCGTGATCACTTCACACAAGTCTTCACTTCCACATACTTACACAATCGACCGGCAGAACTGTACCCCTATTCTGTAACAACATTTTCGTATCTCGACAACGGAATCCGAGGTTAGTATAAAATTAAGTCAAACGTAAAACCTTTATGTTGTGCGTGATAAAGCTCACTTTGTGCAGTTTGTCATTCAGATGAAGCTCGATATCAAAATGATTATTTACAGAATAGACTAGCTGCATTGTTGTATCCAATTACGAAAACATTTTCTCTGATTCCCAAGAATCCCTTTTACAAACATAATAAGCGAAAAACTTCAACTCTTTATAACTTTAGATAGACGAAAAAAAAACTTGTAATCAATACTTTTTGCCGTCTTCCTAAGAAAACGCAAGAACAAAATAGAAACCGGATACCAAATTAAAACTTGGTCCTTCGTACAACTTTTATTACGTAACCAAAGGCCAATCACCTTTGGCAAAATGAAGCTGGCTACCTAAATTTAATACATATATAAAGCTAAATATACAAGAAAGATACCCCAAGAGAAATGTCACATAATTAGTAAAGAATGAGCTAGCTTAGAACAGTGTCCGTTACTTTTTAATTAAATTTATTTAATGCGAGACTTTGTTCGAATTACTTTCAGAGTATAGACGAAGACTGAAGAATGTAGTTCAGCAAAGTAATATGGATAAATAAAAATATATTGGTTTAAAAGTATTTAGAAAACCAGGTAAAACCACCGAAAGACGAATCGTGAACGCGAAACGCGAAAAACGCGCGAAACGCGAATCGGTGCGGACGGTGTGTCGGACCGATGACAACCCCATTTTATGTCCAGGCAATTACTTTCCATTCCAGGTTGTCTGGAAGAGATCGCAGAATTCGATAAGGCCGCCCATTGTACATAATTATGTGTTTTAGTTTGTAGTTCTCTTTGTATATTATTATCGGTGTACAATAAAGTATATAATTAATAAACAATAAAAAAAATAATTATAGAATTTCTTGCACGTTCTTCTCCATAGGATCTACTCTTTGAAACGTGCAACTGTCGCGCTGGAGATGAGGTCGGTGAGTGTGTTCTGCTGCAGAGAAACTTGCTGCTCTTGTCGCTAGTCGCTATTTGAAATAAAGGATTTTGTATTTGTTTCTTCGAAATATTTTTAACATAATGTTTGTATGTTTACAAGCACAATCAACGTTAGGAGGCCTCCCACAAAGTGGACCGATGAAGGTCCCTGGTGAAGATCGCGGGTGGCCGATGGATGCGAGATGCGCAGGATCGGTCCTTGTGGAACGCTTGGCGGCCTATGTCCAGCAGTGGACGTCTTTCGACTGATATGATGAAGCAAAATCAGTCGGGATCATTACAAGGTAATCATTTAGATGATCTTCATCGTCATCATAATTTTAGTCGAAAGACTACTGACATTACCTCTCCCAATTGTCGCCAAATAACCGGTCCTATGCGTCTCGCATCAAGCGGATTCAATAAACTTGTATGAGTCGAGTTGGTGGTAGTCGAGATGCCTTTTTTTTAATGATGGGAAATCATCAAATGACTCCTCCTGCTTTGGGTGAAGCAGGAGGGAGTGTCAGACTCTTACTGACTAAAACCCATCCGAGTTCCTCCCATTGCGTTCCAGGGTACGGTGCCTCTTTCGAACGAAGTCCGAAACCCCAGCAGGCACTGGCCCTAGCGGGCCCCGTAGTCGAGATGCCTGAGGTAACAACATAAATACCGTCAAGAGAGGTAAATTTCTAATAATTGTACGTAAAAAATAAACAGTAAGACTTTCCTGAAAGAACGATTTCCCACAAAGAATATTGTTCAATGTAAGCCTTGACCCTAGTGCCTAAACCGTCAAAGACTTTAGAATTGTTTGTTCCCTTTTCAGTACAACTCTTCATGTTTTCCTTTAAAACCATTTTATACTCCACGACCTTTTAGGACAGAAAATTTTGTTTCAAATTTTACGCTCCCGACATTTGTTCGGTTTATCTTTTTTTCTTTTTCCCTTTATCTTTCAGCCTCGTAATCACAAATAGACTTTTTTTCGTTAACAAAAGCATTTTGCAAATTACTTTTGGGAGATTAAGCGGAATCCTTTTATTTGTAAGGTTTATTAGAAGTAAATAATTATTATTATGTTTTTTTCTTTTTTTTTTTTATGAAAAAATACATTCAACAATTTATTGTTACTTCTGCCGAACTGCAAAGCAGTTTGTTGGCAGATGTAGCTCCTTTTACCTATCACATGCACAGTAGTGAGTACAAGTTTATATTTTCTCCACAGTGAGGCTCTGACAATATATATTGAATAGGTACTTGTTTATTTTATTTTTATAAGAAGCTTTTGTGACACAGCTATCTATATCGACCGGAAGGTTATTAAAAATAGTTGGAACCAAGTAGTTTCGACATCTTCGACCATAATAATTACCATGTTAATTTCGGTTTAAAGGGATTTAATTACAGTGAAGATTTAGACATTATTATAACGAGTATATTTAATTTGGTAGATTGCAAAACCAATGTCAAAATTTAATATAAAATCTGACGAAATTGTAGTTTTACTTAACGGTCTATTTGATCTAGATAAATTCGACGTGTCTTAGAAAAATAAACTTTTTATTAAATGCACGTATTCCCACAGAAATAAGTACTGCCTGATTTTGAAAAACGTTCATTTCAATTTATTATTTTCTTCTTGGTCAATATCAAACCGCTTAAAGTCTAACACGCGACTCAGACACAGAACTTACGCAATGTTGATCTACTTATAACCCTTATCAACTCCCAAGGGAATAAAAGCGAGATGTTCATCAAATAAAAATAACGTTTCCATTCATGAGCCTTCTAAATTCACACGCTACGCCTTCAACATTAGAGAGATTCCTCAAGGGAGCTATTCAGACTATTCTTAGAGTGTTTAGTATGTTAGTGTGTATGTCCCTGAGGTTACTCGGCGGTAGAGTTGTGTTAGTGGCATCACTTAGCCAGCGGCTTGACTATTAGAGTTTAGTTTAATTTTCCCCTAGGTAGATTTGGCTGCGTGTCTTCGCTAACTTGTTTTTGTTGTTTATTCTGTAATAAGAATTCTTTTCTGGAAAAGAACGTTTTCTTTTTCTTCTTATTATAGAAAATATTACCCAAAAAACATAGAAATTGAACATAACTATTAACCCGTCAGGCCCGGCCGTCCCACATGTGGGACGGCGGCAATTGTCTTGCTAATATCTTTTAATTTTGAAAGGCTTGGTAAGTAAATGGTGTTAACAATAAACAGACATGCAAGTTCAGCAATTCACGGGAGATTAGCTATCATTTATTGAAGAGTTTTATTTTCTATCTCCGAAGTTTAAGTGAAGTCTTCCTAAAATTGAAACGAGAAAATTTTCGCTCAAACAAACAAAATAATCATCAAATTCGGTGGACAAGTTAGCAAAGATATAGCTAAACAAACAGAACCGCGACGCCAGTGAAACCAGCCACAACATCCGCCTGGTCGGAGGATCCTCCTTTTCAATTGAAGTATGCGGGACTTTACTCTCTGTACCGCATACCTCTAAAAACATACAAGTTTTTTTTTATCGAATTGAGGACCTTTCTCAGTTCTTCATTTATAAATATCCACTTGTTAAGTGACTGAGAAAGGTCCTCAGTTATATCAGCCTGTGAAATTAATAAATACTTGGGCCTTCCTATCAATTTCTTTGTCATATTTAGAACTCATTTTTCAGCGCACGAACTGGTGCTCTAACAATCACAAATTGCAATAACTCAATGGTTCAAGTTGTGACGTACGAGTATTTCACACATGATAATATATCGCTTTAATTGGAACATCATCATCATCATATCAACCGAAAGACGTCCACTGCTGGACATAGATCTCCCCCAAGTGTTCCCACAACAACTGCTCCAGTCCGTCTTGTATCTATCGGCAACCCGCGACCCTCACCAGGTCGTCGGTCTACCTTGCGGCAGGCCTTCCAACGTTGCATCTCCGGTACGTGGCCACCACTCCACAACTTTTCGGCCCTATTGTCGATCTGTTCTGTGAGCAATATGCCTGCCCACTGCTACTTGAGTTTGGCGATTTTTCGGGCTTTGTCGGTGACCTTGGTTCTCTTGCACATATCATCATTCCTGATTCGGCCACGCTAGGAAATTCCAAGCATTTCATTTACCTTGAATATTTGACAGAAAAGATAAGTAAGTATTCAACAGCAGCATGATAATTATGTTATGAGACTCTTAATACATAAATACATAGACAGCTAAAACCTGAATCATTTATTCTGTTTGCGCCGCAGTCTGGTAAAAAGAAATACAACGATTATTATTCTCGTACAGATATTATTCACCACTTTACAGTGCCAGTTAAAGAATTTTTGAAGACAGAGGAAGAAACTCTAATTTAGTTTTGTATAATTTAAATTATTCCCGATTTTCGTTCCGAAGGGTATCTCACAAAACTTTATAACAAATCTACCGCTGTCCATCTGTCTGTCAGCGGGCTGTGTCTAATGAAACGTGTTTTTTTCAGTTTATAGAATAGAATAAAATTTTATTTTGCAAATATGGGTAATACACAACAGTTGTTGATATATCATAGCTCAGCCATATTTTTCCATTCAGCATGCAAACATTTACGTTATTTATGCACATGATATTTTCAATCAGATAAGTTAGTAAATTATCATTACAATTATCATTCAATAGCTTACAACCCTAATCTCTTCAAAGTTAGAGTGAACAGGCTCCTTCTGGGTAGGCTCGCTCCATCGTAGACTTTGTCTCTGTCATCTCTGACATAGACTAGAGTCAAGAGCAAACCCATTACAAATTAAAAAAAAAATAATTGGTTAATTTATAAATTATCATTTTCATCGAAATTATAAATAAATTAATAAGTTATCATTATTATCCTTACTAATCATATAAATGCGAAAGTAAAGTTTGTCTGTCTGTCGCGCTTTCACGCCAAAATTACTGAACCGAATTAAATGAAATTTGCTACAGAGATAGTCTAGAGCCGGAGAACGGACATAGGCTACTTTTTATCCCGGGATCATGTCCCTAGGGACCACACAAAAGCTAGTTCAATACATAGTACAACATATTTTTATGTGCGAGTGTCGCACTTGGTCGGTTTCTGCTTTAGAATAAAAACTCAAGGATTAAAATATGGGCCATAACTTTTACACCTTAACCCAACCTGCCCCTGATAGAATAATTTATGTCACTTCACCATGAAAGCTCAGCGCAGTCATGGGAAGATTACGATCAAAACAATAAACTAAGTCAAATGCCTTGAACTTTACTACATTGAATACCTTATCGTGTTTGTGAATCTATTACACTTATTAATGTTTCGCGGGAACCCCTTTGTTTTATGTTAGCCTAGTAGTCTTGATGGGCAATGCACGTTTGTACATGTCCTAGTTGGATATCAGAAAAAAAGCTGTATTCAGTAAGAATCGAGACGAACCCGACGAGACCGAACCGAGCAGTGGTGGCCCGGTGGTAATGGCTGCGACTACGAGCTGTAGGTCGTAGGTTCGAACCCAGGCAGGCGCTTTACTTTGTGTAAATTATTTCATCACCATTGCTCTCAAATTAGTGAAGGAAAACATCGTTCGAACCAAAAATTCGAAGACATGTGACATCTACTAACCCGCACTGGGCCCGCGTGGTGGGTTACGGCCCACTCTCTCTTACCGAGAGAAAGCCTGTGTCTCAGCAGTAGGAGGGAATATTACAGGCTGATTATGTTTATGCTTATGCAGTAAGAATCAACTCTTTCTTGTAAAACGTTCCAATGCCATCATGATTCCGTTGTGAAAGAGAGGCGGAGATAGCTCCACAGGACGAATAGCACTATCTCTTTTTCACCACGGAATCTTGCTGGCAATGAAACCTCGTAATAGTAACCCGAAGCTATTTTGACTATTCAAAAACAAACAAAAAATGTTTGCAATAATCGCGGTTTAAAGTGCTAAGATATTTGTAATTATTGTTAATCTCACACAGAAAAAGGTTCAAACTCCTTTATAAATTATGGATTTCTTCTTCTCAGCCTACTGACATTTTACTAAACAGTTCTGTTGCTGCTATAATATTTATGTGACGACTGTCGCTTGAAGTACTACTGAAAATATAAAACGAAAACAAAATCACACTAAAAGCAAGGAAGTAAGTACGAATAGAGATATTCTTTTACCTGTATAAAAAGTAATTGCCAGGCGGATATCGTAAAAAAATATTGTAATAGCGACAATGCTATCCTCTGTGAAAATCTGTGAGACGGCGCTATTCAGTCTTAAGATTTATCATCTGCCTAGCATTTTCCCAACCATATTGGGGTCGACTTCCAGTCAAACCGGATTCAGCTGAATACCAGTATTTAACGTGGAGCGGCTGCCTACCAGACCTCCGCAACCCATTAACTGGGTAACACGGTACTTCTTGGCAAGACTGGAGTCAGATTTACTGGCTTCTGACAATCCGTAACGACTGCCAAAGATCTACAAATGACAGCCGGGACCCACGGCTTAACGTGCTTTCCGAAGCACGGAGGAAACTTGTTATGTTAAGACGGTCACCCATCCACAGACCAACCTTGGCAACCGTTGCTTAACCTTCAAGATCGACCCGTGCGGCTGTTATTATTTGGGTATAATTTAGACGGTCAAAAAAATAATATTTTTAAGACTCTAAGCCTAGGCACCAAAATGGATCAACGGTCACCAAATTCTATCCAACTCAACTGTGATTGCCATAAAATGTAGGCTTGGGGTTACAAACTGGATAAAATAGGTTAGAATTGTGACCAACCGCGCGCGAGCCGAGCGAGCGAAGCGAGCGGTGCCGCGGCAGCGGCCGGCGAGCGCTACTTCTCGAATATTATTTGGTGACCATTTATCTGTTTTGGTAACCGTTTAGAACTTTTTTGGTAGTAAAATAGGTACTTTTTTGGGCGGTGTTTAAACACAAGCCTTATTATTTAGCCACGAGCTCCTCAGTCTTAAGATTTCTAAGAATACCCAATGACACGAAATCTTGGCTACAAGAGACTCATGATACAAAATCTTGGCTGATTTCTGCTAAACGACCGCCAAATTGATATCGATGTAGGCGGGAAACAGCTGTCACTTTATGTGCAGAAGATTGACAAATTGTACTGTCAGAAATAGGAAACAGACGTACTGATTTCGCCAAAGTTGGCACAGAAGAAGTATTCAGAAATGGCCAACAAAATCACATGAAGTCTCAAGGCTCTACCAGAGCAATCATTATTTAAGTTTGGGGGCGTATAGTACGCCCTGAAGTATGTACCTACAGATAACAAAGTTATTTGGTACGCAGGCAACTAACTTGTAACTACTCTTAAACAACGTTGTTGTGTTGATAATTACTGTACACGACACTCGTAAGTATGTCAAAAGCTTAAAAAGTTTAGCACGCTTTAGAATTAGAAATAAATATTGGCAGTGCAGTGGAAAAAATAATCTTTTGCTTGTATACCTAAACGCTTTGATGACTGTACCCCGAAACAATTTTTGACAGTTTTATGGGGGTTGACAGTACACGTGATAATTAACAAATTTTTTTCTAACTTATAATGTAAACAAATCTGTAAGTAAATAAAAAAACAGCTGTTCAGTGAATTTACTTAGTCAAGATTAATCACAGATGAAAACTGTTCATCATGAAGAAATAATGCGAAAATGAGTTTATACGCTCACGCTATATTATTACGCTTTTACACCTTAATCACTGAACCGATATTGACGAACATCTTCAGAGATATATTTTTTGTGCGAAAATACAATATGAGTAGGAACTTGTACCCCCTGAAAAATTTCCAAACAAAAAAGTCGCTCTGTAGATTTTAATAGAGATTGAAAGCCGGACTTTATTTTTTCTGTATCCTTTTTTGGGTTCCGTACCCAATGGGTAACCAACGGATCCCTATTACTAAGCCTCCATTACCCGTCCATACGTCTGTCTATCAGCGGGCTGTATCTCAAAAACTGTAATACGTTGAAATTTTCAGTGTGTTCATTTCTATTGCCGCTAAAACAACAAATAATCAAAAAAAAATAAATTAGGTTTAGGTTTAAAGAATTTTATTCTCATAAGAACTTAAATAACAGTTCACTTAAAATGAGATACAAATAGTGCTTACATCTAAAAATATATATTTGCCTCTAGGGTGTTGGCAACGTTACAGGGTACACAATATGTTTTTTAAAAACATATTGTGTACATATTGTAACATATTGTATTAAATTAAAAACTAAATGCTCCCAAGAATGTGTTTTTTTTCGGTTTATGGTACGGAACCTTTGTGGGAGAGTCAGAGGCGCACTTGGCTGGTTTTTTCTATGCCTGAAGCCCAAATCCTTTACTAAAAAACTAATTTTGTATCCAACAACTTGCCCAGTGAAACTAGCACATTGACCTTCAACTCAGCAGTAACTATCAACGAAATCGTTTGTATAAATCAGATAGATTTATTGCGTCGTCTAGTTAGCTTTATACCCCAGTTTACTGTTAACGAATAAACTTTTTATGACTTATTATCGTCAATAGCTTGAATAACTGTTTGTTTTTCGTTGGAGATAATTTGGCAATAGCTTTAAGATTTTTATTTGATGAAAAATCATCAAATGACTCCTTCCGACTCCTGTCAGACTCTTACTGACTAAAACTTATCCGTGTTCCTACTAATGCCCTTTGCGTTCCAGGGCCGCGGTGACACTTTCGAACAAGCCCAAGAGACTGGCGGCATTGCCACGTTGAATGGCAATGCTTAATCTCTTTATATAATTGAGTGGTCTGTCAAAAGATGACACCCCGTAAAGCAGATTTGAGATTTCCTAAGATTGTATGACTAATAAATGCCTGTCAAAGAATTACGAATTAAAGCCAAGAGAAATGCCCTATTTTTTATTTTTTTTTTAATAAATTTCGATGGCAGTGATCCATATTTTTGTTCGTAACTTATAAACATTCTGGCATTCATTTTGTGCAGGCCTACCAAGACCCAACAGAAGATGTTCGGGCGTCTTCGACCTCCTTCGGCTGACGTCGGGCAGCGGCGAGAGGGGGCGAGAAGCGCGGGCGCGCGCATCGTTGGTTCTGGAGTCCCTTCATTTCGCTATCGGCAGTGCGATAAACATGTCGAAGTGAAGACTAGGTCGGTTTACTTTGAGATGTTTACAGAATCGACCGGGGCGGTCTGTAACGATGATACGCGCTCTCATTCACCAATATTGTAGCTACTGGAGAATTCAATATTCAGTTTATATAATCTACTATTATTATAAAAAGTCCTTGAATTGGTCCCTAACAGAAGGCGAATACATGCTGAAAAAAAAATACTATCTATTTTGTACGGGTATTACAGACGACATTGTCTTCAAATAATTACTACTTTTACTGAGAAACATTACTATACGAATCCGAATAGAAACTATAATAGAGATTTCCAAACCCACTTACGACGACGACGAAGTTTGCAAATAAAAGTTTTTCACTCGTGGAGGACCTTTGACTGACCTACCTACTTAACTAGAGGCAATATGTGGCCCTATACTTGAAAATTTTCGAAAGTTCCTTTCATATTCCCACATTTACCGCACGAGTAACTTATTTAAAAACAGTAGCAAAAGTGAACACGTGTCCAAGCTCTCGAACATAACACAGGTTTCAGCTATTTTTAAAACAAGAATAGTCTGAAAAATAACGTGGGTTTCGAGAATAAAAGTTTCCCTTGAACACTAAATTGAAAGCAAACCCTTTGAGGAACATATCGCCGCGTGTCGTTTTCACGAGTTCCTTTTCTCAATGAAAACTCTGAACTCGATTTGTGACGAACTTTTATTCTTTTAAACGGAAGAGTTTCGTGTATTGATAAAATGCCCTTAAATCTTGAATTTATTTCGCAAATACGGTAATCTTTGTAAAAAATTGCAAAAAGTGTAGGCTGCGGAGATCGTAGCACAGTTTGAGCTACGGCATAGCCGAGTTCGTAGCATAGTGCTATGGAGCGAAACGTAAGGCTGCCTGTCCATTACAGCGGAGCGGAGCGGAGCGGAGAAATTTTAACCAATGGAATTGCATAAAATCTCCGCACCACGTAAGTTACTGACATTTGGACTGACACGACTGGTTAATATTTCCCCGTCACTGCGTCGCTCCGCGCAAATGAACAGGCAGTCTAAAAGTCTCTCCCTTGAACATTAAATTGAAAAAAAAACCCCAACAACATATCCGTGTTGTTTTTACGAGTTCATTTTCTCAATGAAAATTGAACTCGACTTGTGAAGAACATTTATTTATTTATTTAATTTAATTACAACGGTTGAAAACCAATTACAGTAACTAAAAACAAACCACAGAACTAAAAATATACAAAAAAGGAAAACAAACACAGATAAAGATTAAAAAAAAAACAGAAAACAATAAAATAAAATAAAGATAAGCAACTCTTTCATGAATCCCTCTCACAGTACTTCTGACACACCAATAAAATCATTTACCTTAAACCTTAAACCTGATGACACGATTTTTGTAATCAATTTATTTTTACCATAGACAGAGTTGCGGTCACCTGATGGATAACGATGATATGGTCGGCAATGAAGCACGCTGGTATAGAAGTAACCTATTCACTCTTGAATTAAAGATTTGTTAGCTATTTTTAGGGTTCCGTAGCCAAATGGCAAAAAATGGAACCCTTTTGGATTCGTCATGTCTGTCTGTCTGTCCCTCCGTATGTCACAGCCACTTTTCTCCGAAAATATAAGAACTATACTGTTGAAAATTTGTATGTAGATGTATTCTGTGAACCGCATTAAGATTTTCACACAAAAAGAAATCAAAAAACGTGCTCCACAGGCCCGCTCGCCGGGAATCACCCTGCTACTCCCGATACCTGGCCGTCTTCTTCTGCTACGGCGGCTAAGGCGTGAGGTTTGCCTTTATCACACGCGTCCCGCCTTCTCCTTCGCTTGAATTACTACTTAGCAGAAGGAGGTGACTGCTTCCCATGCCCTCTCGCTGCTTACCATGGATTAAAACAACGCCGGACGTGAGAGATTGCTGCCGCCGATTGCCACTACGAAGACAGAAGGTGCTTTGCCCAAGCAGGGCAGACGTTCACCGTCTACAGTGGTGACACACGGGCGTGTCCTCCCGCCAAATCCGAAACAGGTACCGAAACACCACGTTCGGTTAGTACTTGTGTCAGGCGGAAGGTGAGGACGCTGTGACGCCTCTCAAGCCACTCCTCAAAGACTTATCACCACAATAGTAGCGTGCCCAGCGCTGGGTATAATCGTCCACTTTATCTATAATAGAGTATTTAACTAAAAAAATATCACTAGTCCGTCTGACAGATTTTCAAAAAATATTGGACACATATGTGACGTAATGTGGCTTGGTAAAATTGTACGTCATGCGTGTCTTTAACTCACTGTATCCTCTTCATTTTTAATTTACGTGAAAAAAGAAAAAAATACGTGTCCAATATTTTTTGAAAATCTTACAGACGGACAATTTTTTTTTTTCAGTAAAATACCCTATTCTATATTATTTAACAATTTCACAATATTTACTAAGTATGTAATATAAGGTAAAGTTTGTGAGTTTGTGATTTTGTGAGGTAATCTCTGGATCTACTGAACCGATTTTGAAAATTCTTTTACCAATAGAAAGCCACGTTATTTGTGAGTATCATAGGCTAAATACTAACCCGAAAAATACCGTCCAACGAAGTGGGCACGGATCAGCTAGTATTTAATACTAGTATTCATTTGCATCATTTATCTTTGGAAGCCGACTCCAAACGTAGACTCGAAAAAGCTAGACAGCTAATGATTTGGAGTTGCTCTTAGTTCTTTTATAAAGGTAAAATGTGACGTCACACGCTCGTCCTTATGATAATAATAAATTTAGTTTTCTTTACCAAAATAAACCGATAAATCTGTCAGTTGTAAATGTAATACATTTATTGGAAATTTATGAGTCTTGAAAGTTTCAAACTTCTCCAACTTGTTGCTTCATGCGGTTTCATAACTTCTAGAACTTTGTATTCGTGTCAATTCAAGTTCCATCTATTTTGATCTTCCACTATAAGTTCTCTGCCGTCTATGGGCGGACATAAGAATAAATGCATGACTGAAACATTGGCATAACTGCTACAGGCAAAACTCTTTTTTTAGGATGGAAAATCATCAAAATGAATCCTCCCGCTCTGGACGGAGCAGAAGGGAGTGTCAGACTCTTACTGACTAAAACCTACCGTGTTCCTCCCAATGCCCTTTGCGTTCCAGGACCGCGGTGACTTCTTCAAACAATGTAACCCTGGCAGGAAATGAATGGAACCTAGCAATAAAGTCTGTAAGATTGTAGTATTTTCCTGGATTTGCTCTTATTTAAAGTGCCGTACTTCTTTCTTGGTGTAGTACCACCATCATTTATCTGCCTAGGTTTTTCTCAACTATGTTGGGGTCGGCTTCAAGTTGTACTGAATGCATATTATGTCACATTCCAGAAATATGGTTATACAATACTCTTTGGAAAGAATTATGTTAGAATTTTTAGTCTATCATCATCATCTGCCTAGCCTTTTCCCAACTATATTGGAGTCGGCTTCCAGTCAAAGAATTTTTAGTCTATAACTACTGATAAAGATGTTCAAATGGCTTCCGGGGCTTAGCGTGTTTTGCCAGGCATGAAGAAGTCTCGGTACCTAACAGATGCTCACCCATCTACCAATGCACGTTTTAAAGCAATGCTTAACTTTGAAGATCGACACGGCTGTTGTTATTTAGCCACGAGCTTCTTATTGTATCTACTACTAATCCAAGCCACATATTCATAAGTAAAGGTTGATACCATCATAATTTACCAAAAACAAATATTAATCATTCTTTAATCCGAATCGAAATGCTTCCTCTAAAATTGAAATCGTACCAACATTCAAATTCGCGCTGTAATGAATACCTCTCATTTCTCTTACCTCAGAATCTTCAAATTTTTCATCGCAGTAACATTTGTAAATGTCGCATTTACACTCGTATCCGAAGACGAAAAATGAATGAAATTCTTGATCAAAATTCCAAGAAATTCAGGAAATATACTGTGATTAAAACCTGCTTAATTTTGCCGTGAAATGTTTCGCTTTGGAGTATCATTCCGTTCTGAGTAATCTGCTTTCATCTGGAAGTTTACGGTGGACAGCAGAAATAAGTAGAATTTTAGATTTATTAATATACTGTATCAGCGGACTGCATGGTTTTGAGTCGTATTACTTGGAATGGTATTAAGTTTTATTTATAACCATCCTCCCCAGTTTTCATACAGGGTTATGTGTAAAAAACACAAAATGGAATATAAAGCTAGAAAGCTGATATTTTTATTTATTTTATCAAACTTATACTATCTTTACAGACCCATGCGACAGTACAGCCAACAACAAGAATATTGTATACATTTTTTTTTTCAGAATAAGTACCTATTCAAATTAATTATCATAGCAAATTACCGCTAGTGCCACCTTGTTAAATTCAATCAAAGTACAGATGAATAGGTCTGAGTTTTGTGTATTGTATTAAGAGTGCGAAGTGCGCGTGTCAGAGGCGTCTCCTTGAGCAGGTTTGTTCTCGCCCTCGGCACCCTCAACAGTGGTGGCCGAAGTCGGCGCCAAACATATCTGTTAGGGACACATAGCCACAATTACTCCAACAAAGTTGCATTATAAAGTTTCCCTCGCAGTATTTTAAAAATGTAAAGCACACGAGCAAGTTCCCTTCTAACCCTAATTTAAAATAAACAAGGTGGGATACATTAGAGGAAAGAAAGGGTAAACACCATAAAGTTTCATGTAAAGACATCAAATGAATTTGTTCTGTACTTGCTCCAACATAAAACTATATTTAGTTTCATGCGGACCAGATGACCGCATTCCATTCAAACTAGCTTCTCACTAGGGCATTATAAGCGCAACGACTGCCTTAATGTTGGAAAAGTCTTTAGCCAAAATCTAAATTTCGATACGCTTTTTACATATTTTAACAATATGGTACTTAAATGTCAATTCGGCGTTAACCGTCAGTCCTAGGTCTTAACTTCCGTCTCACGGTCCAATGGGTTGTTGTTAATGCTGTACCCGTATTGCAGCGGAGTTCGAGCTCGGGAGAAACTGATAACCACACACTTTGAGTTATTAACTTCCAAAAGGTTGTCTTGACTCCATTTCACTACCCTATTAATGTTACTTTGTAACTTCATGTAATCGTCTAAATTAGTTTCAGGGAGATAAAGCTTCAGGTCGTCAGCAAATAGTAAGCATTTTGGCAAGTGGTTTATAATCGTGTGTGTGTGTACTTTCACTTCTCAAGAGGTTGTTAGTGTTTTACAAATAAAAGTGATATCTCACACACATGTCTTAGCCATACCGTAGAATTGGCCATTTCATGATGTGACTGAAGTTACGCATCCTACCACGGAGAGGTTAGGTTCAAATGGGAAAACGGGAGCTTAGTTCGCTACCAAGCCTCCTTTAGATGGTAAAAGTTAGTGTAAATATTTCAAACACGCTTCTGACAGTGGCTTGACACCCGTAAAAGTAAAACTCACGGAAATATACTGCCGAAATAAAAATGTGTGATATTAAGATGAATTAAAACCGCGCAAGCAAATACCATCTACCTTTCTATTGTAAAACTAATCCACCATTGACTCAAAGATGCCATAAGAGCAGACCACTAAGACGCTCTTAAGGTTACCTCTCAACAATAATCCAACTCATCTCTTTGTAGAGTCTTGAGAAATGTCTGAGGGATTATATTGGGAAGATGAACTGTACATTTGTACCTTTATATATATATATAGTTTCGATTGATTGAACAGTTTGTTCGTTTGTTCAAAGTGGATACCTAATTAATCTTTACCGGAAAGTGTTACAAAATGACTAATTTATGAATAATTACTTTGTGATAAGCTGTAGATTTAAGTGTTTTGTAAGGTGTTGTGAATACTCCGATCAGTATACACTGATCTGAGGAGCTCGTGGCTAAATAATAACAGCCACACGGGCCGATCTTTAAGGTTAAGCAACGCTTGCCAAGGTTGGTCTGTGGATGGGTGACCATCTTAACATAACGAGTTTCCTCCGTGCCTCGGAAAGCACGTTAAGCCGTTGGTCCAGGCTGTCATTTGTAGATCTTTGGCAGTCGTTACGGGTTGTCAGAAGCCAGTAAATCTGACTCCAGTCTTGCCAAGAAGTACCGTGTTACCCTGTTAATGGGTTGTGGAGGTCTGGTAGGCAGCCGCTCCACGTAAAATACTGGTATTCAGCTGATTCCGGTTTGACTGGAAGCCAACCCCAATATAGTTGGGAAAAGGCTAGGCAGATGATGTGATGATGATTTGCATGTTATTGATGTGTGATGTAACCTATCAGGCCTTGCAAAATTTAAAGACAATAGACTACGCCCCATATATATAATAATATAATATAATATTCCACACAACTATATGTGGGACGGCCGGGCCTGACGGGCGTGACATCACTTAGATTTAGTTAGGTTAGGCTTAGGTTTAGTTATTATAAACAAATGTACAATGAAGATTAGAGTAGTGACCTGTAGCGTGTTCTTTCTTCAGTTTGATTAAATAGTCCGTATTGTAAAGACGTTAAGTTTTATTTACTCTAGACTTCTTCTATAAATAATTAGTTACTGGAAGTAGGTAAGAGTAGTAACAAAACGCTTGATTTACGGCAAAAGTTTAACCTTTTGGCTCACCAATGCCCCACCGTTGTATCGCAAATGGAACCTTTTGATTCCACCGGTGCACGTAGAAGTTAATAGATTTTAAACTTCTCTTCTCCAACATCCCGAGACCTACAAAATAAAAACAGATTTAGGTACTGATTTAGACCCTACTTTTCTCAAACCTAGCTTCACCAGCCTTCAATTTTGATTCCTGCGTGTAACGGACACAAAGACAAACGAGCTACTCAAAGTACGGAACAGTGAATCCTAAACGAAGTAGCTGAGCCTAGCTTTGTTTTGTTTTTAGATCTAGAAATATATTTTTACGCCTAGAAACACTGAACCCTTTTTTTGTGCTACGTTTTTCTAGATGTCTGGGTTTCTTAAGTCGGTAGGTAGTACCTGCCAGTGTTAAGAATACAATAAGAGTGCCTTTTTTATAACTTCTTACAAGTATTTGAATTCATTATCTACAATACAATCTATCAACGTTAATCGGGTTAATAGAGGTGAATAATATGCCTCAAAATTTATGATGTTGAGATTTTTTTGACAAATCATTTCAGGACGTACAAAATAACGTCCTGAAATGCTTTGTCAAAAAAATCTCACTTCAAACAAATAGGCGAAGGTAATAAAAAACATATTTTTTCATTAAAATTTTTTTGGTCCACTTAAATAATTAGTGTTATTTTTCTTAATCATTTTATTTATGTTGTCCTTCAAAATAAAAAGAAAATAGATTGGATTTCTCATTTTTTCATTGTTTACTTAATAAACAATTTGTATTAAGCTATTATGTTTTTACTTCCCATTGTTTTTCTCAGTCTACTTAATGAAACATCCTTTAGATTTTAAAAATATTTATCAGATTTTGAGTTATTTGAAAAAGGCCAAACCTTTCTTTCTTTTTTTCAGTAAATTGTTTATAACTTTTTTTAAATTTTGGAGCGTTACTTTATTTTATTCAAAAATCATCTACATGCTCTTCCAAATCGAATGACATCTCTCTCATATTTTGCCGAGACTGCTGAAAAAAGTTGACCAAGAAAAAGCCGGCCAAGCGCGAGTCGGACTCGCACACGAAGGGTTCCGTACCATAAACCTTAAATTTTATTATTTGTTGTTATAGCGGCAATAGAAATACACAATGTGGGAAAAATTCAATTTTTATTTTTTTATTTAGGAATTGTCTTGCTTTTGACCACAATCACGCCTGATGGAAGGCGATAGATGAGGTCTATGATGGAGCGAGCGTGCCCAGAAGATGCCTGTTCACTCTTGCTTTGAAGGCAGACGGGTTATATGTGGACGGGAACACAGATGCTGGCAGAAAATTTCACACTTTAGCTGTGCGTATAATAAATGTGGAAGAGAAGCGCTGGGTACGACTAGTCGGGATATCGACCAACTGTCTACCTATAACGGTTCTTGAGATATAGCCCTCAGACAGACAGACGGACAGACGGACAGCGGTGGCTTAGTAATAGGGTTCCGTTGGTTACCCTTTGGGTACGGAACCCTAAAAATCTCTCTTGTTGACTAGACTAGAATGTCTTCTTCGTAATTAGATTACATGCTTTAATCCTAGTTACGTAATGCAATTAAGACTTCTATGTTACGACAACAATATCACAACAAACACACAATATTGAAGGCAAAACGTTGACCTCGTTGTCCGAAATATTTCATTTATACCCTCCGTACCCTTTCCATTAAGCTGCTCCACATTATACACAGCCGTTGTGGGCATGATAACCGAGGACAGGTCAAATTATCATTGCTTTCTGAGGACAAACGTCACAAAAGACTATAAATTATTTATAAATACTTTAAATTAATGCGTTCTAATTTTAAAATTCATGATTTCCACTTTTTCAAGAATCGAACTCGAGACTAAAGTTAAAATTCTGATTTATGCTCGGAATATGAATCAATTAAATTGTGCTCGGTTCGCGGTGGAATTTATTGAATTGAATTAAATCATTGGTTGGTTTGCACTTTTGTTTGCTAAATGCGGTTTGGAAATGAATTGAATATTTTATTTACTTTTGTTGCCTCGCTAATACATTTAAATGCGTTGTGTTCTAGTGGCCACCAGCTGTTTTCCTAGTTAGTTTTGTTTGGAAAACAAAACGAACTAGGAAAACAGTTGCTCAATAAAAATAAAGTGGTGACTTTGTTTGTACTACTCACAAAATAATGCCGAAGACTGATCTATATTTTTTTTGTTTTCTTTAATACTGACAATCTTTATAATACTTGGTAAAAGAAGCGCGCTTATACAACTTGATAAACATTTACGGATGGTCAGTTTTGTGTGGCTAGTTTTAGATGCAGCTTTGCTCGAAAATTATCCCAGGAAAGTATACCCTCGGTTCGAAAAGTACTCTTTCATCCGAATTCGTGCCGTAAAAAGGTAGCAAACAAACATTGTTTCTTTCGCATTTAAAATATTAGCATAGACTAGTTTTCGCCTGTGACTTGGTACACGCATATTCCGTTTATCCCGTTCCCGTAAGAATATCGGGAAATCCTCTCTTAGTGCTAGTATGGACTAGTTTTCGCCTGTGACTTGGTAAACGCATATTCCGTTTTTCCCGTTCCCGTAAGAATATCGGGAAATCCTCTCTTAGTGCTAGTATGGACTAGTTTTCGCCTGTGACTTTGTACACGCATATTCCGTTTATCCCGTTCCCGTAAGAATATCGGGAAATCCTCTCTTAGTGCTAGTATGGACTAGTTTTCGCCTGTGACTTTGTACACGCATATTCCGTTTTTCCCGTTCCCGTAAGAATATCGGGAAATCCTCTCTTAGTGCTAGTATGGACTAGTTTTCGCCTGTGACTTTGTACACGCATATTCCGTTTTTCCCGTTCCCGTAAGAATATCGGGAAATCCTCTCTTAGTGCTAGTATAGACTAGTTTTGGCCTGTGACTTTGTACACGCATATTCACTCCCTAAGGAACCTACTCTTTTACGACCAGTAGTTTCGTCTGTGTGCTGTCTGTCAGTCTCTCAGTATCGGAAAAATGTTATATATTCATCATCTGCCTAGCCTATTTCCCAACTATATTGGGGTCGGCTTCCAGTCAAGCCGGATTTAGCTGAATACCAGTATTTTACGAGGAGCGGCTGAGGAAGAATGTTATATATTAGGATTATCATATTACTCGTAGTTTCAATTTAAGTTTTTAGGGAACAATTTATTTTCCACCAGAAAAACAAAAATGTACAAACGGTACACAGAACAAAATGTACGTTTGCACTAAAAAGGCTCACAAATAAACAGCGAACCATTTGTTCTGTACAAATGCTTTTAACACCGCAGGAACGTGGCTGTGGAAATTAGGCTGTACTTATCGCAAACATCTTATTTGAGGCACATTCGTGTATCCCGTTTGTTTAGAACGTATTTTGTAGTAAGTAACTATTGCCCATGTTTTGGTTTGTTTACTGTCATCAAACTTGTGTTAAATCCCTTTTGTGATTAGAAAAATACTAAGATACCCTAATACACCTTTACACCTTCTCAGCAAGGAATTGAGTGGTTTAATGACTGTGATTTCTGTATGATAATGATCAGTGGCGTGCCGTAGATGCAAGCCAGCAAGATTCCCTAGTCCCATATACACAGTGCCAGTTTAGTCTCTCCAGACTCTCATATCATTTATGTTATAAAATACTAACTCAGCTGTTTTAGTTATTTTTATTATGTTATATTTCGATGTTATAATGATATAATAAATAAACACGTAGCAATTTTATAGCACAGAATTCAGTACAGAAACAGCACGAAGCAGTGGGTCGGCGTGATAGCGATGAGTTATATTATGGTGTTTTCTTTTAACGAGTTATGACCTATGCTGGCCAATGCTGGCTTGCACCTACGGTTCGCCATTGATAATAATGATGTTCCTTCTGTATGACAATGAAGCGAGAAACACACTGGTCCTACATACGCAACATAAGCAACGCTTTTGTATCGTATCGTTTATTGCGTTGCATACGATAAGTGTGTTTCTACTGCATAGTTTTTCATATAAAATCAAGAGTCCAGATATCATAATGCGTTGCATACGTTGCGTACGTGGGACCAGTTTGTCTCTAGCTTGATGTTCCTTCTATAAAATAATGATGTTCCAGAATGATATTTTTTTTGTAAAAAGTTTTTTATTGTTTACTTTTAAGTGGTGGTACTTGGACGATGTCTTCGTCTCCGCAGAAATTGAAATAAGCAAAGATGCTCGTAAAATAAAAACTACTGAACCAAACTAAATCAAATTTTGACGGGACCAAATGGCAAGTAAACCGCATCGAACAAAACAGTATCACAGAAATCGAGCC
This sequence comes from Lacanobia oleracea, assembly GCA_950371165.1. Taxonomy (NCBI): domain Eukaryota; kingdom Metazoa; phylum Arthropoda; class Insecta; order Lepidoptera; family Noctuidae; genus Lacanobia; species Lacanobia oleracea. Next base: position 23,426,889 of record OX493396.1, read on the forward strand.
GTAGGTGCAAGCCAGTATAGACCAGCATAGGTAATAACTGGTTAAAAAGAAAACACCATAATATAACTCATCGCTATGAAGCCGACCCACTGCACCGTGCTGTTCCTGTACTGGATTCTGTGCTATAGTGATATTAAATTGCTACGTGTTTATTTCTTATATCATTATAACATCGAAATATAACATAATTAGAATAACTAAAACAGCTGAGTTAGTATTTTATAACGTAAATGATATAAGAGCCTTTTTTTTTTTTTTTTTAGGATGGGAAATCATCAAATGACTTCTCTCGCTCTGGGTACAGCAGGAGGGAGTGTCAGACTCTTACTGACTAAAACCCATCCATGTTTCTCTTAGTGCCCTTTGCGTTCCAGAGTACGGTGCCTCTTTCGAACGAAGTCCGCAGCAAATGATATAAGAGCCTAGAGAGACTAAAATGGAACTGTGTATAGGGACTAGGGAGTCTTGCTGGCTTGCACCTACGGCACGCCACTGTACCCACCGAATTGAAAGTCTCCTTTTTTGGAAATCTGTTAAAAAAGCGATTGTCAAAAGATCGAATTGTTTGATGATTTATGATATAACGTGATATTTTTGGTAGCGGCGTAAACTTATACGTTAGGGACTTTTCGAAAATCGTAATCGCTGATACATTGAGACTTCGTATAGAGCCCAAGAGGTTACTTGGAGAAGTGTTATATCTACTTATCTTCCACAATAGAGTTAAATTACAAAAAATACAATGTCTCTGTTATAGAATATCAGTAGATAAGAAAGAAGAAAAAGAAAGAAATAAAGAAAAACTGTTTATTTACGTGAATTGACGCACATAAAATTGATACAATAGTTTTTACTGCACGCGGTAACTGTACCTAACTGTGTCTGAAATGCTACTAGTATGTTAGTACGTGTTATTTGATGTTTGATTAAATATTCAATTCCATTTAACATTGCCATGTGTGAAACAGCAAAGCTTATCGGAAATTAATTCATGTTGTGATACTGAAATGATTTTAATCAATTGAGTATGATAGAATTGTTGTTTGTTTACATAAATAAACATTCATCATCTGCCTAGCCTTTTCCCAACTATATTGGGGTCGGCTTCCAGTCAAACCGGATTTAGCTGTTAACCAGTATTTTACGCGGAGCGGCTGCCTGCCAGACCTCCACAACCCTTAATGGGTAACACGGTACTTCATGGCAAAACTGGAGTCAGATTTACTGGCTTCTGACTATCCGTAACGACTGCCAAAGATCTACAAATGACAGCCGGGACCAACGGCTTAACGTGCTTTCCGAGGCACGGAGGAAACTCGCTATGTTAAAATGGTCACCCATCCACAGACTAAACTTGGCAAGCGTTGCTTAACCAACTGCTTATATAAGTAAACATTATTAATCTCTATAAATGTCTCTCTACTATTTTATTTCTGTTCTCTACAGTGTCCCTGCCCCTATCGGCTATTTTCCGCCTTCTTTTAAAACATGCAACTGATTTTAATAAAGCTTTCACTTAAAAAAAAGAACAGTGAACGAGGACGATTTATTTATATAATTAGCTCCTGAATATTTATTATTTTTAAACTTAGTCATTTCATAGATTAAATTGTTTTCAACAATCTTAATCAAAATTGATATCATAACGTGCGTAATATTCTAATATGTAATACCCATTAATACAATCATCATGACCCCAAAAGATCCTTGCATGCCGTGATCGTTCAATATTTTAATAAAATGCGGAAATGACACGTAATAGCGCCACTTGAAAGAACCGTCATTTCCTACGCACGCGATATTATTGTCAAAGGGTGACATGCAGATAGGATACAGGTTTGCAAGGGGTTATTTTTTAATGACCAATCAATTACTAGATTTGCTGCACACCTAACACAGTATGTTTCCTTTTAACCCAAAGGTATGGTACCAGTCATGGTAGAGAATGCCTTGGTGCATTAAGTCCGCCTATGTACCACTACTGTACATGAAGTTTAAAATAAATAATAAATAAACATTATCTCAATAAATATATTTTTAGGGCGTTGCGATTGGAATTTGACAAAGATATAGATAGGAACCATGAACCAAGGGTTGATTAATTTATTCGACTTCTGAAAAGCAAGTTGAATAATATCAAAACAATTTTATAATCTCAACACTTAATAATCCGTAAATAGTCGAGTAAGGTGACTTAAATAGCCACGAGCTAAATAAATCAACATACAAAAAACCGCACGACACATATATTTTATTTGTTAATAAAGGCTGTTGCCTTTACTGAAACTCTACATAAAACCAAAAGCACATTATTTACTAACTTCAGCCGCTTACCAAAATTACAAAAACTAACGTGAACATCAAATTCTCATATTCGCTGCCAAACACAAGGATTTATTTATTACGTGTTTTCTCGCAAAAACACATTATTTCGATCGTGTAGGCAATAAACCGTTGAACGATAAAATCTCATCTCATTTTGTGTTATAATCTGTGGCTACCTTGGTAATGGTCATTTGTGACTGAACTGAGTTACGTCTGGAGTCCATACAAATTGGGGAATGGACGGTAATGGGTTTAGATCAAAATCTTGCTTGTGCTATATATGTTGATATTTTATTTATTTTTCTTTTGTTTGCATACGTTCACAGTGTGTTCGAGTTAGAACAATTAACTTATGGACCACAGGCGTAACACGACGACGAGTAAGCGCGTTTTCTTTGTTTAATATCTACAGATGACTCATGAAAACTCGTTTTCCCATTGTCGCATTGCGCCTGTCTGTGGAAGCATTAAAATTTGAAAAATTGATTAATAAAGTCGTCGTGATTAATAAGTAGATATTTTTATGGGCTTGACTCTAAAGTGGTAGCCATATCTTGTTCCTGGCCGTTTGTGATTGAACTAAGTTACGCCTGGAGTCCATAAAAATTAGGGTATATCAAACAATAGCATAGAGATTAAAATCTTTATGCTATTGTTTGATATGAATGTAAGCGATGTTATCATAAGGATCATAGTTTGTTCCTGAATAGAATTATATATTGAAGGCTACAGACAAAACAAGACAATGTTAGAATGCATTTTCGTTGTTTATTTTATCTGCTACCGATAACTGATGAAAGATCGTTGTTGCATTGTCGCGGCGCACCTGTCTGTGGCCCAACATCAGAAAAAGGGAAAATTGTCATCAGTCTTGTTGTTGTATTTGACAAGTAGATGTTTTTGGCCTAACTCAATAGAAATCAACTGCCTAGCCTTGACTACATTGGGGTCGGCTTCCAGTCTAACCGGATTCAGCTAAATACCAGTGTTTTACGTGGAGCGGGTGCCTACCAAACCTACGCAACCCATTAAATGGGTAACACGGTATTTCTTGGCAAGACTGGAGTCAGATTTACTGGCTTCTGAAAATCCGTAACGACTGCCAAATATCTACAAATGACAGCCGGGACCTACGGCTTAACGTGCTTTCCGAGGCACGGAGAAAACTCGGTATGCTAAGATGGTCACCCATCCACAGACCAACCTCGGCAAGCGTTGCTTAACCTTTAAGATCGACCCGTGCGGCTGTTATTATTTAGCCACGAGCTCCTCCTAAAAACTACTCAATAAGTCAATAGTAATAATCATATCTAATTCCTGTTTTTTATGTTATTTCTAATCGCTAAATAATATTTTTCCAAAACCATCTCTATGCAACGCGGCATCCGCTTCCAGATTTATAATATCGAGATAAGGAGAGTGGAACCGGGTCAAATGGACCATAACTCTGCTGAGAGGTCCGGGGTTCCTTCATAATAATATACATCTGGTATACATTATGTTATGCATGATGAGGTTTCCAGATGGGGCTGCATTTGCAAGGCGGACACCGAAAACAAGTTTTATCATGATTTTGGTGAAACTTAAATGATTTTGGTGTAAATCGAATGAGGTAAGTAAGTTTGTAAGCAACTATATAACATCTTACTCTTAAATAATATTTTAAGAGTAAAAGTTCGTATGTTTTATTTTTGGAAGTTTAAATGATCCATTGTTGATCATATCTCAACGGCTAATAAAATGCGACTTGTTGACCCGCGCAACTTCATCTGCTCCGCTCCTATTGGTCTTAGCGTGATGATAACTTTCCTCGATAAATCGGCTACCTAACAATGAAATAATTTTTCAAATCAGACTAGTAGTTCCTGAGATAAGCGCGTTCAAACAAACAAACAAATATTTTTTTCAGCATTATATATTAAGTTTAAGTAAGTGTAGATATTGAAGAATAGATTTTTATAGTAACTTGGCACACAAATCAACCATGACAGACTCCTGTCATGGTTGTCTTGTGTACCTTTGACAGGATATCAGCTCAAAATCAGCTGAGATCCTGTCAAAGGTACACAAGACAACCATCCCCGATAGTAGTGTTTTTCAGCAGCATTGACAGAAGCGATCTCTTTACAAAAACCTTAATTTTGTATCGCAACCCAAAAACTAACTCCACATGTTTATTACCTAATTTCAAGACGGTACCCCAAGTTCCAAGTCGGTCCCGACTTCCGTTACATGTAGTTCGAAGTCTGGAAGTCTGACCGGTCGGGCTTCAAATACCCACTAGTTAATTAACAGAGGTCAGGGCCCAGTCGTTGGAGTAATACTACAATTTAGGTGCATTACTCTGAAACTAGACGGGCGAGTCCAACGTAGTTGGGAGCAAGTTTAATATGGAGGGTACGGTAGACAGAATAAGTCTATGGATATTTTGGTGCAACATAAAGTTTTTGTGAAGATAGCGGTAAGCTCGTGGAGAAATGATACCAGCCGCACGACTCGATCTTCAAGGTTAAGCAACGCTTGCCGTAGTGGGTCTGTGGATGGATGCCGTCTTAACATGACGCCACTCCTCCATGCTTCGCAATAGTCGCGGCTGTCATTTGTAAATTTTGATGGTCATCAGGGCAGGCAGAAGCCAAAAAATATGGCATCAATATCACTGGTGTCAGATTTTCTGGCCAACGGGTATCGTGTTACCCCTTGGTCAGAAAATCTGACAGGTAAGTGACTGGGTTGTGGCAATAAGGCACGTAAAATGCTGGTAGTTAGCTACATTTTGCTCGACTACTGAAAGCCTCAACATTGTTCTAAAATTACTAGGCATATTGATTATGTCAACGGTCTAAGTTGTTTGGGTTTATTACAGACTCAGAGTAAATATGAAATGATTGAAAATCTGAAAAATGTATTTTTATTACAATTAAAATATTTCACGTCATTTTTCTAACTATTAATAGGCACGCGTTCTACCACTATCTTACCTGATGGTAAGCGATGATCTGGTCGGAGATGGAGCACGCTTGTCTAGCTAACTTTACTCTTGACTAAAAGATTTCCAGGTTGTAGCTATCAGAAAACACAGAATTCCAGCAGGAAATTCCACTCCTTAGCTTAGGTACGCAATATGAATGTGTTACCATAACGTTTTGTGCGTCTGGATGGAATGTCCACCGTGCAAATTTTAAAATAACGTTCCCAGGGTACTGACAACGGGGCCTGCTAGGGCCAGTGCCTGCTGGGGCTGCGGACTACGTTCGAAAGAGGCACCGTACCCTGGGACGCAAAGGGCACTAGGAGGAACGCGGATGGGTTTTAGTCAGTAAGAGTCTGACACTCCCTTCTGCATCACCCAAAGCGGGAGGAGTCGTTTTATGATTTCCCATCCTTAAAAAAAAAGGAAAAAAGAAAGTTCGAATTAATTGGTCATTATAAGCATTAACTATCTAACCATAATCTACACTGACAAAGGTTTTTTTTTTAAATATTATTATTGTACCTACAAACATAAGTATAGGCACTAAGACTGAAATATTACCTTTTACTTTCAGAAATCTAAAAGTATTTTTCTAAGAGCACTTTTCTAAAGATGTTCTGCAGAAGATATTTTTCTTGAAAATATTAGTAAGAGGAGAATTCGTTTTATGTTGCATGCATAGCAAACGAAGCGCGTTACCTTTGAGAGCGCACTAGTGGTTTTAGTAATAAAAGTAGGTAATATCTACTAATAGTGAGTTTTTATTTTTATGGTTAAGGTTACTTTTACAACTAGGTACTTTACTAATCCATTTTTCAGGGTTCCGTAACCGAAGAGTAACCAACGGGACCCTATTACTATGCCTCCGCTTTCCGTCAGTCCGTCTGTCTGTCAGCGGGCTGTATCTCAAGAATCGTAATAGGTAGACTATTTCAACTATATATCATTTAAAACAAAACAAAATTAAATTAAATTAAGTTAAATTAACAAGCAAAGGGAACTTCCATACAAGAAAAGTGTTTTTCGGTTTATGGTACGGAACTTTTCGTGTGAGTGCCCGACTCGCAAGCCGGTGTTTATGGTTCCGTACCCAAAGGGTTACCAACGCAACCCTATTACTAAACCTTCGCTGTCCGTCCGTCCATCCGTCCGTCTGTCTGTCAGCGAGCTGTATCACAAGAACCGTAATAGGTAGACAGTTGAAATTTCAGATTGTGTATTTCTATTGCCGCTATAACAAATAATAAAAATTAAGTTTTATGGTACGGAACTCTCCATGTGATAGCCCGACTCGCACTAAGCCGGTTTTTTTTAACTATATTTTGTTTAGTGAAGCTTTACTTAATTTCAGACACCTGAAGTGGTGGGTAAATTTGACCAGACCAATATGGTCCGACGTGGTCGCATATGATGTGATATAGCCCAATGTAGTCCAACATGACCGAACATGGTCCGATATGGTTTGAAGCAAATGTACAGCTATAGAAGCAAATTATACTTCCTATTGTAGTGTTACATTATGGGTAAAACCTGAATGATGCTGACACAGGAATGTGAAGATTGGCAGAATAAAAGAAGCGGCCTATGCTCAGCAACGATAATGATGCCGTCGTGAACCTTTATTCCCGTTGTCCCCGTACACTGTGTCCCCGTCCTACGGGGACAGCGGTACTTCAATTAAATATGAAAAAATACTTCCCGTTGTGTTCCCGCAAGTTGAGTTATTTGTGTAAATTTAATAATTATTTGCAATATTTTTTACCTCAAATTAAAATTCGAATAAATAAATAAATAAATTTTGTTTAATTCCCTTTTTCTTTTACCCATGCTAAAAACTAAGCATACAACTGAATTCAGATTTAAGAGGACAACGACTCGTGAAAAATTTACTTCCCGTTATCCCCGTTAGCCGAATGTTCGTTATGGGGACAACGGGAAATAAATTTAATCACGTCCCGCTGTCCCCGTGACGGGGATTTGGCATACGGGGACAACGGGAATAAACGGTCGTGAAGCTATATTGAGCCTGCATTTTTCCCACAGCCAAGACACATGCCTTCATTGTGAGAGGTAATGCACTATACAACTCCACCTCTTCATGCAAGTTTTAGATCCAATTTGCTGCATAACACTAGATTTTTTCATATGCAGTAACTAATAACAGAACTTTCTATCTATTTTTCTATTTTTAGTAGCTAGGAGTCCAGTTCAGGTTCACGAATAGTTTTAATCAAACTAGAGTTTGATTAAAAGTTAAAAATTCAATTAGGCAGCATGTAGACGGCCATTCTGACTCTATTGCCGTTTTTACAACTGAAACTGTGAAAAAAGTGCTGATTAATTCAGCAGATTAATTTCAGAGCCGTAGCAACGGGTTGGATCTTTGTTTCAGAAGGTATTATAGTACAGTCTAGTTCTCATTATTCATCGTAGCTGTAGGTATAACAGACCAGTAATGGACTGGCTGAAATGAAGTGAATTGCAGATGGAAATGCGGCCTTTGATTAACTGCACCGTCTTACATCCTAGCTTATAATCATGGGTCAAGTAATATGTTGTCTTTTAGGGTTCCGTACCTAAAGGGTAACCAACGGAACCCTATTACTGAACCCCCGCTTTCCGCCCGTACGTCCGTCTGTCTGTCAGCGGGCTTTATCTCAAGAACCGTAATAGGTAGATAGATGAAATTTTCACAGGTTGTGTATTTCTATTGCCGCTATAACAACAAATAATAAAAATTAAGGTTTATGGTACGGAACCCTTCGTGTTCGAGTCCGACTCGCACATGGCCGGATTTCCCATCTGCAGTACTCAGTGGAAACCCAGTGTTTGGAATTTTTCTGTTCTTGCAATAATTAACTTACTGTTTTACTTACTTTTTTCCTATTATAGGAGGCTTACACAAGATTTCTGGATTGAGAATTTGAAATAAAATATGTGTCAAAAGTTTTAGGCTAAGTTTGAAAGGTTTTCATTTTAGAGTAGGGTTTGAAAAGTGCTAAACTTCAAATTATTATTATGGTAACCTGGGATTAAATGTACTCGTAACTAACGAAGTTTCTAGCTAAAGCTTCGGGGAGTATTCCCCGAAGTTTTAGCCAGAAATAACATTACATAATACCAGTATTATGTAATGTTATTTGATAATTCTTAGAAGCTTCCCCAAATTAACAGTGGACTTTAAGGGTGTTTTTCCACCAGAGATGGGCTATGCAGCTATGCTGCGAGAATTTAAAAGCTAAGCCACGTAACTACTAACCTAACCTAACCGTTTCCAATGATGCTAAGCTATGTAGTTGTGCGAGGAAGATGCGCAGCTCGAGGTATGCGATGTATCGACAATAGGGAAGTCATACACTGCTCAGCCTATAGCTACACACCTCGCGACCATCCGTAACACACATCCATAGCACGCATCTATAGCTTGCATCCATAGCACGCATCCATAGCACGCATCTTTAGCAGGCATCCATAGCACGCATCCATAGCACGCATCTATAGCACGCATTTATAGCACGCATCCATAGCACGCATCCATAGCTCGCATCCATAGCACGCATCCATAGCTCGCATCCATAGCACGCATCCACAGCTTGGTAAAATTGTACCAAATTTACCAAGCCAGATGACGTTACGCGTGTCTTTAACTCGCTATAACCTCTTCATTTTTTGTTTACGAAAAAAAAGGTGTCGAATAGTTTTTGAAAATCTATCCGACGGGCGAATTAGATTTTTTTTAGTAAAATACCCAATTTAAGCAGCCTAACAACTAACAAACCAACATTACAAGACCTACATTCAAATACTTCAGGCACACACCACATATTAATTATCTGAAACAAATTCAATCCAGAATAATGATTAAACTTAGTTATTTTACTTTCGAGAATGTTTCACTAATATTTCCAAGAAACGTTCTCATTTTGGACCATAGAGTATTGAAAAGCTAGATGGCCTTTGCTAATGACTATGTTGTCAATACTTTCCATACAAACCATCGTATCTGTGAGTGTCACAGTTTTGTTTACTAAGGCCAATTATTCTACTCTCTAAATATGCTAACTGGCAAAAAAGGCTTTTTTGACAGTTTACATGCGAAAATTAATAGAAAAAGATTAAAAAATTAATAGAATTAGCACTCAGGTTTGGAGAAATTCTGACTATGGCTATAAACAGATGAAACTTGAGCTCAGTGGTCTTAGTGCGAGTTTTTTAAGGTACTCTATCGCCTTAACTTAAATCTTACCTTAGGCTCTAAACAAGTGACATTTTATCAGCAGTAGCATAGCGAAGGCAATTCACAAAACGTCAAAAAATTAAAGGAATGACAAACGCTGTCCAAATATCACATGACAATTCCCTTGTATTTTGGTATTTCGGCAATCGCATTTTCTGATAGAATGGCACTTTGTCTAGAGCTTCTTGACCATTTAAGTACTCTTAGAAACTCACACCGGAATTTCAAAACTTAATAAGTTGAAAAACTCGCATTAAGAACTTAGTGCGTTTTTAAACGTACTCGATAGCATTATCGTTAACGTTTACTCAAAGTAAACGTGTCACACACAAAAAGAGGTTATTAAGACAAATGAAATTAAATTGACATTTACGCTAACGCGATCGAGGACGTTAAAAAACACGCACTAATATTGCGTCAATTTGTATTAAAACCGAACAAGCGCAAATCGTACGCAACAACAGAAAACTTTTATTTTCCATACAATTTGACATAAGCAAAAATTTACGCTAACACGATCGAGTACGTATAAAAACTCGTACTAAGCTCTCAAAACTCATTGCGCGACGACAAATATTGTTCCGAGCTCTGTAATTTAGACAAAACTTTGGAACAAGTTTCCTAAACACTTTGTTTGGTATTGCAATAAACAAAACGTTCGAGTTCAAGTTATCTCATGTGTATGCCGTGAGTAAAAAGTTTGACAGCAATAAGAGTTTGTTTATGAATGTTTGTTCATGTTTTGGCAGTTCGATTTTCGTTTGGAGCAAGAGAATAACATGTTATGTTATTTCTTATGTAGCTGTCGATTCTATAGTCAAAACTTGCTTTTGTCGTCATCACTATTTCAGCTGAAATATGACACGGGCCTCCCTGAAATATCGCCACATCGTCCAGTTCTGTGTTTCTCGCATCCAGCTTTATCCTGAGACCTTTCCCAAGTCCACCTTGTGAGAGTCGCCTCTCCAGAACCTATCGGCTCTATCAGCCATCCAATACTTGCTTCGTCTGATCTAGTAATGTTTTTTTTTATTACTCATTAAAAACATGATGAAGAGTCATCAAAAGTTACTGTCACGTAATGCATTTCAACTTTTCTTATGAGTTCTGTCGGCAAATTTAATTATTCATTAAACTAGCATATTGTGTATTGTTTGTAACCTAAAACAAATAATTTACCCATTTTAATTTCAACCAGCAATATCACCAAACTTGAGCAATTTCGGAATTGTGGGTAGTTAAAATGTATTGAAAAGTTTCAGTGAAACTCCGAAACACCTGAGTTTGGTACATAATGTGTCGCGTGTCGTGCCAAATTGTTATTTTGCGCAATTAAAAGTTTGACACTCACTGGTCATTAGGTGGTCTAGACTTTATGGGCAAGCGCTAATAGAAGTGTGAAACTATTTTCATTTATCCAATGACTACTACACAATCATTAAAAAAACCGGCCAAGTGCGAGTCGCATTTACACACGAAGGGTTCCGTACCATAAACCTTAATTTTTTTGTTATAGCGGCAATGGAAATACACAATCTGTGAAAATTTCAGCTCTCTACCTATTACGGTTCTTGAGATACAGCCCGCTGATAGACAGACGGACGGACGGACAGCGGAGGCTTAGTAATAGGGTACCGTTGTTTACCCTTCGGGTACAGAACCCTAAAAATTATATTTATGAAACTTTGAATTATTAAAAACATTAAAATATTATTCATTATCATGAGCCTTGGCTAAAAGGACGGCGCGGAATGGAAGGGCGACATGGCTTTGATTCGTAAAAATTATTAACAGTCTTTCATAATTCTAATGCATTATTTATTTTTATTGTTTCTATTATCCTAATGAATTATAAAAAAAAAATTGCGCCTAGAGGTAGTTTATATCAGGTACGTTAAGTGGCCCGCCTTTGTAAGACTAAAATGGCACCGGGTATGTTTTTACTTTTGAAGTAAAGCCGTTATTAACAGCTAGAGAGCAATAACCTTTTCTAGTAGGTTAGTGAAAGTTGCCGGGAACTACTTTTCAACCCTATTAGTAATGGTTCATTTACGCCGGATCGTCTTTGGCAGACGTCTTGGGCGTACGCAAGGCGGCTTGGGCGAGAAGTTACTTACACAACCTTTAGCCGAATATAGTGATACTGATAGATAGATTTTAAGAACTTATGCTACCTGTATTTTAGCAAATAAATATAATTCATTCATTCATTCGCAAGCGAACTTTGCCCACTTAGGCTGTGAACGACGATTAAGCGTTTACTCTTGGTTGTTAGAAGACTTCAACTGCCTCCTTTTAAAGTTGTAAATGTTTGGGAACAAACATTGATCACCAAAATTAATTGCTTGCCGATTATTGACTACTGAAGATTATTGAGTAGGTAGATATTATGTGAGAGAGTCTGATCGTTGAAAAAGATGTCTAAGAATTACCTGTGAATTTCTCGTTTTTTTTTGGTTAAAAGATAGATAAGAGATGGTTCATTATGAATCTTTTATATTTTTCCATGAATGTTGTTGCCCAGGCTTTCAGGAATTGATAAACTTTTATTATAAAATAAAAGTTTATCAATTCCTGAGATTCATAATGAACCATCTCTTATCTATCTTTTAACCAAAATTCGTCAAAATCGGTTCAGGGATTTAGGCATAGAAGTGTAACAAACAAACTCACGTTCGGTTTATAATATTATTTACGATACTTATTCCCTAATGTTACTTACTGTTCTTTCCGATTCAGACAAAATTATTTATCGACCTACCATTTCAGGCCTCATTACACAAGCTCCGATTAAATTACCCGGAAGATTCTCTTGGGAAGGTTTATCCACATTATTTAAGGCTATAGTCATCGTTCATAAGGCCAGCGTGTGCCGGTATCGAGGAAATCTTAATGGTATCACGTTTGAGAAGAAAATGTGCGGGAATTGGCTAAGTGACAGAATTGTACGTGCTGGTCTTGATATAATATGAGATAGTGCTTAAAGTGGAATGTTGGAGAAATAATACTGGTTAAGGAATAAAGGGGAAGTTTTGAACACTGAACAATATTGAGATTTTTCAGAGAGTAAGTAAAAACCGGTTTTGATTTGATTGTTTAGAATTAAGAAGCCCTATTTAATGCCTAAATTAGACAGAATTTGAGGCAAAAATAGAGTTTGACAAATGCTGAACTTCAAATTCTTAATTCACAAATCTTTGTCAATTCAATATCAAATTGATTTCGCTACCTAGATTCCTTATCTCCATCTTCATCGTCATTGTCAAGCAAGGAAGAATGCCTATAAGTCTGCATGGTGGACTGCGTAAGCAGTACTTGTTGCCTATCCTTGGTTTTTGTTTTAAGTTCATAAATTGTACGAACAATTCTATGACAGTGAATCATTCTTCTTCTTTCAAAATCTATTCAAGACTCTGGATTTAGAAGGGAATTCATTCGGGAAGAGTTTGTTAACTCGTCAGTATAGCTGATATTCAAAGAAAACTTTCGAGATCTACCTATACGAATGAACATGGAAATAAAATAAGCAAAGAACGCACGATTATAACCCCTCCAGTAAAAGAGAGCATTAGGGATTACGCATGCGATTTGTTATTATTAAAATGAAATACTTATTAGCTCTAGTAAACAATCATGAAATTATTTTTTAAATACCTTCATCAGCGATGAAGCTATAGAGCTTCAAAGATTACAATTAGAAAGAGAAGTCCGATGTAAAATTTGACGTCACACATCATGACGCCTATACAGCTGCCATAGAAAACAGCGTTTTCGCGAGAGGTACAGATATATTTGTTAAAATAATTATATCTTCTTCGTTTTTCGAGTAATTTTGTTTCTATTTTCACAGCTAGTATTATATTTTTGTATATTTTTAGATAAACTGAATAGATGATAAATATGTTTTTCATGCATATTCCCTATTCCTACATTGAAACTTTCGGAACTATCGGATGTAGATCAAACTATACTAAGGGCTGTCACGTACACAAACCGTAAGCAATACATATTATAGGGTTGTACGTGATGAGCACATGTGGGAGTAATTCCAAAATGATTTGATACTAAGGAAGTGGGTGAACAGTTCATTATTGATATACGTAATCATTGATCTTGTACCGCGGTGATTAATTCAAGGATTGGGGTTTGCTGCGGACGAAGGGTCCATCTTAGTTAGTTGGAGCAACAATCTTTGTGAGACTTTTACTGGTTTATAATTTTATCAATTGAAAAGGTATTTTCTCTGCAACAATGAAAGATTTTTATTTTACAACTAAATTTAAAAGAAAGTAGAGTAAAAACCGGCCAAGTGCGAGTTAGACTTTCACACGAAGGGTTCCATACCATTCCATTAACAAAAAAAAAAACACATTTTTGTGTCGTTTCTTTAGGCATTAATAGTTGATCATCATCATAATCATAATAGTTGAAAGAAGTCCACAGCTGGACATAGGGGGGAGGGTTGCCATAATCGCCACGCTTGGCCGGCGAGGTGAGGTATGGTGTTGTGTTTTACAGAGAAGACTGCTGCCCATTCTATGGCGCGTCCCTTAGTCGCCTCTTACGACATCCACAGGAAGTGATGAGATGGTATTATTCTTTAACGGCACCATACGGCACTGGCCGACACCATACGACGATTTCAATTAAATTATTATTTACTTAGATTTCAAAAAATGGTATTAATAGGTACTCCATTTTACAAGCCCACCTCTACTAAGCAAAACAAAACAACTAAGTAAGTTTCCCAAACTATTACATGTACCTAGGTATCTACCTAACCTACCTACCTTTGCAACTAGGACTAACTGTATCAGCGCTGTCACGTACAGAAACCTACCGAACTACTTGCCTAGGTACGTGTCATGAAATTCAGGAATTATTCGGTTCAAGGAGGCTGTGGTTACCGAGTTACACGACCATGTTGTAGGTGTGCGGAGTTCGGTCGTAGTAGAAAGTTTGCGGTTTCAAACCTGGGATTTGTAGGTTTCAAGTTAATGGAAGATACCTACGATTATTAAATGAAAATATGGCTTAAGGAATGTTATTATTTTTTTTTTTAATTTTGGGAAGTGTTCGATGGATTTGATTATTAATTTCGCCAAGCCGTTCCATCATCCGACCACAAGACGTACGGCGATGTGCCACCGTTACATGGTGGACATACCACCCACACACACAAAATGTTTTGGGAACACATGACATGTTTTGGGAAAATGCACTTATTAACACAGACAGTCACAAATAAAAAAAAACCGTCTTCCAAAAACAAAACACTACTAAGTAAAAAATTACTTTAATTTCAGAAGTCGGTGCTCAAAAAAGAAAAAGCAAACAAAAACACCGACTTCCGAAATTAAAGTTATTTTTTACTTAGTAGTGTTTTGTTTTTGGATGTCGGTTTTTTTTTCGTGAAAAAGTTTTTTTATTTATCACTTTTTAGTGGAACGCAGGTACCACTAAAAAGTGAAACCACAATCACAGTGTGCCGGCGTGATGTTATGTTATGGATGGTGTAAACAATCAACAGACATGCGATTTCAGAAATCCCGATCCTTTTGCTATCATTTATTGAAGAGTTCCGTTGCCTACCTCCGAAGTTCTTCATCAAATTTAAATGGCACCAGTCCGAGAAAATACTCTTCCAAACAAAAACAGAATTATTTATATCGGTTAACAATTGGCGAAAATATCGCTGAACAAACATTTTTCATGGGATCCCATCATCAGATCCTGACTTATACCTTCCATCATCAGCTCAGCAACATGAAATGATGATTACCAGGCACAAACATCTGAATTGCGTTAGAAAGTTTATGAAAAACAGTGTATGTCCTTATAAAATTTGAGGGTTTTCCTCGATTTTCATGGAATCCCATAATCAGGTTCTAACTTGGTGACAATGGGATCACCTCAGGAGTATAGGCTTTCGAACAAAAAATATTTTTTTAAATCGGTCCACAAATGGTGGAGAAATCGGTGAACATACATAAAAAAAAAATACATACCGAATATAGAACCTCCTCCTTTTTGAAGAAGTCGGTTAAAATAACAATTTCTGAAAAAAAAAGCATGTACATAAAATAGGTCTTTCCTCACTTTCTGTTGTTATGTTATCAGTAAAGTCCGACTTTAAATGCTTTTTTAAGTTCTGGATCTAATATCTACTACTCCTTTATACAGAGCTGACAATATCAGCACTTCGATAGTAGATAAATGTGATAACAATCGATTTGGCAGTGGATTTACTTATTCCTCACTTACATTCTTAAGTTAATTTGTAGATAAGCAAGTAACTGAAAGTAAGTAACTGCCTCCGTGGTCGAGTGGTTTATGCGTTTGTCTAGTGACTCGGTCGTCGTGGGTTCGATTCCCACGGGAAGCATACTTTCTAAAGTTGTTTCCAGTTTGGCTAGCACATTACAGGCTTGAATCAGCTGGTTGTCTGATAAAAAGATGATTCCGTACTTCGGAAGGCACGTAGAATGGCGGTCGTCAAATAAACCATGTCAGAGGCCCTTGAGGCGGTTCAGAAACTCTGACACTTGGGTGTGTAGAGTCGTTAGACATACTGCCCACACGATAAGAAGAAACTCTTTCGACTCACATTTCGAAACAACAATTTATCAAACAAAAACTATTCTAACTTAATGTACTGGGTTTATACAACTTAAGATAAAAAAATAACAAAGTGTCAACGTACCCAAAAACTATCAATACATAGAAAGTTGCCAACCATCGGAGTCGCTAAGTTTGTAAGGGGTGTCACGCGCGATCCTTTGCAAGTACGTGTCTGAACGGAGAATAATTTTGTACAACTGTGGCTGGTTGTATTATAGCTGCTTTAGTTATGGCGGTGAAAACCTTTAAATCAAGAATAGGTTGGTCTGTAGATGGGTGACCATCATAACATACCGAGTTTCCTCCGTGCCTCGAAAAACATGTTGAGCCGTTGGTCCCGGCTGTCATTTCTAGATCTTTGGTAGTCGTTATGGAGAGTCAGAACCCAGTAAATCTGACTTCAGACTTGCCATGAAGTACCGTGTTACCCAGTTAATGGGTTGTGGAAGTCTGGTAGGCAGCCGCTCCACGTAAAATACTGGTATTCAACTGAATCCGGTTTGACTGGAAGCCGACCTCAATGTAGTTAGGAAAAAGGCTAGGTAGATGATGAGTTATGGCGGAAACAACGATAAAATCAAGAATTGGTCAACAAGAGGTCATAATATCAGGGCAGCTGACTATGGAAATGTTTATTTTTTTTGTCACGTAAATATAAAATTAAGACGATTAGATGAAGATGACTGTGCGTTAAAATCTCGCGTGAAATCATGCATTGGTATCTACTTTTTTATCTGAACGAGACGTTACTCCTGATGTTATTATAAAAACGAATAACCAGTAAGAACGCAGACATCATAATACGAGCCAGTCTTTTCGATAGGAGTCGAGGTCTTCGACTAGAACTGGTGCGATGTCGTTTGTATAGGACCCACACGGCCATTTCTCGTTTCACATACAATAGACATGTCTGGTCCATTCCCACAAGGTTTTTGGGTGATGAACGAAAAATGTAAATTATGAAATTCAAAATTATGTTACATCACGACAAAATAAAATCTTATCTAAGTTAAACTTTAAGATTCGTAGTTACAATTTAAATATTAAATTGAGTATTACTTTTGAACTTTTTTTGAACTTTGTATTGACGGACTGACAGACAACGCGCAACCGGAACTAGTCGTAGAAAGCTGATGTTTGGTATGTAGGTTCCTTGCGGAGTGTAGGGGAAAACTAAGAGAGGATTTTTCTAAATTCTGTAAGAAAAAAAATGGGATATGCGCGTACGAAATCGCGGCCAAAAGCCTAGTATATAAAACGCACTACTTATATTAAACCTACATTCTGCTCCACTAAAACACATCACACCTACATCTTTTCTTCTTCTTCCACCTGGCGTTAATCCGGCTATTGGTAGAGTCCGCCTTCCTACTTAGCTTCCTCCACTTTGCCCGATCTTGAACATCCTTCTTAGTCAGGCCATTGGCTCTCATGTCGGACTTGACGACGTCCAGCCAGCGCTTGCGAGGGCGACCACGGGACCTTGCCCCAAGGACAGTCATATTCATGCATCTCCGATCAACGTACTAACAACGTATATAGGGCGGCGCATGATGTGGCCATACCATCGCAGACGACACTCTTACAGTTTTTCCCCCACGTCACGGACACCAAGACTACCTCGGATGAAAGAGTTGCGTATGCGATCGGATCGCGTTACGCCGCTCATCCACCTCAGCATCTTCATCTCCGTGACGCGAAGCTCCTGGGTGTGTCTGCTTAGTGCTGGCCAACATTCGCCGCCGTACAGCAGGACAGGCCGTATGATGCATTTATATATCTGCCCCTTGAGCTTCGGAGGCATTTTGCGGTCGCATACAACGCTCGTTACCTCGCGCCACTTCGCCCAAGCCGCGCCTATACGTGCTTGGATATCGTCATCCACGTTGCCAGACTCGCGCAGCACGGATCCAAGGTACCTGAACGTATCGGACTTTCTGATCAGGTCCGAACCTATTCGGATGGTGTTTGAATCCGTGCTGCCACAGGACATGTACTCAGTCTTCGCCACACCATACCATCTCAGACTACCGTTTTCATGCGTGTCCTTCCAAATGTTGACTTTGCGCTCAAGATGGGCTTTGTTCTGATTAATGAGGGCGATGTCATCGGCATACATCATTAGCCATGGAGCCTGATCTTGGATGTCAAATGACGGATGTGAAAATACATCCCACCTACATACCTCGACAAAAGACAAAAATCCGACGCTTATAAAACTTACATCTCTCAGCTGCAGCGCCTTAAAGCAATTTAAAGCGCTGTAGCGATATTTTTCAGCTTTTCCTGTCCCATTCACAAAGGGATTGTGTTCTCTCGTGAGGCTTGTGAGCCCGACAGCCGTATTGTATGGCTATGCATAGGCTTTCTTTTAGCCTGAACATTCCAAGAGATAGCGAACTTATTAAATCATCTTTTGGATTATCTTTCCGCTTTGGAAAGAAAGGAATTATGTCAACAACATGGTAATGGCTTCGTTTTAAAGCTGGTTTTTGTTAAATAAAGATTTTGTTCAGTTGTGATCTCAGTTTAATTTACAGGCGTGTTTGGTTTTATTAATTGGTTTAGTTTAAGCAGTTCTAGATCTTCGTGTATGTATTTTGATAACTACGACTATTTAGATGACAACTAATAGAGAAGTTTCGAAGAAGATGATTATGTGTTGCGCTGATCCCAAAGACATTAGAATTATGGCAGAATAATGGTGATGATTGTTGATAATATTTTAATTGTTGTGTCTCTCAGCGGATAACTGTTAGTTAATAATAAACTAGCGACCCGTCTCGGCTTTACACGGGTGCTAAAGCCTTCTTTGAGAACAACTCTATCTATTAAAAAAATCCGCATCAAACACCGTTGTGTAGTTTTAGAGATCTAAGCATACATAGGGACAGACAGATATCGGAAGCGACTTTGTTTTATACTATGTAGTGATCACGTAATATGTTTGGCTCTTGTTTCTCGATATGACACATAATATACTTTGACGGAATTATTGTATTCGAAATGCTTTGTTCTCAATATAGGTACAGAGAGGTGGATCGTTTTATCTTTCACAAGTTGACCCGCGCAACTTCATCTGCGTCACAATTTTCATTACTGCTCCGCTCCTATTGGTCTTAGCGTGATGATATATAGCCTATAGCCTTCCTCGATAAATGGGCTATCTAACACTGAAAGAATTTTTCAAATCGGACCAATAGTTCCTGAGCACCTTCAAGCAAACAAACAAACTCTTCAGCTTTATATATTAAAAAATATAGAGTATAGATAAGATGTGTCCATTCTAAAGCACGTACTTATTTTAATTTTAATCACTTTCTCATAATTTCATAACTTTATTTTCGTACGCAAATACAAAAGCATTGTTGGAGCCAGGTAGCAAAATCAAATATAACCTGTATTCCGGTCAGACAGACCGATCGAATTCAAAGGACGACGGTCGACCGTAGCGTAGTGGTATGAGTCCTGAACCGAAATACGTTTCATATCCGCGTTCTCCTTTGTTTGGAATACTCTGTAGAACAAAGGGACAACATGTATGGAAATTCGACGGCTGGGGTCTTCATATGGTGAGCTAAAGATATTGTGCACATATGGACTGTATTTTTAATGGCAGATTTCATAATTCAGCTGTAAGACAATCACGGAAAAGACTGTTTTAAAGTTACGATTTAAGATTACAATAATACGTTGCTAGATTTAGTACCTAATATGTTTGTGATATTATCATCATATCAGCTGAAAGACGTCCACTGCTGGACATAGGCCTCCCCAAGATAATCGCCACGCTTGGCAGGAAGGTTGGCGATCGCAGTGCGTGGTGTTGAGTTTTAATGTTGAGTTAGAGATATAGATTTTTGTTTGTGATATATATTCATGTAACTGAAACAAAAACTGTAATGATAGACATGATTGTCAATAGTGACTTTACCTCGAAATATCTCGGCAACGTGAAACTTTAGGGCACCATATTCTTAACGTATTTTGTTTGTTGAAGTGTCCTATATCTTAGATCGTGCGCTGCAAATTAAAAAATACCTTTATTCCAAAATAGCCTAAAAACTCATCACTCTAAAAGCACAGATATTAACACTATCGTCCAGCCTAGCGATATTCCTCCATTCGTTTTTATTCGGGTTTTCAGAACAGCGATCTGTGTGCAAAAGCATATCGGTAGGATCTACCTCTCTGGGAGACGGCTGCTTGTGCCACGTCGGTTTTATTTGAATTCCATCTATTCCTGTATTTGCAGCCGGAGTTCCGTTCAGATATCAACCTACGGAACCAATTCAAAGTTGAAGTTAAATATTTTTGTTTTACTGTACGTCAAAGGGGTGCTTTGTTACAAAAGGGTCTCGTAGAGAACAGTTCGCAAAAAGCTTTGTGTTATAAAATGTCATGAACTTGCTTTTGCCCGCGTATTCACTGGAGTTAAAATAAATTCTCGAAAAAAAAGGGAGCTTTAACCTACTCCAGTGTCCCTTTTATCTCTGTATCAAAGTTCATCAAAATCGGATCAGCGATTTAGGCGTGAGAGAGTATCACACAAATAAACTCACTTCCCCATTTATGATATTAAGTACTTAGGATTGTATACCTAGTACGAGAAAAATGTGAATGTAATGCAGTTGAATATTAAGAAGAAATTTGTATAAAACGCAGCTGTTGTAATACCACACTAAAAATAACCATAGAAGCCCGCTTAGGTGCGCCAACCCAACCTTATCATCACCGAGTTAGTTACTAAAATAGATTATGGGTAATTAATTTTTTTTTTGTAACCTAATGTTAACTTACTTCCATTTAGTTTTTTGCCGAAATTGGGCTTTAGATTTTTAAGCGAACAAAATGATTTCCAACCGAACTTAATAAAATCATCATCAGCATCATTTCAGCTGAAAAACGTCAACTGCTGGACAAAAGACATCCCCGAAGTGTCGCCTTCAGCCGGTTCTGTGTGTTTCGCATCCAGCGGATCCCTACAGCTTTCACTTAGTTCTTCCGTTAGTTGGGTAACATATTTTTCCCTACCCCTTTTACCTTTCCCCTCCCAGAAAAAGCAAACATAATAGACCCATTTTTTACCTCAAGGCCCATTTTGACCTGAGCCACAATATCCACGGACAATAGGCCCACAAAATACATATATTTCTGTACGTACACAATCTTTGTGGCAGGTAGCCTTACCTTTGTTAAGAGCCTTAAGTAGGTCATTTATTGACCCTAATTAGTTGGCAAAATGAACAAGGGTTGGAAGTTGCCTTGTTCATATCTTGTTAAACTTGATTGTACTTTGTGTGAATGGAGGATGGGAATGAATATATGAATCTCTGCATGAAATAACGCTTATGGAATGCTTTAGAGAAGATAATAACTCTTCTATTATCGTATTTATTAGATGCAGTTGTGTTAAAGCTATTTTGTTATGAGGATTGTCATTTAAGTGTATATTATAGTGACTATGCTACGGTACAGTAGAAATTTTTAGACTAGAGTTATTATTGGTTACAAAAATAACAATATGTATTAAAGTAAAGAATGCCCAATCGTTTCCTTTAGTCATACTAGAAAAATTATTATTTAATACATGAGCTCCACGAAAAGTGATTCATCGTTTTCTCACGAGTTATGATAACGAAAACGCGCTACGTCTCGTAGCGTGCACGTAGCTCGTAGCCAACCATCTACGAAGTTAACTTGCTGCAGAAAACCGTAGCAAAAGCATACGCATTCCTTAATTTGGAGGCACTTTTTTATTTAAATCATCTGTTAAAGAATTTGAATCGTTTCAAATTCTTTGCGCGTAGCCAGTCACCTTCTTGCTGCATATAAAGCCGTACCATCTAATTAAATTTTATTGTGACTTATCAAATCCCAAAACAGAACGTGTACCAATTAAACCATCAACAGGATAATGCTGTTTGCCCACGTCGTCTAAACCCGCTCACTGTGGACACACGAAGGCAACTAATCCTGGCCCAGAGTGTCGGGCAAATACGCCTGTTTGATCGGTCCACAGCGGTCCACTCGCATCGCTATGTAATGGATTATTCAGAACTGTGTTCAAAGGCTGGTAGTATGTAGTTGACAGATAAGTTTAAATTATTTATTGGTATTTGAAATTAAGTAGTTATTTAGCGTTCTAGTAATTAATTTAGAATTATCATTATTCTCTTTTGGGAGTGAATTTATAAATAACTAGCTTCTGACGCCGGCTTTGCCCGCGTGAACCCTTTTTTTTTTAAGGATGGGAAATCATCAAATGACTCCTCCTGCTTTGGGTGAAGCAGAAGGGAGTGTCAGACACTTACTGACTAAAACCCATCCGTGTTCTTCCTAGTTCCCTTTGTGTTCCAGGGTACGGTGCCTCTTTCGAACGAAGTCCGCAACCCCAGCAAGCACTGGCCCTAGCGGGCCCCGTCTTTTGTGCTGACAGCTCTTTGAGGCGCGCGTGGAAGACAGGGCCCCGTCGACCCGGGCCTGGTTCTGATCAGACGGCAAGCCACCCAAAGCTCGCCATCCGCAGGCCCGCGCCTACGGTGGCCGAGAATCGCCCTGCGACTCGCGATGCCCGGGGCGTCCTCTTCTGTTGCGGCGACTGGGGCGTGAGGTTTCCCTCTCTCTCACATGTGCGGCTTCCTCCTTTGCTAGCATTACTGCTTCGCAGAAGGAAGTGACTGCTCCTCGCTCCGGACCATGGCCTGAACCAGGGCCGGACGTGAGAGATCGCCGCCGCCGATCGCCTCGACGAGGACACGGCGGTGCTCCGCCCAAGCAGGGCCGACCTCCACCGTACGCTCCACCGTGGCCCGCGTGATCCCTAAGGAACATACTACCTCTGTGCCAAATTTATGGAAATAGCTTTTTGTTTTTTTTTTATTTGAGATGGTCTCGTCATCGCAGACTCTGGTCTACGATGGAGCGAGCTTGCCCAGAAGAAGCCTGTACACTTTGACGTTAAAGAAATGAGGGTTAGCGTTTGGACTCTTTCACGTCAGACGCAGGCGTTCTGACGTGAAAGAGTAACAAACATCCATCCTTTCAAACTTTCGCCCGGTTTCTGAAGTACTTTATCGGTTGTTTATCTGTCCATTAATGATATTACTCAAGAAGCTATTGGTTGGTTCTTGGTCAACAGACGGATAAACGACCCCGGACAACCGAGCATAACTAATTTATATGTATAATTCTTAACATTACTTGACCTTGAATTATTAGGCAGTAATAATAAAGTATTTGATATTAATAAATATCAAATACTTTATTATTACTGAATAAATATATTTGAGCGTAATTCAAGGTGAATATAATTCACCTTTGCCAATCATAATTACAATTTATATTGTAGAAAAACTTATTTTTTTTTCTTATCCTAGTGTTCATCAAAGGCAAGGTTGTAATAAAAAAAAAAATTACTTATTAGTTTATATACAAATATAAACTAAGAAGTAATTGAATTAAAACCTAAAATATATTATATTGTCTTTATTAAGAATGTGTCCAATAGCACTTTTCTTATTGTCTCTATTAAGGCGAATACACTACGTTCTTGAGCTTATTTGGTAACACTTGTATTTTTTACACCTAACACTAAACAAAAAATGAAATGGTTTTGTTCTTTTGCCTAAGCCTAAATTAACGCATACACCTATGTTAGCATAAGTAATGTTCACACAGTAGCAGAATATTATTAGGTAGTTGCAATCTACATACTTGATGTTTCTACTCCTGAATAATAAAAGGGTATTTAACTCGGTGCAAA
Organism: Lacanobia oleracea; assembly: GCA_950371165.1. Taxonomy (NCBI): domain Eukaryota; kingdom Metazoa; phylum Arthropoda; class Insecta; order Lepidoptera; family Noctuidae; genus Lacanobia; species Lacanobia oleracea. The sequence continues at coordinate 23,450,811 of OX493396.1, forward strand.
GTGGTAATCTCCACCTAAAAGACCAAAGATATACATACCTATACAAAACTCATCTCAGCAGTGTTGGTGCAAACCCCAAAAATCTATCTGTAACAATAATAAAAGAAAATATAATTACGGTTGAAAGAATCTTAAAAATACACATTTTTAACGTAAACTGCATGTTGCAATGCAATTATGATTACTACTAGAGATTCCATTGGAAATAAAACATGATTATATATCTCCAAAAAATATGGCTCGCCATTTCCTTATATTAATCTTGTATAAAATAATAATATATTATACCCAAAGCTTGTGCATCGATCGTCTGTAAGCTCCTTAATAAATTGTGGAACACCAAAATATATTCTTATCAGGTGTTTGCGGGTAAATCGGATTTATAGCCAATTAATTTATATTAAAAGGAGATTATTGGTTTTGGGGTATCAAATATTACTGTTAAATAAGGGTACTTGAAAATAGGGCAAAGTTCGAAAAACAAATAGGCTGCGTTTTGATAAAACCGGCCAAATACGAGGAAAAAAAACACGTTTCTTGTATGGGAGCCCCTTTAATTTACCCTTTAATTTTTTAGTAACAGAATGCAGTATGTAGATTATGCTGGGTACAAATCTGAGCCCTATTTTATGAGGTCAGGCGTAAGTCAGGGCAGTAATTTGGGACCATTTCAATTTATAGTCATGGTAAATGATTTGCCCGAGGTCGTCAGGAATGCCAAGTGTCTGTTGTTTGCTGACGATCTAAAATTGCTACTATCTGTCAAAGAACAAAAGGACTTTGAGGGCTTACAGGAAGACATAGACAGGGTTGTTGAATGGGGAAAGAAGAATAAGTTGGTGTTTAATACGTCAAAGTGTTCAGTAATAACTTTTAGTAGGATGAAAATGCCCAAGAAATATGACTATAGAGTGGACAACACGTTATTGAAAAGAACAGAAACGGTGCGTGATTTAGGAATACGCCTTGACTCGGGCCTGGCATTTCAAATCACATCGAAGATGTTTGTAAAAAAGCTTATAGGAACCTAGGGTTCGTCCTAAGAAGAGCAGAGGGTTTTACAAGCATCGCTGCGCTAACTTCTTTGTACAATGCATTGGTAAGAAGTCAGCTCGAATGTAACGCAATCATATGGGCTCCGCATGAAGCTAAATACAGTCTCATGCTGGAGCGTATACAAAAAAAATTTACTAGGTTTCTGTACTTAAGGTTGTATGGTGTATATCCATTTTATCCGTTGATGTATCCAACCTTGTTTGTTATAGGCATGGTGGGATATAATAAATTGGAAACAAGAAGGGACATAGCTCTTGCTACCTATATTTTTAAATTATTGCGTGGCAAGACTTCAAACCCAGGTATATTAAAAGAAGTAAACCTGTGTGTGCCCGACAATTATGTATTACGAAGGCGACGGCCACGTCTATTGGCGGTCCCCAGTGGTAGGACCAATCTACTGAGTAAAGCCCCTATAACGCGTACCTTGCGTGTACTTAATGACGTAGCAGACAGCATAGATCTTTTTACTTGTTCTCTGAGTGAGTTCACAAAAATCACGATGTACAGAATATGTTATAATAAATAATAAAACTGTAATTGTGGCCGCACTATTGAATTAGGACATTCCTGTAATGATAGTGATGATGAGTTAATAAATAAATAAATACTTTTAAGTATTAGTGGTTATAGCGGCAATAAAAATACATACTCTGTGACAATTTCAGCTGCCTATCTATTACGGTTCTTGAGATACAGCCCGCTGACAGACAGATCGTCCCTTTGGGTACGGAACCCCAATTTTATTTAGGATTCATAAAAAATAGAGTGATCATTAAAAATGGGGCGTTCTTTAAAAAATATACTGAATCTACGAAAATCTCAAACGAACAGAATTATTCACATTTCCTCAACTTATAATAATCTACAGACACAGCGTGTAGTCGGTAAACCTGATTTATTGTTCGAAATTAATTAAATTATATCAGGATTTGGATTCGTTGCACGAGACTTGTTCGTTATAACTCAAAGCGTTATGTTCGTTTCCAATGAAGATTGTAAACAAAGCCATTTATGTAGATTATTTGCTGTTTGTTTTACTTTTGTTCAGAGGAAAAGGCCGTATTTTATATTATCTGCCTACTAACTTAAAAATCCTCACATATTTGTTTATAGTCACAAAAACAAATATAAAAACAAAACCTTCAGGAAATTTTTGTTCTTGACAAAATATTGTTTTGTTTATGACTAACCACAGAGCGCTGGTCTGTGTCTATGCACAGCCTCGAATTCAACCTTCAGTTTTATTAATTATATAAAAAAAAGTAGTTTGTAGTTGTATAAAAACAAATTGTACCTTTTTTTCCTGAGATGGATTTTCTCTTGACCCAAAAGAATTTCACTTTTAAAATAATAAGATTGAATGTGTACGGAAACACAGTTAGGTACAATTTATCAGCTGTAAACTCAAGTATCTTATGTTAGTGTTGTGGTTGATCAAAATTTAAATCACCAACACAACTAATAATGTCAATTAAAATATTTACCAGTATTTTTTTAATTTATTTAAATATTATTTAACATGTACCAAATCTGCAGCAACATGTTAGGGTTAATTGCAGGAAGTTGCTGATGATTTATGTGCTGTTCAATATTTATGAGAAATTAGTATAAATTCATCATAAAAACTAGCTCGTTAGAAAAACTAATTACACTCCTCACTTTCCTCGAACTCCATTTAAATTAATCCCCGTCCTACATGAGTGTGCTCTGTTAACTTTTCTCGGTTAACTTTACTCGCTGCAAGCGGTTTTAATCGCTAACTTTCTGACTCTACGCGAATGTCCCGAATTACTTGCAACGCCGCCAAAATGCGTTGTGTTCCATTTATACCGGAATTAGAAGTGTCAAACTTGCATGTGGGAGCGATTGTTTTAATTAATGTGTGTCTAACTTATTTGTGGTTCATTGAAAATCGAAATGTATGTCTAAATTTTAAGTAAAGAGTATTAGGTATATTTTAGACAAGCGTGCTGTATCGTCGCGTTGACTATAGCAGTGCTTATCATCGTCGCGTCGACTATATCAGCGTTTATCATCGTCGTGTCGACTATATCAGTGCATATCATCGTCGCTTCGACTATATCAGTGCATATCATCGTCGCGTCGACTATATCAGTGCATATCATCGTCGCGTCGACTATGGTAGTGCATATCATCGTCGCGTCTACTATATCAGCGCATATCATCGTCGTGTCGACTATATTAGTGCATATCATCGTCGCGTCGACTATATCAGCGTTTATCATCGTCGTGTCGACTATATCAGCGCATATCATCGTCGCGTCGACTATATCATGGCTTGTCGTCGTCGCGTCGACTATATTAGTGCATATCATCGTCGCGTCGACTATATCAGGGCTTATCATCGTCGCGTCGACTATACCGGCGCATATCATCGTCGCGTCGACTATATCAGCGCATAACATCACATGCACTAAAAACCGTCCAAGTGCGAGTCGTACTCGCACACGAAGGGTTCCGTACCATAAACCTTGATTATTATTATTTGTTATTAGAGCGGCAATAGAAATACACATGCTCTTGAGATACAGCCCGCTGACAGATAGACGGACGGACGGACAGTGGAGTCTTAGTAATAGGGTTCCGTTGGATACCCTTTGGGTACGAAACCCTAAAAAGGATATTTAAAAAAAAAAATATTGTTCATTATCATGACGCATGACATAGTTTGAAACAATCAGGAGCGAGTGCAGCCCGTTCCAGGGACGGCCCGGAATGGAACGATGACATTGTTTTGGTACGTAAATATTTATTAACACGGTGTTTCAAAATGCTGATGCATTATTTATTTTTGTTATAACTATCATAATAAATATTTATTAAAAAAAACATTTCGCGCCTGGAGGTAGTTTATGTCGGGTAAATTAAGAGGACCGCTTTTGAAGACGACTAAAATGACACCGTGTATACTATTCTATTCTACTCTATAAGAAAAAAAATTGTTTTGTGTACCTGACTGTAGTCAAATAGTGATGTTTTCTTCCTTTCGTTTTTCTTTAGGAACCTATCCACGAGTTCCGCCGAGTTTATTTTCCTAAAAATACTACCTGATTTCCAACGGTATCTTTAAATCAGAATGTCATCGTTCTTTATCGGAAAACCGTAACGAAACTTTTCATCCCCCAGCAAATGAATGAATGCATTGAATGGTTGAACTGTCCTGAACCATTGAATGAATGAGGGCTGAACTGACAGATACAGAGATATCGAAAACGCATTGTGACGATGAGTGCACGTTCATTTGTTTTTAAAACTTCACGATAAAAGCTGCTATGGTGAACTGCTTTTTTAATACCAGTCATCAAAGTTTATTCATCAACACTGATTTTGTAGTAACACGACTGTATTTCCCGAACTGATAAGCAGTGAGGTTTTCTATATTGATAGGCTCGTGTTTAATTTGTAATTATATTTATACTTAGGTTAAGGTATGGGTATTTGTAAACTGAAAATAAATAGTTTATGCGATCATGTGGTCGACGATGACCCGTATGCTCGCATTGAAGTAACCTATTCACTATTGACTTAAAAACCCACAGCTTGTCCACTCCAAGTATTCCCAAAGATTTTTATACGTATGGGTGCGATGTTCACCGGAGCTGTATTTCCGTACGTCTTGTAGTCCGATGAAGGAACGGGCTAGGTGTTAAGTACTCAGAAGACGGGACCCGCTAGGGGCAGTGCCTGTTGGGGCTGCAGACTTTGTTCGAAAGAGGTACCGTAGCCCTGGAAAGCAAACGGTACTAGAAGGAACACGGATGGGTTTTAGTCAGTAAGAGTCTGACACTCCCTCCTGTTTCAACCAGAGCGGGAGGAGTCATTTGATGAAAACCTATCCTTAAAAAACAAATTGGTGTAAGTACTCCCAAATTTCGTTGGTAGGGATTTTTCGCAAACAAAGATATTTTGTAATTCTAATTTGAATATAAATTCAATAATCACAATAGGTTACACATATTTCCTAGAATTTATTTTGTAAATGTTCAGTAGCAGCCGGATTATGTATTTATGTCCGGTTAATGAGCTTGTTCTGTATTAAAATTTACATCATAATTAGCCCAACGTGGGAGTTTTTAATAGGCATTCGAGGTACAGGTAATACAGGTGGTTTTCGCTATATGCCTGTGAATTATTTATAAAAATACATGGTTCCTTCTTAATGATCTGCAATTTTTTTCTGGCATTATGTTTGAGTCAAAGACTGCAAAAATACCACCCTTCCTTTTAGCTTTTCCTTAATCTGTATGTACCTATGATCCCGTATAAAGGAATTGAATTATAGACAATCGCTTGTGTGGTCTGATACGATCGTAAAAGACAATTTGGTAAACCGCTTCAGACATACAAGTCTTTCAAATTCCCATAGGAAGAATAACTATGGCTTATTCTTACCTACCATATGTTATCCTTTCCTCCTACCACAATTCTTAGTTACCTCTTCGGTACATTCCATGTAAATCACAGGATCAGGATGGTATATGGGGCAGGTAATGTGCACAAGGAACCGCGAGATTTATTAGTTTCTTTTGATGCTTCTAAGTTATTGGACTAGTGTGGTAAATGGAGGTAGGTTATAGGAATTGAGCACCTGAACGTGAGGTATAGATTGGGATTTATTTTCTGCGTGTAGCTTTGGATGGTGAACAAGCGCAAAATTTACAAAAATATTTTGCATTGACAGTGATAAACCATTAATAATAAAAGTTTCGACGACCATCTGTCGAAGCTGGCGTTACGCGGTTGGATAAAGGGCCTGATACAGAAGGCAGTACTCCTCGATACGGCTCGTATTGTGAGGAGGTTCCTTTCTCTGGAGCCCTAACCACCGGTAGCTTGGATCCTGCTCCCTACACCGGCGGACTACTGCTTCTTATATTTTTTTAATATTTTATTGTTAAGAAATATTTAAAATTGTAACCAGTATGGTACGGCAAAATAAATAAAAAATAATGTAAATAGTAATGACTTACGGAGCCGATACGCGAACACCTGTAATGTCTATGGTCAACATTCGCCATCGGCCTGGTCCACAAATTCAAGGTTGTTCAGCATGCAATAAAAAGAGCAATGCTCGTATTTTCTCTGGTAGTTAGAACTCGCATCGAAGTCATTCGCCAGAGAGCTAAATTAAGTCACCGACATTGCGCGTCGAAACAACATGCAGACATATGTTAGAGTGGAGACCGCATAAGGGTAAAACGTAGTGTGGGACGCCCTGCAGCACGATCGATGATTTGAAGAAGGTGGCTGGCAGCGGATGAATGCGGACTGCTCAAGACCAGGGTGGTAGGCGCTCTTTGGGAGAGGCTTACGTTTGTTACCAGGAGTGGATAGCAATTTCATTGGCTGATTATGTACTCATAAAAACTGGCATGTATATTTCTACTGTTCCAGGGCTTATCTAGCTTCTCGCTCATTTCATCAGGCTAGGCAGCTCACTCCATCGTCTCCGACTGAAATTGTCTGGATCGTCTGCCATGTAAAGGGACCCAGTGACTTGAGCTCATTGATCATCAGACATGCTGCTGTATCTAGCTCGATTATAATCACTTGACAAAAATACCAAATCATGGACTTATTAAAATTAAATCATCATCTGCCTAGCCTTTTTCCAATTATATTGGGGTCGGCTTCCAGTCAAGCCGGATTGAGCTAAATACCAGTATTTTACGCGGAGCGGCTGCCTACCAGACCTCCACAACCCATTAACTGGGTAACACGGTACTTCATGGCAAGACTGGTCAGATTTACTGTTATGTTAAGACGGTCACCCATCCACAGACCAACCTTGGCAAGCGTTGCTTAACCTTGAATATCGACCCGTGCGGCTGTTATTATCTAGCCACGAGCACCACTTATTAAAATTAAATAAATGATATTAAATACCTAAGGCATTAAGTCCACCTCTACATCTGTGTGCGTAAGCCATTGAAGAAGCCATTGTTGCAAAAAATGTTTTTTAACTTCTATTGGAGTAAACCCAATTATTCTAACTATCAAGAATCTTAGGATTTCACTTCAATCTCTAATATTTTTTCTATACATTTTGTAATTGAAAATATTTAAGTCGTTCATCTTCAATCATCTTTTTCAATAGCCACATAGAAATTGACAAATTACCTTATTCGAATTCGAAGTAAATCTTGACCACAAAATTGGAAAATCTCATATGAAAATTGAAAAGCATTTTCATTGTGAGTAGCTCCTGGGCTACGAAAGTTTGATTTTCGTTCGGGATAAATATTTGTAGTAGTAATAATAATAATAATAGGTACTTGAACCAGCTGTCAGCGTATCGGCCCAACGACTGTCGGATCAGGTGCGCGTCATCCAGCGTAACCGTATTTTGGATGATAGTGTGCTTGATCGCCTCCGCACTGAAATGTGTAGCCATGTCATTGCTCCTCCGTCGCAGACTGTGGCACCAGCACAGTCAACCCAATTGCCCAGCCACGCTGACGAGGAGAGTAATGACAGGGTTACAAACGTAAGTACCCAGTGCAATGACGAATTGAGGAGTGCTTTGGAGTGTGCTATTCGGGAATACCGCTACATGCCGCCTGAACTTAGACCACGCTTACCTCGTTTGCCCATGCATAACAAGAACAGGGCGCTGGTGGCTGCTCTGGATTCGCAGTTGTCAAGCCATTTTGATAACTGTGATAACCTCACCGATGCACATTCGATCATGTACTGCGCGGCTGTAGCGGCATGTCGTGTAGCTCATGTCAAAATAAAAATAACCAATGACAGAGTTACACGACCAAAACCAGCCGTACCAGCTTGGCAGTGCAGGATCGAGCGTCGTATTGGTGAGGCCAGAGCGCTAATCGGCAAACTGATCTGCTTCAGGGAGGGCAACACACGCCCTAGAGTGATGCGCTTTGTGAGACGGGCGTTTTCGGGGACTGATGTCAATCCCCGAGATTATATATCTCGTGTCACAGAGCGCATCGACTTCCTGAAGCAGAAGGTATACGTCGGTACAAGCGGCGAGTGGAGCGATATACTCAGAATCGCACATTCCAAAGCAATGAGAGGTGGGTTTATAGGGCTTGGGAGCGACCAGACCAAGGTGTGACTGATACGCGCCTACCGGATGATGATGCCATGTGTTCATTCTGGCGCAGCATCTGGTCGGTGCCTGTCAGTCATACCGAGGGCGATCGGACTCGGGAGGTCGAGCGCGCGTGCGATCCGATACCAGAAATGGGGCCAATTAACATCAGCCCCCAAGACGTAGCTCGTGCAGTCCGTCCGTTGCCTAACTGGAAATCTCCGGGACCGGACGGGCTGCACAACTTTTGGATTAAATGGTTCAAAAGATCGCACGCTCGCTTGGCATCTCAATTCCAGTCTGCGTTAGAGTCAGGGTCGCTGCCCCAGTTCCTGACTACAGGAATAACCCACCTGCTCCATAAATCAGGTAGTACCACGGAGCCAAAAATTATAGACCGATCACGTGTTTACCGACGGTCTATAAAGTTCTTACATCCATTTTGAGAGGAAAGATTAACCATCATATTGATAGTAATTCAATAATGTCTTCTTCTCAAAATGGATGTAGGAACGGGTCCCGCGGTACTAAGGAGCTGCTCCTCATCAACATAGCCATTAGCCAACAGGTTCGACGTTCCCGAAGGGATCTGTCGACATGCTGGATAGATTATAAGAAGGCCTATGACTCGGTGCCAGATACATGGCTCATGAGGGTGCTGGAACTGTACAAAGTTGATGCAGTTTTACGCACCTTCCTGATGTCGTGTATGGGGCAGTGGAGGACGGTTCTTCACTATCCAGGGTGTCGACAGACCCAGGCGAACAGCGAACCGATAAGGATCGAGCGTGGCATATTTCAGGGTGACAGTCTGAGTCCACTGTGGTTTTGTCTGGCCCTCAACCCTCTCAGTACATTGTTGGAGGGTTCGGGCCAAGGCTACCGGTTGAGAAGAGGTGGTCAGGTCATATCGCACCTCCTTTACATGGATGACTTGAAACTGTTTGCTCCTAACAACTTGCAACTGATGAAGCTACTGAAGGTAACAGAAACCTTCAGTGGCGCCATCAGGATGGAATTTGGTTTGGACAAATGTGCGGTCATGCATGTAAAGCGAGGGGAGATTATGGAATCCGAGGGAACACAACTCTCGGATTCCATAGACCTTAGGTCCCTCTCCTCAACCGAAACTTACAAGTATTTGGGTGTGTCGGAAGCGTTAGGCATCAGTGCTACTGACATGAAACAATCGTTGAAGGAGCGCTTCTTTGGCCGCTTGAACAAAGTACTTAACAGTCTTTTATCAGGCGGAAACAAGGTGCGCGCCTTCAACGGTTGGGTCATGCCGGTTTTGATGTATTCTTTCGGCATACTCAAATGGACTCAGACGGAACTTGACGCCCTGGATAGGAGGGTACGTTCACTGCTTACTGCAAATCGGATGCATCACCCACGGTCATCGGTGATGAGGCTGTATATCCCGCGGAAGTGCGGGGGTCGTGGCTTCTTAAATGCTAAGACCCTGCACAACCGCGAGGTATGCAGCCTTAGGGAATACTTCCTAGAGGCCGACGTGGGTATGCATCGAGATGTGGTAGCGGTGGACAAAGGCCTTACCGCGCTCTCCTTGGCTAACGAGAACTGGCGCAATAGCGGTGGCTGGTGTTAGTATCTAATACCACAGTATTAGATACTAACGACCGCAGGGAGGTATGGCAGACCAAGGAGCTTCACGGACGCTTTTATCGGGTCCTACATGGGCCCGATGTAGACTTCTTAGCGTCCGTAGCCTGGCTTCGTTTTGGTGACCTCTTCGGGGAAACCGAAGGTTTTTTCTGTGCAATTATGGACGAAGTTATGATGACTAATAATTACCGGAAATACATTGTGAAGGACGGTACGGTTGACATATGTCGGGCATGTCACCGGCCCGGGGAATCTATCCGTCACATTATTTCCGGTTGTTCTAGTCTGGCTAACGGAAACTATTTGCACAGGCACAATCTTGTAGCCAGGATTATCCACCAGCAACTTGCTCTTAAATACAATCTTGTGGAATCGGAAGTACCGTACTATAGGTATGTGCCCGACCCAGTTCTCGAAAGTGGTAGTTGCACATTGTATTGGGATCGGTCTATCATCACTGACAGGACTATTGTTGCCAATAAGCCTGATATAGTGGTGATAGACCGACTAGAGCGTCGCGCAATGATTGTTGATATAGCAGTCCCTCATGACGAGAATCTCGTGAAGTCAGAAAAAGATAAACAAACGAAGTATCTTGACTTGGCTCGCGAGGTTGTCGACATGTGGGATGTGAACACAGCAGTCATTGTGCCGATAGTCGTGACGGCCAATGGTATTATTGCCAAGAGCCTCGACCAACATCTCAAGAGGCTCTCGTTGGGCAGCTGAATCAAGGGCTTGATCCAGAAAGCAGTACTCCTGGACACGGCGCGCATTGTTAGGAGGTTCCTCTCTCAGGAGCCCTGACCACCGGTAGCTTGGACCCTGTTCCCGATACCGGTGGGCTACTATTTTTTATATTTTTAAATGTTTTTTGTATTTTTATAGAAATATTTAAAAATGTATTGAATATGTATATAAATGAATAAATGGAATAATAATAATAATATTCCACACAACTATCACACAACGCCATCTAGTCCCAAGCTAAGCAGAGCTTGTGTTATGGGTACTAGACAACTGATAAACATACTTATATATTTCTAAATACATACATATTATATACGCGGGTAGGTGTTAAATAAGTATAGACGTTCGGTTTTTTCGGAATTTTAATTAAAATATAATAATTGAATAAACTGATTAAGTTCTCTGCAGTACGAAGTCTACAATTGTTATAATATTAGTACTCACGTTTGTGGCACATTTAATGTGATATCTAAGTACTACACAAGCACCACCTGCCAGCTGATCACTTAACTAGTAATTATATTAGTCAGCACATTAATCACACAGAAGAATGTCTCAGTACGCCGAAGTTGTTGCTGCCCAAAAAACCCTGGAGGAGAACTTTTTGAGGAAGATGGGAGAACTTGAGGCCCAAATCCAGTGCGCTGGGCCTGCCAAAGCAAATACAGTTGCTAAGATAGCCGATGAGTTTCGCACTTTCCGGGAGCTAATTTTTTCCATGCTTGGCCTGCTCCGGAACCAGATCAACGAATGTGCCAAACAAATTGATGGTTTAGAGACCAGGAACCGGCGGAAAGCACTGATTTTCCAAGGACTTGCTGAGGTGGAGAACGAGAACAGCACTGCAGTGATCCTGGACGTCTTGAATTCTAGGCTTGCCCTCAAGAATCTGAATGGGTCATCAATAAAAGTCTGTCACAGGCTTGGAGCCCCCAGCAACGAGCATCACAGGCCAATCCTCGTCAGGTTCGCCAGTGTCGACATCAAGGCCTCAGTCTGGAAGGCTAAGACGGGATTGAAGGGCTCCAAAATAGCTGTCAAAGAGTTTTTAACAAGGGCCAGGCAGTCTGTGTTCGGAAAAGCGCGTGAGCACTTTGGAATGCGGTCGTGTTGGAGTCAAGACGGCGTCATCTTTGTAAAGGCATCCGATGGAAGTCGGCACAAAGTCACTACCACTGACGAGCTCCAGCCCTTGATAGCCAAATATCCGAAGACACCAGCTGCCATTCCATCTGCGAGCGGAAGAGTTGCGAACGCTGCGGGGACACTGAAAGGCACAAGTAAATAGCTAAGTTTGTGGTGCCATGTCTATTTTCAATCATGATAATATTTGTTTGAATCCACTACTAACCATTTGTTTTTCCCCGTCTCATAGTAATTTTAACTACCTGTTTTGGTTATTTTATGATTGGAGGTGTATTTGTTACCCATTTCTTGGATATTCGTTACCCTCCTCAACACAGTTTGTAAATAATAGTATTGTTATGCAAATAATAATTCAAACTTAAATGTCAAATGTCAAAACTGACGTTGGTAATCTTTCTGACAATCTTTTTGAGTTTTCGTCTAGAAACTTGATAGCCAATTGCATTATAGCTTTTTTTTTTGTTGGCCACCGTGCGCAACTCCGCATGCGGATAATTATAATAATGCCACTGATTTTGACCAACGTTAATTAAGAAAGAGGTTTTGATTTGTTTTGCTTAATAATATATTTAATTTTTTTCTTTTGTGTATGGGAAGAATCATTTTGGTTTATTTCTTTTGGTTTCAAATAATTGTGTTTTAGTGTGATAGTGCTGAGTTTCACGTTTGTCTTTGTTATTTTTATTTTTTGTTCAAGTTATCAGTATTGGCTGGCGGGTGGTGCAGAGTAGCACGAGTTGCCCTATTAGTTCTTTTCATATATGTATTATAAATATTTTATACAGTTATATTATATTAATCTCATCTATTTATGTCAGACAATGAGTCTTATTTTTCTGCTAATGATTCGACTGCCTCTTCAAGCGATCAAAGCTTTTGTTCTTTCGACGACAACCTTGGTGACTTTTTGCTACATAACTTTAATGATGAGTCTAGTCGGTTGCTGAATGTGTGTCACATCAACGCTCAAAGCGTAGCCAGTCATTATAGTGAACTGTACAATGCTTTTAACAACTGTAACGTTCACGCCATCTTGATCTCCGAAACTTGGCTCAAGCCGCACCTTCTGTCAACTACATACCCTCTTACTGGTTTCGTTCTCATTCGTAATGATCGGATCGGTAAGGGTGGTGGCGGTGTGGCCATATACCTTCGCAGTGATTTTCCTTACAAGATACTTGCTTCTTCTTCTTCGAACTATTCTGCCTCTGCCGAGTATATATTCCTTGAAGTTTGCGTCAAAGGTGCCAAAACCGTTATTGGTGTTGTCTACTGTCCCCCCACTGCCGATTATTTCACTGAATTCGAGTCAGTTCTTGAATCTTTGGGTTCTGAGTATGCACATCACATAGTTATGGGTGATTTTAACACAAACCTCCTTAATCCAAATTCCCCTCGATCCCGTAAACTACTTAATCTTATTGAGTCAGCTAGTCTCCACGTGTTACCACTTCAACCCACTCATCACAACACGGTGAGTGATGACACCTGGCTCGACCTTATCCTCACCTCGAATCCTTCCCTCGTGTCCTCCCATGGTCAACATGACGCTCCTGGCTTCTCTCATCATGACATGATTTTCATTTCCTATATCCTTAAACCACCCAAACCACAACCCAGGGTTCTGTACAGGCGTTGTTTCGCGAGGATGGACGTTGAGAAACTCGAGAAGGATGCGTCTGTTGTCGACTGGGGGCTTATGACTGAGGCCACTTCAGTTGATGATAAGGTTGCGATCTTCAATGATATTGTGATCCACCTTTACGACAACCACGCTCCCATCAAAAAAGTAAAACTGAAACGTCCTCCTGCACCCTGGATGACGAGAGGAATACGGATGGCCATGCGTCGCAGGGACCGTGCGTTCCGTAAACATAAGAGGGAACGTACTGACGAGAACTGGACATTATATAAGACTACAAGGAATAGATGCAACCAGATGATACGCAACGCTAAACGCCGCTATATTCTCGAAAATATTTCTTCTTCTTCTTCTGCTGATATCTGGAAATTCCTAGGAACTCTTGGTATCGGCAAAACGCGACATTTAGACCTTCCAAATGTTATTGACTTAAACGATCTTAACTGTCATTTCTCTACTGTACCTACTATGGATCATCTAGCCAAACAACTTACTCTGTCTCTAATCTCTGGTCTAACGCGTCCTCAAATTAATTCTTTTCGTTTCGTTCCAGTTGAGTCGGGAGAGATCAGAAAAATCATTCTGTCCATAAAGTCAAAAGCGGTGGGCTGTGATAATGTCACTCGTGGCATGATCATTACCATTCTAGATCACCTCTTACCTGCCATCACCCACATTGTCAATTTTTCCCTTTTCTCTGGAGTTTTCCCGTCCTTATGGCGTAAAGCCTACGTTCGTCCTCTACCGAAAGTTTCCAATCCCACTCTTCCAACCCACTTCCGCCCAATTTCTATACTTCCGTTCTTATCCAAAGTGCTCGAGGCCTGTGTACACAAACAGCTCTCGCACTTTGTGCATTGTAACTCCCTAATTAGCCCTCTACAATCTGGGTTCAGGCCCGGGCACAGTACTGTTTCCGCTCTCCTTAAAGTGACTGGCGATATAAGGGCAGGACTGGAAGACACCAAGGTCACTGTAATAGTATTGGTAGATTTCTCAAATGCCTTCAATACCGTCAGTCATGACATCCTTTTAGCCATTCTCTCCTATGTTATGGTCTCTCCCGAAGCACTGGAGTGGTTCACCTCTTATCTTCAGGGACGTCAGCAGTCGGTTCGCGTTGGGGATTCCTCATCTTGCTGGCGTGATTTGGAAACTGGCGTTCCTCAAGGCGGCATTCTTTCTCCGCTTCTGTTTTCTATTTTTATTAATCTAATAATTTCTGAACTTCAATGTGCGTATCATCTATATGCAGATGACCTGCAGTTGTACTGTCAAGTGAGGGTCGATGAACTACCGGACGCTATCAACAAATTAAACAGAGACTTGATAGCCATAAAAACATGGTCAGATAGATTTGGTGTAGCTGTAAACCCTGATAAGTGTCAGGCGATCATCATTGGGAGTTCTCGAAGCATCGCTAAAGTGGATGAAACAGCTTTGCCAAATGTCCTGTTCAACAGTACGATTGTCCCATTTAGCACTGACGTGAAGGATCTAGGTTTGCGTATTGATAGTACCTTAAACTGGCGTACTCAAGTCGCTAGTGTCAGCCAGAAGGTTACGGGAACGTTGCGGGCCCTGTATCGTTTAAAAAACTTTTTACCGTCAAACACCAAGATAATGCTTGTGCAGACCCTAATTTTTCCTATCATCGATTATGGCGATGTGTGCTACTATGACCTGAATGCAGATCTCCTCAACAAACTTGACCGTCTTCTGAATTACTGCATTCGATTTGTTTTCAATCTGCGTAAATATGATCATGTCTCTGCGTATCGATTGCTCTTAAAGTGGTTGCCTATACGCGAGCGCAGAGAGCTAAGGGCTCTAACTACCTTGTTTTCATTTCTTGTCTCTCCCAACTCTCCCAGTTATCTAGCCCCTCACTTTCAATACATTTGCGCCAACCACAATTTAAATCTGCGCTCGTCAAACAACCGTCTCCTTCAATGTCCCTCTCACCGTACTGACTTTATGCACTCTTATTTCTTCGTTCAGTCTATTTCTCTTTGGAATGCGCTCCCCCAAGAGATCAGGATGGCCACCAACCGATTATCCTTCAAAGTTAAGGTTCGTGAACACATTCGTAAGAGGTTGGCAGTTGTATCATCACAGCGCTAATGTTTCCCGTTAACTTATTTGCCTTAATTGTTTTAGTATTTCGTTTGTATATTTCTCTTGTTGATTTGTATATTTATTATATATTTGTATTGTATGTATGGTTTATATTTGTATATTGTTCATTATTGTATTTGAATCGCTTTAAATTTTCTTTATTGCACCTACGACTATTCTCTGCATTACCCAAAGGTTGACTGGTAGAGAATGCCTTTGGCATTAAGTCCGCCTCTGTACATTTTTGTGCTGAAAGTGTTTAAATAAATAAATAAATAAATAAATAAATATTATAGATAAACTACACCCAGACACAGAACAAATGATCATGCTCATCACACAAACATTTGTCCTGGGTGGGAATCGAACCCACAACCTCTGGCATAGCAGTCAGGGTCACTAACCACTAGACCAACAGGCCAGTCAGTAGTTTCTGTATTGATTGTGACTTCCCTAAAGATAGTTATTTACTTATTTCAATTAGCTAAACTAGTTTTAAAAACAGCAGTTAAAAGCAGTTCTATAGACAGCTGGACATAGGCCTCCTCAAATGTCGCCACATCAACTGGACCTGAGCGACTCACAACCAGCGTTTTCCCGCTGCTTTAAGTCACCGGCCGATCTTAGTGAAGGCCTCTTTTCACGCTTAGTCTTCCGGTACGCGATCGCCAATCCAGAACCTTTCGACCCCTTTGTCTGTATTGTGGTTTACCCGCTGCAGCTCAAGTTTAGCGATTCTGTGAGTTACGACGGTTATCTTGGTTTTACTATCCGTGGAAGATATTTCTAATTCGATCACGCAAGTAAACTCCGAGCATAGCCCTATCATCATCATTATCATATCAGACGAAAGACGTCCTTACCTGCTGGACATTGGCCTCTCCCAAGTGTCGTCACAACAACCGGTCCTGTGCGTCTCACATCCATCGGTCCAACTTGACCCTGACTTGACATTTGGGAACTTTAAGCCTCCTAATGAGACCTATTGTGAGTGATTGTAACAGATATTAACCTAGGCTAGTGTCAAGAGCAAACCCGTCAAAAAAAAGATATCGTAAATAAAAAAGGTCCAAAAAGGGACCAATTTTTTGTCCATCACAAAAATGGACCAATTTTTGTTCAAGCCTCATGAATCTTAATTATTTTCCAGTTTATCAATTTAGGAAACTATGTCCGTAAACTTTGCGAGTTTAAAACAAATTCCGATAATTTTCCTGTCCCTAGCTTAGACGTGTTTCAAACTTCGACTACCTATTAAATAAATCTATAGATACTGGAGAACGTACCTTGACTACCGATTAATACAGTTCAAAATGGATTATGCTACAAAATAGTTACCACACAGGAAGATACAAAGTTCTTTATTTTTATGAGCCAATGAAATAGTATCTACTTCTTGAATAATATTTCAACATGTGATTTCGATTCTCGTAAATTCTGGTTCATTTTGAGTCTCGTAAATTCTGAGTCAGTTTGACTTTCTTAAATTCTGATTCAGTTTGACTGTCATAAATTCTGAATGAACTTGATTCTTGTAAATTCTAGTTAATTTTCTTCAACCCAGACGAAAGCGGAAGATGCAAAGTATGCATGAAAATGCTTTTTCTGAAATTGCGGTTGTAAATTTTCACAGGAAGGTAGTTTATTCTCGTTCCATTTTCATGGCTTTCTTATGGTCTTGCTCTGCAAGAATTTTATTGTGTGTTTGCTGGAGACTTTTTCCACACAGTTGCATTTGTCGTGAATTTTCTTAGAGCTAATTTATGCTGATATAGAACAGATTTTGCAGACAAAGGGAATCGTAGATTGAAATGTTACCAAGAGGTAAAATTTTTGTTTGTAAGTAGATAGAAGTATTGAAAAAAAAATCCGGGTAACTGCGAGCCGGACACGCGCGGGAAGAGTTCCGAACAAAACATTTTTGTTTTTAAATATTTCTTCATAACTATATACTTCATTTAGATTTTTTTTTCGGAGTATGAGGCTAAGTTGTTTTCTGATAAGCCAGAAGGAGTGATCAAATAATGGTTTCGTTTCTTTATATGATCGGACGTTGAACCCTAATTAACTTACATACAATGAGATACTGTTTAAAGGCTGCATTATTGCTGAGGGCTTTTATAGGGATTTTGTTGTTTAAATCCAAAAATGCAAGGTTGCGGGCAAAACTCGAGAAACAACTTACTCGTACTTAATATTAAAACGGTGCTATACTTCGATCACTATAAAGAACTGAGTAACAATTTATACTATACCTAACCACATTTATTATTTTTAAATTACGCTACCTTTCACTTTTAAACTACGATAAACACAAAACCTATTATTATGCTAGTAACATGACAGGAGCGAAAACTCTACATGAATAAGAAATTATCAATCATGACGAAGAGACATGTTATATTTCATGAAATAACAATGAAGGAATAACAAAGGGAGTAGCGTCAAGCACACGTTTGTTACAGTAACACTGGAACTACTAAAACAGTCTTTATTGCTTCAAAATAATTCTATCCTAATGTATAAAATTCTTCCGTGATTGAGTGACTGACAAACAACGCACAGCGGAAACTACTGGTCAAGTAGGGGAGCACTAAGAGAGGATTTCCCAAAATTCCTACAGGAACGGGAAGAAACGGGATATGCGCGTACAAAGTCGCAGTCAAAAGGTAATGCTCTATAATATAGATTTATGCACGGTGCCACATTTTTGGTTAATGCTACGCTCCTATTGGTCGTAGCGTTATTTTAAGACTATAGAGCCTTCCAACACTAAACGATATTTTCAATTCGAATCAGAATTTCCTGAGATTAGCACGTTCAAACAAACAAATTCTTTAGCTTTATAATTTTAGGTAGAATAGATAGAAGTTTTATCAATATCTGTTCAGTAGCTTTTACTTGAACATCAATCCTGGGTCAAACTTTCACATATATAATATTAACAGGAAGAAAATAGGATTGTATTCTTGAACTAAAAGGCTGACTGTACCAAAAGATCAAGTTTTGAAATTACCAAAAGGCGTCAACGAAATTAAGTAAACAACTTAACTTAACTTTTAACCCAACGACAATGTTGGTAAGTAACCTCTTCACAACTTACCCGACGGCAAAGAGGGAGGTTCTGCCAAACTTCGGTATTATCGTGTTATGATGATGATTAACGAGTTTTGGTTTTAAACTTTGATGTCACGATTAGACGAGGGATGAAATGAGGTGGAAAGGCTTTTGTGGAAGTGTTATCTTTGGGACTTACTCTTTGGTAATGAAGTCTCTTTTATATGGTGGGATTGTTAAGTTGAATAATGGTAAAATTAATCTATGCAAGTGGATGGTTCTTCTCTGTCAACACGATATTATAGAGTAAGTACCCTGTAGGTAATCTTCTAATGTAAGTGCCTGCTGGGGCTGCGGAAATTATTCGAGAGGTACCGTAGCCCTGGAACGCAAAGGGCTCTAGGAGGAACACGGATGGGTTTTAGTCAGTAAGAGTCTGACACTCCCTCCTGCTTCGCCCAGAGCGGGAGGAGTCATTTGATGATTTCCCAAAAACGTAATCTTCTTATGTGTAAAAATTTTATGTCACATTTTGTTTTCGAAGTAACTTAGGTCATAGGTTATTTTTTGGACGATTTTTTATTACTTACTGAGTGAGTGATGGACAAATAAGCACAGCCAAAACTACAGTAGCGCTATTCTGTAACAACATTTTCGTGTCGCGACAGTGGAATCCGAGGTAAGTATCAAATTACGTCAAACGTAAGACCTTTACGTTGTGTGCAATAAAGCTCACTTTTTGAGATTTGTCACACAGGTGAAGCTCGATATCGATATGGTTATTTGCAGAATAGACTAGCAGGTCATAGAAAATTGAAATTTGGCGTGTAGGTTCCTTGGGTAGAGAAAAAGATTCCTACGGGAACCCATAAATTAAATTAGGAATCGTTTTTCACTACTGGAAAATGAAAAGGTCTTAATTTCCACTTTTGAAATAAAGAATGTCATTAATGTAGGTTAGGTTAATGACCGTTATTGCAAACTTATTTGGCGCCTACCATAATCAGTATTAAAGCTAAGCACGTAGGTAGTTTCTTTTTTTATATATAATTTTCGTAAAAATATAACATGCATGAAAAGTCTACAACAAAGTCTAGTATATTTTCTTCTCCAATTAAAAATTATCATTATCGAATACACTGCATGATTTATGTATAACAGAATCAAAGAGGTAAAAAAAAAACACAATCGATGAAGTTAAAAGAAAAAGCGTTTATTTGCGCCAAGCATGACGCATACCAAAAAATAAATAAAATATTTTGGGAAGATATGCGTCATATTCGCGCAAAACGGCCATCGCTCAGCATAATGTTGGGACTCGTGTGCGAGACATAGCCACAGCGCTGGTTTTCAGCGACAGCCGGCGGTATGACGTCGATCGAAAGTAATTAAACAAAAACGTGATAAGTAAACATAAAAAATAAATACATAAGGGTAAAATATAATAAATAAGACGGTGAAGACTACAGCTTTCGACAAGTAAAAAAAATACACATGTATCAACATCGCAGCAAAAAGAACCGTAACGCCATCTATCCAACTAGCAGCGAATTAAAATCCTGCATCGCGCAAGCAAAATTTACCGTGCGATTTGAACATATACATCAGCCCGAATATTAATTATCGGGCAGTAGCCCGCCAGGCATAACAACTGTCTGGTAGGAGGATCCTCTCTTTGCAATGGGGGTATGCGGTACTTTACTCTCTTCTCCACATACCCTCTAAACATACATACCTATCGTGTGTGCTCATTAGCACGCCGTTTTTTCTTTCATGTTAATACAAGTCTTTTTAATGCAAACGTAACCATTGCCTTCGGAACTCTGTTTATAAAATACATGCTTTTTCTTTTAAGTGTATTCTAGGCCGAGTGTAAGGAAGTGGTAAACTCTTATTGGCTCAAAACCCATCCGTGTTCCTCCTAATGCCCTTTGCGTTCCAGGGCCGCGGTAACTCTTTCTAACGATTTTTAACCCTGGCAGGTACTGGCCATAGCGGGTTCATTATGATGATCAGTAAACTGACCAAGATAATTCTAAAGCATACACAACTGACCAGGACTGTTTTATGCAAGATGCGGAGGATTTGGCAAAACAGCAAAATAATCTCTAATAGCATCAGGAAGAGCCTCTCTACAACTTTGGCATTTTCGGAGACAGCCAGGCAACAAAAAAAAGCCGGTAATAGTAGGAAAAATGAACGACATTATTGACGCAGGCGTTCACCTACCCGCAAGGCGTTCACAGGAATTCTGCCCTGAGAAAAACCAAAGGCAGCCTGGAACCAGAGTCCGTGAGTCCCCCAAAGATTTCCAGGACGAGCACGATCTGTAGCAATAAAAACTAGAATAAAAAGAAAAATATATTTTAGCATGGACAGAAACAAGAAAGCTTTATCAAGGCAAAACGACAGCTTTCCAATTAAAAAACATCTGTTTCGAACTAAAGTTTCTCACAATTTTAACAAAACCAATATATGTAGCTGTCTGGCTATTGGCGGAAGAAATTAATTAATTATTAGCTTTTTCTAACGGCTTTGCCCGATTAAAAGTCGGAAAATATAAGGTCCAATTTAAATGATGGACAGAAATCATTCAGACTACCGTAATAAGACAATGCCCTTGAGGCGTTTTACAAACTCTGACACTAGGGTCTGTGGGGTCGTTAGACCTTATTGCCTGCACGATACGAAAAAGAAGAAGACGATGGGAAAAAATAATAAGAAATATGCGAGTGCAAGTACCTACGCATAATGGATGTGTATATTTTAGTGTGCCCTTATTTTAGGTCAAAATAAGATCACATTAGACAGTGTTTTTTTTGGTTTGGATATCTTTGGTTAGATGTACTGAACGCTGTATTAAAATTCATCCATCAGACGTTGAGGTATGACTCATTAACAAATATCCAAACAATTTTTCACATTTATATAAATCAAAATCATTTATTCAAACAGTCCCCGAAAACGGCTGCTCGTCACCGCTGCCCTGTGTTTTATCTGGGCAGAAATGGCGCAACAATCTCCCCAACAACATCTTAATAATTTTGTCTATTAAATTAGAGAGCGAGAGAATTATACAATAGTGTAAATAGTAAATAATCTTACATGATACGTAAGTTGGATACTTGTTATATAGTTAACTAGCTGCTGCAGGTGCAGAAAACCTCAAACGGCGCAAATATAACAACTTAATTGGAAGTTACATATTTGAGCCGTTTGGCGTTGAAACACTAGGCCCATGGGGTCCGAGTGCGCATCGAGTCTTTCGGGACATTAGCAAACAACTTGTCGACTGTTCATGTGACCAGAGGGCTGGGCTTTTTTTCGGCCAAAGAATCAGCATTGCGATTCAACGCGGCAATGCTGCCAGTGTTCTGGGAACTTTTGCCATTGACAGCGATGTGGATTATTTTTTTGATGCCCAATGATTAATTTTGTTTTTATACGCGTTTGTACATAATTTCGTGTTAATTAGTGTATGATAATTAAGTATTTGTTAATTTATTTAGATTATGTTCCCTTCTAATAATAAATGCATATATTTGTAAACACAAAAAAAAAAAAGTTAACTAGATGACCAGCGCAACTTCGTCTGCGTCAGATTTTTCATTAACGCTCCCCTTCTATTGGTTGTAGCGTAGTGTTAAAAAGATAAAAGGACTATCAAATACTAAAAGATTTTTCAATTCGAACCAGGTATTCCTGAGATTAGCGCGTTCAACCATACAAACAAACAAACAATCAAACAAACTCTTCAGTTTTATAATTTATTAAGTAAAGATAGATTAGGAATGCAAAGTGTGTCGCAATTTCCTATTCCATTTCGGTTATCAAAACTCATAGAACTAAGAACACCCAATCGACTCGTCGAATCATGAATATTTAACAGCCATTATCGAGTCGGAAGCAAGTTCAAATCGATTCTGATCACATTTTTAATGAAAATCATGACTTTTAATTAAAATAAACTCATTATGTAGTCTGAACTTATTCGCAAAGGAAAAACTTGCATTTTCCTTGTTTGATTTTCGATTAATATTAATGTAATGATTGTTAATAATGTTTCAATTTAATACCTTCGTGAGTTGTAATCATTATATTCCACAGTTCCATGTTGGAAAGATTAATTGCCGATGCGACAAAAACATCCAACATTAATTCTAATTTCTTTTGACTGGCCTGGGTTTTCTATAACCATGACTAAATGTTTAACAAAATATCAACAGCATGAAAATTACATATAAATTACGTTCAGGACCAATTATTTACCAAACCAATTTATTCATCTGCCTAGCCTTTTCCGAACTATATTGGGGTCGGCTTCCAGTCAAGCCGGATTTAGCTGAATACCAGTATTTTACGAAAAGCAGCTGCCTACCAGACCTCTACAACCCATTAACTGGGTAACACGGTACTTCATGGCAAGACTGGAGTCAGATTTACTAGTTTCTGACTATCTGTAACGACGAGGCACGGAGGAAACTCGGTATGTTAAGATGGTCACCCATTCACAGACCAACCTTGGCAAGCGTTGTTTAACCTTGAAGATCGACCCGTGCGGCTGTTATTATCTAGCCACAAGCTCCTTACACCAAACCAATTTATTACCCTCGGGTAAAGCCATGATTTTCTCATACAATTCTTACCGCAAAAACCCATTTAAGCTACCTGTCTGCCGAACAAAGTTCCCCCATCAGTGAGGCCGCAAATCTTCACTCCTATTTGCATCAAATTTTCCGTAAAAAGAGGGAGATTATGCTGAAATTTCGCTCAATCGGTTTAGTAATTTCGTTCTGGAGGGAAGACGGGACAGATGGACCAAATTGCTTCGTCAAAATGTTTTCCGTTTTCTGTACTAACTTAAAGACTGATTTAATAAATTTCGTGTTGAGTTTGCGGATTCAGTTTCAAGAGTTTGGCTTTGTGCATAATTAGTAAAGATTGTAAAGTTGAAGTGTCTTGGAAATATGATACGGGGATTTTGAGAAGTTATAACTGGGGGCAACGTCCTTAAAGGTATACATAGATGACAAGAACTTGTTGAATTAAGCAGGATGGGAACTTTGAACTTCACTGAACCAAACATTTTTTAGAAATTTCTTTTGGACCTGGATAGTTAACTAACTACTATTTCAGGCGCCAAAGAAACGATAGGCGGGCTATGAGAAGTATGATAATATCTAGAAGGTGACTATCGTGGGTGACATGGCGACTAATTGAAATATCTGGAAGCAGAATGCAAGTTGCTATTATTTATTATTATTTATTTATTTTGTTTTAACCTTCAAGCGGGCGCGTGGGTATTTGTAGCGACAGCGGTCGCGCGTAACCTTAAAGACCTATGTGAGATTTCAGGAATTTAGAATACTGGTAAATTAATAATTATTTATGTTCTATATTCAGACATTATAAATTTTTACCTAGGCAACATTTTTTTGGAATTAAAATTAAAACAACCCACTATCGTTCGATTACACACCAGCTATGCACGCCAGACCCGCTAAACCAAAGTTTTGTTCTCTTGGGAGAATGATTTGTGTTCTCATTTTTATTTAGATGTTTTTATTTTTTATTAGTTCTATGCAATCGAATAATTACTATCAAAGTGTTTATTTTATCAACTCAGGTATTTTACTTCGAAATTAGTCATCTCGTCAAGGTAAAAGAAAGAGCCAGGCGCGTGTAGTCCTTTCGACGCCTGCGCCGCGACCTAAACAAATGCATTCTATTCCACTACAGAGGCTCGGTGAAGAGTGGAATGCAGTCATTTTCGTGCATAGTGAATTAATGAAAAGCTACTGGTAAAGAGAAATACTTGTGGCGAGAAATCTCGATGTAATCAGTGAAAACTTAACGAGCGCGGTCGATTCGACGCCGCGCGACCGCTTGAAGGTTAAAGAAGGCTTACAGACTAACAAACCATTCTGTCATTGCTTTGTTAGTCTGTAAGCCTTCTTGAAAACAATATATATAATGATATGAAATTAAAATTAAAAATAGCTAATAATAAGCGACCCCACGCACCTGATCTCCAGGGAGAAATCTTGTTCATCATTTCCTTGCCTTTATTGGCTGACCGCTGTGAACACTGACGAGGAACAGAGCTCCCACCTCTTTCTTGCCTTAATCGGCCGGTCTGAGTGGAGATTCGCAAGAGCATACGTGCTCGGGAGAAGGACGTATAATCCAGTAAGGTGATGGTAGGGATCTTGACCGTATTTCCGGGATTGTCCTGATAGCCGTGGTATACCTCTCCACTCCTCTAGCACCTCAGGATATGTTGCCCCCTTGGCGCTACGTTACTTTGTGCTATTTATTGAGTGTGCAAGTCACCCCCTGCTATTTTAAAGCCGTTTAAAGGTTCAATGGTCAGGCAGGGGCCAATAGTTCTTCCATAGTAGTAGTAATTAGTCCACTAAACCAGCCAAACCCATAGCGTTTTTCATCTTTTGTTTCCATATTTTGCAATAGTTTTGCTCCAACCGGGGATTGTCCTTGGGTATACTTTTACAGTGCATACAGGGATAATCGTCGGTTGGTGTCCCATTCCATTTGAAATATCTAAAGACGCCTCTGCGAGTTGGCTTCGGCCCCTCGTACGCCTACCAAGGGACCCGAGAAGTCAAAAACATGAAAAAATAAGCTTCCACATATAGTATAGTCAATAAGAAGAAAGTACATATAAGAGTAGTACAATAGATAAGTTAACTATCCTTGAAAAATGTCTGTGCCAATAGCGGTCTTAAAGTCACTACACCGGTGCAGAACAAGTCGACGTTAAGGTCCCTAGGAAGCCTATTGAAACTCCGTGCACTTCTTATTGAAAAGGCATTCCGCCCATAATTAGTTGTTTTTAAAGGTACATTTAGTATTGGCCGCTGACGTAATCCCGTCAGATTTGTGCGTAATGACAGATTAGCAACGAGTTCAGGACAGTCAACGTGGCCTCGTAGTCAACTAATGAGGTAACCACTACACACAGATTTTATGAACGTAAGATGCAGTTGAAAATTGACATTTTACTGAGGGTCCGTACTACGAAGTGCCAATGCCGCCATGACTTCGTCGTGATAAAGGGATAGTGCTATTCCTGCTGTATAGCACCGTCTCTTTTTCACACCGGAATTGTGATAGTTTTAATACGTCTTAGTAAGATCCCCAGCAATGAGGCATGTTATTGTTTAAAAATTAAGTTTCCTTATCTTTGTTCGTGCGTTGAATGTGTCATACAAATACGTTTATTATTTCCCGTTTTTATAAGTTAACCTGTTCCTACCTATATCTGCCAAAAAATAACAAAGATAAGGTCTGTTTTTGAATTATTAAGAAAATCACACAAAATGGTTTTGACGACAATGAAAACAAAGAAACTTGTTACGAAGATAAACTTTCTCGATTAAAAGAAACAATATCTTGCCAAATGGGCCACCAGCTTAACATCGCAACATATCATTGTATGTCTCGCGCACAAATTAATATTTTGATTAATGATTACAGATGGGAGAGACGCCATAGTTCCGTACCGATATTCTTTTGTTCAAATATTCGATCAGAATCGATCATGGAAGTAAGTTTCTGGGGAAAACTAGGCCGGAGTGGTGCGGGCAATTCGTTTGAGGAAAGTCTTAGTTCTGATGAAGGGGATTGATGTAATTTGATTATAAGATAGTTTAGTAAGATATGCTAGCTGTATTATCAGAACATATTAAGGATAAGGATAAACAAGATGTAAAAAAAATGTTTTGAAAATTGGTCCACAATTGGCGGAGAAATCGGTGTACATGGATAAAAAAATACAATCGAACACCTCCTCCTTTTAGAAGTCGGTTAACATTAAATTAATACCCGAAAAGACTGTACTTATATTAGGCTTGACGACTTAAAAAATCTAATTAGTCCGACACATAGATTTTTTTTAAATATTGGACACGTATTTATTTTTTATTTTTTTTATGTAAACACAAAATTAAAACGATACAGTCCGTTGTAAACTCGTTTGGCGTCACATTACAGTGTACTTTTATCTAATAGTGACGTCACAAACCCCCACTCCTGATCTTTGATGCGGCTTATCTTCGTAATTTTTTATTGATTTGATAAAGCAAAAAATAAGTGTCCTATATTTTCGATAATGTAACTATAGGACTAAATAGTCTTTTTTGAAGTGAAAACTTCTTTAGCGGCGTTTTGCACTTTTTTGTGATGGGTAAAAATTGTTAAACACGCGTCAGGTCATGTGACCTGATCGAAAATTCGTAAGACGTCAGGATACGTGACCTGATCGAAAATTCGTAAGGAGGAGTGCTTCTCTAAGCACTTATTCAAGTTTTCACTTCGTTTTTTTTTACTCAAGTATCATTCCTACTGTGAACTTTTTTTTTTATTAATTACTATTTGACCCGCGCAACTTCGTCAGCATCACATTTTTCATTACTGCTCCACTCCTATTGGTCTTAGCGTGATAATATATATAGCCTCTAGCCTTTCTCGATAAATGGGCTAACTAACACTAAAATATGTTTTCAAATCAGCCAGCAGTTCCTGAGATTAGCGCTTTCAAACAAGTAAACTCTTCAGCTTTAAATATTAGTATAGATTATCAAACCAACCTGGTAAACGCGAATAAAACTGTTGTTGCACTATGATGATTTTCCAAAACATCACTTAACAAAAATGCCTTTTTAATTTTTCTGATACACCTTGTATAGATTACTTTTGGTCAGCAAAACATTTTAATAATTTAACCACATTCTAGTAACACTGGTCTAGACGAAAACCAATGAACACTGATAGGATATTTTATTCATAATGATTTTTATAAACATAGCATCACGTTTAGACAGAGCTTCAGACATCCTTCACCAGTTAGTAATAGGTAGAGGTTAAAAATGTTATAGATTCTACCTATATTTCTAGTGCCGCTATTGGCTAGTCGAAAACCTTCGTGTTTTCCAGTCCTTAGTTTTACGTACAATAAAAGTACGAGTATAATTAGAACTTCTTGTGCATATGGGTGGGATGTCCAATATGTACCGCTGACGTTCGTCACCACTTTTCTTGGGGCACAATAAATATTAAAAAAACCGGCCAAGTGTGAGTCGGACTTTCGCACGAAAGGTTTCGTACCATAAGCCGAAAAAAACACGTTACTTGTATGCACCCTTTAATTTTATATTTTTATTATTTGTTGTTATAGCGGCAATACAAATACACTCTGTGAAAACTTCAACTGTCTACCTATTTCCCATTTTACCTACCAATTCTCAAGATACAACCCGCTGACAACAGACGGACGGACGGACA
Source organism: Lacanobia oleracea (assembly GCA_950371165.1). NCBI lineage: Eukaryota > Metazoa > Arthropoda > Insecta > Lepidoptera > Noctuidae > Lacanobia > Lacanobia oleracea. The sequence continues at coordinate 23,478,590 of OX493396.1, forward strand.
AATTAATGGATGGACGGATAGCGGAGGCTTAGTAATATCCAAAGGTAACCAACGGGAACCCCCGTTGGTTACTTTTTGGGTACCAATCCCTACAAGGGTAGTCAGGTACCTATAAGAAGATCCAGAATCCACTTCAATAGTTTTAGACTGTCATTACGCAGATATCGTTTTTCTTGTTTAAGTCTTACAAACAAACAGATTAAGCGCTGCACTGCGCATACTAAGGAGAGAGATCGGTAAGTCTTTGTTCTAGAAACAAAGATTTACCGATCTCTCTCTTTAGCAAACAACAGTATTCCGGAATTGATCGGAACTGAAATTAAAAGGATTTGCTTTTTAAACGGATGCTAGATACTTTCCTCGGAGAACTTCGATTTTCTTCTTTGTCCCCACAAATTATAAAATTGTCTTTAACTCTGAAGGTAAGAAATTTTTTAATTGACGACACAATCAAACAAACAAACTCACCGTTGCATTTTTGATATTAGTTAGGACTAACTTTTGCCCGCGACTTCTTATAATTTTATAAGGATAAGTATCATGACATAAAATATTTGATTTGTCGAAAAAGAGAATAGTCCAGTCAAATTAGCGTTTCATTTTCTTTCATAAAATCTCGTGTCTGCGTCGCAGACACAAAATTTTATGAGACTTTCGACACCACATTTAGACTGCCAAAATAAAGGTGTATACGAATTTCCAGCATTTGATATTTTATATCTTCAGATATAAAGTCAAATTAGCATAAAATTTACCCATATTTTATGATAATTTGACTGAACTAGAAGTCGAAATGGACTAAAGTTTTCTTTCATACCAGAAATAAGATTGATTAATTAATATTAAATTTACTTTGAGATGAAAGTATTATAAGTAGATAATAAAAAGGAGGCACATTTTAATGATTATACTTGTTCAACAATTAGACCGTAGTGGAGCACGTGCCTGGAGGCATGTAGAGATCTTTAGAAGCATAATTATGTCTTAGTAAACTTCTGTACCTTGTACCAAACTTTAAAGCTAAGGGTCTCAAAGGACCCTACCACTTAGGTTTCTAGGTTATTCTGTAAGAAAATTCAAATTATTTGACTATAGATAGTAATTAGTGTCTATTTTTTGACACACTGTAGCCTATTTTTTTTTTAGGATGGGAAATTATCAAATGTCTCCTTCAAGAAGTGTCCTGGAAGTGTCACACTCTTACTGACTAAAACCCATCTGTGTTTCTCCCAGTGCCCTTTGCGTTCCAGGGCCGCGGCGAACGGATTCCCCACCCCGACAGGCACTGGCCCTAGCGGGCCCCGTCTCCCTTGCTGACAGCTTCTTGAGGCGTGCGTGGAACACAGCGCGCCGCCAACCCGGGCCTGGTTCTGATCGAACGGCGAGCCACCCAAAGCTCTCACACGTTCGGCATCCTCCTTCGCTAGCATTACTGCTTCGCAGAAGGAGGTGAGACACTGTAGCCTAAATGTCTGGACTGGAGATTTAAACAATTTTTAATGACGTACCAATAAAAGACGTCCGGTGGTATACCTTTGGCACGAGGTCGTGCCATGAGATGTCAACTGAAATTCACACATAATGGCACCCCCGCACGCCATACCAAATCACGCGATTTAAACTTCTGTTTTTAAAAAAACGCCGTGTTTAATATCCTATGGCCCCCGATCGACTAAAACACATGGCAGCCCCCATCTTTTTACAATAACACTATTCAATTGTTGTTGCGTCTCGACGGCTATTGCGCCCCGTCAAGTGCCGATGTGACATTGATAAATAAATATGGGGACCGCTGTAATGTAGCTTATAAAATAAAATAAAAAAAAAGATTGGGCTTTTGAAGTGATTTTTAAATCATTTCTTTCTATTTGCCTAAGCACGTCTGAACAATGATAATTATGTGAACAATAAATAGTTACTGATTTATTCCTTAAACGGACTTATTGAGCTGTTGTTGTAGTCACACCCTTTATTCCATGCTTTGCTAATTGATTGAGACTAAAGAACACTAAAATTATGCGAGCTTGTCTAGTAATTAACGCTTTTTGTGTCGGAAGCTTGTCAGCAAAGAAACAAGAAAAAGACATTGCGCGGAAAATGAACGCTTTTCTTAAAGTCTTTTGCAGAGACGATAATGGAATGAAGACAGCGGGCGGTATTTTAGATACTAAACGTGAAGAAAACTGTGTTTAAAGATCTTACAGGAGTAGTAGAATAAAAACATGGAGTTTATAGAGAAACAACTGGCAACAGTTTTTACTTCTCGTTTAAAATTCAAAAGTAAACGGAAACTGTGAAAAGAAGTAAAGATGGAAGGACGACGTAAAATACATTATATGCAATGTAGCAACTGCACTGTAATGGAACGTAATTTTACAAGCAATGAGAAAATTGTCGTTTTAAATTGTAAGAACTGCCTTTTTGTTCGATTAGTCGTAATAGCTTGGTAGCTATAACGACTATCTCATCTCATCTGCCTAGCCTTTTCCCAACTACATTGGGGTCGGCTTCCAGTCAAACCGGATTCAGCAGAATACCAGTGTTTTACATGGAGCGGCTGCCTACCAGACCTCCACAACCCATTAACAGGGTAACACGGTATTTCTTGGCAAGACTGGAGTCAGATTTACGGGCTTCTGACAATCCGTAACGACTGCCAAAGATCTACAAATGACAGCCGGTTCCAACGGCTTAACGTGCTTTCCGAGGCACGGAGGAAACTCGGTATGTTAAGATGGTCACCCATCCACAGACCAACCTTGGCAAGCGTTGCTTAACCTTTAAGATCGACCCATGCGGCTGTTATTATTTAGCCACGAGCTCCTCCCGAGGTCGTTATAGCTACCACTGAGCTTAATATACTCTGTAGTAGCTATATGCACCTCCCAAGAACTCAATATTCTGAAGTTCTGGGAGATCCTGGTCCGGGTTCAGTTGCTGAGAAAGGAAAAGCGTTACTAGGTTTTCTATTTGGAATTTCTCAGTACCAGCCCGGAGCATTTATTTATACTGGACATATAACGTAAAATAACTATGAAGCTTCTACAAATAAGTTAATATAAGGAATATTCAAGTCCTTAGTAGCAATCGTAGTCGAGTAATAAACTCATATTGAAAGTCTTCGAAACTACATTCAGTAGTACACAGCTCGAACATAACAATTCCTCAGGAATTAATTTGCACGAAACACGTTGATAGCCAAACTTACTTCTAATAGGACCCAAACTCCAGAACATCGGCTAAGTTCATCGAACTTCGGCAAAGTTCGGAAAATGCCTGATGTATGGGAATCAGGCTTCGCTTTTGTGGGAAAGTCTTTTGTTGTATAATTTTGAACCTTGAATTTATGACAAGAAAGTTTAAAATCATTTGGGAACTGACATGTTTGGGTTTAGGTAATGGATGAGACTGCTCATGGTAGGTAATGTATTGGAAGGTTTTTCGAAGTTTTATTTACATCTTATGGTTTTGGAAGGGAATAAGAAAACTGAGGTCCCAATGACTTAATTTGACCATACGCTTATAATTAAACATGATTTTAGAATAACATTTCTTTATATTGTATTTTTAATACCGATATATTTGCGATTGACCACAATCTCACCTGATGTATCTGTTGAACCTCACGCTTTCTAGTAGTAAATATTCTTCTTTAATTTTTAATTGTTACCACAATAATACCGTGGAAAATCATCACGCACTTAAAAATTAAAAAAGGCAACAGCAAAAAGATATTCTACGAATATTCTCTAACATTTTCATAATACACCCGCCATCTTAGATCATGAGTTGTGACACATAAAATCCATTTCCATACGCTGCCGTAAATGTTTTTACAAAAGCCGACATTATTTTAAAATAAAGCTTTCGCGTTTCTGGTTCAACCATGAAGTGGTGTTATTGATAATTTGAATAAATGATTAACTACTTCACATAAAGAGTATATTTTTCGTGATTTAATTACAAATGTATAGTTTTTAGATTTTTCCCTATACCTGTAGTATAAGACAGTATTACACGCCAAATTTCATAGTTCTAGGTCAACGGGAAATACCCTATGAATTTTGATTCCCTTGAGAGTGTTGAAATATTCTTGAACGGCCGAATCTTTTTTTATGTTATTTTTTTATGTTAACTATGGTTTTTTCACAGCCTCAAGGGACCGTAAACCTGAGTATGTGGTTTAAATTCCATCGATACCTGCACGCGTTCCCGAAATAAAGGGTCTTGACAGACAGACGGACGGACAACAAAGTGATCCGATTTTTCTTTTTGAGGTACGGAACCCTTAAAATAATAGTTAGATTATCGACACATATTTTTTGCTTTATCAAGTCAACAAAAATTTACGACGATAAAACGCATCAAAGATCAGGGTCCCCGGGGCTTGTGTGATTTCACTATTCTGTAAAAGTGCACTAACAGGTGACATCACACTAGTTTTCAACGCACTGTGTCGTCTTAATTTTATGTTTACGTGAAAAAAGAAAAAATGCGTTTCAAATATTTTTTTGGAATTCTATCTGACGGGTCATTAGAATTTTTTAGTCAACTAGAGCAGCGGCTATAGCATTCGTTCATCATCATCTGCCTAGCCTTTTCCCAACTATATTGGGGTCGGCTTCAAGAAAATCGGATTTAGCTGAATACCAGTATTTTACGAGGAACGGCTGTCTACCAGACCTCCACAACCCATTAACTGGGTAACACGGTAGGTAATTCATGGCAAGACTGGAGTCAGATTTACTGGCTTCTGACTATCCGTAACGACTGCCAAAGATCTATAAATGACAGCCTGGACCAACGGCTTAATGGGCTTTCCGAAACTCGGTATGTTAAGATGGTCACCCATCCACAGACCAACCTTGGCAAGCGTTGCTTAACCTTGAAGATTGATTCGTGCAGATGTTATTATCTAAGTACGATCTCCTCAGGCTATGGTTTTCGTTAAATCGCCCAAAGAACTGGAGCATGGGCACTTGGGGTACACGCATTCTAAACGCCAGGCGCCCTGGACAGCTAGCTCTCGGTAACGCAGAGTCTAGCTGATGAATACATTCACCACGTTGATGAACTTATACCTTAGTGTCCCTTCTAAGAGTGGTATGTCTGTAGGTATGCATATTACTCAAAATCCTATTTTTCTTCTTTCATTTTCTGTAGTACGTTGCAAATAATTAAATATTTTACGATTTTGTCTCTGCCCACGATTCAATTAATAACTACTTCAAAACTAATTAATCATTGTTCCACCTTTATTTGACTTTAAGCCAGTTAAAAGTTGCAAAAACTCAATTTCCTGAATAAACCACAGTGCTTAAACTCAATACCTAACAAATTAATAGCAAAAACTTCAAAATCATCGAACTTTATAACAAAATATTTTAAATTAATAACTTCAGTTTGAGTCTGTTTTTGGACATCAATCAAATAGCTGAATGATTGATTATTCTGAAATTCAGTGAATAAATCCTTTTATATTTACTGGGTATTGAGTTTAGTAATGTATTGGATAGTCATTTTCTTGTGAAGATGAATACATTTATCTCTGAAACAAATTAGTTTTTTTTTCTTTGTACTCGTGTCATGTTTCTCGTTTTAGGTAACAGTAATAAAAATCTTGATTTAGTCAACCTAAGCATAAGTACTCGTATGTCAGTGGTGATTACGAATAGGATTTTTTCCTGTTGAAAGTACAATTTTTGCACATAATCTTTTTTTCCTAAAGATTACAGGAAAAGCAATAACTATAGTGTTAAAATAACATGACTGTAACAAAAATTAAATTCGTTCGGAAACTGCCACGTGGGTGCGACTCGCTCTTGGCCAATTTTTGTTTACACGACCAAAAATAAAGAGTTTATTTTAAGTGGTCATTCAATGTAGGTTAAAATTATGTAGCAACCTATGTGTTAAAAATATAAAACAATAAAAAAAGTGGTATTCATTTTATTTTTTCGAAGGAAGACATCATTTGCAAAGCTTTTTCTAATATTGTAGTCGGCTTCCAATCTCTTAATTCCAGTATTTGTTTAATAATCTTATAAGCTTTCAATGATAGAGAGCTACATTAAATCCCAGAGAAATTAATGCCGGGCGAGCGAAGTTACGAGAAATAGCTAGTATACCATAAAGTAAATGTAGTTAAAAAGAATAATTATAATTATTTGCACTGTTAAACCCGTGTTACTGTAACTATTTGTGGCTTGCTCTGCCAACACGCAAACAACTGTGGTTTCGAATGTCCGTCCGACGCAATAATTTGCAGTAAATTGTTTTTAAACCGTCAATTTAATTAGTTGAAAACATGCTAATTGAATTTTCGTCGACTAAAGTGACAGTGGGCAGGGCATATAGCTCGCAGATCAGATGGTCGATGGGGCCGAAAAGTTCTGGAGTGGCGACCGCGTACCGGAAGACGCAACGTTGGAAGGCCAGGTGGACCGATGACCTGGTGAAGGTCGCGGGTAGCTGATGGCTGCGAGAAGCGCAGGACCGGTCGTTGTGGCGACGCTTGAGGGAGGTCTATGTCCAGCTGTGGACATCTTTCGGCTGATATCATTATGATGGATTTTCGTCAACTTGTAGATAGGTATCTACATATTTATGCAGGAATTGTATATTGTATATAAGGCTCAGGATTTCAGTAAGGTACAACAATATGACCGTTAATACAATAAACTTCCTTTATCTTTTCTTGACCTGCCTTTTAACTTATTTAAAGCTAAAGTTAAATCTAACCTCTGTTCGAAGGCATGCTATTCTATTAATGATTATTTAGACGCTGACGTTTATTTAGTTGGTCGCTGGATTAAGTGCAAGACAATGTCATATTTATCAGGTTCTTTATCTTTAAGTAATTAGCTTATGACAGGTTATATGCGTTCCTTTAATATTATTTTTATTTTTTTTCTGACTATGTGGGTTAATTAATTTTTTTTTTAAAGTAGTTATTTATTTTTAGCTAACAAGTGAAAAATAATATTTACTTATTATTATCTTGTTTTTTCGTTTTAAATATTGATTACGTTGTATACTTATTGTATAAATTCAGGTTCTTAAAACGAATCAGTGTTGCTGGGGAGTTTGTTAGCCACTTCTTCTCCACAGCTAAAACACTAGGAAGTGGTGACGGGCGGGCGTTTTGGGGGACTGTCTTTTGTAAAACTTGACGTTCAGAAAGTGCTGGCTCTCAGCCTTATTTGAACAAACGACCTAAAACCTTTTTTTTTTTTTATTTAGTTTGGCATATTCTTACTAAATGTATTTTCTGTAGGTTATTTTTATCTTAAAAGCTAGACGGGCCATCAAGTTAATTCTTTAAATAATCCTAAATTAACAGCCTAGCCTTATAAATAAAATTATAATAAATTCAATCCAGACTACAAGGTTCTAATGGCAACCCTAATCAAATATGCATTAGGTCCACTTTGTCGCGCGGCCGTGCGGTTTGCTCCGGTCGCTTCAAAATTTATAGAGTGCGTGACGCCGGTGGTAGCTATGTGGTATGGTATAACATAGTATGCGGCTGTATACATTAATGAGTTGGTTGGTATGTATGGCATCTGGTGTCATCTGCCTAGCCTGCTCCCAACTATATTGGAGTCGTCTTCCAGTCAAGCCGGATTTAGGTGACTACCAGTATTTTACGAGGAGGGGCTGCCTACCAGACCTCCACAACCCATTAACTGGATAACACGGTACTTCATAGCAAGACTGGAGTCAGATTTACTGGGTCTCTGACTATCCGTAACGACTGCCAAAGATCTACAAATGACAGCCAGGACCAACGGCTTAACGTGCTTTCCGAGGCATGGAGGAAACTCGGTATGTTAAGATGACCATCTTAACATACCGAGTTTACCCATCGTTTGTAACCCATCCACAGAATAACCTTGGCAAGCGTTGCTTAACCTTGAAGATCGACCCGTGCGGCTGTTATTATCTAGCCAAGAGCTCCTCGTGGATGGCATCTGATGTAGTTGCAATAAATCTCTGCCTTTATAAGTTATTTTTCGGATAAGCCCGCCACACATTCCCAACCACTGCAACTCTTGAAAGCCAAGCTCGACGAGTCCCGGAGAAACGATTCAACTGTCTTGGATCCCGCAACGAAAGTAATCAGAAAAGTACAGCGGAGGAGTAGGAAAAAATATAATATCCACTTCCCTCCTTATCAAGCAGGAGACAGAATAGAACTAGGCCAATAGGCACCAAGGGACATAAACAACTGGGTTAAGCCCAGTTGCCAAGCACCACGCATTATAATTATATTAACACTAAAACTAATGTGAATACCTTTTTAGATTGCAAATCTTCTTTACAAGTTGATGGTTAACGTCTTAGATTATTTGAGCCTTTAATTTTTTTTTTTTAATTAAGGATGGGAAATCATCAAATGACTCCTTCCGCTCTGGGGGGAGCGAAAGGAAGTGTCAGACTCTTACTGACTAAAACCCATCCGTGTTCCTCCTACTGCCCTTTGCGTTCCAGGGTATGGTGCCTCTTTCGAACGGATTCCGCACCCCGGCAGATTATTTGGGCCTATTAGGTGAGTGCGTTAATAGAAGCCGTTTAATCCCCCAAAATACATGTAGATGGAAACTTTGGGCACTCAAACTTGTGGCTCTTGTTCTGAATAGGGGCACTGGACTTACATTGAGTATATAGCGAGTCTATAATACCACATTTCGCGAAGTCATATATTTCATGCATTGTGTTTTTAAATAGCTCCTGTCGCAAAATGTCCCGATTTTAAATTTTTAATAATTAGGTTGAGTACAGCTGTATTGGCAGCTTCGCCGTGATGGTCAGATTTCATTCAAAGGCAACATAAATAGAAGCTTGAAATTCAAACTTATGATCCTAGGTTTAATGGTTATTTAACATGGGCTATAGAATATTTTAAAAACATTAGGGATCTGTATGAAAACTTCGATAATGTAACCCAAGGTGTGAAAAAAATACCAAAAAAGATCCTTATATCGCGTACGCTGTGGAAACTATTGACAATAGAGCAAAGTGATGTACTACAGTTTTATAGAGGACATTAATATCTACATAAAAATCTCCAGGGGTATGTTTCTAACTATTATATTTAAGTCACAATGACCGCTTTTTGTTCAAACCTTTTGTTTAAAAGTTACGACGGTTTCAAAAATACTCAAACTAACAAAAATCTGCGAGTGAACGAGCTGCCCTACGTTTGGTTTATTAATAAGTGATTTTCATATCTACACTAATATTATAAAGAGGAGAGATTTTTTTGTTTGTTTGAATTGAATAGGCTCCGAAACTACAAGACCGATTTGAAATATTCTATCACCATTGGAATCCTACAGTATCCCTGATGAATATTGGCTATAGAATATTTAAAAAAAATAGGGATCTGTATGACAACTTCGATAATGTAAACCAAGGTGTGAAAAAAATATCAAAAAAGATCCTTATATCGCGTAAGCTGTAGAAACTATTGACAATAGAGCAAAGTGATGTACTACAGTTCACCCTCCAGTGGTGGTGTCCATCTTCGGAAAGATAAGGACACTCAGCGAACCCTATATGCGTAGCTTCGCTGGCTAACCTTGCCAGGACTCCTAAGCACAATGGCGGTAATGGAAGTCTAGGTGCGGATAACGGAATCTCAACGGTACTCTCTCCGTTGCGAGGGTAGTCTTTCCTTCTGGATAGAGTTTTCCATTTCAACTTTATGTAGCTCTACCCCAGCAACTTTTTTCAAATTAAAACGTTTCTCATTACGAAAAATTACTAAGGTTGGTCGGCGTTTTGAATAGAAGAGGTGATACAGCATTTCCCTTGCATTCTAAGGGGTCAAGCAATGCTAGAAGTTGACTGTTCGTGTATCTTATGCCACAATGGTTGATAGTCGCTCACAATGGGCCTCATCAGAAGGCTTAAAGTCACTCAAAGGGCTATGGACAATGCTTGGAGTTTCCTTGCGTGATCGAATCAGGAATGATAATATTCGTAGAGAACCAAGGTTACCGTCATAGCCCGAAGCATCGCTAAACTAAAGTGGCAGTAGGCAAGGCATATTGCTCGCAGAACAGACGGTCGATGGGGCCGAAAAATTCTGGAGTGACGATTGCGTACCAGAAGACGCAATGTTGAAAAGCCTCCCATAAGGTGGACTGATGAAGATCGCGCGTAGCCGATGCATGCGAGACGCGCAGAACCGGTTGTAGTGGCAACGCTTGGGGCTATGGCAACGCTATGTCCAGCAGTAGAGGTCTTTCGGCTGAAATGATGATATCTTATCTTAGCGATCTTACCTAGCGACATCAAATTTTATGACATACACGCAAACAAAGTCGCGTGCAACAGTTATCTTTTTCAAATCTTCTAACGTATAAAAGTCTCGGATCACAGTGTTATCGAACTCCTCCGAAATGGCTTGACCGATTTATATGAAATTTTTGTGTTAATTTGTATGGCAAAACAACGTTTGCCGGGTCAGCTAGTTAATATATAAAGCTGAAGAGTTTGTTTGTTTGTTTACTTTGTTTACTAATCTCAGGAACTACTTGTCCGATTTGAAAAATTATTTTAGTATTAGATAGCCCATTTATCGAGAAATGATATAGGCTACATATCATCACGCTAAGACCAATAGAAGCGAAGCAGTAATGAAAATTGTGACGCAAACGAAGTTGCGCGGGGGTCAACTAGTTCCTAATAATTTTGGATTTGGCCCAGAAGGCACACTTTAAAAATTCACCCTATATGGCGACAAGCTCGTCTCACCACACCTATTTTATTACAAAAGATAAATAAGTTTAAGTGGCGTTGCACAGGAGAAAGACACTCGATAAACACTTTCTGCTACTCTTTACACAAGCGATCTATCATAAACAATGCAGCTCACTATTTCTAGCTGACACTTTCGTTCAAAATGGTCGCCGCCGTGGAAAACGCCACCTGCTGCACTGAAGGACAAAGTACAGAGAAACAAAAACGCTGGCTAGAAATAGAAAACCTTAGAACTATTTTAAAATTATTTCCGATATAACTGCGAAGGGTTTTTTTGTTAAAGATGGGCAATCATGACATGACTCCTTCCGCTCAGGGTGGAATGGAAGGAAGTCTTACACAGTAAAACTCATACGTGTTCCTCCTAATGCCAAATTGCCTTTTTGCTTGAATAACGTGATAAGTCAGAAGACTCATTATTTTTTGATAATTATTAAAACCGCCGTGACCGATTTTATTTTTCCAAAAAATCTAAAAAAAAAAAATTAAAAAGTTCCTTATCACGTTCCTTATTGAAGCAAAGAGGCGAAATGAGTAATAAATGAAATGAAATTGACTGTGTACGGGGTGGCTTTGCCGAACATCGGTCGCTGGGCGATCGGTGCCGATGTCGAGACTTCCCGAGCTTAGTGTAACTTTCCATTGGAACAGTGTTTACTAAATGTAGTTTGAAATTATAGGCTCGTCGCGACGAGGCTCCAAAGTCTTGAGCATCGACAACGAGTTGCTAGCCTGTCGGTTTTCTACCGGTTGCATTTTGGGGAATGTGCGACGGAATTGCATAGTTTAAGTCCGCCAAGCCCGTTCCATCATCGGACCACAAGACGAACGGTGATGCGCCACCGGTACATGGTGGACATCCCAACCACGCGCACAAAACGTTTTGGGAACACATTCATAGTGCATACAGCTAAGGAAGTGGAATTCCCTGCCTGTCTGTGTCTGAACCTGGGAGTCTTTAAGTCAAGAGTGAATAGGTTACTTCTAGGCGGGCGTGCTACATCTTCGACCACATCATCGCTTACCAAGAGGTGAGATAGTGGTCAAACGCGTGCCTATCAAAAGTAAAAAAAAAATGGAGCACACTATCAAAACAAATGCATGATGGGACTACATGGTGTTTGGTAACAACACTATATTTTGCCCACGATTCCGTATCTCGTTTTTCTCAAAGGGAGCCCTAAGACAAAAACGGGATATGCGCGTTTAAATTTGGCTTGTAGATTCTTTGTGGAATATCTCTACACTCCGCAAGGAAACTTCATTCCAAATTTTAGCTTTCTAGGATCAGTAGTTGCGGCTGTGCCTTGTCTGTCAGTCGCTCACTCAGTCACTCGATCAGTCTGTAACGAAAGAATTTTATTCATATTGATTAAATGATTAAATTTATCAAGTACACTGACCCAATAAAACCTAACCTACCATTCACCAGTCTAGTCTATCCTATTGTTTCAAAGTACCCATCAAATTGAACTGCTAAGATACAACGTACGGGCAAACAGGTATACACCACATAATACAGATCAAACCAGAAGGCGCAAACGCATACATTGAACTGAATTTCCTGTATGAGAAAATAAGGTTTTTTCGTCTCTCATAGTCATCTGCTCTTTTTAGGGTTCCGTTGCCAAATGGAAAAAAACCCTTATGGATTCGTCATGTCTGTCTGTCCGTCCATATGTCACAACTTTTTTTGGAAACTATAAGAACTAACTTGGTAAGTAGATGTATTATGTGAACCGCATTAAGATTTTCACGCAAAAATAGAAAAAAATAACAATAAATTTTGGAGGTTCCCCATACTTAGAACTGAAACTCAAATAATTTTTTTTCTTCAAACCCATACGTGTGGGGTATCTATGGATAGGTCTTCAAAAATTATATTGAGGTTTCTAATAAAAAAAAAGTATTATATAGTTTGCGCGAGAGACACTTCCAAAGTGGTAAAATGTGGGGGGGGGGCCCCCCGTAACTTCTAAAATAAGAGAATGATAAAACTAAAAAAAAAATGTACATTACCGTGCAAACTTCCACCGAAAATTGGTTTGATCGAGATCTAGTAAGTAGTTTTTTTTAATACGTCTTAAATATTAAACCACAATTTTTCTTTCGTTCAATCAACTTAAATATAAGAAAAATAAGGTTTTAGGCACGGAACCCTTCGTGTGCGAGTCCGACTCGCACTTGGCCGGTTTTTTTTGACTAATTTCATAGTGGTATATATTTGTAAGTAGGTTTCTCCGGGCGTTGATTACTGCCAAGGTTAGTTTTTGATGGTTGCCATTGTTGATTTTGGTTTTTAAGAGTCGCAATAGTTAAGTAAGTGTAGAGGGCTTGTTTCGAGTGGGTTACGCTTGTTTTATTAAAATTTATTGACACAGTGTCATCAAAGTTTGTTCTGTAGGTATGTATCCCTATGAGTCTTCTAGTTTGTTCTATATTCTGTGGCATACAGGTGTGAATGCTGCGTATTCGTCGGTAGTACATAACCGTTTGAGCTGATGGCAGTGAGAACAGCCATTTGAGCTGGATCGGTGGATATTAAGCACGCTGAGCTCGATTCAATCTATCGTGATGTTGGCAAAATTGTTAGGTAAAGTGTTTTAATGTCTGTAATGTTAGTATTATGACTGTATGAAGCTTTCTGAGTTCTCTTTCTGATTAATATTTGGCAAGATTGTGACGTGACACGTCTAGAAAATTATTATGGTTATTAACTTCAAGCAGATAAAAACCGTCTAAGTTCGAGCCGGACTCGTGCACGAAGAGGTCTGTGCCATATAAATCTTTATTTTTTATTTGTGGTTATAGCGGCATTATATATACACAATCTGTGAACATTTCAACTGTCTGTCTAAGACGGTTCTTGAGATACAGCCCACGGACGGACAACGCAGGCTTAGTAATAGTTCCGGTGGTTACCCTTTGAGTACGGAACTGTAAAAATACTGTGTAAATTTAACTTGTTTGAATCGAACAAATATAGGGGAATCAGCACAAAGGGCAGGTTTCACCAAAATATTTTGTAGCAGAGAAAGTGACCGCGTAGCCTAAAAACACTATTAAACCCGGACTCCGGTCTGCTACTGAAAAATTTCAGATGTAAAAGCCCAGTAACAGCTTTTCTGATCCGGGAAACAAACCTTAAACCGACAGGCTTAGTAACAGTGCCTACGACTAGAAGAACGTCTACCATGAGTTTTTATCAATCTATACTCGCTAGCGACTGTAGTTAAAATAATGTATGAAAACATTAAAAAAAACCAGTTTCCAATTTAATTTTTTTAGCTGTTAACTATAGTTTTACTTGCAACTTGCTTGCTTGTTAGTTAACAACTTAAACAAATAAATTAGAAACTGGTTTTTTAAAGTTTTCATAAATTTTTTTAACTACAGTCGCTAGCGAGTATAGATTTCTAACACTCATGGCAGACGTACTGTAGTAAGTTTCTGTATTTCAAAACACAGTATTTAAATTAACAGTAGCCTACATTAAAGCAATTGGTCCTCTGTATCACTTATGTATGAGTTTCATCCCAAACGCGATCCGATCGCGCTTCATTTCGGATATGTGCGGTGTAGGCTCACAGTGCATTGACACGTCACTATTGGTTATTAGCTACCAAAAACCTGAGGAATGGACTGAGTAATATCCTTACTATATTGTAAAAAGAGACAAAGGGGTTGTGTGGCCTTCGCTTGTCTGCCTTTTGTAGGTCATAGTGACGAAGAGCACTGCAAACTTATGACGTCGCCTTCAGAATTCTTGTAAAGACAGTTATTGGACGAATGATCGCTTTTAGTCTCTCTTCTCAATGAAGCACTCAAGAGTCGAAGCCTTTGAATATCAGCGCCAAGTGACGTTGCCGGCCTGTAGGTTCCTATCGATTACATTTAGGGAAGTGAGTGTTGGAATGGCACAATTAAGTTCAGCCTAGCCCGTTCCATCATTGGACTATAAGAAGTTCGGCGATGCGCCATTGATTGGTAGTTATATGACAGGGTGGACATCACACCAATATGCACAAAACGTTTTGAGATGTCTTTAATTGTGTGCACGGCTATGAAGCTGAATTCTCTCTACCAAGTCTATATTTATTTATTTCATCATAAAGAGCTATTATTGAGGAGCTCGTGGCTAAAGAATAACAGCCGCACAGATCGATCTTCAAGGTTAAGCAACGCTTGCCAAGGTTGGTCTGTGGATGGGTGACCATCTTAACATACCGATTTTCCACCATGCCTCGGAAAGCACGTTAAGCTGTTGGTCCCGGCTGTCATTTGTAGATCTTTGGCAGTCGTTACGGATAGTCAGAAGCCAGTAAATCTGACTCCAGTCTTGCCAAGAAATACCGTGTTACCCATTTCATGGGGTCTGGAGGTCTGGTAGGCAGCCGCTCCACGTAAAACACTGGTATTCAGCTGAATCCGGTTTGACTGGAAGCCGACCCCAATATAGTTGGGAAAAGGCTAGGCAGATGATGATCATAACAGGCTTTTTTAACCTAATGCGATAGTCTACGTACTAGTAACTTATATTATACCTAAATCTATTTTAACTTAATACCTAATACATTTTGCACACAGCCACAACCTGAGGATCTTTAAGTGAAGATTAACTCAAGAGTCATAAGTTACTTCAAGGCAAGCGTGCAACATCGTTGACCACATCATCGCTTACCATCAGCTAAGATTGTAGTCCATCACGAGACAAAAATAATTATTTTATACCAGTATTCACGTTATACTTGGAGGATGTGATCAGTCCATTATACATGTCTATAAGCTACCTATAATAGATAGTATTGTACTAGGTTTGTATTGGGAATTGTGGTTTCCCGCATATCGAATGAACCCTAAACGGGAACTGATATTAATTTAGAATTTCTAATTCCTGGTACTATATCCCGGTAGTATTAAATTAATTAGTCTGCCTACATGACAATTAGTGCGAGATAATTATTCATTAGTGCTTTAGATCAATAACAAACACAGTTATTATTATGTATTTCTGAGTTCAATTCATATTCAATTTCATTCGATTTATTAATTTCAATTGATAGCAAGATTAAAATAATATGTCCAGATGAGTCCATACATGAATCATGCAACAGTGTTTCACGTACTGACAGTCAAAACGATCAGCTAAAGCACTCAGGATACTGTTGCGGCTGCCCCGCACCCTACGCACCAAGGACTACAGGCACTGTAGTTTTTAGTGTACCAATACTTTTATTCATGTATTTTGGGAAAACTACCGCACTAATATTTCAATAAATTCGAAAACGCATTACCTGGGTAAACATCCGGAATAGAACTGATCAGACGCAACACCGGAATCGAAGTCAAATACATCTCGTGCGGTTTTTGTGGCCGACCGGTTAAAAATGAACCACATTAAGTACGAACTATTGCACATGTCTGTACTTGCCGGTTGAACTGAAATTCTGGGAAAATTAAAACGATGAAGCTGGTTGAATTGAAATTCTGGGAAAACTATAATAATAAAGCCTGCGATAGGATAAAGCATTTTCCATGCTCCGATTTTGTTATGAGATATTTACTTTTAGAATTTGTATTTTATTAATTTTCCATGTATATTTGTCAGTAACTAAGCTCTAGTCACGTGACATTCTGTTAGAGTCAATTTAGCAAAAGCAATCGACGGAACGTCAAATATGTGTCGAATTGATAAACGCAGTACAAATGTCAAGTGATTAATCACTTATATTGAATTTTCGACACTCGCGGTCACTAAAAGAATTGGATTTTGTCTGGAGTCAGCCTTTTTGAAAAACTAAAGATAGTATAGTCCCATGGTTATGTTCCCAAGCTCACACCAAATCAGTGAACAGCGTTTATAACTTGCTACGAAAGCGTAGCACTGACGAATGAGCTACGGCGTAGCGTAGCAACAGATTTTCGACTACGAGTGTGTTAATGTTGAACATGCTTGGTCATTGGATTTTATGAAGTCGATACAGGGAGGAAGAACATAAAAAATCTGATGCTAGTCGATATCCTTAGGCTAGTTAAAGGGTAACGTTTTACCAATTACTGGGTTGCGCAGGTAAGTCGCTTAATGTTAAATACTGGTATTTAGCTACATTTGATCAAAGCAGATAGTATAATATTTTTCTGTAGCTTTAATCTTAAAGACGCCTACATATTTTTTGTCAATACTCGGTATTTTATTTAACAAACAAACCGGCCAAATGCGAGTCGGACTCGCACACGAAGGGTTTCGTACCATAGACCTTAATTTTTATTATTTGTTGCTATAACGGCAATAGAAATACATAATCTGCGAAAATTTTAACTGCCTAACTATTACGGTTCTTGAGATACAGTCTACTGACAGACAGACGGACGGACCCTAAAAAACACTTAATTGCAGCTGTACTGTTCGAAATTTACAACATTTTAGTAATTTTAGACAACGTTATCGACTAAATACGCTCGCGCTTCAGCCACGCGTATCAGCTGCGATATTTGCGTCACACGCGACTAAACTCTAATGCATGAGGTAAACATTACAGGCAGAACATTACACTCGCTGGGTTGAGGTTAACGGTTTTATAACACAGCTCTTTGTTTTAGTTTACCTTGCGAGGAATATTTTGATCATAATTTGTAAAGCTATAAGCGTAGCGTCTGGGTTTATTAGAATGTGTCCTTAAAACAATATTTTAAAGTATAATTTTCTTTGACGGGTATCGTTTTGCTCAGTAAGTAGGTGGAGGTCAAAGAGGCAGTCGCTCCACGTAAAATACTGGTCTCACTCAGATGCATCCGGTTGGGCGCCTGTACACACTGAGCGCCTGTATCCATTGCCGCGGAGCGAGGCAACGGACCGCCGTATGATGTCGGCCGGTGCCGTTCGTTGCCGTAAAAGAATAATACCATCCCATCACATCCCGTGGGTGTCGTAAGAGGCGACTAAAGGACTCGCCAGATAATGGTTTTCTGTAAAAATCGACACAGGCAGGGTGCCTGTCCATTTGTAGTTGGGAAAAGGCTAGGCAGATTCATTTTACAAATTTAAAGTGATTTTTTTTCCAAAATAGAAGTTTATTGAACCTACATATAATGTTCTATCATCAAGATTATCAAGTTTAAATGAGAAGCAACTTCGTCTGCTCCGCTCCTATTGGTCTTAGCGTAATGATATAGCCTTCCTCGATAAATGGGCTACCTGACACTAAAAAAATGTTTCAATATCGGACCAGTAGTTCCTGAGATTACCGCGTTCAAGCAAACAAACAAACTCTTCAGCTGTATAGATTTATATGATCTGAGAAGATCATGCCTTCACGTACCTAGATAGAGGTAGGCATGTAGAGAACGTCCGGTGACTAAGTCGTATCATGATTGATGATCATTTGAAGTCTCTGTGCTTCAGTGTTGAATGAAATTATGTTCAATGAAGATTCTTCTCTGAGAATGAGTAGTACTAGAAAATATGATATCTGCGATAACGGTTCAGTGTTGTCCCCAGCAAAGCTTAGTTTAACCCGAAAATTTGGTAATATCATAGGGTAAACATTTAATTTTGATCTCGAAAATTATACTTATTTCGAGGTCAAAATTAAATGTTGTTTTGGTTGTATGTTGTTTTTCGATAACATAAACAAATGAGTCGTATGTATCTTTGTAGTTACGTTGCTAACAAACAAACAATATTTTTTGTTAACATGATAGGAAAAGCCAGGAAGGAACGCCCTTAAAGGACTTTGACAGACATAGGCCAGGTACGTAGTACTCGTTACCTGCTTGAGTGTATGTTAAGTAAGGAAAAGGAGGAGGAGGAGGGATCGTTACAGCTATTTTGTACTCCTATCATCATCATCTGCCTACCCTTTTCCCAACGATATTGGGGTCAGCTTCCAGTCAAACCGGATTTAGCTGAATACCAGTATTTAATGTGCAGCGGCTGCTTACCAGACGTCCACAACCTATTAACAGTGTAACACGGTACTTCATGGCAAGACTGGAGTCAGATTTACTGGTTCCTGAATATCCGTAACGACTGCCAAAGATCTACAAATGACAGCCGAGACCAACGGCTTAACGAACTTTCCGAGGCACGGAGAAAACTTGGTATGTTAAGGTGGTCACCCATCCACAGACCAACCTCGGCAAGCGTTGCTTAACCTTAAAGATCGAGTCGTGCGGCTGTTATTATCTAGCTACGAGTTTCTTTTAAACTCTCTACTACTATCAAGGTACCTATACAAATAATACCTCATGTCATCTCACCCCTACATACCACTACCAAGCGATATTTGTTAACGAACTAATGCGTTTAGCACACAGAACGCATTGATCCATAAGGTTCAATTTCATTGAATTTGATGTTTTTAAATAGAATTCTGCATAAACGAGTGTTTATTTGTATATAGGTATAACTAGATTAATTAAATGAGGATTGAAATAAACATTCTGCTGTATTTAATTTCGGTATCGCTGATTGATTTATTTTGAGGTAGGAATGCGTGAAATGTTTTACAGATAGTTTTTTTATTTTGGCTTTGTAATTTATTTGTATTTTCCAGATTTCAGATACGGATTGTATTATTATACTAGCTTCTGTTACTTCATACCCGCAGATCCCCGTTCCCGTTCTCGTAGGAATTTCGGGCAATCCAGTACCTCTTACTATATATTTCATGGAGTTATTATGTTCATCATTATCTGTTTCTACCCGTTCCCATAGAAATTTTGGGAAATTTTCTCTTCGTGCTCCCTACACTCCCCAAGAAACCTACATGCCAGCAGTTTCGGTTGTGCGTTGTATGTCAGTCACCCAGTCAGTAAGAAAAAAAAATATTTACCTATAGGGATAAATACCTTGATTGCGATTTTCCAGCTTGAAAACCTAGCCTCATCTACAAAACAGCAAACTTTACATTAACGAAGTCATCATTACCAGCACCACATCCCAGTTACAATTAAAACCTTACTTGTCCCACATCAAACCATACGCGTCATGTTGCAGCCAAGACTTCAGGCAAATCAAATCACCCTGACACGGCCGCCCGACGCGTTCTGCCTGCCTATGGAATCTACATAATTGTCTTACATACAACCCATGTCTGCACGTCAAATCTAACTAGAATTTATACTCGAAATGCTTACTGGAATACTAATTTACACGTACGAGTCTAAGTGGGAATGGAGTAGTTTTAGAATGCTTGAATTTAAGTTTCATTATACTTTTGAAGTTACGTATTGGGCTTGGTTCTAGAAATGTTTTATTTGATTTCAATCATCGTCTGCCTAGCCTTTTCCCAACTATATTGGGGTCGGCTTCCAATCAAGCCGGATTTAGCTGACTACCAGTATTTTACGAGGAGCGGCTGCCTACCAGACCTCCACAACCCACGGTACTTCATGGCAAGACTGGAGTCAGATTTACTGGCTTCTGACTATCCGTAACGACTGCCAAAGATCTACAAATAATAGCCGGGACCAACGGCTTAACGTGCTTTCCGAGGCTAGAGGAAACTCGGTATGTTAAGATGGTTACCCATTCACAGACCAACCTTGGCAAGAGTTGCTTAACCTTGAAGATCGACCCGTGCGGCTGTTATTATCTAGCCACGAGCTCCTCTAGGTTATTTAAAGTACGTCTGTTGTAATTTACTAGTTGACCCGCAAATTTAATTGGTAGGCTGCCGCTCTTTGTAAAATACTGGTATTCTGCTGAATTTGTTTTTACTGGAAGCCAATTGGGAAAAGACTAGGCAGATTATGAGAATTTAAGATACATTATAATTTTGAAGTTTTGTGTTAGGGTTGGTTCTAGAAATGTTTGATTTGAACTCCAATAAAACGGTCAAAAGAGATTGAACGGTCACGAGATTGAAGCCCACTTGTTGAACTATTCATGTTGACTAGCCTTCATTACTAAATTATTTATTATTTCAGTATATGAATAGTCCCACTGTTGGGCAGAGGGTTTACTATTCTACTCACACTTTCTCAGGACGGGTTTGGGAATTTCAGACTTAGGCATATAAACTGTTTGCTACAAAACCTGAAAAAATAAAGAAACAAAGAATAAAAAAAAAACATATGTTTGAGGAGGATTATTATAATATACTTAATACATAAGTATTAAGTAATATAAAACTGAAGACTTTGTTTGCTTGAACGCGTTAATCTCGGCAACTACTGGTCCGATTAAAAAAAAATTTCAGCAAAAAATTCGGAGCAGACGAAGTTGTGCGAGTCAATTAGTTATAAAATAAAAAGTGTCAATAAAAACAAAACACCGGCCAAGTGTGAGTCGGACCTTCATACAAAGGGTTCCGAACCAAACACCCCAAAAATCATGTTTCTTGTATAAGTGCACCCTTAATTTTTTAATCTTATTTATTTGTTGTCGTTAGAGCGGCAATAAAAATACGCTCTGTAAAAATTTCAACTGTCTATCTATTACGGTGATGTTATGGTATTGAGATACAGCCCGTCGACAGACAGCGAAGCTTAGTAATAGGGTTCCGTTGGTTACCCTTCGGGTACGGAACCCTAGAAATCACTAGCATTTTTTGCCTAAAAGTGAGCTGCTGCAGGAGTTAGTTTTTAAGTATAGTAATAACTCGCTGTTGCCCGCGACTTCGTTCGCGAGTAGGTCGGAAAGTAAAATGTTGGCGCTAGATAAAATCTCTAAGATAAGAGAATAGGTATATACGAACAATCAATATCCAGCATAGCTTACCTCCTCTTAGATTTAGGAATTTGGAAGAGTATTATATAATAATAATGTTATACATAGATAGAAGTAGCGTATTCTATTCTGCTGTACTTCACTCTTCATTAAGTAGTCATCATTTACTTAACCTAAAATTTATCATAAGTTCTACGCAACTCATATTTGCAGCCCCTTTATATAAAAATAGATTATAGTTAACTAGCTCTCATATCCACTTAACTTATAAAAATAGGAAGCTTTTAAAGCGTGTTCTCAAGTAAAGTGCATAATATTTCTAGTTATAATGATCGTGGCTCGATGCTTGCTAGAATATACTTGAATCTAGGAAGGGAAGAGTACCTACGTAAGCTTTTAGCACTGAGGTAAGGGTAGCTGCAAAGTGGTTTATTAATAAAACTAGGGAGGTGGAAGGAAAGTGGAAGTATCCTATTCCTTTGCGGAATTTGTTCAAAAGAATCACCGTATCTCTGGAACGCAAAGGGCTTTAGGAGGAAGACGGACGGGTTTTATTAAGTAGAATCTGACACTCTCTTCTGCTTCGCCCAGAGGGGGAGCAGTCATTTGATGATTTCCTACCCTTATAAATAAAAAAACCTCTGTACGTCAGAAGTACCATAGGCAACGATTGAAGCCTAGAATAAACCTTGATCGAATATATAACAGACGACTAAACATCAATGTGTTGTTACTAAAATCATGCTTATATAGGTAACCCAGAAGTACAGGTAGGCAGGTAGGCAGGTAGGCAGGTAGGCAGGTACACATCCATATTTTGCACGTTATGTTAAATTTCCTTGTAGTAGGGTCAAGCCTATTACTATTTACTGGGCACAAATATAGACCCCGTCTGATACTAAAAAAATCTAGAAGGAAAACCCAATAACACTTTGCCGAAGCTAGAAATCAAACTCAGGACTTCATAATCAGTAGCGCTTACGATTACTACACCATCGAAGCACAATCTATAAACAACTCATCTTTTTTTTTTTTTTAAGGATGGGAAATCATCAAATGACTCCTCCCGCTCTGGGTAAAGCAAGAGGGAGTGTCAGACTCTTACTGACTACAACCCATCCGTGTTCCTCCTGGTACCCTTTGTGTTCCAAGGCTACGGCACCCCTTTCGAACAGATTCCGCAGCCCCAGCAGGCACCTGCCCTAGCGGGCCCCGTCATCCACGCTGACATCTCTTTGAGGCGCGCTGGGATCGCAGCGCGCCGCCGACCCGGGCCTAGTTCTGATCAGACGGCGAGCCACCCAATGCTTGCCATCAACAACTCATCCTACAATCTTATCAACTTACCCCTTCACAAAAAGACAAACTCACAATATAAATTCGCCCTGAAAGAGTTCCCAAAATGATTTATCTGCCTTCATCAACAGCTGAGGCGTGAAATTTGATATTGCACAGTGGACCGATCTCTCCCGCCCAATGGACGTGGGCGGAATTTGAAACAGAATTTTATTTATTTTTTCGTTTTTATTATGAAGTTGAATTTGTTCGACCATGTCGTTCTGTTTCATATCGTTTATTAATAAAATATGATTCAGTGTGAGTTTTTTTTTTATTTCGAGCCAAAGTATTGGCTGTCACAGTTGTCGATTTAAGTTGATAAATTGGCATTTGTGGTTAATAAATACACAGATTTACAATTTTTTCGTTGTGACTTAAGTTTGCTTTATTTAAACAGATGTTTTTTTAACCCTGTTAAATTACGACGGGGTATTAAGTTAATGAAAAATAATTAAATTTACATGCGTCTTTCATATTTTGACGTGATAACGTCTTAAAAATCGATAAACACCGGCTGCACGCACAGAAAGGTGTCACGGTCACGTTCCGCACGTTCAATTGCTTTACGCACAACCAATTTTTTAAATTCATTATTGACAGAACTGAGGCAGATATGGGCTTTTTAATACCATGTCTTGACCATTGTATTATTTTAAAAGTTTATTCAAATTAATCATACTCTCTCGATGCAAAAATAACATGCAACAGTTACTAAAGTTACGTTCAAATGAAGAGCCGTAAAGAAAATTTCAATCCTGAAAACTTCTCTTTTTATCAGACATAGCCTCGGGCATAACTAGAGAAAACCGTAACTTAAAACAAGACACTTCATAAACCTTATCATGTGACCGCTCATGCAACCTTAACTTCAAAACTAACGAGGTGGTGTTCCAGTAATTGACCACAAAAACTTTAAACCGTAAACAAGTTTTAAAAGGGTTTTGCTGTCAATGTCCGAGTAATAGTTTTATTGTGATGAGACGGAGGACACTGCTACCCTTTACGCTCATTTTACCACGGGGAATGAGCAGGACACTGAAAATATCTTGCTGAATGAAAAAGCCGGCCAAGTGCGAGCCTGAAGCACATACAAAGAGTACCGAACTAATTTTTTTTAATGTTAATACATACAGTAAAAATTAATGAGGAGCTGGTGGCTAAAGAATAACAGCCGCAAAGGTCGATCTTAACATACCGAGTTTCCTCCATGCCTCGGAAAACAAGTTAAGCCGTTGGTCTCGGCGGTCGTTTATAGAACTTTGGCAGTCGTTACGGATTGTCAGAAGCCAGTTAATCTGACTCCAGTCTTGCCAAGAAGTACCGTGTTACCCAGTTAATGGGTTGTGGAGGTCTGGTAGGCAGCCGCTCCACGTAAAACACTCGTATTCAGCTGAATCCGGTTTGACTGGAAGCCGACCCCAATATAGTTGGGAAAAGGCTAGGCAGATGAATGAGCAGGACACTGAAAATATCTTCATTAAAAAGTCACCTTTACGGCTGAAGAACTTGCCGGCCAAGTGCGAGCCTGAATCACATACAAAGAGTTCTGAATGAATCATATTTTTTTATGTGAATACATTCAGTCAAAAAAGTATCGGGAATGGATGATTTGTTTATGGTTCCAAATTCAAATTTTTGTTTTTTTGTAGTTGTTAGATTGGCACAACTGTTTTCCATTTTGGCGCGGAGTTTGAGTTGCATCTGTTATTTATATTAAATACAGTGCTGGTTTTAGTAATATCATATATAGTGTGTATTGCGAATTTCATAATGGACAAAAATATCGAAGAAAGAGTTTGTCTTAAATTTTGCATCGCCAATGGAATTTCGTGTTCGGAGTCACTGAAAATGTTACAGAAGGCTTACGGTGAATCGACTTTATCAAAAACTCGTGCTTATGAGTGGTTCAAAGCGTTCAAAAGCGGTCGAGATGTGATGGAAGATTTGCCTCGCTCTGGTAGGCCGTCAACGTCTGCAACTGAAGTTAACATCGCAAAAGTGAAGGAAATAGTGACTGAAAATCCCCATTCAACTCTGAGAGAGATAGCCGCCAAACTTTCTGTATCTCACGAGTCGATCCGTACCATTTTAACTAATCATTTGGGTATGAAACATGTTGCTGCTCGGCTAGTCCCAAAAGATCTGAATTTTCTCCAAAAACTCAATCGCATGAAAGTCGCTGAGGACATGCTAGAACGAGTCAGTTCGGACCCAACATTCATGAAACGCATTGTTACTGGTGACGAGACGTGGGTTTACGAGTTTGACATGCAAACTAGCCAACAAGCTTCGGAGTGGCGCCTTCCAACTGAACCGTTTTCAATCGATAGAAGACATAAAGGAGAATTCGCGGCGAGAACTCAACTCAATTCCGGAAGCAGCGTTTAAAAAATGTTTTGATGAATGGATTATTCGTTGGCGCAAGTGTATCGTTTCTAAAGGAGCATACTTTGAAGGTGATAAAATAAATTTGGATGAATAACAGACATTTTGTGTATTATTGATCTTTTCCCGGTACTTTCTTGACAGAGTAGTACATACAGTAAAAATGAATGAGAAGCCCTTGTATTTGATATTATTTAACGTGTCACGTTGGATGTTTGTTGAAGTCGCATAAATTCATAAATTAGTTACGGACTAAATTGGCTATGACAGACAGACACATGAGTGTCCGTCTATCATTCGGATCTCTAAAAACCATACCTTGCAGACCAATAGATCATATAATATTCTCTAACGAAGGCACAAGAATAGCTCATGTTGCAGTGGAAACATTAACTCCACAAGGTTGGTGCAAGGCGGGCTACTTAACATTACTTATTCAAGCCATGAATAAAACACAGTGGTCCCACTATTCGTCCTTCGTAGCTTAGAATAAACAACGCGTTTCTATGTAGTTATTAGAAAAGTATTGCAGAGGGTTTTGAACATTAAAACCATTCAAATTACCCTTATATATCTCTTTTGGGCTCAGCGGACTACATTTTTACTTAATCACATCAGAACTTAACTTCCAAGAGCTCATGGCTAAAGAATAACAGCCGCACTGGTCGATCTTTAAGGTTAATCAACGCTTGCCAAGGTTGGTCTGTGGATGGATGACCATCTTAACATACCGAGTTTCCTCCGTGCCTTGGAAAGCACGTTAAGCTGTTGGTCCCGGCTGTCATTTGTAGATCTTTGGCAGTCATTACGGATTGTCAGAAGCAAGTAAATCTGACTCCAGTCTTGCCAAGAAGTACCGTGTTACCCAGTTAATGGGTTGTGGAGGTCTGGTAGACAGACACTCCACGTAAAACACTGGTATTCAGCTGAATCCGGTTTGACTGGAAACCGACCCCAATATAGTTGGGAAAAGGCTAGGCAGATGATGATGATGATGATGATGACGGATAGTCAGAAGCCAGTAAATCTGACTCCAGTCTTGCCATAAAGTACCGTGTTACCCAGCTAATGGGTTGTGGAGGTCTAGTAGGCAGCCACTCCTCGTTAAATACTGGCATTCAGCTAAATCCGACTTGACTGGAAGCCGACCCCAATATAGTTGGGAAAAGGCTAGGCAGATGATGACGTCAGATTTTAACTTCCTCCATAGCCATTTCATGGTTTACGTGTTACACGTCGTGCTTCCATATTTTATTTAGTGTACTTTTATCGTAGACCAGTAGTATATTTATTAAAGGTTTGAAATTAGAATTTCTCTTTTGTTTTGAATTGAATTGAAATGATCTATTTATAACAAACCTTTTTGGTCTCTTGTGCTTTCCTTTTAGTTTCAGTAGCCATATTGTCCTCGTCAGCCCAGTAGGGTTCAAGGCAACCGTACTTGGTTGTGGAGGTCAAAAGGCAGTCACGGTGTTCTATGCAATTACAATGGAAGTCGTCGACTTCGACCAAAATAATTGGAAAAAGGCTAGGCAGAGAGAATTATCCGCCATTGGAGACTATGGCTTACATGTGGCAGTCTTAGTGAGTTTGTCGGGTCTGAAATCGCTGTTCTCAAGTGGAACTAAGGGTCCACATGAATTAAAGAGTTTAGATATCGGATCCAAAACCACTGTTTTGCAGGTGACGGGGTCCACATTTAAATTTAAGTGGGCCTACACCTACCTAAGGGAGCGTGACGCAATACTCAAGTGCTCCAGCGCCCTGGGTAAAGATAAATGCAGAACATTATTTGGTTTAATCCAGAACAGTCAAGTAGTGTTCCAGAGTATTTTCATGAGGAAAATGTCAGAGAGTGACAAGGACTCGACGATGTGAATGGCGATGCGATGCGACTCGATTATAGATGTCTATAATGGAGTCGCACCGCAACGTCAACTTTAAGTCGTTTGTGGTGCGCATACCAACATGCTACCTGCCTCAGATGATGGAGGAAAGTGTCTGGCCTCAAGATGTCGTTTTACGCCGCTTTCGCGGTCAAGTGCCACCGGAACACACACAAACTTAGTGCAATTAAGTGAAACAAACATAGTTTTATTTACCAACATGTAATTATTATATTTATACTTAGGTTGCAGGTAGGGCAGGTAGGAGATGGCGGGACGATCTGGATGTCTTCCTTACGAATTGGAAGGAAGAGGCATAACACCGTGAGCATTGGAAGGAATGGAGTTCTCTACGAGTATGGGCTAGTAATAATAATCATACTTAGGGTAAGGTATTTATTACCTGAAAATAAATGGTTTATTATTATTACAATACTAGCTATTCTAACCACGACTGCAAATGACGTGTGCAACTCTCCGTGTGGCTGACGGATCACTGCACTAGACGTGACGAGCTTTGATGCTATGTGTCACATCACTATTATACAGTTACTGCTTTATAAGTGAAGTTTCGCCGAGCTAATATGTAGTTGGCATGAATAATGACATAGTTATATTTGCTAATTACTGTCTGTTCTTTTTATAGTAATTTTCATGACATCACATACTTTGTCTCTTTGATACTTAGATTTTTATTTTTACTTCCATCGTTTTTTTACTTTTGTTTTTACTAGCTATTATATATTTTATGATGTGGTTGAATATGGAGCACGTTTGCCTAGAAGTAACCTATATTCACTCTTGACTTAAAGGCTCCTATAGGCTTCGAGTGAAAGAAGTCGAAATTTATCCCAAAGGAATATATTCCCGGTATAAAAAGTTGTTTAATGTTTCATCTAAATCCGTTTAGCCATTAAAACGTTCAGAGGTAACAAACATACTGAGTTATTTCGCAATCACAATATTAGTGTGGTTTGAATGTTTGGTTGTGTTGTTCACAGCCGAAACATCTTTTGACCTGAATGTACCGTGACGGTTGGGAGTGTCATGCTCACTCAAAATTCAAGCTGATGGTGGCGTATGCATAGGGATATTTGGCTTCTTTCAAAATGTTTGAGCCCAATGGTGCTACCGCATGCGTCATGTTCGTGAACAGGCGCCGTCAGTTGGGACTGGTCATTTCTCAGCTGCCATGGCTTATTTATTATTACTTTGAATTTTTACTTATTTTTCGGACGCTTTTATTCTGCTCGGCGCTTATACATCGTTCTCACATGTATGTATAATTTCAAAACTAAACTTTGTAACAATTTATTATTTTTAAGTGTCCGTGGAGTTTCTTGCACGTTATCTATTGAGATCTATGCCTTGGATCGTGCAAATAGCTTTATTTTTCTCCACCAATACCTTGACAATTCAAAAGTGCCTTTAAATGGTTTAATTGGAATTAAAACCTTTGAGGTTGAGTTTTGAGTTTGGATTTAGAAATAGACAATAACAGACTGCTTCCTTTACTCAAAGCATGTTGCTTAAACGCAATACTGTGTTTTCCCACTCTGAGCTTTAACTTTGTATTGTCATATATATGAAACGTCATGGAATTGCTGCATTGCTTTAGGCGGTAACAATATTGGCCGTAGTTCGACATATCTTTAGAGATATTCATGTTGATGGGTTGCACAGTAGTAGCAACAGCAGTATTTGTGGGTACAGGAAGGAAACATTTCCATTGTGTAATTTATTTCTTCGCCGCTACTATGTTTTAAGAGCTATGACCAAATGTGGAAATATTGATAAACTACTTGCCGTATGGTGTCGGCCGGTGCCTTAACTTCTACGTGCACCAGTGGAATCAAAAGGTTCCATTTGCGATACAACGGTGGGGCATTGGTGAGCCAAAAGGTTAAAAAATAATACCATCCCATCACTTCCCGTGGGTGTCGTAAGAGGCGACTAAGAGACTCGCCAGAGAATGAGCAGCAGCGTTCTTTGTCAAACTCAACACCATACACTGGGATCGCCAACCCGCCTGCCAAGAGTGACGATAATGGCAAACACCCCCTTCTTGGGGGGGGGACATGTCTAGCAGTGGACGTCTTTCAGCTAATATAATGATAATGATGAATATTGATAAAAAATACACAAAACAACAAATATCCTAGAAAAACTACGGTTAAGCCATGTTTAAGAGCAAACCAATTCGATCGATCTTGGCTACACATCTCTTTCCGATCAGTTCTTTATGTCTGAAGATCAGTCATGGTCAGATGTAATTCTGGAACAAACAAATTGTCTCCATCGGCTTCTAAATAAATGGATGACTATAGGTACAATTTTATTTTACCTATGAAGAATAAAATAAACTACGTTCCACCCACTTTCCCCATTGACCAACATTTCCTAAACCTGTCTAACACAATCAATAACCACTCGGTTGATAATTTTTCAAACATCCGACAATAACCAATATTGTGGACATCAATCACGGGACCAAACAATGGCGGAATGCCATGAAACATGGCAGGATGCGCAACGATACGGTAATAGGAACGCAAGGATGAAAAAGGGTTATGGTCGGTTTTGGGAAGAGTACCTAGTTTAATTAAGGCTTATATTCATTATTTATTTACTAGTTAACCCGCGCAACTTCGTCTGCGTCACAATTTTCATTACTGCTTCTATGAAAATTGTGACGCAGACCAAGTTGCGCGGGTCAATTAGTATTAGTATATATTAGTACAAGTCGACCCGCGCAACTTCGTCTGCTCCGTTCCTATTGGTCTTAGCGTGATGATATATAGCCTACGGCCTTTCTCGATAAATGGGCTATCTAACAATGAAATATTTTTACAAATCGGACCAGTAGTTCCTGAGATTAGCGCGTTTAAGTAAACAAACAAACTTTTCAGCTTTATATTTTAGTATAGATAATAAAAATGAAACATGTTTTTAAGAAATAGCAAAACCAAATCATTTTCGTTTGTATTACAAAGCAGTAAATATATTTTTCATACTTTTTGATAGCAAATGAAGGAGTAAAATGGTTTCATCTCAACAATTTGGAGGTGATTTGGTGGTTTTTCTTATTATTTGATACCAATAGATAAATTCTGGCTTAACCAAATCACTTATCATATTATGTAGATTATTAACTATTTTTATCAGATGTAATTTCTTTGTCAGTGCCGATGAAAAGCTGCTTCATCTGCACGCTTCATTTTTAAGCTTTTTGCGAGAGAGCAGCCTTAAGGCTCCTATCTATCCAAGGTATCATAAAGGTTATTTTATTATTGAACTGCAGTGATGACCCTAATTTGTATTAGGATGAAATAAGACTGTCTGTAATCTTTTCAGTTCTAAACTACTGAACCTGTCGGTATTAACTTTACATATAGGTAGCTTGAAACCTGGAAAAATATGTACATAAACTGCTTTTCATACTGGGTATTTGGATAAAAGATGATCTAATATAAAATTTTCGCAGACACAGCTTGAATCAGAAATTTATGCAAATAAAGAAAGGATATATAAATTTTAATGATTAGCACGACTGTCGAACATTTTTCATAGAATCTGAAAATATTATTGGAGATGGAACAAAGTCACAGGCAATAGTTTAGTCAGTAGGTAACTATCAACTAACTTAATATGCGTATAAGCGAATGGCAAAACAAATGAATACGTTTAGCTTAAAGTACAAAACGCTGTTCTTAACTGTCTCTAGGAAGCTTATCAGAAAGGTATTCTATGTATTGTTTATATTCACACGGTATGACGGTATTTCGACATTGCGATTCATAAAATTATGAATTGTTTTCGTCAGGAAGTTTTTTATTTTATTTTTTATATGTATTTTTTTGTTTATATTATAAATGCGAAAGTTTGTTAGGATGGATGGATAAATGTTTGTTACTCTTTCACGTCAAAACGCCTGAAAGGATCTTCATGAAATTTGGCACAGAGGTAGACTATTAGTCTAGAATAACACATAGGATGTACTATACATATCCCGGAAGTATGCTCAATAAGTATCACGAGGGCGAAACCGTCGGCAGAAGCTAGTAATTCTATATGTGGCTTAGGAAAGGTAAAACAGTACTACTAAAAAAAATATATAAACGAATACGCACCACTTCAATCCACTTTTGTTTTATTTAGTAAAATATTTAAGTCAGCATAATGTATATATACCTTTGCCTCTCCCATAAGTTAGTTTCAGGTTGGTCGAGAGGTCATGTTTGAGGTGGTATAATGGAGTAGATCATATAAAGTAGGCAATAATTATAATATACTCTTCTTGAAATTAAACAAACGAGCTAAAGTTTCTGTACGACATTTATCTGGTTTTTATTTATAAATTTTTAGTCAGTTATTTTAAGAATGAAAGTCGAACTAAATAAAAATCTGGAAACGGCTAGGTTGAGAACCAAAGAATGAATATAATTCATGAGAAAAAGTCTTTGAATAGAATGCTTTTCAAATCTTCATTCCTTGAAGTTAAAAATTGGACTGGAAATATGACAAAGCATTTTTAAGATTTTAAAACAAAGAAAATAGGTAGATGCTTGCTTGGTTCTTGCTTTTATATTAATCTTGTAATTAAAAATCATGGCGAAGAAATATTTATTCTACCATCAGACATCTAGATGTACTGCGAGTTACCATCCCTACCTTATTGCTATTCCACCAACTCGCATTAAGCTTTTCCAAATATCTTTAATAATGCGCACAGCAATAGAGTGGAACTCTTTACCTGCGTCTGTTTCAAAGTTAGAGTGGCTTCTTCTGGGTACGCTCAGCTGTTGACGCTATATTGTGCATTATTGCGGATCTGTGGGGCCAAATCTGGCTGGTTTCTGGTTACCTTACAACGACGATATCACATACGTTACGTAAATTAAATTTGAATCGTTATTTAATTGGCAAATAGGATTACATGAATTTAATAACATCGTTTTAACATGCATTTAATAAAAAACAGTAATTTAAAAAGTACGAAAATATCTCTTTCTCACTTACTTTCTTAGACTACTAGGAGAGAAAGAGATATTTTCGCACTTTTTTGTGCAAGTTAGAACGAGAAAGTAAATAAAAACTAATTACGTCAAACTGATGGCAGAGACAACGAAAGCTTCTGGGGCTTTAGCCATAGACACGGGAAAAAATGCCGTCTCCCGACTTTGGTGCAAGTTTGAGCAAGATAGACATAACCTACGAAAATAACGCCAAAACTGATGGCGCCGTTACGTAGCGTCGCCACAGATACGGGGTATTGGCACAACGCAGTTGACCTAGCTCACTTCATCTTTGACGAATATTTACAAAAATCATTTTCCCATAAATTAATTCGAAAATAACGCCATTTTTGATATATGACAAAACATAGCAAAAGTTAGTTATTGCGGTGCGAAGTTCACCGGGACCACCAGTTAACAAATATAGAAGTCAATCAACTCAATAAATGTCCATAATATACTACAATATTTAAAAGTTTATTGAGGAGAAGCCAAAAAAATTTTAGCAAAAAGTACTTTGTTAGAAAAAATATAAAACTAAAAGCAGCTTTATTTTAGATCACGTACCGTTTTCTCCAAAATAATTAAGTCTGACATTTAATATTATGATGCTCAAATTATATAAAATAAAATAAATTATATTAAATATATTGAAAATTTATTAGAGCGCATATTTTTATACTACTCTGTCAAGAAAGTACCGGGAAAAGATCAATAATACACAAAATGTCTGTTATTCATCCAAATTTATTTTATCACCTTCAAAGTATGCTCCTTTAGAAACGATACACTTGCGCCAACGAATAATCCATTCATCAAAACATTTTTTAAACGCTGCTTCGGGAATTGAGTTCAGTTCTCGCCGCGAATTCTCCTTTATGTCTTCTATCGATTGAAAACGGGTGCCACGAAGTGGTAAGTTGAGTTTAGGAAAAAGATAAAAGTCAGCAGGAGCCATATCTGGTGAATATGGTGGTTGCTGGATAGTATTTGCTGAGTGTTTGGTTAAAAATTCGTTCACAATGATAGCCTTGTGCGAAGGCGCATTGTCGTGGTGCAAAATCCAAGAATTTTCTTTCCACAAATCTGGCCTTTTTCGTCGAATTTGCTCTCTTAAACGCCGCATAACGCTCAAATAATATTCTTTATTTACCGTTAGACCTTCCGGTAAGAATTCAGAGTGCACAACACCGCGATAGTCAAAGAAAACAGTCAACATGACTTTGACTTTTGATCGACTTTGGCGTGGTTTTTTCGGTTTCGGTTCAGTTGGAAGGTGCCACTCCGAAGCTTGTTGACTAGTTTGCATGTCAAACTCGTAAACCCACGTCTCGTCGCCAGTAACAATGCGTTTCATGAATGTTGGGTCCGAACTGACTCGTTCTAGCATGTCCTCAGCGACTTTCATGCGATTGAGTTTTTGGAGAAAATTCAAATCTTTTGGGACTAGCCGAGCAGCAACATGTTTCATACCCAAATGATTAGTTAAAATGGTACGGATCGACTCGTGAGATACAGAAAGTTCGGCGGCTATCTCTCTCAGAGTTGAATGGGGATTTTCAGTCACTATTTCCTTCACTTTTGCGATGTTAACTTCAGTTGCAGACGTTGACGGCCTACCAGAGCGAGGCAAATCTTCCATCACATCTCGACCGCTTTTGAACGCTTTGAACCACTCATAAGCACGAGTTTTTGATAAAGTCGATTCACCGTAAGCCTTCTGTAACATTTTCAGTGACTCCGAACACGAAATTCCATTGGCGATGCAAAATTTAAGACAAACTCTTTGTTCGATATTTTTGCCCATTATGAAATTCGCAATACACACTATATATGATATTACAAAACCAGCACTGTATTTAATATAAATAACAGATGCAACTCAAACTCCGCGCCAAAATGGAAAACAGTTGTGCCAATCTAACAACTACAAAAAAACAAAAATTTGAATTTGGAACCATAAACAAATCATCCATTCCCGATACTTTTTTGACTGAATGTACAAATAAATTAAATGAAAGTGTCTGTTGTATGAAAATATCATAATTACTGACTTTTACTAAATTCAAATAGATTATGTATTATAATAATGATACTTATAACAAAAAACCCAAGTGGCCAAGTGCGAGTCGGATTCGCACACAAAGGTTTCCGTACCATAACCCTTAATTTTTATTATTTGTTGTAATAGCGGCAATAGAACACACAATCTGCAACAATATGAAAACAACAGTCTATTACGGTTCTTGAGATACAGTCTGCTGACAGACAGACGGACGGAAGGACGGACGGACGCACAGTTGAGGCTTAGTAATGGGGTTCCGTTGGTTACCCTTTGGGTACGAAACCTTTAAACTATTTTTTTTTCCTGGCTGTCTTTTTATTTCGACTTATCTAAAAAACGGCAAAACCATTTTTGACAGGCTTTCACTGGCAGATAGCTGATATTATAAGAAGTAATTTAGGCTACTTTAATTTTAGAAGAAGGATTTATAGAGATCGGTGCAAAAAAAAAGAATATACTTTTAAAGCGGGCGAAGTCACAGACAACAGCTGGTATGTACATATATTTTCAGGTTTTATCCCACGGGTGTCATAATATCGGGTGAATGGACTGCTGTCCACCTGGACGCGGATAACATTGGAAAATGGAATATTGGGTTATGGGTAGTTATTACTTTTTCCCTAGAGGTTGTTGGTTAAATAGGACTTGAACTGCATGTATACAGTTCTTTTTTTCATGGATAATGAGTGACTTTTTATCAGCTCGATACAATATAGGGTGACCTTAAATTCACTTACCATACTACTACTTATATGAATATGTATGAATATACTACACTAATACACCTATTTTTTAACGTTGGGAAATCATCAAATGACTCCTTCCACTCTAGGTGGAGTGGAAGAGAGTGTCAAACTCTTACTGACTAAAACCTTTCCGTTTTCCTCCAAATGCCCTTTACGTTTCGCGGCGACTCATTTGAACAAATTTCGCAACATATTAATATATGTAAAAACACCTACTCATGGATTGAACAAACTTTAGACGAAAAAATAATAAAAAAACAAAGTGCTTACAAAAAAAGCTTGCACAAAAAGAAAGTTATCGCAAAAGTGATCAGAATACCACTAAAATAGAATAAGGATAACAGGAAGAAAAACATAACTACGAAGGGTGAGATTTCCAAATTGTTCAGAATCGCAGCCCATGGCCTAATATTTCATAATAGTCGTGTTTTCATGTTTGAATCATTCGCCTCTCTGCACACAAGAAAAAAACTTTTTTTTGTTATATTTAAGCCTGCTTTTGTGTCCCACTGCTGGGCAAAGGCCTCTCCTTTCTCCTTTCGATCTCTGGCCAAGTTGGTCTCGCAAACATGATTAGATCGTCACACCACCTTCGCCTCGGTCGACCTCGACGACGACGTCCTTCTTCAGGCGTCCAGTGAGTGACGATCCTCGCCCATCTCTCAGGGTTCATTCGTGCGACGTGGCCAGCCCACTCCCACTTCAGCCTGCCTGGTTTTTCTCCGACATCTATGACTTTAGTTATGGAGCGCAGGGTGGTGTTTCTAACTCAATCTGTTCGCTTAAGACCTATTATGATGCGCTTCATAGCCCGTTGGAAAATCTGAGTCTGGACTTTTGTTGTTCTGTAAGTGACCAACTTTGTGCACCGTAGGTAAGGACGGGCAGTATGCACATGTCACTGAGTTTCCTTTTGAGAACAAACATTTGTGATGACAAAAACGGTCAATTTCACATAAAAGTTAAATTTCATAATGCCTCGAAATAAGCCAACTCAAATATTATGAATTTTTTACCAAGGATATGTGGTTCAAATTACTCTGAGTAAAACGTATGACAATGACGAGTATGAAATAGTTGTAAAGGTGACGTAGAGTTTCAAATATTTGTCATGTTTCAATGTATAAAGTTGGGCAAAATTTGCGTGTTTGTGTATGAGAAATGTACCGAATATGAGACGTTTTAGTAATTAATGAGTCCCTAGAAGCGTTACTAGAAGTTGCCTAACTAGTAATATCTAGCATTATTTCGTTCGCGCGGGTTTAGTATTGCAATTTTCATAGGGATCTCTTTTTTATAATTAGTTATAGTAATAATAATTAGGCTTGCTTTTGGTGAAACAAAGGCTAAAATTGGTCCAGAAGTTTCGGAGCCTAATTGGTACAAACGTACAAAAACAATTTTTCGTCTTTAGAATAATAATATAGAAATATCATCTGCCTAGCCTTTTCCCAACTATATTGAGGTCGGCTTCCAGTCAAACCGGATTCAGCTGAATACCAGTATTTTACGTGAAGCGGCTGCCTACCAGACCTCCACAACCCATTAAATGGGTAACACGGTACTTCTTGGCAAGACTGGAGTTAGATTTACTGGCTTCTGACAATCCGTAACGACTGCCAAAGTTCTACAAATGACAGTCGGGACCAACAGCTTAACGGGCTTTCCAAGGCACGGAGGAAACTCGGTATGTTAAGATCCCATGATGTCCATCCACAGACCAGCCCTGGCAAGCGTTGCTTAACCTTAAAGATCGACCTGTGCGGCTGTTATTCTTTAGCCACAAGCACCTATAATATAGAAATATCATTTATCACTAAATGATCACGGTAATAGAAAAAAACGAAAACATTACCTATCATCAAAAATCTGTGAATTACTTGAGAATTTATCGCCATTCATCTATTACCGTACCACCCTATCGCTTTGGGATATCCTTATCCTGTAATGATAGAAGTGTTGTGATAAATAAATAAATAAAATAAATTACCTAGCTTTTATTGCATCTTATTAATTTATTCATGATATGCAATAAAGTATTGTGTATTCCACGAAAATCATAATAATTCAAACAAAACTAATAAAACACTAAGTTTGAAGTATTCTCAGAAAGAAGTATCCAGGCTCTTTCAAAAACTAATATTCAAGAGACAAAAGAACAGTTTTAAAACTGAAAGAAGTTATGTTTCATTCATTTTAATTTTAAACTTTTACTAAAAATCTAGTCTACTATTATGTAGCCCTATTGTAACTCTTTGAAAATATACGATACCACGGACTTACAGTATACAAGGCAACATAAACTTGAGGATTTTTACTGCTTCCTTTTAGATGTTTCTCTTTTTGACACCAAAATCATGGTGGGTTTTAGACCTGAAACTACTTTTTCTGTTCTAATAAGACTAGTTTCTGCCAACGGCTTCGCTTGCGTGGTTCCTAGGGAACATACTCCCGGGATAAAAGCTGTAGTAGTAGCCTATGTCCTTTCTCAGGCTCTAGATGTCTGTGTTCCAAATTTCATTTAAATCAATTCAGTAGTTTTGGCGTGAAATCGCGACAGACAGACAGAATTACTTTCGTATTTATGATATTAGTATAGTAAGGATTTAATTTCTTCTACAATGTACAAATTTCAATACAAAGGTTTGTAGGAGTCAGGAATATAAACAAGGATACCCTGTACTATGGACTCCTAGCCCCCCTCGCTAAGATTAGGATTATAACAATAATTCTAGAACATAGGACATGTAGGACTACTGTAAGAAAAGAATAACTTCTTAGTTCTTATTAATAGATAGAACTTTAATCCGGTATAGTTTTTCTTAGTTAGCTATTACTTTATTAAAATGTTTCGCTGAAAAGAGAGAATGCCTGTGTTCTAACATTGGGAACATACTAATGTCTGGTTTTTAATCTCGGAGATTAAATTGACAACTTCAAATGTCAAAACTGATTAAAATTCTATTGAAATCTATGTCGGTTTGCCTTTTTTTTTAGGATAGGAAATCATCAAATGACTCCTCCCGCTCTGGGTGAAGCAGGAGGGAGTGTCATACTCTTACTGACTAAAACCCATCCGTGTTTCTCCTAGTGCCCTTTGCGTTCCAGAGTACGGTGTCTCTTTCGAACGAAGTCCGCAGCATGTCGGTTTGCCTTGCACTTGTCAATTAAGTATCCGAGAAAAAAAAAAAATTAATTATAAGTTGAAAGAAAAGACCGCATCTGAAAATGGTGTACATAAAAAATAAAAGTAGAAAATTTGCTTGCAAAAAAAAATTAAGCTATCCTACAAGTGCTTAGAAAACCATTATAATAGAATAAGGAAAACAAGAAGAAAAACACGAGTATGATGGAAGAGATTTCCAAATTATTCTGAACCTCAGCCTGTACCTCATAGTTCGTATTAAATTCAATTCAATTCAATTCAATTCAATTCAATTCAATTCAATTTATTCATAAAAACTTTTACAATAAAATGTGTATAAATAGCCACAAAAAGATAATAAAGTAAAAATCTTATATAAAGGTAAATTAGTTCCTAACTTAAAACTAGTGTATGGCTAACAATAATTAGACGTATAAGATATTTAACTTGGAACTTATAATGTATATAGCGACCTGCCCGATCTATGTTTATTTAAACCTGTGTTTCAGGCCCTCACTTGGAAAAATATAGAAAAAAAAAAAATAGTATAAAAGTAGATAGTAATGTAATAGTATTATCTTGCTTATAAAAACAAATGCCTACATTTATAAAATTATTTCGTTCATGACTGATTACAGACAAGGCACGGCTGAAACTACTGGACGTAGACAGCTGGATTTCCCGAAATTCCTACGGGAGCGGGCATAAACGGGATATGTGCGTAGAAGACTGGCAAAAGCCATTATAGTCTTTTGCCAGTCTTCATACGCGTTTATAAAATCCAACATTTGTGATGACAAAGCAGACAATTTCACGTAAAATTTCAATTTTCATGATATCTCCAAATAAGCCAACTCAAATATAAATTTTACACCAAAGACATTGATCGTTAGACCACAAACGGTCATAGAAGAAAAATCCATAATCACAATTGCGTTAATCACGAAACTTTTCTCTTAAAACTAGAACATTACGGACTTAGTAAACTTATATAGATAGATAGCTAGGTAGTCTTAGATATATGGAAAGGTAGATAGCTTGCAAATAGTATTGAAAAGTCTTATTTAAATGGCAGACAGCAGGATGTTCAAACAAACGGTGTCAAATCACGGAGTTTAGAAATCAGTAGACTAGTTATGGCAGTTTGTTATTATACTCGTACTATCTCTGAATATTATTCTTGAATTACCTTTCTTAGATTCAGCTATCGATGATTTTTTATGTCCTACTGCTTGGAAAATAATTACTTTCTTTCTTAACATCTTCATACTGGTTTTCAATCGTCGAAAGACGATTTAAGAATTACTAGAAGAAAGTTTAAATAACTAGTTCTGATAACTATTTCACTGAAGAATAAAATAACTTTTTGAAAAAAGAAAATCGACCCTTAAATTATTACAGTTCTATAAATGAACTGAAGCTTAGTTGAATTAAAATACCTGCGAGTACTACCTGAAATGCAAACGTTTGCCGACTACTTACAGCCCTGATGAAAGTAAATATTTTCAAAGTTGACCTAGTTTTACGTTATTTTAATCGAATTATCGCACAAAATAAACTTCGTTGATGAGCAGAATAATCGAATAAGCTTTCAATAGGATTAAAAGCTTTTTAAGCACTAAGAATTGATGGTAATTTCGTAAAAATAACGAAGGATTTTGTAAATAATAATTTTTATTTTAACGTTGAGTGTGATTAAGGCCTGCTTATATCAGCCATAGTTATTGAATCCGGGTTAGTTACTCACAAGTGACCATAATGAATTAAATATTTATTATTTAATTTGGTATAAGTAAATAACTTTGAGCTCAGGTATTGGTGCAATTGGATCTAAGCAGAATTTGAAAATTTCCACTACCAAATAATTTAACAGACCTGTAAAAATAATATCGAACTTTAAAAATATCAATAAACTTTAAGTTTCTTGTCTAAGCAAAAACATCGGAAAATACAGCACAAAAAATCCCCTAAAAACTAAAATTAATAAAGAAAAACTCTCATACAAACTCTAAAATAAAACATACATACCTCTCACGAAACAATCTTACACAACACTACAACACACCACAAACAACACTTTAAAACCACAACGTAAAACTTAGAACAACAGTTGTCTCTGCGCGAACTTTTGGGGCGGGCGGCGAGGGCGGCGCGCCGTGTGCTCGCGACTCCTGAAACCGACTGAAGCCTGAAGGTTCTGTTGTACGCTAACGCACGCGCGCACTGATACGTACTTATGTTGGGTGGATGATACTACATGGTAGTATTTACGATTTTTAAGGTAAGTATGTGGGTGAAAGATTGTTTCAGGGGAGTGATGGCTGAAAATGTAATATTTATAAGAGATTGGAGCTGGATTTTTGGTTTAGATCTATTATTTTTTTACGTGATTATATTTGTTTTTAAGCATCTTCAATGTTATTAGAAAGTTTTTTGCTAAGTTATTTGACAGCGATGTGGATAATTTTTTTGATGCCCAATGATTAATTTTATTTTTTTATACGCGTTTATATGTAAAAATTGTGGTACAGTTGTCAGAAGTGTAAAAATTGGTGGGAATAGAAAGAAAATTTCAGAATGGATTCCATTCTGAAAATTTCTCAACATATTATGATTATCAATATATATATCCAGTCAGGCCAATTTTAACTTTGAAGATTTTAAATTATCAATGCTTATTCTAACAAGATGAGATGTTGGATCATCTAAAATATAAACGGAGGGTCATATTTTTTAGAATGCATACGGAAACGAGGACTTTTTAAAATTACACAGGAGGGAGCTTTATGAAGGATTTTACTACTAAAGTGGGCCAAGGATAGAGGGACGATTTGGACGCTTTTAACAAATTGGGCAGAGATGGTAATAAATTATGAGGTATGCAAGGAGAAGGTGGGTATTTGCTCTTTGCCTACCAATTTTCTTTTGTAAACTTTTAGACTTGTTTGGTTTAGAAAATGATATCACCTTTCTCTTGTCTATAACTTAATTAAAATTGAAGTTGCCACATCTGTCCATGAAAACTTTATTACTTTTAAAAGGTCATTTTTGTTTTTAAATACTTATAATAAAAAACTCTTAACAATATCACCATACTATTAAATTAAAATAAAAACTAAGTATACCATAAAATACGCGACAAAAAATGCTACGCTGTATTAAGTATAAGCAAGCCCTTAGTGTTTTTTCTTTTAGGGAGTCACAGGGCCATTCCCGACGGCGAGCATTCGGTGGCTCGCCGCCCGATCAGAACCAGCTCCGGGTCGACGGCGCGCTGTGTTCCACGCGCGCCTCAAAGAGCTGTCAGTACAGTAGACGGGGCCCGCTAGGGCCAGTGCTTGCTGGGGTTGCGGAATTTGTTCGAAAGAGTCACCGCGGCCCTGGACCGCAAAGGGCATTAGGAAGAATATGGATGGGTTTTAGTCAGTAAGAGTTTGACACTCCCTTCTGCTTCACCGAGAGCGGGAGGAGTCATTTGGTGATTACCCAACCTTAAAAAAAAAAATGTTTTCCTTGTCATTTCTGTAATAATAATAAAAAACCTAATAAAAACAACTTGTGATTTTTATTCCCAGCTTATCTTTTTCTTTTTTCATCCGAAAAAATGGACTGGTTTTTCTTCCTAAAAAAATTCAAAGATCGGTGCATATCCCCGTTGGTAATTTATCAACGTGAGCTTGAAAGGTCCTGTAATAAATTGGACGTAAAGTTCGCAAAAGTTGTACTAAACCAATTTCCTGGATTGAGGGAGCAGGCAGGAGCAACTATCGCAAATTGTCATTCTGGTGGAGAGGGTGGTCAACTGAAGCGGAGTAATTGCATTAGAGGTTGGTGGAGGTATAAGATTTATTTATATCTTGTAAGAATATATGTTGCTTAAATTTATACAACGATGCTTAAATATTGTTATGAAAATAATGTTGATACGATCAACTTAAATCCGGCTTTGTACAGTGCTGTTCAACAGTGCATAAAGTAAAAAAAAAAATTGCTGCGTACATGAGATTTTAACGCGGTCCTGTCACAAAGTTCAATGCACTAAGTATAATTTAATAGATACGGGTTTGTCTGTTTTAACCAACTTCTCTATAAAATCACTGGCTGACCCGCGCAACTTAGTCTGCTCCGCTCCTATTGGTCTTAGCATGATGATATATAGCCTATAGCACAACACTGAAACACTAAAATATTTTTCAAATTATTTCAATGTTTAGCGCGTGTTTGATTAGCGCGTTCAAGCAAACAAACACTTTAGTTTTATATACTTATTAAGTATAGATCAGGTTTTGAAATGAGGAGCTCGTGGCAAGATAATAACAGCCGCACGAGTCGATCTTCAAGGTTAAGCAACGCTTGCCAAGGTTGGTCTGTGGATGGGTGACAATCTTAACACACCGAATTTCCTCCATGCCTCGGAAAGCACGTTAAGCCGTTGGTCCCGGCTATCATTTGTAGATCTTTGTTAGGCGTTACGGATAGTCAGAAGCCAGTAAATCTGGCTCCAGTCTTGCCATGAAGTACCGTGTTACCCAGTTAATGGGTTGTGGAGGTCTGGTAGGCAACCGCTCCACGTAAAATACTGGTATTCAACTAAATCTGGTTTGACTGAAAGCCGACCCCAATATAGTTAGGAAAAGGCTAGGCAGATGAGATCAGGTTTTGAAATCATCAAATGACTCTTTCCGCGCTGCGAGTCAGTAAGCTGACTATAACCCAAATGGTTTCCTCCAAATGAGTTTCAGGGCCGCGGTAATTCTTTTGAACAAATTCCGCATTCCTGGATATAAGATTGCTACCATAGATTTGGCGATCCGTAAGCTATTGAGGTAATACTTATCGTATGGAAACATGATAACTGAGTATTCAATTTTAAACACTAATTATGTATCTCATCATCATACACAAATCAATCGTCCATTAATTCAGAATTGCAGTCGAACGTAAAAACCAACAATATTAGTCAATTCAAATCGTAATTTACTATCTACAATGCTCATGCTACATTTGACATAATCTATTGACCAAATATTAATTTTGTAGCAAACAATAGGTAATGACTGGCGTTTTGACGCTAGTTAACTGTGCTTTGAAACAATTTACTGTTAATGTATATTAATGATAAAATCTGCTTAACATTCTAGGAAAATATGGGCGGCGGGGAAACTGTTTTGTTTGAAAGAAAAGTCGAGTTCATTGTCTATGACGATTTTAGACATATTTTGTAGCAAAAGATTTACTAGGTAATTAAGCCAAACGTGTCAGCTTTAGTGGTCACAAGTGCTAATCTTGCCTGAGAACGTGAAGTCCTAGGTTCGATTCTCAGCTAGGGATAAAATATAATAATAATAGTAGTATTCTTTTTTTGCATGAATATGGTATTCAGCTAAATCCGGTTT
This sequence comes from Lacanobia oleracea, assembly GCA_950371165.1. Classification (NCBI taxonomy): domain Eukaryota; kingdom Metazoa; phylum Arthropoda; class Insecta; order Lepidoptera; family Noctuidae; genus Lacanobia; species Lacanobia oleracea. Next base: position 23,522,008 of record OX493396.1, read on the forward strand.
GACTGGAAGGTGCCCCTAATATAGATGGGAAAAGGCTAGGCAGATGATTGCACGAATATGAGACAACCATACATAGTAACTTAATAATAAACACGGGATAGTAAAAAAACACCGGCCAAGTGCGAGTCGGACTCGCATGCGAAGGGTTCCTTGATTTTTATTATTTGTTGTTATAGTGGCGATAGAAAAACACAATCTGTGAAAATTTCAACTGTCTATTACGGTTCCTGAGAAACACCCCGCTGACAGACAGACGGACGGACGGATGGACGGACGTACGGACAGCGGAGGCTTAGTAATAGGGTTCCGTTGGATACCCTTCGAGTACGGAACCCTAAAAAGAAAACCTAAATTATTACAATCATTTTTTTTGGAAGGTCAACAGTAGAAGAATGTGAATTAGTACGAGTATATTGTAAAAAATGGTTTGGTTGTCTTAAGACTGATTCGCCCTATCCCCTCGCACTAGTTTGAAACGGTATCACGAGCGGATTCTCTTCCTCAACCCTAGAAACAACTGATTCCCACAAGGTTCCAATATGTTAATGAGTTTTCCATCTGGATTTGCCTGGATTAGTTATGTTTGTAGCAATTGCATCATAGACTCGTAACTTTGTACCTAATGAGTGTTGGTGACGCATGTCGACGAATTTAGATTTGGACCAATGAGTAGGTAAGTAATTCACCGTTCCTCATCAGCATCAGACTTTGCCCACAACTGGGCACCTCTCTTCTTTTGTGCCAATCCCCAGCTCCGTTCTTGGGTCATTGCCTTACTTCACCTGTCTTCACTCCGCCATGCCAAGTGTCTAGCTCAACTCCATTCGAGTTCCACCACTCGCTTTCCGTTATCGCCGACCATAGTTCCATTCACTGTTATGTACATAATACTATGTTAAGACCCTCAAGATACCTACGTCAACAAATCTTCAGGATCCTTCTGATTACTCCAGCTGCCAGTAAATTAGTTAGCAGGCAAAATTAAGTGGAAATAGTGCCCCCGCTCAGTAACAGATACTTATTTAATTACTTTTGATCACCGAATCTGTCTGTGGAAGTAATTTCATTTTGTTATTAGGTACGTAAGTTAGTGATTGATGTTCTTTCTTAGAGCTTTCGAGGGCTTGTTCTTGAAAGGAGAAATGGGGCAAAGTATTTGGACAAGGACCTTATGGTCTGCTGTAGTAGTAAGGTGAGTTATGTTAATATTATTATTATGTTCCAAGTTGAAACTACTAACCTGCTCTTCTGTTGTCTTTCTGCTGCTTGCTGAAGAGTTTGTTTGGTTGGTTGAACGCCCTAAACTCAGAAACTTCTGGGTCGAATAGAAAAATTCTTTAAATGTTGGATAGCCCATTTGTCAAGGAAGGCTAAAGGCGTTGTGACCAATAAGAGTGAGGGATTAATGAGAAATGTGACGCAGACGAAGTTGCGCGGGTCTGCTACTGTCAGATACGTGTCCTGTCTTTCTTACTCGTATCTTACCCACTTCATTAAAATAAGATTTTTGTGCCCATTAGGCTACTAGGGCTTTTAGGACATATCAGCAAGTTGACCGTCTGATAAGGAGCACTGCTCACGAATCACCATCATCGTCTTCTTATTGTGTTGGAGATGGAGCTTAACTTTAAAGTTCCCGTAAAAATATTTCTAAACAAACATAGCGAGACAGTCTCAGAAATATTAACGTACTTGACTTAAGAACCTATGACCCGTAGTAGCTGGGGCAAGGGGCTTCCACAACAGCTCTCCGTCAGGAACGATTTTGAGTTTCACGCTTCACCTCGCCCCTTGTCATTCCGATGCATTTAGATTTGCAATAGGTACCACCAGAGGCTTTATACAAGTGATATTCTGTCAGCGGTAGCATGGAAAAGGTGAATATCAAAACGTCAAAACGTGTCGTCATGTGGTCAATCACTTAGGCTCCGCGCAAACGGACCACTAACCACAGCCACCGGTGGCTGTCGCGCGCCACGTCCTTTGGTACCACGCTAACGACTCGCGACGACGGTGACATGTTGAGGACACTGAGTCACGAGTGGCCGCTACCGGTGGCATATCGCGGACACTGAGTCACGAGTGGCCGCCACCGGTGGCATATCGCGGACACTGAGTCACGAATGGCCGCCACAGCTGGCATATCGCGGACACTGAGTCACGATTGGCCGCCACCGGTGGCATATCACAGACACTGAGTCGCGAGTGGCCGCCACCGGTGGCATATCGCAGACACTGAGTCATGAGTGGTCGCCACTCGCTAAACGTCTGCGGCGATTCCATACAAAACCTGTTAAAAATCATGTTAACAGCTTGTCGCCAGCCACTGGTGGGGGTGGTCAGTAGGCCGTTTCGCGCGGAGCCCACAATCGCAATATCGCTGATAAAATAACACTTGTATAGAGTTTCTAATATTGTTTGAATCTGATATGTTTATTTTAGGTATAATTACTGAAGGTCGAGGTCAAAGGACCCGTGTTTGATCCAGATCACGAAACCTTTGCAGCGAATTAATTATCTTCTCGCGTGCAGAGGTTAAAACAAACACAGCTGTAATTTAGGTTAAATATTGGGGATTTTTATTTTGGGGAGGTAAGGTTCGTTAGTGGATATCAAACAGTACCATCGGGTTTTAGCTAACTTGTGTAGGTATATACTTTTGTTGCATTCCACTTGAGATATTCTTAGGTGGAAAACGTAAAATTAGATCATATAGAAATGGGGCCTGCTAAGGCCAGTGCCTACCAGGGTTGCGGATTTTTTTCGAAAGACTCACTGCAGCCCTAGAAGGAAAGGGCATTAGGAAGAACACGGATGGGTTTTAGTCAGTAAGAGTCTGACACTGATTGATGATCCTTAAAAAAGACTAACAAAACTTGATGTTATAAACTTCGTTGTCATCAAAATCCTTACTAAAAAAGAAAGAAATCAGCATTGTTTATTAACATTTAAATGTTGGAATTAACCAGGATAAAAAAAAGATCGTACAACCGTTAAAATACAAGTTTTGTCGAGAACATTTTTGTATTATTTTATGTTGTGGTCTAGGTAAATAAAAACTTTTACCGCAAACAACGTTTAAAAAATTAAAAATTCTGTAAACCGCAAAATGATTAAAACAACATGCAGAACAAGTTAACGAAGTTCCTCATTACGTTGGTAATTAATAATTTAACGGACATTAAAAAGTTCCAAACAATCTTTGCAATTCAACTTTGTAAAAATCCTACAAAAAGTGGCTTGGAAATATTCAAGTGCGGCCTCGAAAGTCTGGTCATCGATGCAGAGAAGATGGATGCGGTAGATTACCGGTGTTCTCACTTTCCTTAAATATCTACGTATTGCAATATCTTTGACGGTAATTTGACTTTCACTTTTTACACGGTGGGGTCGTCGATATAATCCAAATTATATTTTTGGTTATGGTGACCAATCTAGACTTCCAATCGACGAGGGTTACTTTGAGCACAAGTGTGTGCCCAACACACAGATATTGCCTTTCAGATTTTCAACACATTTGATTTGCAATATTGCGTTTTTACATTGCAATGTGAGCAATATACTGTTGAAAAATTCTAACGTTTTAAATATACAGTTTGCCTTATTGCTTAGTAAATTGATCTTATTTATCTTGTTCGTATCAGTTTCTATTGGAAACACTTATTAATATTTATCTTAATGAAGTTCTACGAGTATAATAATAAAGTAGGCAAAAAAGCATTTCATACCTATCTTGCAAATTTTTCTGGCAAAGTTACTCGCTATTAATGAGCGATAAACTCCGCCATATAACTGCAAACTTCACAATTCCGGTCAACTTGCCCCATCTATAGTTTCTTACATCTGTGGCTCACACTCATACTTTTACCGCGCCCTTAATTACAATGAAATTTGCATACTTCAGAAGTTTCTTAATTTCATAAATATATTCATGGTGATAGATGTCTTTTTATTGAATTATTATGCCCCACCCACGCCATCTAGTGGTCTTATCATCTTCTTGGGTTACCTGTGATTTATAATCACTTTGTGCAATGTCAAAAGGTGGGCAATATTTTTTATTCAGGTGTAATTATAATAAAATGAAACGACATTCGTTGACCGTCCTGTGAAACGACTATTTTATAATTGTTCGGCTCGCGTTTGACCACAATCTCGCCTGATAGAAAGCGATGGTGTGGTCAACGATGAAGCATGCTTGCCTTGGAACCTGGGGTCTCGAGATCAATAGTGAATAGGTTACTTCGCGACAAGCATGCTCCATCTTCGACCACATCGTCTCTTAACCAAAATATTACCCCTCAATAAAAAGCCTTAATAAAGAGCTCGTGGCTAAATAATAACAGCCGCACGGGTCGATCTTGAAGGTTAAGCAACGCTTGCCAAAGGTTAGTCTGTGGATGGGTGACCATCTAAACATAACGAGTTTCCTCCGTGCCTCGGAAAGCACGTTAAGCCGTTGGTCCCGGCTGTCATTTGTAGATCTTTAGCAGTCGTTACGGATTGTCAGAAGCCAGTAAATCTGACTCCAGTCTTGCCAAGATGTACCGTGTTACCCATTTTAATAGGTTGAGGAGGTCTGGTAGGCAGCTGCTCTACGTAAAACACTGGTATTCAGCTGAATCCAGTTTGACTGGAAGCCGACCCCTATGTAGTTGGGAAAAGGCTAGGCAGATGAATAAAAAGCCTTAATAAAAAGCCAATACCTAATAATAGAAAGGGTACTTAAAACTAATAGTTTATTGCTCCGCAATAATTATGTCATTTTTGTCACTGTATGCTCTAGAAAGATTCTTTATTAAAAAAAAATTGATTGTCTGTAAAGTCGGTTTACGGGCGGTAATTTTACATGATAACGTCATAGGAAAACAATTGAATTCTTAACAAACAAGTCGATTGCTTAGGCTGATCGTGCCTCTCTATCGTTTGTTCCACGCTCTCGCTCTCGGAACGTGACCCTTTTTCGTGCGTGCAACCGGCGTTCATTGATTTCTAAGACGTTATCACGTCGAAATTAATCCACCTCAGACTTTTTGATTTACTAAGTCACAGTTTTATATTGTAGTCCAGTCAATTTGGACATCTGAGTTTACACTAATTCGCAACAAGCTCAAAATTGGTAGGGTTGTTCAAAACACTATCTGTTCGCGACGGAGCATTTTGATTTATATAACTCGCATAAACAGCCTTATGTACTTATATTCGTAAGCCTATATGTTTTATAAGTTAGAAGCTTATATACTTAAATAGTAATAGAAATATTCGCGGAGACGCATTTAACATTGTGTAACTCGCATAGATAGTACCTATGTACCTATAGTCGTAGGCCTATGTACTGAATTTAGAAGCTTATGTACTTGCATAGTGATAGTTTGTAAGCTATGTAATCAATTAAAAGTCATATGTTTGTCGTTTTCCCCAAACACGTAAAAGATGTTCTGGGGAAAACATATTTTCAAGGAAAATTATAGTCAATAGGTAGGGCTACACATTTCCCTTACACATTCCCTATAGCACCCTGAGGGCGTGTTCTGATTGGCTGATGGAAATCAGCCAAATCGAAGGTACATGAAAAATAGTCATTTCACATTCGAACATAGTAGGGTGGTTGTAGAAAACCACCATGCACACGCACCTTCAGTGCTAAGTTTTTAGGGCATCTAGGAATTTAGGTCTTAAACCATAGGCACTGGAAAGCTGGCACTCAGCCCTATCCAGATATGTACACATCTTCATGGTCAGGCAAGGCATAAAGCCACAAAATAGATAAGAAGATAAACATAGTTTTTTATCCTCTCCCGGGTTCCTGACCTATAGTACCTCCACCCTTGGAGGGGTGGCTTGGTAAGTTGTGTAGCTGGATGGAGGGATGATGCACCTACCCGAATATAGATAGTTTCATAGCCCATGGGGCACAGTTTTTCGGGGAATCAACCCCAAATAGTAAGCAAGCTCAAAACTTGTGATATTTTTGATAGTTAAATGCAACAAGCCCACTAGTGGGCAGGGTTGAGGGGTTGATTTCCAACCCGTTCGACGGGGAATTTCGGGGGATTTGAATAGAGGTGCGTCAACCCCCATCCAGACCTAGAATAGACCTAGATATAGCCGAAAATGTCATAGAACCATAGTAAAAATTTGCAGTTAAAATAAACTGAAGCAGTTAGTGGTTTTTGGGCCTCGTTACGGTAAAGTATCCTCGTACCTTAGTAAATGGTTAAAAATAGCCAATTCGTAGTCACCGGCAGAAGAAACCCTAGAATCTATAAATAGAATCACAGTACTCGCGACTTTGCCCTTAAACCATTAGCTGCAGTGTCCTCAAATTCCTGCCTATTATTTAACCCTGGTAAGCATTCACCCTGCACCCCAATCTACCCCGAAGACAGCAAGTATTTGGCAAGATAGAAGAACGCTGTACGTTAGGTGCGGAAGCCTTAGTTTTCGGTACAGGACGTCAGCGCGGCTGGACGTCGTCGGTCGGTCACAGTTCACTTCGGAGGAGAAGAAAAAGGATAGACCTACCCCATCACAACCCCGTTCCAGTCGATCACGCCCGTCCGGTACACTATCATAATCGTCATAGTATGCACACGTTTCCACGCCAACTACCAATTTTTAGCTGGTTGTGAATTAATGTAACTTCACCCAAATTTTGTGGTCTAATTTGACCTTACTATTGATAAAACAGTGATTTAGTAAATCAAAAATTTCATCAAATTCTTGGCTAGGAATAGTCTTAGCTAAGAATAACCCACTTCACTCTCCCCGGAGCGCAGTCAAGGTTGGAAAGGATTTATATCATGTGAACGAGGAGCATGCACCAGTACATGGGTGTAATGTGAAAATGTCGTCTCCCAAAGGATTGGGGTCAGGCGTTGTAGCTCGAACCAGGAACGCGCCAACGTGGATGGACGTAAATCTACATTTGCTTTGAGTTATAGTGGGGGAGTTACCAGCTGTGAAAGAATTCGTGAGGGAAGGTACTGAATGTTTCTCGTAAAGCAACGGTTCTGTGTTACGGTTTAAAATTGGATAATGCTGTCTTTGACTTATATGCTCTAAAAATATAAATTACTACTTATATCAAAACTTCAATACAAACTTTAGAGGGCAAAATTAAATTAAATTAAATATTTTTTTTAGACTAAATGCTAAACCATGTCAGAAGCCCTTGAGGCGGTTTAGAAACTCTGACACTAGGGTGTGTGGATTCGTTAGACCTTACTGCATACACGTTAAGAAGAAGACTAAATGCTCAATATAGACATAAAAGGAATACGTACAATGCTTTTAGGGTTTAGTTTTGCGTAGTGTTTTAAAAAGGATATTTACACCAGTATTCACAAACGTTACTATGAGGTCTCACAGTGCGCGCGAGCGCACAGGGCCCCTAAAACTTCTTCATAGACAATACTTGAGTGGCGGCTAGCAATGTGCGTCCCTTAGAATGAACGCACAGCTAAGGTAGCCTGCTAGCTGTTTTAAGCAACGCATAGCTAATGTCTCTCGATTCTCTGTGGTATATTATGTGTTACGAGAAATATTTTTGGGGGTTGGATTTTACTGTTTGTGATAATTTTCCGTTTTAATAGCGTCCTTTTACAATGGTTATAGTAGTGAAGAAAAATTTTATAATTCTATCAATGAGAGAATCTCAATAAATACCAGAAAAATGATACGGGATTTCCCTTTGGTTGTTGGGATGAATTTAGACGACGCTACAGGGTTTCCAAAGATGTGGTTCTTTTTATACTCTAGCCACTGATAAATGAAGACCTAGAAAGGAACGTCAAGCAGCAAAGTGAACTACGCAACACAAACGGACCAATCACAGAGCTCTATTCAACGCTGTGCGTTTGCTTGGCAAGGGTCGTTTGAATATTGTTTATGAATTGAAAGGCTTGCCATATGCAACGCAGTGAGAAATTTCTTACTTCGCATATAGCGTTGCTACTTTACTGAGATAAGTATTGTTAGTGAATACGGGTTATATAATAAGATTTTCTTTAAGTGGCTAAGTTAGTTATGAAAACGTGTCAGTCAGTAGCAGTATGCTGAATTAAGTAAACTTAGGTTACATTCCATTGAAAATTCTTTTTCAAAACGAAAATATACATAACAATTAATTAAGTTATTATGGATATATCAGTCTATCACACTGAATCAAAACCCACCCACTTACCATACCACAATCACACATAACAATAATAATTAAATTAAGCTCGAACATGGCGTGCTACCCCACATTCCAGGGTACGTCTGACCTTGTACGCCATATTAGCTGAAGTAATAAACGTCGCGGTAACACGCGAGAACTAGTTGAAAGTCTTCATTGTTTTAAAAGTAAGTGAATATTTACGGAATAATGAACTATTGAGAATTGTTTGTCAGGAAGACAAATTGTTTAGGTTTTGTTTTTAAAACGATGGATTCTTTTGGATATTGCTGGGTTTGTAGAGCACGCTTGGGTACATATATATATGTACACATACATAACTTGTTGAGATACGCTTTACCTATGACGTAGGCCCTCTAGCGTAGCTCTTTTTGGCGGATACAAAGTACAATAGCGTACTATTGTACTTTGTATCCGCCAAAAAGAGCTTTTAATAAATCTATAGGTACTAATAATATAAAGCTGAAGAGTTGGTTTGGTTGGTTGAACGCGCTAATCTCAAGAACTACTAGACCAATTCTTTTTTGTTGGTTGGCCCATTTATTGAGGAAGGCTATAAGATATGATATTATCACCACGTTACGACCATTGACATGATTATGATATATAACAAAAGTATTTTTTTTTAGTCTAGACTTGTAATATACTTAAAAACTGCTCAAACTCTTTCAAGCTAAAGTACGATCGTGTATGGAGTACTGCTCTCATCTTTGGGTCGGATCTGCCATATATCAGCTGGATGCCCTTGTGTTGATTGAGAAACGAGCCAAGAGGATCATCGACAATGATAGGCTCGTCGAGTTGAAGCTCCAAAGTCTTGAGCATCCACGCCGAGTCGCTGGCCTGTCGGTATTCTACCGGTTGCATTTTGGGGAGTGTTGGTAATTCCGCCAAGCCCGTTCTATTATTGGACTACACGACGTACAGCGATGCGCCACCGGTACATGGTGGACATCCCACACACGCACAAAACGATTTGGGAACACATTTATTGTGCTTAAAGTTAAGGAGTGGGGTTAGCTACAACTTGGGAGTCTGTAAGTCGATCTTGACTTGCACGCTTGCCTAGAAGTAACCTATTCACTCTTGTGTGAATAGGTTACTTCTAGGCAAGCGTGCTCCATCTTCAACCACATCATCGCTTACCAACAGGTTAGATAGTGGTCAAATGTATAAGTTAACGTACCAATCCCTCGTCTGAACTATTTAAATTTCTATAACATGACACAAACACGAATATTTTTACAGAAATATTTAAATTTCCACTAAACCATTGACTTCAGACCAAAGATATTGTCGTAAGGAGACTAACACGTTTCTAATAAAATATAATGGTCTCGCCCATTAGATTTTATTTCTAACCTGTGAATGCAGACGAGATGGGACGCGACTTGGCGTTGAAGTAGAAGTAAATTTATGTTAATAGACACTCAGATAGATAGCTCCTCAGATGTTCAAATAAATAGATTATTGATATCACTTTCTGAAGTTAGCTTGTTGGATGTTGACTAAAATCTTATTGTCTTTGTAAATTCGTTTTTCTGGTGGTCGCCACTGTTGATTCTGGCTCTCAGGAGTTGCAGTGGTTGGTTGAGTGTGTACTTGAAATAAATTATTTATTACTTTTTAAACGATTTCAGAAAGGAGGATGTTCTTAATTAGTCGGAATCTGTTTTTTTAAGTATGTTCCCCGATTACTCGAAGACGCCTAGACCAATTTAAAAAATCTTTTATTTTTTAAAGTACCCTTTTAAAAAATTACTGTCCAAATACTACACCTGGAAAGTATACCTACTTTCCAGGTGGTTACGTGATCCTCAGGTCAGGATCTGATGATGGGATCCTGGAGAAATCGAAGAAACTCTTCAAATTTTATAGGCACTCTTGAAGCGATTTGGGTAGTTTTTGGAAGAGTATTTTTCTGGAGTGGCCCCATTTCAATTTGGTGAAGATCTGATGAAGAGCTTTGGAAATAGGCAACGGAACTCCTCAATAAATAATATGAAATTGTATTTTATTTATTAGGGACAAAAAACAGTTACATGTTAAGGCGGTACAATAAGATTCTTAATATAAATTGTTGAACATATAACCCACACTATTGTCCACGGATTAATCAAATTTGTGGAAAACGGAAGCTGAAATGGACCGAGAATCCTGAAATCGCATGTCTAGCAATTGTTTACACCAGCTCATAACATCACGCCGGTATGCTGTGAAGAGGTACGCAGATGTGAATTTCAATTTAGGTGTGGGATATATCGCTTCTTTGCTTCAATAACGTGATAAGCCTAACGATTCATTATGTTTTATGACGTTTATTTGGAAAAATGTAAGTCAGACAGCGGTTTTGCTTCAATAATGTGGTAAGTCCTACAATTTTCTTTTTTACGGTTTTTAGAAAAATAAAATCATCGGTCACGACGGTTTCAACTATTTTAATAAAAAAAATAAAAATATGAGTTGTCGGACTTACCACGTTATTGAAGCAAAGAGGCGATATACTACTAAAAAGTGAAAAATAAAAACATTTTTACAAAAAAATGCAACCAACTTCCTTAAAACAATACACTACAAAGTTTAAAATTACTTTAGAATACGCCCGCAGCAAAGCTCGGAACTGACTTCGGGCTTAGAGAGTAGCCCCCCTGACTACCCATTTCATACAGAGTTTCCTGGGAGTGATACGAAGATTCGAATGACGTTATTGCGACGCACGCTATTTCGAAAAAATTAAGAGTCGTACGCCAGTTCGAAAACTCATTAAATCCAAAACCGCTATATCGAATGACGTTGTCGCGAACACGCTGGTTCGAAAAATTGTTTGAATGGTACGCTAGTACGAAAGTCTTGGCATTAAAATCCACTGTTGCGAATAGCATATTCTAACCTGAATTTGTCTGGGGATCGAACTACGTAAATTATTATTTCTTTCAGCGGACCAGAAACTAGGTGGAATCAAGGGTTGCAGTTGGGATACCACAATTTTTCCATCTGTTATGCGAGATTTGAATTGGCCCAGAACGTAATGTTAAGGTAGAATATACGGTGGAGGTCTGCCCTGCTTGGGCGGAGCACCGCCGTGACCTCGTCGAGGCGATCGGTGGCGACGACCTCTCGCGTCCGGTCCTAGTTCAATCCATGGTCCGGATCGAGGAGGCATGGGAAGCAGTCACCTCTTTCTGCGAAGCAGTGATGCTAGCGAAGGAGGAGGCCAAACGCGTGAGAGAGAGGGAAACCTCACGCCCCAGCCGCCACAACAGAAGAAGACGCCCCGGGCGCGAGCATGCGGACGACGAGTTTTGGGTGGGTCCGATCAGAACCAGGTCCGGGTCGACGGCGCGCTGTGTTCCACGCACGCCTCAAAAAGCTGTCAGCGTAGAAAACGGGGCCCGTTAGGGCCAGTACCTGCCGGGGTTAAGGAATTTTTTCGAAAGAGTCGCCGCGGCCCTGGAACGCAAAGGGCACTAGGAGGAACACGTGACGCCTTAGGAAGACGTATTAAAACGACATCTTAGAACGACGCCTTAGGAAGACGTTTTAAAAAGACGCCTATGAACGACGCTTTAGATCGACGCCTTTGGAAGACCTCTTAGAACGACGCTCTCAAACGACGGCTTAGGAAGACTTATTAGAGCGACGCCTTAGAACGACAGCTTATTAAGATGTATTAGTACGACACCTTAGAACAACGCCTTATTCGTTTTTTTGTGGCATAAACGGCCGTATCCTTTATTAATGTTAGCTTATAACCATGATTTGTTCACAGCTTCGAGGGACCGCAGACCTAAGTAAATGGTTTAAATTTCAACTCGATACCCCACTCGTTCCTTAGATAAAGGGTCTTGACAAAGTTACCTATAAGGGTTCCGTTTTTTCCTTTTGAGGTACGAAACACTATAAAGATATTCAGCTTTTCGCTTGTCCGTCTAAAAGAGAAACAAACTATCCATGCAACTGAAGTGTCATAAATAAACCGCATAGTGGCCAAACCCCTTACATGCATGGTATTTATGGCATATCCTTTTATGTACCGTTATCCTCCAGTAAATCAACAGACCTTATGGAACATGAGTTACGCAATAATGTGGATGACGTCACAGGATAAGGGGTCTACACTGTATCGGTGCTTCCTTTTAGGTATTTTTCATTCTTGCGTATTATTTACAGGATTCAAGATTACTTTATTTCATCCAAGTAGAAACGTAGATAAAATTCTCAAAACATTTAAAGAGTCACACTTCCATAAGTGACACAAGCGGCTTTTCAGCGGCAAAGCGTTGACAACACCAAGCTCATAATGGAGACTTGGACTTTCTTCGTTAGTCAATATTACTATTGATTAACGAATTAACGTTATTCCTTTTTATTGAACTTGTGTCACAAAGGTATAAAGGAAAGAAAAGACAAAAGAGTTTATTTGTGCCAAACAAGGTGGATTAAAAAAAAAAAATCATCAATGACTCCTTCCGCTCTGGGTGGAGCAGATAGGAGTGTCAAACTCTTTTTTTTTATTAAGTTAGACCCACCACACGTTCCCAACCACTGCAACTCCTCGACCACCAGAAAAATGCCGAACCAATGAAGCCCGACAAGTCCCGGAGAAACGATTCAACTGTCTTGGATTCCGCAGAATCTTACCTGACTAAAACCTATCTGTGTTCTTCCAAGTGCTTTTTCCGTTCCACAACGAAGCTCGAAGAAATTATCTCCACTACGTAGCTAAGGGTAGACAGTAAGCTATGTCAGCATAGCTTAGGTGACATGTTCATGGTTCAGGCCAATGCGTGTCAGGCCCACACAAAGAGTTTCGCACCTTTATGGCCTTTAATCTTTATTTTGTGTCCTAATAGCAACAATAGTTAAATAACTTACTGTGATTTAAACTTTCTATTACGGTTCATGAGATACAGCTCACGGGCAGACAGACAAACAGCGGAGGCTTAGTGATACAGTTAATTTATTACCCACTTAAAATAAAATGGTTAGAAAACGAAATTAAACGTTGACAGAAAACACTACGAACTTGTAACGTCCGTTATAAGTTACTTAAGTTCATTTTTACCACCTGTATGTGTACATTATGGATTGCAATAAACGATTTGAGATTTAATAATTAAATTATAATTATTTTTTTACAAAAAAATGTTTGCGAAAGCGTGTACAAATAACACGTAAGTACTATAAATTCCTTCATATACTTCCATCAAGAAATGCATGCAAATTTATAAAAAAATCTGGCATTCCTTCACGCCATTCCTGCCATACTAAAATGCAGTGTAAAAACAAAGTATAATTATATGCTTTCAACGAACACTTTTTTCCTAATTGCCGTACAGAAAGAAAATGTCAAGAACACGGTACAAGTAAATCACGGTAATTAACAGTGTCGGATTGGTTCAAACGCTAGTGTTGAAGTAAAAAGAGAGTGTTCAACAAACCGGGTTGTGCTCATTGGTAGTAACTTTTTAACTGTCTTCGGGACTTGATTACCATTGATTTCGATGGAAACTAAATAAGAAATAAACCTTTAAATTTCTCAACTTATAACCTGTACAAGTTAGAAGAAGTGATCAAAATTTATGGTTCGTCAATCAGACATTTCCAAGCGTGGTTTTTATATCACGTAGGTGCCTATTATCATAAAGAGGGAATAAATATGGTTAATTAGATGGAGAAGTACTTACTTATAAGAGTATTTTTACACCACATTCGTATAAATGCTAATTTTAACATTTTGCTAAAGAAAGCACTCATTTAATCATACACTCGTTTATATTTCTGTTAATTTATATGGTGAACATAATAAAAAGTATTATAGTCTATTCTAATTAACTATTTTTCTTTTTTCTCTGTAAAATTTGCTTTATTTTCGAACCAAACTTTATGTTTTTCAAAAATCATCTAGTAAGTACATGCTATTCCGAATCGAATGAAATTTTATTCATATTTTTCCGAGACTGCTGAAAAAAGTTGAACAAAAAGCACTTGTTGACTAGAATACATCATGAGATTAGGTGCTTACTGGTGGTTGATTAATTTTTAGAATTTTAATAAAATTATAACCTAAAAATTAATAAACAACAACAATAGCAGTTCCAATTTTCGTAAAAGAATATGAAATGGAAACGAAAATCTTTTTTGCCGACTATCTTTGCACATATTATCCAATTCTTAAATTGGAAGATGAGTTTTGGTCAAAAAAACCGGCATGTCTTAGGTTCGAAATTTCGAAGACATGTCACACATGGCCCGTGTGGTGAATTACGGTCTATTCCCTTTCATTGAGAGGAGGCCTATTTCGCAGCCGTAGAGACCTTACAGACCTTAAGTAACTCATATTTACCTTGAAAATCTCTCAGAATCATCTCTCTTTTCATGCCTTTAAAAAGGTTTGAACGTTCTTAACTCGGAATTTCTCAATTCTTTTCCTAAAAATCCAGATATGTGATACACAACTATTTCAAACCATATCGAAAGCAACATCCCACTGAATATAGGTCAGCAATCATCAAATAACACATCGGATATATAAAATCAAAACTGTAGGTGACAAAAAATCTTAAAACAACAACACAATACTCCACAAACTTACAACGTTGTAAAACAAACAAAACAGAATGCGTTTAAAAATACGCCACTCTGAAATAATACGCCACGTTGAAACGCGACGATGCGATAGTACTTTCGGTACCGGGTGGCCGGCCACCATAAAATTGCATTATAATGGATGAACTTTGCATTTTTATGGATGCTTCACAGCGACGAAATTTTATTTTACAGGAGTACATTTACTATTAAGATCAACTGAATTTTAATACTTTTTAGTTCTTGCACTTGGTAAAATGGGTTAAGTAATTCATATAGTTTTGAATATGTTATTTTTAAGGACTTAATTTAATTATTTGGCTTATTTTACAGTTTTGATTTGATAACAGACGATACATTTCCCGTTTCGTTCTGGTGCTTTACGATCTAACTTAACTGTAACCAGTTAAGTTAGGTACTAATAATATCTACTAAAACGAGTCGCCTTTGATAGACGCTAGACTTTGTGACATTGCAACATATGTAGCAAAATATATTTCGTATAAAACTGACAATGTAAGAGAGTTTACTGTCCCATTAGGTAACAAACTACCGTCCAGTAACTTTGTTATGGACAAACATAAACTTAAGTGGGATCCAGGTAGATAAAAGTATCCACGGTAAAGTTTTCTCTGGAAGATTTTATTTTCAAATAATAAAATAAAAATATTTTTATACAATGGTTTAATGAGAAAGTTTTATTCGGCTGTATCTATATTTACAAATTAGTGCACTACGCTGTTTTGAAAAATTAAACTTTGAAATACGATACTGTTTTTAAAGTTATTTGTCCTAATGAAGAACGACAAAATATTAAGTATATGATGGCCTTTATGTTTCCGAAGCAGAAACACAAATTTCTGAACCTTATGAAAGCTTTCAATAAGGGAACGATCACAAAGAATAGGTTTCTGAAGCTAGTTCTAAGAATGAATACGATGTTGCGAAGTTACTAAGTTTGTTACTTTTCGGTATATGGTTACAAATAGATAGTGAAACTTATTTGCCAGGTAGCAAACATAATTTTTGGTAATGAAGACCAATAATTGCCAGTCATATTTGTTTTGAAAATCGTTAATACTTTCACCAAAGAAGGGCAAAACCAATAGTCTGAATACTTTAACCTAAAGTAAAACAAAGGGATTTTTTTTAGCTTTTGTACATATAAAATTTGTCGAACAGCTTTATTTATTTCTAGTTGACCCGCGTAACTTCGTATGCTCCGCTCTTATTTTTCTTAGCGTATACAGATACATACATAGCCTATAGCCTTCTTCGATCAATGAGCTATCTAACACTGAAATTTCAAATCGGACCAGTAGTTCCAGAGATTAGCGCGTTCAAGCAAACAAACAAACTCTTCAGATTTATTATATTAGTATACATATTCAGTTAAAAGAAGGAGAGTGAGGAGCTCGTGGCTAGAAAATAACAGCCGCACGGGTCGATTTTCAAGGTTAAGCAACGCTTGCCAAGGTTGGTCTGTGGGTGGGTGACCATCTTAACATACTGAGTTTCCTCCGTGCCTCGGAAAGCACGTTAAGCCGTTGGTCCCGGCTGTCATTTGTAGATCTTTGGCAGTCGTTACGGATAGTCAGAAGCCAGTAAATCTGACTCCAGTCTTGCCATGAAGTACCGTGTTGCCCAGTTAATGGGTTGTGGAGATCTGGCAGCAGCTCCTCGTAAAATACTGGTATTCAGCTAAAGGCGGCTTGACTGGATGCCGACCCCAATATAGTTTGAAAAGGCTAGGCAAATGATGACAGATTCAGTTAAAAAAATATCTGACTATTGAAAAACAGCCCTAAGTTTTAAAAAAATAACCCTGAATCTAAT
Organism: Lacanobia oleracea; assembly: GCA_950371165.1. Taxonomy (NCBI): domain Eukaryota; kingdom Metazoa; phylum Arthropoda; class Insecta; order Lepidoptera; family Noctuidae; genus Lacanobia; species Lacanobia oleracea. Next base: position 23,538,611 of record OX493396.1, read on the forward strand.
ACTACAAGACGAAAGATAAGCCACAAAAACGTATTGTCAACAGAGCTTCACAAAACGGATAGGACAAAACCAATCACAAGCTTATTCCAATTGATCCAATGAAGATAAGTTTACTTAGTTCAAGTTAGTTACAAGTTCCGCGGCGGTACTTGAAAAGCTAACAACTGTACAATCGTAGATTAAGTTCTAACAAAGTCACCGATCTTTGTCTGGGACGTGTACTGTGTAGTGATTTCTTGGTTAGTTTATAATTGGTTTAAGTAACTGGTTTAATCTTGTTATCCTCTATCGGTTCTTCCTTCATTGGTTCAGCTGAAAAAATGCATGCGGAAGTTGGGCTTATAACAACACGGGTTGGTGGTTATCAATGTGGGTTGGAAGAGCTCGTAGCTCAACTATAACAGCCACACGGGTCACTTTCAAGGTTATGCAACGCTTACCGAGGTTAGTCTGTGGATGGGGGACCATTTTTTCCGAGTTTCCTCCGTGCCTCGGTACTTTAAGCCGTTGGTCCCGGCTGTCATTTGGAGATTTTTGGAAGTCGATGAATAAAGCGTGCGACGAAATCAACGAGCGAGCGCTATTTTCCATTTTTAGGGTTCCGTACCCAAAGGGTATCCAACGGAACCCTATTACTAAGCCTCCGCTGTCCGTCCGTCCGACCGTCTGTCTGTCAGCGGGCTAATCTCAAGAACCGTAATAGGTAGACAGTTCAAATTTGCACAGATTGTGTATTTATATTGCCGCTATAACAACAAACATTAAAAATTAAGGTTTATGGTACGGAAACCTTCATGTGCGAGTCCGACTTGCAATTGGCCGGTTTTTATTAAATGTTTCCTTTTCTGCCTCCGTTTGACCTGACTACTATTTGTAATTATTGGTACTACGTGCATTCTATTTTAATATCCAACTCGACCGGGAGACCTTATTAATTAATATTCGCTCGCATAAAGTTGTCAGCATTTTAATGGGTTCCTGTCGTAATTGCTCGTGAAACATGGTGAAGTTGTTAAGAGCTTTAGATGATTTTTTATAATAAAGTGCCCCGCCTGTAATTCTCGAAATGCTAGACAGAGTTCCGTTTTTTCCTGTTCCCGTTGGAATTTTGGGAAATTCTTTCTTAGTGAGGGCGGACGGACGGACGGACAGCGGAGGCTTAGTAATAGGGTTCCATTGGTTACCCTTCAGGCATGGAACCCTAAAAATCGAATGGCAAAACCCACATACACTTTACCACCAAAGACAAAATACGTCTAAAATAAAGTTGCCATGTTTCTGAAAAATATACTTTTTTCTGTGAATTATTGACTGGACCCGCTGCCGCGTGTCTAGACATATAGGGGTTCTTTTTTTACCTTTACCCTTAAAAAAAAAAAAAGATATTGGTTGTACCATACGATTCTCATTGATTTATGTACATACTTCCCGTAAGTCCTCGCCATTGTCGCCTCCAAAAATGTACCTTCAAGTCTTTTATTCCCGGCGTTCAAGCGATCTTGATTACATCCTCATCAGTTGCTCTTGTGATCATTAGAAGGACTCAGGCAATTTTAATTCAAAATAAACTAAATTCCATTTTGCTCTTTTTGTTTCAAATAAGACGAGTAAATACGTTTCAAAGATAAGTCTTAAATCTGTAATGTCTGATATTCTTCTATTAATTTTAACGTTAAATGTTTCGCTTTATAGAAGCGAGCGCGTTTCATCTTTTTGTTAATTTGTAATGTAATTAAAATTTGTATTAATTAACTTTTGCCTCTTTACATACCTGCTAGCAAAAGGGACAAAGCAATTATTATCATATTTAAAATAACCGTGGTTAAATTACCATAATTATTACGAATTCTTTGAAACTTACCTTTGTAAAAAAATATAACTTATTCTGACTTTGACCTTTTTTTTCATTTAATATTTTATTTTGCCCATACCTCTTATAAACTTGTGCCTCTTTGCATACATTTTCATAATTCTTGAATTTATCCTTTAAAATATCAAATCTTGGCTTAATAAAATGACATCTCTCCTGAGAAAGTAACAAAAATGAAAGAACCTGCAAATACGGCTCCCGGGAACTTGTGACTCCAAAATGCTTCCTTAAGGTCTGCTGAAAGGCTGCAATGAAGATTTTGTGTTTTCCAAAAAATTTAAACTCTATCTTTTCTGATATACGGGTGCTATAGGCTACGGAGATAAAAAAACAAACAAACAATAAACTCACGCCATTTTCCCATGTGGGTAAGAATAATAATAAGAATATTTTTATTTGTATAAAACATGGTACATATTTTAGGTCTTATTAAATATAGGGAGATCTGACATGTTTCGCCATTTACTGGCGTACAAATATTAGAACAACATGTAAATCGCTCTATTTGACAAAATGTTAAATGTAAGACTAACTCTAGCCAACATAATTAAGTACCTACATACATTAAATTAAATTTTTGTATTTATTTTCTATTAGAACAAAGTTTTAAAGCATACAGACGTTTTTTAAATATGCAGTGTAACTACTTCGTCTGCGTCACAATTTTCATTACTACTCCGCTCCTATTGATCTTAGCGTGAAGGTATATAGCATATTACCTTCCTCAATAAATGGGCTATCTAACACTGAAAGAACTTTTCAAATCGGACCAGTAGTTCCTGAGATTAGCACGTTTAAGCAAACAAACAAACAAACTCTTCAGCTTTATATATGAGTATAGAGTATGGACTAGCTGACCGTGTCCACTTCGTAGGGTGGTTTTAATATACCACTTACACTCACGAATAAAAGAATTTTCTAAATCGGTTTAGTAAATCCAAAGTTTACTCCCTACAACTTCACAAAGACACAACGTCAGAAACTCACAAACTTTCCCTCTTTATAATATTAGTATAGAAGTATAGACAAGGCAGAACTGACTGGAAACTAGAGTTAGGACATACACACTTCGTAGGTCTTATTAGTTTTCCTTATAAGGTCAGGTGTATAGTAATCAAAACCAGCGTGCATGTACGTAACAGAAGCAAAAGGAGTAAGTGAGGATCGTAACAGGTGCGCTTACCTAACAACACGTAAATTTACATATTATGTGAACCACTCTTGATTCAAAAGCCGTTGATCAAATGTTAAAAATATTTTCTTTATTATTTTACGTTCAATAAGATAAGATAGATATATAAAACTGGTAGATGCCAAGCTATTCAGCTTGGCTCATCGCCGCAAGGTTGCCTGCTTTTCAGTTTTCTACAGATTGTACTTCGGTGAGAGTGCCCAAAAACTCCACGACTTCATCCCGCTGGCCCCCTTCTCTACCATCGGACATCCAGAAGCACTGCAACTTACCATCCGCCAATCTGCACTTAGCGTTTCGTAACGTCTTTTATAATGCGCACAGCAAAGGAGTGAAATTCTCTACCTGCGTCTATTTGCGAACGTTTACAACCCAAATCTCTTCAAAGTTAGAGTGAACAGGCTCCTTCTGGGTAAGCTCGCTCCATCGTAGACTTTGTCTCTGTCATCTTTGACCTAGACTAGAGTCAAGACAAACCCATTACAAATAAAAAATACATATATTATAAACACGCAGTATTATAGTTAAATTAGGCAAATGTTTCAAAGCAAAACATGCCCTAGAAGCCCTCGAACACAACGTAACAATGTTAAACAATCGAGACATGCTGAATTAAATCATCCTTCAAATTAAACTAACGAAGTTCCTCCTACTCCTACCACTAATTCAAGCACACACGAAATTACAAAACAGATCGCTTCACTTAACTCGATTGAAAGCCAAGATAACTTGATTGATAATAATATATTTGTGCCACCGTCGAGTTCCGGATTGACGTCATCAATCGTAATTACTTCCATTCAGTGGGCGTGCTTAGATGTATTCCGGTGCTTCTCAAGTAGACACAGTACCAAGTATAACAGACTCAGGTATTGCCATTTTTTTGGTGCTTAAATGACCCATGAGAGCTTGTTATGAAAAAAACAACTTTTTACAAAAAATCCAACCAATTTTGGAAGTCGTTGTTTTTGGTAGTTTCTTCGTATTTTGACACCGACTTCCGAAATTAAAGTTATGTTTTACTTTGTAGTTTTAAGCTTTTTTTGATAGAGCAGCCTTAAAAACAGCGTGCAGATGAAGCAGCTTTTCGTCGGTACTAACAGAGAAATTACTTCTTCTTTTGTGTTCTGTCTTTTTAGTTATCTACATGATGATACGTAATTTGGTTTAGCCGAATGTATCTTTCGGTAAAACATAATAAGAAGAAAACTACATAATCACTTCCAAATCGTTGAGATGAAACTATTTTATTCTTTCATTTTTTTTTAAAGTGTATGAAATATATGATTAATTTGCAATACCTAAAAAATGTATTATTTTTATTATAAAAAAATAAAAATGTGGGTAGCAGAGTGGCGCGCAGAGGGGTAGTTAGCTCCGTTTCAAGGTCATTGGCATGAATACAAGCCTTAAAATGTAAACAGTGTTTTAATTTGGATGTATTAGAGTTTTGTATCCGAATTTCCCGAACAGTAAAATAAAATTATTTAAAATTAAAAATTGAAGGGGGCCCCAAAATAATTAACGTGTTTTTTTTGTTTATAGTACGGAACCCTTCGTTTTGGATTCATTATTGTGAAATTATATTTCACAATAATCACACATTTTCAGTGTGAGCATTTTGATCATATTAAGAGATTCATAGAGAAGGAATAAAATCAAATACTAAAACAAACGCACATATTTTAAAACCCAAAATACAAAAGCGCAGCGCTTCATAGTTGTTTACAAAAAGAGCAAATAAAGAAAAACACAGTTTAGATACATCAAACTAGCTCTAACTCCTGATGAAGTCAAGTTTGTTTGTTTAAATTATCATTTAGAACAAAATTAGGCTTGAGTTGCCAGGAGTAAGATTTAGGTAAATATTTTCGAAGAGAGAGGAGGAATACTATACTTGAGGAATATGTTTATGAGGTAAACAGAGCTAAGCCAGAGTGACGTCAATTTTGACTTAAACATTTTTTTGACGAAGTGTCCCAGGTTACTTGACTTTATGAACTGAATTAAAAAAAAAACCGGCGAATTGCGAGTCGGACTCGTGCATGAAGGGTTCCGGACTAACGTACTTTTTATATTTTGTTGTTATAGCGGCAACAGAAATACACATCTATGAGAATTTTAAGTGTCTACTGTAAGGGATCGAGTTTGTTGTGGTGCGAGAGGTATTTAAAATAGAAAGATTTAGAGAACTTTTGAGAATATTTATATATTGCGTGTTTTCATTGTCAAGGCAAATAACCGAATCTCCATGAACAAACAAACATCACTACATTCGAATTCTAACTTAATCTCTTTCTTCTTAAATCTTTCAAGGCTTATGACTTTGAGGTTGCACCTTCCAAAGAGGATCTCTGCACTACCTATCAATTAAGATAATTAAAGAAAAAATCAAATACTATAGGAAATTAAAAGTCTACGGTAATATCTCTGACCGCTTATCATACCAATTACTGCGTGAGAGAGCCAATGATATCGAGCAACTTTGTTATAAGGCCTACATAACTAAAGTGTCTTCAATAAGTACTAACCCAAAGCTATTCTGGTCATATGTGAAAAGTAAACGTATGAACAGTAACTTCCCATCGAGTATGTCATATGGCGATGATATCAGTAACTCAGGGAGAGGAATTTGTGAGCTTTTTGCTAATTACTTTCACACAACCTTTCTGGATGATTTCTCCGCTGATTCCTCTGCAAGTCACAGCTATGGTTTGAACAGCTGTGTTTCCAACAGTAATTTATGTACAGTTAAAATTGACATAGCGATCGTTCATAGACATTTAAAGTCCCTTGACTTAACTAAATCTGCCGGCCCCGATGTAGTGAAGTGTGCTGAAGAAATAGCTTTACCTATATCGCTTTTATTTAAGAGGTCGATATCTGAAGGTATTGTAAATTCTTTATGGGAGTCTGCTTTTCTGAAGGTATTGTACCTTCTTTATGGGAGTCTGCTTTTATATCACCCATCCATAAGAAGGGTGCTAAGGACAAAATTGACAATTACAGGCCAATTTCTAAGCTCTGTCTGCTAACTAAAGTACTGGAACGCATAGTTTACAGTCAGTTATACAGCAGTATGGTTTCTAACTTTTGTCCTCAAGAACACGGGTTTCTGAAAGGAAGGTCTACATACAGTCTCTAATCTAGTTTTGTTCACAGATTATGTAGATTTTGTTTAGATGATGGATCCCAAGTCGATGCAATTTATACCAATATAGTAAAGCTTTCGATAGAATCGACCATGACACTCAACTGAGGAAGCTTTTTGACTTGTGCATCAGGGGAGACAGATGGTTTTCCTCTTATGTACAAAATAGAACACAAGCGGTGGTTCTTAATGGCTTTATGTCCTCCTGCTCAACCATCCCCTCTGGTTTGCCGCAGGGTTCCCTATTGGGGCCGTTATTATTTGTACTGTTTATTAATGATATCGACGAGTGCTTCAAGCATTCTAATATTTTTAGATGACATGAAAATCTACGCCTCAGTTAAGAGTTTAAATGACGCTAGACTTTTGCAAGCTGACATATTTAGATGAGAAAACTATTGTAAAATAAATAAATTAGATCTTAACACATCAAAATGCTTAGTTATGACTTCAAATGCATATTTTTTGGAAATAATAATCTGACGGACTAATCAGATTTTTTTAGCTAGCACTAGCCTATTATATAAGCTCTCAGCTGGCATTTTTTCCGACATCTTCAACAGCTTCCTCATCTTCTTCTCCATCGTCATATTTGAGTCAATTTACTCTTCGTCATAATTAATTAAACACCTATTGATGAATACCGTATGGAAATCCGATCTGTCGTTTTTTAGTGTGACACGTACAAACAAACAGACGCGGCGAAAAGGGACTTTGTGTTACAATATGAAGTGATGGTGATAATAGTGATGATTTTGCGTAAATCAATCTTACTATTTAAGTTAGAACTGAACTGAGAACCGAACAAGTTAAAAAGTACAACACCACTTAGTTTAAATTACGAGTAGTTTCAGAAATTCTGAAACGTTAACATAATGAATTTACGATGTTGACCATACGGCAATTTACCTGTCCTCACATGGGACCACTTATCTTACTGCAAAAGCAATTAAAACTTTTGCAATATAATTAACATTCTGTACAAAAGCCGACATACAACTGGACTCGTTATTAATTATCTTTGTTGGCCATACGTGAGGTGTTAAAGAATGAGGAGCAAAATGAACTCTAAAGACGTATTTTTACACTATGTCGTATTGTCATTTACACACATCACGCTTACATTTGCCGAAGGGTGTGGTGGTTCGGCGCCTATAGGTAAAACCAAACACATTTCCACCACCATCTGTAATCATATCTGTAAGTCTCCTTATTAGGGTTCCGTAACCAAAGAGTAATCAACGGAACCCTATTACTAAGCCTTCTCTGTCCGTCCGTCCGTCCATCCGTCCGTCCGGCCGTTATTCTGTCTGTCAGCGGGCTAGACAATAGGTAGACAGTTGAAAGTTTCACAAAATGTGTATTTGTGTTGCCGCTACAACAACTAATAAAAAAATACGATGGTACGGAAGACTTCATGCACGAGTCAAACTCGCACTTGGCCGGTTTTTGTTACAGCCGATGTATAACTGTGTTATTTTCCCAAAAAAATATTTTAATAGAAGCCCTTCTATTTTTTTAACACATTTTTTTTTTATAAAACGTGATAATATAACTACACTCGAAACTACATATTACAACTGCTATCCAATAGAGAATTCATAAAAGGGCGAAACTTTGACAAACCCGGCCGGTTTTCATCTACATTACATGGAGGCAGAGTGCGTTAATTTTGAACTACACTAACTTCAAAATATGTGGCTTGTTTAACTGTGAGTAGCCTTTGACATGCCGCCGACAAGACCTGAGATGTAGATAACTAATTATGCATACTAGTTGTAACCCTAATACTTACTAAATATTCTGGTGTAATTAACTATGTACTCTATGTGTTATTGGCTGAAGTATTGATAGCACTTTGAAGTTGTAACACGTTACTGTAAGCTTAGGAATTCTGAATTATTTGAGACACTCAAAAGTCAAAAACATTTATTTCAATTAGGCCATTAAACGGCACTTTTGAACGTCATCATTACATTTAAAATAACATCGTGACTCCACTGTCCATTCGGAAGGGTAGATTCTTATGGAGAAGAACGGACAAGAAACTCCATAGTTACTCATTGCTAAAATACTTGGAGTACCTAACATAATAAAGCCTTTGCCCGCTCTTTTCTCGATTTTTTCCGTTCCTGTAGAAAAATCTGGAAATCCTCTCTTAGTGCTCCCCTACCCTAGACTTCACTACCAAGCGAACCAACATGGCGAATTTCAGATATACAGGGTGTCCAGAACATTGACGTCCAAAAATAAAATGTAGGTCCCTCGTATCTTGGGGTATCCGAATCACTGAAAGTCGCTGTAGTTACTGAACGCACCGGGACTTGCAGCTTAGTACGGCCGCGATTCCAAATGCGTCCAGTGTGGCTACGTCCGAGACAATTGAGCCTAGCACCTATGAGTTGCCTAAGACCCTACTGATTGAACCTAGCCCTACAACAATTACCTAGCACTATAGTAACTCTAACGTCCTAACTTATCATACAAACCATATACCAAACGTAGGTTACGTTGGTTTTACGTGCGGGAAGTCTGTTACAAGGAGACCTACGGACAGAATTGGGGTAGGAATAAAGGTTTTGGGTAGGTCGTGCCATGTACACAGGTAATGGTTTTCTCACTGCCGATCCCATAGACTCATAGGATCGATTGCGACTAAAGGTGTCTTGACCACAGTGAGAGGAGTTGTAGGAGATGAATCAAAGTCGATTCCAGCTTGATGACTAATTTATTACAATCAAAAACTAATTATATACATATTTTGTGGTTACAATAACTTTAGATATTGTTAAACGTAACCTCCTAAAATATGAAAACATCGTTAACTTAATTCATGTTGTGGACGGAATGAAGAAAAAAACATTTTTAAATCACCATTTTAACATTTCATTTAGGTTCTTTAATAAAAAACTTAAGCTGTTTTTCCTCTTCCTAAAACGTCTCTCTGCATTCATTTTTGTAATTGTTTTTGTTGACGTTATGATTGAAATTTTAAAGAGGCTTAGGAGTCAAATTGTTTCTATTTTGCGAGATTTCCTCCCATAGAGATCTCTCTTAACTTATGCTACCGGTATAATAATTTATATTCTCATAAAACATATTTAAGATAGAATGTTATGAGATATAGTAAAGCTAAGCATACACAGTGATTGAAATAAATTGGTAGATCCAATTTTTTTTTGTATGGCAATTTTTTTTCCTTTGTCAAATCCATTCAAATTCTTGGATGGTATTTTTCACGGTTTGTATTTGAAAAACTGAGGATCGATTTGACACCGGATCTTACTTTCTAATATTTAAAGGTGTTTTGTAAGTTTCGCAATCGTTTGAAAGAACGGAATATCATAATCATAATATCAGTCAAAAGACATCCACTGCTGGACATAGGCATCCCCCAGGCGTCGCCACAAGGACCGGACCTGCACATCTAGCATCCATCGGCTACCCGCGACCTTCACCTGCTAGTCTATTATGTGAATAACCATTTCGATATCGAGCTTCACCTGAGTGACAAACCTCACAAAGTGAGCTTTATTGCACACAACATAAGAGGTCTTACGTTTGAAGTATATGATACTCACCTAGGATTCCGCTGTAGAGACACAAAAAAGTTGTTTCAGAATAGGGGTACAGTTCATCGGTCCACCTTTTGGGAGGCCTTCCAACGTTTCATCTTCCAATACGGAACATATTTTACTTAAAATAGGTACATGTTTCATTTTTTTTAATCTGTCTACATATAACGGAGTCAATTAGTTAAAATACTGGCAACACTATTTTTTCCCCGAAACTACAGGGTGTATAAATAATATCAGTCAACAATAACTGACCTCAGCTATGCAAACGAAGCGATCAGCCCGCATATTGACAGTATGCTAATCATTGACCTAACTGTTCACGGTGCTCACACGTGCGCAAACTATTTTGGTATGCTTTTGTGTCAACAGTTCAGAAGCTGCTTGAATAAAATGATTAGTTAGGTATTGATGATTGTTTGATAATACTTTACGTACATCAAAAAGTTAAGTCACGTTCTCGCTATAAATAAAACAGGGGTTACGATAAAACAAAAGTCATTAAATTGACCCCTAAGACGTCACGCTGACTCAAATTAGGCAGGGAATCAGCATTTTTACGTTACGGTGAAATACCCCCAAAACGCTCGTCACGATTTCTTTGAGTTTTGCAAGAACGAGGAAGTGGTGACAGGCGGGCGCCTTTCTATATTTCCCTGTGATGTGTCTAGGTGAACTTCAATCACCCAAACCTAGATTCTCTAAAGCAAGCCCTTAACAGAAAGTCGAATTTCAAATCAAAGATTCGGAATTATGCCATATTTTTATTAATCTTTTTGTATTTTTTTAGATACTTTTCTTTTCTGTGGCACGTGGGGGAATTTCGTATGGGCCGTGCTACTTGTTCTTTATAATATCTTACTATAAAGGAAGTTCTAGTGAGCAATTAAGCAAGTACCTCTACTGCGTAATACCCATCTATACTTACTAATATATAAAGCTGAAGAGTTTGTTTGTTTCATGTTTACTTGAACGCGCTAATCTCAGGAACTACTGGTCCGAATTTGAAAAATTCTTTCAGTGTTAGATAGCCCATTTATCGAGGAAGGTTATAGGCTATATATCATCACGCTAACACCAATAGGAGCGGAGCAGTAATGAAAATTGTGACGCAAACGAAGTTGCGTGGGTCAACTAGTAATTTATGAAGACCTGACGTATTTCCTAAAATTACCAAGAAACAGATAACTTCTATCCAACTAGGGTGTTGTTTTACTATTAAAACGTTATTAATGAACCAACTAGATAGAAAGTGTCATCAAAATTCAACTATGTGTTCTTTTCTAATTTAGATTACAAATTGAGATCACAGATGCAGATTTTGGTATCTATTTGTCAGCTAATTACATTGGGTCGTTTTTAAACAACCTTTTTTCGTTACCCAGGTGAGGTCGGTTCATTGATGGATTTGGTTTATTGGTGAAACCGGCCCGAAGTATGGTGTGTTCAAATGTTTATTTTTAGCAGACTATATTTTTCTTTCTTTATCAGACCATTTACAGTAATCCAGTGGCTAATTACCACCCAATGCGTTGATCACCAATAGTATTGTTTTAATCGAGAGTTACAACAACAATACAATTGCGCTATAATTAGAAGCAATTATTGTTTGATTATACATATAGGACTTATTTATTTATTTTTCGGAAAACTACCAGACTAATATCATTACAATAACAATAATAATAACTCGAGTTTTTTTTTATCGTCGTGAAAATCAACTACGATCATGTTTTTTTTTTAAATAGATTCAGCTTGCAAAGATTCAGGTTGGTTACACGAAAAGACAGTTACGTTCGATGTGGCTGTTTATTCATCATCTGCCTAGCCTTTTCCCAACTGGGCTGCGGAATCTGTTCGAAAGAGGTACAGTAGCCCTGGAACGCAAAGGGCTCTAGGAAGAACGCGGACGGGTTTTAGTCAGTAAGAGTCCGACACTCCCTGCTGCTTCACACAATACGTAACGACTGGCAAAGATCTACAAAAGACAGCCGGGACCAACGGCTCAACATGCTTTCCGAGGCACGAAGGAGTCTCGGTATGTACATATGGTCACCCATCCACAGACCAACCTCGGCAAGCGTTGCTTAACCTTGAAGATCGACCCGTGCGGCTGTGATAATTCAGCCACGGGCTCATCAAGCATAACATTTTTGTAGTAGTTTTTGTTGCTTTATCAAAATACTCAGCTGGAATCTGCGAACAGAATATTTGGAAAGTAACCGCTCCGCTTTTGTTCATTTGGATCAATACGAGATTGAATATTTGTTTGTTTATGATTGTTTTCTGTCTTTTTTAGCAATGGTCGAACTACAGGAAAACTAAGGGGAACTATGAGCCGTGTTTGTTTTCTTCTACTTATTTTCCAGTTATTTATTTTTTCTTTTTTACTGCATCAGCTACACATAAAAACAAAAAATAGGTGTTTTCTTTGACGTCTATCTTATCAGTTTTACAACTATTCCAACATTTTACTATCTAAAACACTGTATCAAAAGTTGGAATGAAGACGATTTTGGGGAAGTTTAAAATTTACCTTATGAATGATTTCTCACAGAGCACAATAGAAAAAAAATTATTAACAAGTTTTTTTTAACACTAATCTTTAGTGCGTCGTTGTACGTTGTACCTGTAATTTTATGGCATTTACAAATCATTTAATTTATTTGTATTTTCTAGAGTTATGTGCTTTTGTGTTTTGTGTTTCTTTTCTTGTTCCTAATAAATGTTTTATCCATCTATCTATCTAAATCGTTTGAAGATCTAATGAGGGCAATAGTCTGGTTGAATTTTATTACTGACTGGCTTTTGTCCGCGATTTCGTACGCGCATATCCCGTTTTTTCCTGTTCCCGTCAGAATTTCGGGAATTTCGTTCTTAGTGCCCCCTTACACTACCTGAGGAACATGGCAAATTTTAGCTCTCAAAGACCAGTAGTTTTGGCTGTACGATGTCTGTAATTCACTCAATTAGTCAGTAACGGAAGAATGTTATATATTAGGATTGTGCTTAAGTTAACTCACTGGTGATCCGGTATGAGGTCGCATCTCCAGAACTTTTGTTATTACAATATTGTAATGAAGAAAGGGTGTCACAAGAATCTCGAATAAGAGGGATATTCCATTTACAAAAAAAATGGTCTGTCGTGGTTGCCTGTGGACTGGCATATTTTTTTAACCACGATAACAAAATGTACTTATTTTCGACACAAGATCTCCGGGGCAATAATTATATAAAAACATAAAAATATCATCGCCACCTTGTTCCACTTTACCACAAATTATCATTCTCATCTGACTTCACATAGAGTTCCTGGGCCTCAAGTCTGCTATTACAATAGTGTCAGAATGGTCTATCATTGACTTCATAATGGTTGATTTTGACAAGTTCGGTAATCTACTAATATAAAAGCGTCATTATGACTTTCCAATGGTCAACCACTGACACTCCATTGAAAGAAACTACATAGAATGGTAATCTCGAAGATAATGATAAATGAATGAAAAAACTTCTTACTACTTCAGATTGCATAGAACACTAATGAATAATATGTTAAAACATGTAAAAGAAATCTGGCATAACTTAATATACAAATTTAATAGTAGTTTATCGAAAAATATACGACAATGTCATTTTACCACGATTCTATTACGAGACCATTGACCGACCAATGATCGACCATTATGAATTAAGCAGATTACAAACTTTTAGCAAAATAACCATAGGATCTTTATAAAAAATAGCAGACTTGGGGCCCTGATTGCCTGTCGTACAACTCTTATAACTAGTCCGCCTGCATGCCGACACATCTCCTTGTTCGACTTAACTTCCACTTGATGGGAAAACTTCACACCTTGTTTTGTCTCTTGTAGAAAATGGGATTGCGAGTGAGTGGCAATCCAGAACTTTTGTCATTTTGTTCTTGTATGACATTTGGATAAAAAATCTTTGGCTACTGATTATATTTTGCAGTTATGTATTTACATTTTAGGTTTCCATACCCAAAGGGTAACCAATGAAACCCTATTACTAAGCCTCCACTGTCCGTCCGGCTGTCTGTCAGCGGGCTGTATCTCAAGAACCGTAATAGGTAGACAGTTGAAATTTTCACAGATTGTGTATTTCTATTGCCACTTTATCAACAAATAATAAAAATTAAGGCTTATGGTGCGGAACCCTTCGTGTGCGAGTCCGATTCGCACTTGGCCGGTTTTTTAAACGACTTAAAAAAAAGTAGAAGATAGAAAAACAGTAAATAGTAATTTGTACAAACCGTTTATTCCAATAAACAATAACATTTTAATAGTTTATTTTAATAGAAATTTCATATTGGTTGGTTTTTGTTTCCTTCCTAATTCAGCTTCAATAATAATAATAATAAGCTTGTTATTTATTAATTTTAATAAATAACAAGCTCCAAAATGATCAAAATCCAGGACACATCCAGGAAAAAAATAATAAAAACAATATACAGTTGAATTGCAACACAAACTACACCTACTTGTAAGAAAATGCTGACAAGACGCCGGGCACAATTACTAGCCGCACAAGAAACATCTTCGGGTTCGTCGCTCAGTTCCGCCTCGCAGCCGCCGGGACCTGCTCCAGCCGTAAATCCTGATGTTCCGGTAGCTGCAGTTGCGTCGAGCTCGAGCGACGAGTACTTCTCGCCGCCGACGACACCACCAGCTGCGCGTCGGCGCGGGCGAGGCCGACCACCGGCCAGCTTAGGACCTCGAGGCCCACCGGTCTCTGACAGGGTCCCCGCTATCGGTGGAAGTGTGCAGCGTATAAAATGGACTCAAGCCATAAATGAGAATGTTATACGCTCATACTTTGGGGCTACAGAGGGGGGAACTAACCTGACTGCGTACCGTGGTCGGATGCTCTCTCTGTTTCAGGTACTTGAACCAGCTGTCAGCGTATCGGCCCAACGACTGTCGGATCAGGTGCGCGTCATCCAGCGTAACCGTATGTTGGATGATAGTGTGCTTGATCGCCTCCGCACTGAAATGTGTAGCCATGTCATTGCTCCTCCGTCGCAGACTGTGGCACCAGCACAGTCAACCCAATTGCCCAGCCACGCTGACGAGGAGAGTAATGACAGGGTTACAAACGTAAGTACCCAGTGCAATGACGAATTGAGGAGTGCTTTGGAGTGTGCTATTCGGGAATACCGCTACATGCCGCCTGAACTTAGACCACGCTTACCTCGTTTGCCCCTGCATAACAAGAACAGGGCGCTGGTGGCTGCTCTGGATTCGCAGTTGTCAAGCCATTTTGATAACTGTGATAACCTCACCGATGCACATTCGATCATGTACTGCGCGGCTGTAGCGGCATGTCGTGTAGCTCATGTCAAAATAAAAATAACCAATGACAGAGTTACACGACCAAAACCAGCCGTACCAGCTTGGCAGTGCAGGATCGAGCGTCGTATTGGTGAGGCCAGAGCGCTAATCGGCAAACTGATCTGCTTCAGGGAGGGCAACACACGCCCTAGAGTGATGCGCTTTGTGAGACGGGCGTTTTCGGGGACTGATGTCAATCCCCGAGATTATATATCTCGTGTCACAGAGCGCATCGACTTCCTGAAGCAGAAGGTGTATGCATGGGCAAGCCGTATTCGTAGGTACAGGCGGCGAGTGGAGCGATACACCCAGAATCGCACATTCCGAAGTAACGAAAGGTGGGTATATAGGGATTGGGAGCGACCGGACCAAGGTGTGACTGACACGCGCTTGCCGGATGATGATGCTATGTTTTCATTCTGGCGCAGCATCTGGTCGGTTCCTGTCAGTCATACTGAGGGTGACTGGACTCGGGAGGTCGAGCGTGTGTGCGATCCGATACAAGAAATGGGGGCAATTTCCATCAGCCCCCAAGATGTAGCTTGTGCAGTCCGCCCGTTGCCTAACTGGAAATCTCCAGGGCCGGACGGGCTGCACAATTTCTGGATTAAATGGTTTACGAGATCGCACGCTTGCTTGGCGTCTCAATTCCAGTCTGCCTTAGAGTCTGGGTCGCTACCCCAGTTCTTAACTACAGGAATAACCCACCTGCTCCATAAATCAGGTAGTACTGCGGAACCTAAAAATTATAGACCGATCACGTGTTTACCGACGGTCTATAAAGTTCTTACATCCATTTTGAGGGCAAAGATTAATAGTCATATTAACAACAACAACATCCTGTCTGCCTCTCAAAATGGTTGTAGGAATGGGTCCCGCGGTACTAAGGAGCTACTCCTTATTGATATGGCCATTAGCCAACAGGTTCGGCGTTCCCGAAAGGATCTGTCAACATGCTGGATAGACTATAAGAAGGCCTATGACTCGGTGCCTCATACATGGCTCATGAGGGTGCTAGAATTGTATAAAGTTGATGCAACGCTACGCACCTTCCTGATGTCGTGTATGGGGCAATGGAGGACAGTCCTTCGCTATCCAGGATGTCGAAATATCCAGAGGAATAGCGAACCGGTAAGGATCGAGCGGGGTATATTTCAGGGCGATAGTTTGAGTCCACTTTGGTTTTGTCTAGCCTTGAATCCTCTTAGCACACTGCTGGAGAATTCAGGGCTAGGCTATCGGTTGAAGAGAGGTGGTCAGGTTATATCTCACCTCCTTTACATGGATGATCTGAAACTCTTTGCCCCCACTAATCTGCAACTGATGGAGCTACTGAAGGTAACTGAAACATTCAGTAACGCCATCAGGATGGAGTTAGGTGTGGACAAATGTGCGGTCATGCATGTAAAGCGTGGAGAGATTATGGAATCCGTGGGAACTCAACTCTCGGATTCCATAAACCTGAGATCCCTCTCTCCAACTGAAACTTACAAGTATTTGGGTATGTCGGAAGCGTTAGGTATCAATGTTACTGACATGAAGCAATCGTTGAAGGAGCGCTTCTTTGGCCGCCTGAAGAAGGTATTCAATAGCTTTCTATCGGGCGGAAACAAGGTGCGCGCCTTCAACGGTTGGGTCATGCCAGTATTGATGTACTCTTTCGGCGTACTCAAATGGACTCAAACGGAACTTGACGCCCTGGATAGGCGGGTCCGTACACTGCTTACTGCGTATCGAATGCATCACCCACGGTCGTCGGTAATGAGACTGTATATTCCGCGAAAGTGTGGAGGTCGAGGCTTTTTAAATGCTAAGACTCTCCACAATCGCGAGATATGCAGTCTTAGGGAATATTTCCTAGCTGTCGACGTGGGTATGCATCGAGATGTAGTGGCGGTGGACAAGGGACTCACCCCGCTCTCCTTGACAAATGAGAACTGGCGCAAACCTGCAGTGCTTGACACTAACGATCGCAGGGCGGTATGGCAGAGTAAGGAGCTTCATGGACGCTTTTTCCGGGCCTTACATGGGCCTGACGTAGACCAACTAGCGTCCGTAGCCTGGCTGCGTTTCGGTGATCTTTTTGGAGAAACCGAAGGTTTTGTTTGTGCAATTATGGACGAAGTTATCATGACGAATAACTACCGGAGATTTATTGTGAAAGACGGCACGGTCGACATATGTCGGGCATGTCACCGTCCGGGAGAATCAATTCGCCACATTGTCTCTGGTTGTTCTCGTCTAGCTAACGGAGAATACTTGCATAGGCACAACCTTGTAGCCAGGATTATCCATCAGCAACTTGCTCTGAAATACTCTCTTGTGGCGTCGGAGGTGCCATACTATAGGTATGCGCCCGACCCAGTTCTCGATAATGGCAATATCACATTGTACTGGGATCGGTCCATCATCACTGACAGGACTATTGTTGCCAATAAGCCTGATATAGTGGTGGTGGACCGAATTGTGAGGCGTGCAATGATTGTAGACATAACCGTCCCGCATGACGAGAACCTCGTGAAAGCCGAGAAAGACAAACAAATCAAGTATATTGACTTGGCTCGCGAGGTTGTCGACATGTGGGAAGTGGACTCCGCAATCATTGTACCGATAGTCGTATCGGCCAATGGCTTAATAGCCACGAGCCTCGACCAACACCTTAGGAGGCTCTCGTTGGGCAGCTGGATCAAGGGCTTGATTCAGAAAGCGGTACTTCTGGACACGGCTCGCATTGTCAGGAGGTTCCTTTCTCTGGAGCCCTGACCACCGGTAGCTTGGACCCTGTTCCCGATATCGGTGGGCTACTATTTTTATATTTTTAAATGTTTTTTTATTTATTTTATTCAAATATTTAAAAATATAATTTATATGTATAGTTAAATGAATAAAGAAGATAATAATAACGTTTATAAAAATAACTTTTATTTGCAAAATCAGAACTTAACCTACTACAGTTTCAATACTAAAATCATAACATATAAGAGGTTTCGGTAATCGAAATGAACTCCTGATTTCCAAACTAGGTAAAACCTGTATCTCGGGAATCAGTGCTCTTCCAATGAACGTAACGTAACAAGGACGCTTACTTAGATAAGGAGTAACTAAGATGCATTAGTACTGAAAAGTTCGACCACAATTTTAAGTAATGTGAAAAAAAGAGGAACACAAACATATAAATACAATTAGCGTTAGGTTTATTTTACAGCTTGACGACTTAGAGAGGTATTATAAGTGTTGTGTTGTGTAAGATGTAGGAGTGTTGTGATGTGCAGTGTATGGGTGGGTAACGTAACGATAAAACTATTTCTGGACAAGTAGTAACTTTTCGGTATTAGCGTAGTCTAGGTCAATGAGCCAGGTTATTACGGTTGTTTTACATTTGTGTTTGGTAAGGGGATACATGTTGAGGATTTGATTAATTTTATTGTAAAGATGGGCACCAAGACAAGGGAAGAATTTCTGAGAAAATTTAGTGCGGCACGCTGTAGACACACCGACTGTATATTTTCTGCGTTTCTGTAGAAATGCTAAGGGATTATACTTTAAAGAACCATGCATTCTGAGGACTGTCTGTAGTATAAAAGAGTCAATAAAAACACATAGTGGCTTAATCTCCTACTTAATCTATGATCACCTGAACGTAATAGCCGTCGTGACACAACAACTATTTAGTTAGTTTTACTGTTATAAAATCGGCGGCTGCCATGTTTTTTGGTCGGTTAAACCACGTGATTTGGTATGGCAGGTGGGATGCCATTATGGCGTCAATTTCAGTTGACGCCCAATGGCAAAAACCCACAGGACGATTCAATCAGCAAATCCAGTACCAACAATCAATCCTTATCAATATGTATACGAGTCTTTAAAAACCAGCATGAAATATTGAAAAGAATTTCAAAAATATTCAGTGCTTCAACTGGGAAGCACTGCCGATACTCCACTACAGGCCTTTTAAAGCTATCCTATAAAATAAATTTGTATTTCTCACGTTGCGCGTTACCGTAAAGCATAGAAATCCAAAAAAGAAGCGAGTGTGAAATATTTGTGGGAAAACTGTTTAGCAGAAGTGTTAGTGTTAATTGTCTTCGAAAAGTTTGTGCAATGGGCAAATAAAATATAATTGGCGAAACGTGTGCATAATAAAAGAAGAAAACCCTGTCTGATCGCTTAAAGATTACAAGCGTGATGTTATGAATACTTGTTATCATTTCCAGCTCAGCTAGAATTAATGTGATTTTGTTTGTTGCAACCCTGAATCAGTTCAAGACAATTTCTTTTAATCGATTTTTAATATCTTTCTAATTTGTTCTACTTTATAGCCAATAATTTTTTTGTGGATCCGGCTTTCTCTCGATTTTACCTTACATCATCACAAACTGCCTCCGTGGTCGAGTGGTTGAGGCGTTTGCCTTGTGACCCGGTGGTCGTGGGTTCGATTCCCACGGGAAGCATACTTTGTAAAGTGGTTTCCAGTTTGGTTATGACAATGCAGGCTTAAATCACCTGATTGTCTGATAAAAAGATGATACCGTGCTTCGGAAGGTATGTATAAGCCGGTGGTCCCGGTCGCCAAATGGCAGTCGTCAAAAAAATCATGTCAGAGGCCCTTGAGGCGGTTAACTCTGACACCAGAGTTTCCTGCCCATACGATAAGAAACGGAAGACCTTACATCATACTTTCTGTCTTCAATTTTGCAAATAAGTCATGTATTTAGTTGTTACTGCCATACTTACAGACACCTTTACCTTTACAAATTCAGAATACACTTTACCTTCCCCAAGAGTGAAGGGTTCTCAAGCAAAACATAAGTGAACTTGAACCAACAATGATTAGGCCAAAACAACAATGTTGCTAACTTAATATCTACTTGAAGTAACTTAGACAAGTTGTTCAAAACTCTCAACTTTTGGAAGTACTTATAATCTTCTGACGCATTATGATTGTTAGGGTGTTGTAACACCTTTATAGGGTTTGGGAAACTCCTGTTAAAGAAATGATAAGTAAGTAATCATTTTGTTAACTTAACGAGTTTCACGTACGTCAAGAGACGTTTTCGCATTGCACCCAGTATCCACAGTAAGGCTTCTTACTAAGGATGGGCGAGGATACGTAACGAGGGATCCTCATATAAGCGAATTTCCGTCCACTGCTGAACGTAAGACTCCCCCAAAGAGTGCCAACCATCCCGGTCTTAAGCTGTCCGCATCGATCCGCTGCCAGCCACCTTCTTTAAATCATCGATCCATCAGGCCGCAGGGCGTCCCACACTACGTTTGCCCATACGCGGTCTCCACTCAAACACATTGTCAGTCTACAGACTACGAGACTTTTCCGGCCCACTTCCACTTCAGCATGTTGTTTCTACGCGCAACTTAAAAATGTTTATAAAATGTTTGAAACAATTATATAGACGTTTGTAAGTTTAAATTATATAAATATGTAGTTGTTTAAAAAAAGCTATATTTAGTCAAATCATTAAAAAAAATAACAAGAATAAAGGGTTTTTAAAATGGAAAAGTTATGAAAATTAATAAATTATGCTAGTTGGAAAGATTTGGAACGGCCATCAAATATTAACTTGTACAAACGTGGAGCACTACAAAATCCGCAATAAGAAATTTTAAACAGAAACAGAAAGCAGCGTTTCATTCTCAAAGCTATAAAGGTGTGTAGAAAACGCTTTCAAAGTACAAGTTCAGTAGAAACACTCGAATAAGTTCAAGAATATTTCAATGAAGTGTGAAATTTGCTTTAAGCTTTGCTTTGCCTTTGGAAGCAAAGCTTTCGGAGACAACTTCTCGGGAGATATTGGAAACCTGTTTAGACAGTGATGAAACTTTTTTGTTAAAACGTCGTTTCATAAACTCACGATGCGCTACAGGCTACAAAGGAAAATATGTGAGAGCTGTAGTTTCTTTTAGGAATATAACGACCAATAAAACCATTTTTTGTGAGATACTGCATGTGTGACACTCTCGTGCCTCGCAAAGCTTGTTAAGTCCTTGGTCCCGCGCCAGATCTCTCTCCGGCTGTGTCGGGTTGCCGTCCTATCGGAATTAGAGAGTGATGGAAGAGGGAGTACACAAGTGTACACTACAATATGTCCCGCGCCGAAGGCTAGTCTCCGTTGAGATTCACCGTTATGACCGAAATCGATCAAGAGAACAAAGAAAACAAGGCTCGGACTGCGCTCGCTCCTGGATGTATCAAAGTACGACATGCGTAATGATAATGAATAATATTTTAATGAACGTGTAGTACACATTGGATAGATAAAGTGGGCTGCCGTTTGTGAGATGACTAAAATGTCACCGTGAATAACCCAAGATTTGTGGTTATTGCCATGCACTACTGTCTACTAATCTGGTAAAAAGGTCTTTCATTTTCCTACAAGTTATGCGGAGTTTCATTGATCAATGACTCTGTATTACGTCATCATCATCATTATCATAACAGCTAAAAGACGTCTACTGCTGGGCTGCCAAAGGGGGAGGGGGGGGGGGAAGTTTGCCTTAATCGCCATGCTTGGCAGGCGGGTTGGTGATCGCAGTGTATGGTGTTGCGTTTTACAGAGAACGCTGCTGTCCATTCTCTGGCGAGTCCCTTAGTCACCTCTTACGACACTCACGAGAAGTGATGGGATGGTACCTATTATGCTTTTAGGGTACCATACGGCACCGGCCGACACCATACGGGGCAAATTATTATATTTATGACTGAAAATAAGTTCTCGTTTCATGAAATATGTATGAAAGCTGTACATTATAGCCAATTCATTAATTATTTAATCTCTGACATAAAGCTGAACGATACAAATTGATCACACGCACGCTCGCACGCACTTCATTTAACTGTAATAGATGGCTGCTAGCAAATGCCTGCGGCTTCATCCGAATTTAACTTGAAAAGCATAACACGGGAATGTAATACCAACATACATAAAACCGGCTATGTGCGAGTCGGACTCACAAACGAAGGGTTCCGACCCATAAACCGAAAAAAAATCCACGTCATTTGTATGGGAGCCTCATTTAATTTCTAATTTAATTTTATTTTTATTATCTGTTTTTATAGCGAGAATTTTAACTGTATACATAATCATACTCGCTGACAGAGATGGGCAGATGGGCAGCGGAGGCTTATGGGTTCCGTTGGTTACCCTCTGGGTGCGGAACCCTAAAAAGTATCCTATATATTTAAGTATGTTCTGAAACAGAGGCCTAAATATCAAATCACATTCGCAAATTACTTGACATACTACTCTGTCAAGAAAGTACCGGGAAAAGATCAATAATACACAAAATGTCTGTTATTCATCCAAATTTATTTTATCACCTTCAAAGTATGCTCCTTTAGAAACGATACACTTGCGCCAACGAATAATCCATTCATCAAAACATTTTTTAAACACTGCTTCCGGAATTGAGTTCAGTTCTCGCCGCGAATTCTCCTTTATATCTTCTATCGATTGAAAATGGGTGCCACGAAGTGGTAATTTGAGTTTAGGAAAAAGAAAAAAGTCAGCAGGAGCCATATCTGGTGAATATGGTGGTTGCTGGATGGTATTTGTTGAGTGTTTGGTTAAAAATTCGTTCACAATGATAGCCTTGTGCGAAGGCGCATTGTCGTGGTGCAAAATCCAAGAATTTTCTTTCCACAAATCTGGCCTTTTTCGTCGAATTTGCTCTCTTAAACGCCGCATAACGCTCAAATAATATTCTTTATTTACCGTTAGACCTTCCGGTAAGAATTCAGAGTGCACAACACCGCGATAGTCATAGAAAACAGTCAACATGACTTTGACTTTTGATCGACTTTGGCGTGTTTTTTTCGGTTTCGGTTCAGTTGGAAGGCGCCACTCCGAAGCTTGTTGACTAGTTTGCATGTCAAACTCGTAAACCCACGTCTCGTCACCAGTAACAATGCGTTTCATGAATGTTGGGTCCGAACTGACTCGTTCTAGCATGTCCTCAGCGACTTTCATGCGATTGAGTTTTTGGAGAAAATTCAGATCTTTTGGGACTAGCCGATGTTTGTACATGTTTCATACCCAAATGATTAGTTAAAATGGTACGGATCGACTCGTGAGATACAGAAAGTTGGGCGGCTATCTCTCTCAGAGTTGAATGGGGATTTTCAGTCCCTATTTCCTTTACTTTAACGATGTTAACTTCAGTTGCAGACGTTGACGGCCTACCAGAGCGAGGCAAATCTTCCATCACATCTCGACCGCTTTTGAACGCTTTGAACCACTCATAAGCACGAGTTTTTGATAAAGTCGATTCACCGTAAGCCTTTTGTAACATTTTCAGTGACTCCGAACACGAAATTCCATTGGCGATGCAAAATTTAAGACAAACTCTTTGTTCGATATTTTTGTCCATTATGAAATTCGCAATACACACTATATATGATATTACTAAAACCAGCACTGTATTTAATATAAATTACAGATGCAACTCAAAGTCCGCGCCAAAATGGAAAACAGTTGTGCCAATCTAACAACTACAAAAAAACAAAAAATTGAATTTGGAACCATAAACAAATCATCCATTCCCGATACTTTTTTGACTGAATGTATTTAAGTGCATTAGGTAGGTGCACAATTCAAAAGTAATTATTTTAAACGAAGGAAAAAGAAATTGCAGTCTTTACCGAAACACAATTAAGCCGCAGGCTGTAGTCTTCCCTTGTCAAAAATCTCATCCTTATCTGTTTAGCCGATAAGGAGTAATTTACTAACAGACATAAACTCCTTCCCATTTACAGTACTTATAATATTATAACAGAAAGGTTATGTGAGCTGCTGGAACAATTTATTTAGAAAATTATTGGTTTATGTTGGACTCGTAAATATTGATCGGTAATGTGAAATTAATATGTGTAGTTTAGGAGTATTTTGGAACAGCTATTTTTAGTTGTGAACAGTTAAGTGTTGGGCCTACCTAGACTATTTAGAAAATTATTGGTTTATGTTGGACTCGTAAATATTGATCGGTAATGTGAAGGTGTAGTTTAGGAGTATTTTGGAACAGCTATTTTAGGTGTGAACAGTTAAGTGTTGAACCTACCTAGCCATTAGGGTCGCCCCATAAAGTTAGGTGAAATCACGGAAAAATGCTCATAATCGTAAGTTTTGTTTTTATCACCGTTCAAGATAGAATGCGTTTTAGTACTAATTTAGTATACTCTTATAACAATACTAAGGGAAAGTTTTTGATACGTTGTTAGCGCAACCATATTGCTTAAAATTACTATCATAACGGGGTTGTATTGGGTTAAAATTCATGATTCGATCCATTGTTAGATAGGTACTTACTAGATTGTTAGTTTTCAACTAATCATTATTTATTTGACTTTGATTTTGCTTTACTGACTCGGTGTTGTCTTATAAAAATTCTGGGTCATCGTCATAGGATAAAGCTCAGTTGTTAATTATAAAATATGTGGCAGTTATAAATATTTATTAATTAATTTTTATTATAACACTCTAACAGACACATCGAAGAGCTCGTGGCTAGATAATAACAGCCGCATGGGTCGATCTTCAAGGTTAAGCAACGCTTGCCTAGGTTGGTCTGTGGATGGGTGACCATCTTAACTTACCGAATTTCCTCCGTGCCTCGGAAAGCACGTTAAGCCGTAGTCCCAGCTGTCATTTGTAGAGATCTATGGCAGTTGTTACGGATAGCCAGTAAATATGACTCCAGTTTTGCCATGAAGTACCGTGTTACCCAGTTAATGGGTTGTGGAGGTCTGGTAGGCAGCCGCTCCTCGTAAAATACTGGTATTCAACTAAATCCGGCTTGACTGGAAGTCGACCCCAATATAGTTAGGAAAAGGCTAGGCAGATGATGACTCTAACAGACACATCTAATGCGATGTTATAACGTACATTTAAAACATTTAAAACGTTACAAGACAATACATCAATCATTGTTAACAAAACATATATAGGTTCACTATATAAACTTACCTCTGAGTCATAGTACATAAAATATTTTGTTCAAGAAAATCCTAACTTTACGAAAACATAATAATATTAAGTATGGTCACTATATAATAAAGGACGTCGACCAAAACTGTTTGTCGTTGTAAAAAAAAATTCTATGCAACCACAACTCAGTCTTCACTTAAATAGTGCACCGTTCATAAACATGATGTACCTTTAGATTTTACAGTTTTCAGTAGATATTAACGTTAAATACATCTCATCATCATCTCATCATGCTTTCAGGATGCTGTTGGGGTTGCCACGCCACTGTAGTGCGTCACAAACGTTTGCAAACGCGCGTGTTGACGGTTTCCACGCTATAGTGCGGAAGAAAGTGGCGTCATTATTTCAAAGACTGCGCGGTAGCACCAACAGCATTTTGCAAATGATTGCATCCCGCCATGACTGTCCCACACAGGCACACTGGGTGGAAATAGTTACGGGACAAATGTAGTTATTAAAAAAAAAAAATGTCCTGTTATGTTCCTACTAACATAGATCTTAAGAAAAATTTTTACTAACACTTATGGATTCTGTCGGAAATAAATAGATAATATTAATAATAATAAATATTCCGAGACACGCTCTTGATGTGAGACTGATTTTAGTAACAAGAAAAATGTTTACTTTTGGTTGTCTTTTGTGCACTTTATATCTTCGACAAGTAAACTTCTATATTCTGCGGTTACACAGACACACATGAATACCTTTTCAGTGAAGCATGCTTGATGAAGGAGTGAAATTCCCTGGTAGAGTCTGTGTCTCTAGATATCTACAACCTGTAGGTTTTTAAGTTGAGAGTGTACAAGTTAGTTCTAGGTAAGTGTGTTCCATCATTGACCACATCGTTGCTTATCATCAGGAGTGTAGTGGTGGTAGAGGTGGTGGTGGGGGGTTTGGAGGCAGCTCCACGTAAAATACAGCAAGCAATTAATTCCGGCTTATCTGAAAGGCGAAAAGGCTACACAGGCAGGTGAGTTAATAGTCAAACACAGGCCATAATTAAAAAAAATTAAAGTGTACCTACCTACTTCAGGTAACTTTTACTATTTTATCGTAAAGCAGGGAAAAAGCCAAGGTCAAAAAAGGTAAAAGGTCTCTTTGCAAATTTTAAATTAAGTCATTGTCAGTGTCAGTGTCAGTCATTGATGAACGAAGCTTACAATAATGCTGAAGCCTCACGCTTGGCAGTTGCCGCATACTTCAAACTCTTTTTTAAAACAAACGTATGGACGCATTGCAAGCGCTTGCCGCAAATTCCCTTTGATTTGTACAAAAAACCGTCACAACCTCTTTAGTTTACTTATTTAATATCCCATAAATCAAATACTTACCTAGTTTCTAACAATATCCGAAGTATTCTTCGCAGAAAATTCCATATTTCCACTAACTTCACTACAACAATTTATATTTTTGAAGTTTTCTTCAACAGCTCTATGTTCGGTATTTGGAAACTGCCTTGATTCCGACAGTTCGGTAACTACTTACACGCGATAGAAAAGTAACCTTGCCTATTACTGAAAATTTCGCTATTCGTTATAGCAGTAACGTTATCGAATCGATTATTTATTGGGTAGACTCGTTATTTCGCCGACGTAAATAAATCTTCGAAAAGATTATCAGAAGTAGTTTAAAATATATAGGTAATACCAGTTCAATTTAGGCTTTTATTGTTTTTATTCTTTAAGCAGGGTTATATAAATTTGTACAGAAAATATTGGGAACTATAATTATACATGTAGGAGGATGCGGTAGACTCAAATCACTTCTTGAAATCCCTTCTGGACGTGCTCTGCACTGGCCTGTTTGGAAGGCACTGAACCGGTTACGTACCCCGGTAGGGCAAAATGGGGATTCATAGACCCGTCAGATACTCAATGCAGAACATAAGCCACACGTTGGAGTATCCCAAGTGCCCATACACCTATACTTTGGGGGATTTCATGAATGCAATGCGACTCGAAAAGCAGAAGAAGCTTGATGTCACATTTTTGGCTTCTGACCTCTCTTAACGACTATTCTTATATATCTTAACGATCTACAAACAACAGTTGATACAAACAGCAACGTGTTTTCCATGGTAGGTATGATACAATAGATATCCTCGGAGCTGGTCAAGCGTTGCTTTACTTTTGGGAAATCATCAATATTAATGACTGAAGGCAGCATCAGACTGAGTACCCATCCGTGTTCCTCCAAAATGCCCTTTGCGTTCCAGGTCCTCGGTGAGTCTTTCGAACAAATTCCGCAATCCACAGACGCTGACCTGGGCCCCTAGTCTGCTAATTTTTATAAATTCATCATTCCAACACGATGCCATTGTCATTTTGCAAAAAGTTCGTAATCTGCTAAATTCATAATGGTCGATCACTGATCGGTCAGTGGCATGTCAGTGGAATCGTAGTGGAATGACAGTGTCGTATTGCCATTATTATAAAACCCGTTTGAAGAAAAATGATTTTCGAAAAACTGCTTTAAATTTAAACATTAATTTATGCCAGATTGCTTTTGTATATAATTTTACATATTATTTATTAGTGTTCTATGAAATCTGAAGTAGTAAGAAGGTCGTAAATAGCAAATACGTGATGAAACTCATTTATATTTTATCCGTTTTGCTGTCAAAGTCAAATGTGACATTAGTGACATTAGGTACTGTTTACTTTACTGACGTCGGTCGACGTCTGTTTTTATTTGTTTTGAAGAGACCGGTGTTTTGCAAAGAGCTAATTGAATTTTAACGTGAGCGTCATTAAAAAATCAAATAATTAATAGATTTGTTTAATGCTCTTTTTTTACTTCTCAATAACGACATCATGAGATTGTGCATCAATTGCGGAATAGCAACGGACCGCTGCAATACAATAGGAAGGCGAATATTGGAAAATGAATCATTCTTTCTATTGTACAGGAATGGGTGGGTTAGTATCTGATATTTCTATATCGTAAACATTTAACATTTTTGTACGTAATATTTAATGTAAACAAACTAAATGGTGTAACAGGTTCTGTTTAGTTTTCTTTAAATGGTTTTATTTTTAAAAATAATACCAGAATGTGCAACAAATTCAAATTCAAAACATCACCAATCCAGACTAAATCTGTATGGTCAATTACAACTTATTCTCTCTCTCAGTAGTGATGGGCGTTGAATCAACGAACTAGTTGAATCAACGTTGAAGTCTCTTCAACGGGATTAACGTTGACCGTGTACAAATCAACTCGTTGAATTCGTCAACGAGTTACGAGACAACGACGTTTATGAATTCAACTCGTTTGACAAAACGAGAAAATGAACCCAACGTTTTGTTATTTTTAACGTACGTAAATTGTATCTTTGTACTCGTAATGTAAAGAAAAGATTTCTTATAAATCTTTCATTAGGTAAACTGCATCAAATTGTTCGTAAATTAACATTACAACAGCATACGTTAATAAAAGCGTTAAAGCCGTTTATCGTTCATGTAAGTTGACGTTCGTAACACGTTAACTCGTTGACGAAATTAACTAGTTGATCAACTAGTTGACAAACGCAATTCAACGTTAACGTTTCGTTGACGGAAAAACCTTCAACGACCCATCACTATCTCTCAGAGGGGAGGCCAGCGTCCCTTCAATGGAAATGTAATATGGCCACTTATGTTTACCAAAATTAGCCACTCAGATATTTATTTCTAAATGCTAGTGCTAGACCTAATAGTCTAATGATAAATGTTTGTTTCAGGTAAATGAAAATGACTTCATCTTCCAAGCTTGCTCTTGATGAAAGTAGACCAGATGGAAATGAACAGACACTAGGACACCGATGAGTGTTATTCAATGTGGATGTTGTCTTCTGAAAAAAGTTTGTCCTCATCAACTTGTAGAGTACAGAACTGGTACAGTGCAAGAGTGTAATATAATGGATTCTGCCGTGCTCGGTTAGTTTACTAGTTTTATTCACGGGTTATGAAAAACATTATTTAGTTTAGTTTTGTTAACGAGGGCATAGAGAGTGTTATTTTCATTATCTATCTATACTAATATATAAAGCTGAAGAGTTTGTTTGTTTGTTTACTTGAACAAGCTAATCTCAGGAACTACTGGTCTGATTTGGAAAATTCTTTCAGTGTTAGATAGCCCAGTTATTGAGGTAGGCTGTAGGCTATATATCATCACGCTAAGACCAACAGGAGTGGAGCAGTAATGAAAATTGTGACGCAGATGAAGTTGCGCGGGTCAACTAGTACTAATATATAAAGCTGAAGAGTTAGTTTGTTTACTTGAACGCGCTAATCTCAGGAAGTACTGGTCCGATTTTAAAAATTCTTTCAGTGTTAGATAGCCCATTTATTGAGGAAGGCTATTGGCTATATATTATCACGCTAAGACTAACAAGACGGGAGCAGTAATGAAAATTGTGAGGCAAACGAAGTTGCGCGGGTCAACTAGTATTCAATATTAGTCAAGCTCTTAACATCAACATTTCTCAATTGCAGGATTTCATTAATTCAGTCATTTTCAAAATGGGCACACACATACACAATGTCTCTGTGTAATGGCACCGTGTAATATGGATAAATTATTTTCAGGTGGGTGCTTCAAGTGTGCTTTTTTTGATGGGTGCGAGTAAATAGAGCATCCCGGTATTTCCATTCAGGCCCCTCACCATCTGGGGCATCTTCATCAGCTGTCAATGAGCGGAACAGTCAAGGCATTCCTCATTTAGAAGAACCTACCTACACACATATTATGATAATCCTAATGAAGAAGATGATTAAAACGATTTACTTACTGCTATGTTTTATTTTAATTTTAATATAATACAATTTCTGATTACTGTACCTGATATAAGTTAGCACCCTATTAAATACAATATAAGCAAAAGAAAGCCAGGAGTGATGCACATGGCCCTTCTCTAAAAAATATTGTTTTCTGAAAACTTTAGCTTAAAGAAACTGAAAGCCTGAGCACTTTTATAAAAAAAACATCGTTATAGGACGCAAGCACTGCAGCATAGCTGCAAGTGTATTCTAGAGTATATAGTCTTAGATCTCTATAACGACGAATGTTTGATAATATTTAGTGTAGGAAACATACATAGCCACTAAAATATGCATTTTTCTTTATCTATTTTTGTTTGAACGAGCTAATCTCTGGAATCAGTCAGATTTGAAAAAATATTTTTATATTGTTAGACTCAGTTTCGTTCCCGTATGGAACGGAAAAAATCGAGATATGCGCGTACAAAGTCGCGAGCTAAGGCTAGTAACTTATTTAAAATAATAACCTAAAACATGGGCAAATATTATCTGATTTGGTCAGTGGGCCAAAATTGGGCTCGTGAAACCTAAATGCTCAAATTTATGGCGAAATCCAGCTCTGTAACGCCAGGCCCAAGTTTTTATGGAGTTACGGTTTCTCCTTTCGGCTCTCATTGAGTTTCTCGAAAACCACAGACACCTGGCGTTTGGCTACTGCAGCAGCACCAATGAAGGGCGAAGTTTGTCAAAAAAATATTGGATATAAAACGCTGGTAGAATGGCGCAGTGACTGGAAAAGCAATGACTACACAATTACGTTCTAATGGTAGGTCACTGATCGATGGAACTGTCAAAATTTTAGCAGATTACCGCATACGTCTGTCATTCATTTGTCGTTATGTACGAGATTACCATTTTATGCCATTTCGTTCAGTTGAGTGTCAGTGATTGATCATTGGAAAGTCATAATGACACTATTATGTTAGTAGATTACCAAACTTGTCAAAATCAACAATTATGAGATCAGTGATCGACCATTCTGACACTATTGCAATAGCAGACTTGGGGCCCTGCAGGTCATGCTAACCTTAAAGATTCAAGCTATATGAGCTCTTCATTCAACAATAAAATGTAAGTAACATTATTACTGAATAGCATGGAAGTACCGTGTTACCCAGTTAATGGTTTGGGGATGTCTGGTAGGCAGCCGCTCCTCGTAACATACTGGTATTCAGCTAAATCCGGCTTGACTGGAAGCCGACCCCAATATAGTTAGGAAAAGGCAGATGATGATTATTGCTGAATAGCACAGGCTACTTTTATCCCGGAAAAATACCGGGTTTTGATAATAAATAAATAAGCTTATCGGAAATAGTAGTAAATTTTACAATATTTCACTGTTATAACACAAAAGGATTTCAAATAACTTGACACCCGTCAAACGCAATATTCTAGGGAAAAAAAACACGTTATGACAACTTCGACAGACTATAAAAATATAGAACTGAAATTGATAACATTCAGGGACCAATATAGGGAATTGATAAAATAACATTACAATGATTTATGATACAATACCCAATTACAGTGGAATACAAGAGAAACCTGTAATGTATTGTATTCGGAAAATCGAGAGGGAACACTAAAATAAATTGAAGGAAATATATGTTATTATTTTAATAGAAAACTTGGCAAGTATAATGTGTATTTTATTTAAATGTAAATGCTACAATAGTAATACGCTACAATAATAGTACGCAGGGACAAAAAACTTGCCTTGGAATTTTTGTATTCCTCTCTTTTCTACTTAAACACGTTTAGATTACCTTAATATAATTTTTACAGGTGTACTCTTAGTGCTTTGGGGTTTTTTAGAGCTAGAGGTGACCTATATTTATAGGGCACTCTATTGTTCATACATATAAGTTCTAAGTATATTATAACTTTGAAGTAAAATGTCCTTTAGTAATGCTGTACTCGTAACGGTCGAGTAATAGTATACAGAGGCTTTCTTTCATTAAAGCTTCCTTCTTCCAGCACTAACTTGATTATCCAGTGATTCGCTGCAGTGCAATTCTGTGAGCATGTCGAAGTGAAAACTTAGGGGAAGTCAACATAAAATGAGCTTTCAATCCATATGAAATATGAAATGACAGTTCACCTCATGCTTACTAACATAAGTTTAGAGAATAGACGGAATTTTTGTCAGAATAGACAGGCTGGGGGGTTAATAAGGTCACTTTAGGAGATTCATATAAAGTGAGTGATAAACGCGCGAGCAAGTACGCGTACATGTGGCTCGACGAACTTTTTCGCTCGTGTGTCACCGTAAGCACGCATACATGAAAACCGCCGAGTTAGTTTGTTGGCGATCCAACCGGCTTGAAATTTTGCTCGTAGCTCATAAGTCATAAGTCATAAGTCATTTATTCATTTGTTTAACATAGGTAGGTATAATTAGTGGTATATCGTGGAAATAAAAAGTGCGCTATGTTATGCCGGAAGGCGTACAAATGTTTGTTAATAATTAAGCTAAGTCATTATAACAAATTAAAAAATAATAATAACAATAACAATTAACCTCGACCATAAAAATCAAAAGTGCAAAAAAAATAAATAAAAAAGCAGACAATAATAAAAAAAAAAATGCTACACATTAATTAATAAAAATACCAAAATAAATGAATGTCAATAATAAACAAATGTCAAAACAGTACATGTCAAGGCACAGTCTGAAAACAGATAATAAGATTATGTCAATATACAATTCCAATGTCAATACACAGTTCAAAAGTCAAAATACAATACTAATGTCAAAATACAATACCAATGTCAATATACAAATTATTAAGGAGGACAAATAATTCACGTATTTTCGCACAAATAATTCACGTGTGCTCGCTTCGGCTTGCACGTCTGTCAGCGCCGCGAGCCATTACTTTGTTTTGTATCACGTCGAGTGCTATTGTGTTGCAAAAATTACGAATTTACAAAGTTATACTAATAATAATTAACAGAATTCTTTTCTTTGCTTCTCTCATACAAGTATCCTGTCTGGCTATAATAAAATAATTATTATTCCTGAATAAGAAAAAGTTTCCTCCATTGACGGAGGTTCTATGTTCGGCTGTATGTATTTTTTATGTATGTTTTCTCTAAATTGTGTTACGCAAAAGTTAACTAACTAATTTTGTTGAAACTTATCTTTGGTATGTATAACTGCCTTTGTGACACGGTGGTCGTGGGTTCAATTCCCACGGGAAGCATAAGTACTTTGTAAAGTTCTTTCCAGTTTGGCTAGGACATTGCAGCCTTGAATCACCTGATTGTCTGATAAAAAGATGATTCCGTGCTTCGGAGGGCACGTATAAGCCGGTGGTCCCGTCCGCGAAATGGCGGTCGTCAAATAAACCATGTCAGAGGCCCTTGAGGTGGCTTATAAACTCTGACATTAGGGAGTGTGGTCGTTAGACCTTACTGCCCCAGAAAAAGGACTTGCGAGATTTTTTTAATAACAACAAGGAGTAAACTACTCTTATTGGTTTTCTTAAATTTGGGTAGCCTTTTTGTTTCCAAAAGTTACTACATTTTTACCCTAAGCATCTACTCGTATCTCTAAGCCTCGACACTAACTTTCCTTACCAGCGGGTTTGAAGAGGCCACTTACGCAGAATCAGAAAGCACATCACGCTACCTGTCACTGTCAAATTTTCCCAATCAACCTTGAACCTAATGCGTTAGCGATAAAGATGAAAATGAAATTTGAGATTGTTGTGTGATTAATATAATGATTCTAAAGTGAGTGATAGACGTACGAACTTATAGTACGCGGTTTTTAAGATCGCGAGCTTAATCGACTCGAGGTCGGTGACACACGTGAAAACTTGCTTGCTTTCTTGCTTGTTACCTTGGTACCAAGGAAACCGCAGTGTCTTCTTTTTGAAGAAGTCGATTAAAAAGAGTAAGTCATTTTTTTTTTATTTCTGTCGCATCAAACTGTTTCATCACGTCTGTTTAGGCAAAATCTACTGCAGGAACTGTAAAGAATTTCCTCTGTTGTTGGTATAATATTTAATACCACTTTTACGCGCTTATTTAATTTTAATAATTTTATAATACATTTTTCTGGTAGGTTAATCATTTTTACTTCAAGAGCGTCTTTCAGAATATTATTAATAATCATTTTCATACCATAATATTATCAAAGAGTGTTAAATTAAAATTCGTGAATACTGGATGCTAAAGTATTAAAACACATCACTTATTTCATCAGAGAACTGAAATCGTTAATATTAATTTAATCGAACTTTATCATTTATAATGACTTTTCTAGAATACTAGTGAATACACTGACGTTTTCACTTATTAATTTAAAAGCTTTTCAGTGTACATCTCGTATTTGCTTATTTCAGGAAATGAAAATTACGATAAAAATAGCGAATGAAATTTCTGGGAAGCTATTTTCAGATTTTTCAGGGAATGACTATAATTCCAAGCAACTAATTTCAACAAACAGAATAAGCTTGTTTTTCTTCTAAACTATTAAAGTAGAAAGTCCTTACCTATTGTAGGCGCCAGATAAGTGTGACTTTCTTAATATCAAAAACAGATATAAAGACAAAAAGCTGTCCTGAATAGACTTCTATTTGTTCTATATCTATATGTTCTCTAGTAGTAAAAACAGTGCATAAGTTATTGGTCGGGTATCTACGAAGGAATATTAGGGAAAGGTACTTTATTGCAAGTTTAGCTGGCGCCTACCATCAAAGGAGGAAGCCAAACGTGTGAGAGAGAGGGAAACTTCACACCCCACCGCCGCAACAGAAGAAGACGCCCCGGGCGTCGCGAGTCGCAGGGCGATTCTCGGCCACCGTAGGCGCGGGCCTGCCGACGGCGAGCTTTGGGTGGCTTGCCGTCTTATCATAACCAGGCCCGGGTTGACGGCGCCCTGTGTTCCACGCGCGCCTCAAAGAGCTGTCAGCGTAAAAGACGGGGCCCGCTAGGGCCAGTGCCTGCTGGGGCTGCGGACTTCGTTCAAAGAGGCACCGTACCCTGGAACGCAAAGGGCACTAGGAGGAACTCGGATGGGTTTTAGTCAGTAAGAGTCTGACACTTCCTTCTGCTTTACCTAAAGCAGGAGGCGTCATTTGAAAAAAAAAAATAGGCGCCTACCATAGAGCGGTGCAAACCAAACCAGTATTAAAATATCGAAATCAAGAATCGACGCGCAATTCACGATTCCGATTTATGCAAACTTTATATTGTGTTGTGAAGTGCGGTCGTTCAGTAGTTCAATATTGTTCGATCCAGGATATTTATTGGAAAAGTTGTTGAGAGAAATACTCGTATTTCAGCCAAGTTAAATGCAGCTGACATCAACTGTGCTGAGCATTTGGTTAACCAGGAAATCAGAGGATGTAAATTTTCTAGTATAAGGGCGAAGACACACGATGTGTTAACCGTGCGTTGCGTCACCGCACCGCAATTGATTCGAGCTATAGGGTGCCACACAGGCGGTGCGGCACCGCAGTAGAATGCTGTTTACGTTTGCTGTTTTGTTTTCACTCTGCTTATCTTCCAAGCGGCTGGATGGATTTTGATAGTTTAGGTGTCGTTAAATTTGGCTCAAAAACCCAAGTAGGAACACTTTGGTTTTTGAGACAGGTGTAAAAAAACATCAATAAATTGGTGAGCCGTTAATATTTTTTTAAACAATCCTAGCAAACCTTTCAAGTAGGGTATCAAAATGAAGAAAATTAAAAGGAGATTAATGCATATTTTGCAAATAATGAACCGTCCCGCGTTGGTTTCATGGCTCTTAATTAAACAGAAAATAGAGAGCGAGCCCTTTGCGCAAACTTCTCGAAGACAATTCTAACTTACACTTCTGCTAAACAGTTTTACCACAAATATTTCACACTCGCTTCTTTTTAGGAATTCTATGCTTCACGGTGCCGCGCAACGTGAGAAATATATATTTTATAGAATAGCTTCAGAAATCCTGTAGTGAAGTATCGGCAGTGCTTTCCAGTTGAAGTACTGAATATGTTTGAAATTCTATTCTATATTTCAGGCTGATTTTTAAAGACTCGTTTACATATTTATGTGGAAAGATTGTGCTGAATTTCTAGTTTGAATGTATGTAGAAAGTTTGTGTGATATAAAGTTTGGTGTAAGGCACTATGTGTTTGTATTGAAGCTGAATTAGGAAGGAAATAAAAACAACATGAAATATCCTTTCAAATAAATTAAAAATTAAATTGTTTATTGGAGTAAACAGTTTGTACAAATACTTACTAACTACTGTTTTTAGCCCTTGAGGTAGTTTAAAAACTCTGACATTAGGGTGTGTGGGGTCGTCAGACCTTACTGCCCACACGATAAGAAGACTGTTTTTCCATCTTCTACTTTTTTAAGTCGTTTAAAAAAACCGGCTAATTAATTTTTATTACTTAATTGTTGTCATAGCGGCAATAGAAATGCACAATCTGTGAAAATTTCAACCGTCTACCTATAAGGACGGACAGTGGAGGCTTATTAATAGGGTCCTTTGGTTACCCTTTGGGTACGAAACCCAAAAAATGCTCTCTTTTAATAACTAATTAGTAATAACATGATTGGAAGGTGGAATTTGCTGCATGCTAGACGCGCAGGACCGATCTGGCAAATCTTTGTGTCCCGCATATGTCCAGAAGAGGAGTCTTTCGGCTAAAATGGTGATGAATATTACGGAAATCATGACCGCATTCTCCGAGGATCACAGCAGAAACGTAAAAAATATTGCACATCGACAAATTGTGTACATAAGTAGATATATAAATGTTTACTGATTCAATAACTTTAAATCACACACAAGAGCTAAAATAATCCAGAATCATGGATAAATAGTAAATCTTATTATATGGATTCTAACCTGTCATTCGTCGTCGGCACACGTGTGTGCCATTGGGAGTCAACGGAAATGGATGCTTAATGGCATCCCACACGCCATACCAAATCACTCTGTTTAAACTTCTATTTTATCGAAAACGTTGTGTTTAATATCCCTATGGCCCCCGATCGACCAAAAAACATGGCGGCCGATTTTTTTACATTAAACTATTCAATTTTTGTTGCGTCGCGACGGCCATTGCGTCCAGATATTCACAGGCTAATCTTGAAACAAACGTATTGCTTTTTTTATATTTTTACTGAACATGAGCTGTGCAGCAGAAAACCAAGCGATCCGTGATTCTCTGATTTAAATCCTTGAAACATATTGGGATTAAAAGTATGTAAGGTAAGGTGAGATTTGATGGGCATTTTAAAAAAGCAAACTCCAAGGACGCCCATCAAATCTTGTGGATCGTATGCTTTGGGAAGATTATTTACAAGTAAAGGGGATATACTCTATACTAATATATAAAGCTGAAGAGTTTGTTAGCTTGAACGCGCTAATCTCAGGAACTACTGGTCCGATTTGAAAAATTATTTCAGTGTTGGATAGCCCGTTTATCGAGGCTATATAATTATCATTACGCTAAGACCAATAGGAGCGGAGCAAAAGAAGTTGCGCGGGTCGACTAGTTTATCATACAATTTGTATTCTTCGTGTAGTTTTCTTTAGAATGTAATGTCACACTATTTAATAATAATACTAGGGACCCGAGAAGTCAAAAACATGAAAAAATAATAATAATAACCTTTAATTTCGACCAACAGTGGATCATATACAAAAAAAAACAAAATTTCAAAATAAAAACACAAAAACAAAAACACACAATAAAAACATACAATATTAAAAAGACAAAACATATTACATATCTCGATTGCCTAGTATGTGAACCATACAGCAATGGTTCAGGTACTGGCCATCGAGCCTCTGCGCGAATGCCCTCAGGATGCTGCTGGAGCTAGCCCGAACCCTGCGCACCAGGGATGTGCACCGTTTTCGCATAGTAGTATAAAAACAGTCTACGAACGAACGGCGAACATACCTGATGCGCTACAGAATCGGGGCAGCCCCATCAGCACCCTGAATGCATTATTATATTGCACATGCAAGGCGCTGTACTGTCTGCGCGTGTATGAGACCCACAGGCTGCTCGTGTAGAAAGATGTACAATATGCTCTGAACAATGTAGTTTTCACTTCAGTGGTACAACGAGCAAACCTACGGGCCATCATATTCGCCCTAACAGACAACGCCCTGCGTTCTCGACAATCTGGTTACAAAAGTACCGAGCAAACAGTATTTTTGATTCGGATTTTCATATTATATCCCAGCAACGTATAAATCCAGAAAAAATAATAGAATATTCTACTCGTTTCCAATGCAGTATCCTCACGCGATCAGAAGATATCTCCGTTTATATCCTCCACCTCGATATTTATAGAGTCTACTTTCCTTTCCTTTGCAATGCCAAAGTAAAGCTGCAAACAGATCCACACAGTACTGTCAATATTCTTTGATACAAAATGCATGAGAAGTGTTTAGTAGGAAGGCGTGGCTTTGGGTATTTAAGTTATCTAGAATTTAAATACGTTTCGTATTTAGGTAGGTAATTAATATTAGAAATTTAAAAGCGAAGAGTTTCTTTGGTTATTTATTTGTGCGAAACTTGGAACAGAATTAAATTAAACCCTGGAAACGATTACGGGCTACTTGAAAGAGAGTGAAGAACCATGTAAAGGCTAGTTTCATACATATTGAATGAGAGTTTTTATTGGAAATCGTTACTGTAAAACAAAAAATTTGATACTACGAGTAAGTATCTTGTTGCTGTTCCACCAATTCGCTCTACGCGTTTCCAAACGTCTTTTATAATGAGTACTACTATGTACTAGTAGCACTACTATAAAATAATACTTGACACCTGGCTAAAATCACAAAATTATGATGAAACAGAGAAACTCGTGCAAGTGTAAATACATACACCCCAACATAACCACACACAACAGACATGCCACAATCACCACAACATACATGCATAACTCATTACACTCATTACTCATACACACCCATTCACCCTACAGAAACACTCACCAATCTAACTCAACGTCAAAATACATCCCAATCATAGATCATAGACTGCTTATTTTTATCTTGCTTGTTTTTAACTTGATTTAACTTTTACCTGTCTAACACTTTTTGTATGGAACATCATTCCATTCTGTATTTGGAGAAGGGCGTTGTTAGCTGCGCTACAGTTTATACTTTTGCAGCTATCATCGTATATTATTATATCGTATATTATTATATATATCGTCATATTATTATTACTATGAGTAGTACTACTATGATTTGTACTACTTTTACAATGAGTAGAATTAAGTCTGCATGCGTTTTTATTTCCAAACGCTTACACCCCTAATCTCTTCAAAGTTAGAGTGAGCTGGCTCCTTCTGGGCAAGCTCGCTCCGTCGTAGACTTTGTCTCTGTTATCTCTGACCTAGATTGGAATCAAGAGCAAACCCAACTCAAATAAAAAAAGTATAGTAAAAATAAATCAAGAACAGTTAGTAGACTCAATTAAAGCAAACATTGAGCCACAATATTCTGAGTCGCTGGCTACATTATTTCGATCACATCAACGGTTTGATACCCACTGTTCAGCTTTTATAACCTTAAATAACCCAGCAAAGCCTGATTGAAATAAAAAATAGTGAAACTTTGCTTCAAAATGCTCCTACAAACTTCGTCGGGCACACATTAACTCCAGAACTTTTTCACTAACTCCACAAATTACAAACATAACTAAAAAACTTCTTGAACTAAATCCTATTTCAGTATTTCACCTGAATTTCAGCCATATTCCAGATAAGCTCTGTGGAACATTTTTGCAGTAATATTAAAATTTGACGGCTCCTAAAAGGGTGGTCAGGACAATGTTGGCTCCTTTGTATGACGTGACCTATTTTAAATATGCTGGGAGCATGTAAAAGAGTAGTTTCTGAGCAACCGCTAAAGGTAGAGGTCATTGAACCATCACACATGAGCATTATTAGCATTATTGTCTTGACATTATAAGCTTTTGTAGGTTAGGGATATAGTATACACCTTGTTCCGGACTATATACATAAACTTTGACCGGATGTTCAGAACATAGAAATAAGCATTTTTCATTTGAACACGTAATCAAATCCTATTTTTTATTAGGGTTCCGTACCCAAAGGTTATCCAACGGAATCCTATTACTAAGCCCCCGCTATCCGTCCGTCCGTCTGTCTGTCAGCGGGCTGTATCTCAAGAACCGTAATAGGTAGACAGTTGATATTTTCACAGATTGTGTATATCTATTGCCGCTATAACAACAAAAAATAAAAAATAAGGTTTATGGTACGGAACCCTTCGTGTGCGATTCCGATTCCCAGTTGGTC
This sequence comes from Lacanobia oleracea, assembly GCA_950371165.1. Taxonomy (NCBI): domain Eukaryota; kingdom Metazoa; phylum Arthropoda; class Insecta; order Lepidoptera; family Noctuidae; genus Lacanobia; species Lacanobia oleracea. Next base: position 23,578,846 of record OX493396.1, read on the forward strand.
GCTTTTTTATTTTCATAGAAACTAAATACCTTGACGTAGGTTTCGTATTATAATAACTAAAGTTATTATAATACGAAACGACTGTTGATTCACATTTTCTTCATAATACATAATTATTGGTCGACTGAACTACTGTAATTGACTTACCTAATTTTGATTGTGCTAAAATTAATTGCACTAACTTAACCAAACCTAACCTCGGAGTGCCCCTGATGTCGACCGTCTTCCGATTCAAAAGCACAAAACAAACAAAATACATAGCGCTTTTTCTTTCTTTCTTTCTAAAAATAAATGAGGTTTTTGTTCAAAAACCAACAGTAGGTGAATAAAATATATTTTATTTAACCTTGTGTTAAAAGTAACTACCTTCGAGTTAAAAGGTAATTCTGTTTTGCACATCATCTGCCTAGCCTTTTCCCAACAATATTGGGGTCGGCTTCCAGTCAAGCCGGATTTATCTGAATACCAGTATTTTACGAGGAGCGGCTGCCTACCAGACCTCCACAACCCATGAACTGGGTAACACGGTACTTTATGGCAAGACTGGAGTCAGATTTACTGGCTTTAGACTATCCGTAACGACTGCCAAAGATCTACAAATGACAGCCGGGACCAACGGCTTAACGTGCTTTCCGAGGCACGGAGGAAACTCGGTATGTTAAGATGTTCACCCATCCACAGACCACCCTTGGTAAGCGTTGCTTAACCTTGAAGATCGACCCGTGCAGCTGTTATTGTCTAGCCACGAATTCCTTTTTTGCACAAATGGGCGTTAAATTGTTATTTGATTGAATGTCACTTTTATTTAGGGCTCTATGGCCCTCTTAGCTACTTATGGGATAACAAAAAAAAATCTGACAATTTTTACCAAAAATACTTAATCTACTCGTAGAAAATATATTATTGTCACGTGCTATTTCTTTCAGTCGTATCAGCTTTTGCCTCCGATGGAAGCAATAATGCAGCTAATATCCCGCCTGAAAAAAAAAAGCCGGAGTTACTCGTACGTTCCATATTCGTAATGTCATTATTTTTTTTTTAGACAAAATAAGATTGAAGAATTAAATGACAGACGATAATAATAATATGGACATGTATACAATTTTAATGTATACAATTTTCAAATGCATCAATCACCCTGAAAGAAGATGACATGGTTGCGCGACTCTTAATAATTAAGGAAGATTGTATTTTTTGTTGGACAAAAAGCTTTACTGCCGACAACTTCACTTTTGTTTTGGGGCAAAAGTGTTATTTATAAAGCTCTAAATTACTAATGCAATGTAAACTCACTTCGTAATGAAAACTTTGTCGTTACTGAGTGTATATACGTACAGTCAACAAAGCTATTTGATACACAAGCAGCTAACTTGACGTTATTTTAAAAACAATGTTGTCAGTGTGCTGAGTAGACAATTATTTTGTACAGTATACTCGTAGATATTTAATTTTGTCATAAGCTTAAACAGTTAAACCGTTTATAAATAAATATTGGCAGTGCAGTGGAAGCAATTATATTTTTGCCTGTATACCAAATAGCTTTTTGACTGCACATAGTTTGCTAAGAAAATGAGTTTGTATTGACTGTATCTGATGAAAGACTTTATGGGCTAAATTAATTTTCAGAACTATTTTGCTAAAGTGTTTCAATGTCTAACAAGCTGTTGGTTAAGACAAAACCCTCTTAACAATCATTGACGATAGTATTTAAGTACTTACTGAACACAAACACAGCCCAGCAGTAGAAAGTTATCCGACAGTAGTCAACGATGGTAGCGCCGACGATATTGACTCCTCCGAGACATACGAACCTCGCAAACATCATGCCAAGACTGGTGGCTAACCCCCTAATGGACAAAAAAACATGCGATTACAATAAAGACACATCATTATCATATCAACGTCCATAAGCCTCCCCCAAGTGTCGCCACAACAACCGGTCCTGTGCGTCTCCTAACTTTAGGCCATAATTTAATAATTGTATGAATATATTTTATTTCTTTATTGAACATTATCGCTAAGAAACATTCTCCCGGGATTAAAGTGCCAAATTTCATGCAAATCCGTTCAGCTGTTAAGACGTGTAGAGGTAACAGACGGACAGATAGAGTTACTTTCACATCTATACTAATTTATAAAGCTGACGAGTTTGTTTGTTTGCTTGCTTGAACGCGCTTACCTCAGGAAGTACTGGTCCGATTTGAAAAATTATTTCAGTGTTAAATAGCTCATTTATCGAGAAAGGCTAGGCTATATATATCATCACGCTAAGACCAATAGGAGCGGAGCAGTAATGAAATTGTGACGCAGACGAAGTTGCGCGGGTCAACTAGTTTATAATATTAGTATGGACAATCAACATCCCCTGTAGGTGACTATTGGTCATAGCCTCTCTGATCAACCAAATTTCCTACCAAACAAAAAGAGACACAAAAAGAAATCGGCTGTATGTCACTCTTTTGAAGCCGTCACTCTATTTAGACTACTTTAAAGCAAGTTTACGAGACATAGAGACAAATGATTTAACAGTTTCAACTGGGCTTATCACACAGCCAACTATCTCAGCCAGACAACCTTAATCCTTGACCAGCCAGGAGATAAGTAAGCAGTTCCCAGACACTTCTCAAGTGAGATAAAAGTTTTACAAATTGTAAGTTTATTTTTAAGTAATTTTGATAGGTTGGCAACTTACCAAGCGCCTCTTTTATCTAAGTCTTAAGCTATCTTAAAGCTGACGCTTACAACTTATGGATAGATAAATCTGCATTGATATCGTTTTTCTTTGGCTCTTCTTCTAAATTAATTAATTACTATATATTTTTTGGCCCAGTTTTTGTCTTTAGAGGTAATATTAGCAGCCTAATCATATTGTGGCACTATTTTGTGGTTACTTTACAAGCTTTTAGAGTTAATACACATCTTTCTGAAGTATGATTCCACCAAGCCCGTTTCATCTTCGGGACACAAGACGAACAGCGATGCGCCACCGGTACATAGTGGACATACACTATGTACCGGTGGCACACGCACAAAACGTTTTGGGAACACATTCATTGAGCGTACAGCCAAGGGGTGGAATTCCCTGACAGAGTCTGTGTTTCCAGATAGCTACAACCTGGTAGTCTTTATGATAAGAGAGAATAGGTTACTTCCAGGCAAACTTGCTCCATATTCGACCGCATCATCGCTTACCATCAGGTGAGATAGTGGTCAAACGTATGCCTATTATTAGTAAAAAGGTATGAACATGAACCCGAAAATTATTACGCCAACTTATCTAACGCTAGTAGCATCCCTGCGTTGTATAATCGCTATATTGCCGAATGTTCTTTGAAGATTTTAGATGATATGACAACACTTCAGCGTTACCTCTAGGGTGTAAAAGCACCAAAGCACTGCCTATAATGTGGTAGTGCTTGTTAACCATCCAAAAAGCTCCTATGTGGGTTGGCAGGTTACCCTGTTGTAACAAAATTATTGGAAAACTCACCTATAAGAAGTAGGAAACATATCAACATAATAAGACCCGACACTGCCAACACAGATTCCAGTTAATTGGATAGCAACAAAGATGACCATGCTGGCAACAGGTTGTCGAACCATATCCACGAGGATGCAGCAAACTCCAGAGAGGATGAAGGTGCATATCATGAGCGTCCTCCTCCAGTCGGATACGGCGATGACGACAATGTTGAGGAATGTGAAAGAGAGAGAGAAGAGCAACCCGGAGTAGATAGTGTTTATCGGGTTTTTGTCGATGCAGGTTTCCTGGAAACAGAAAATAATTATTTAGATATCACGTGTTGAGAAGATCATGTAAGGAAATGATCTATAGCAGATGCCAGTATAATTATTTATCTAACACATACATACTTGATACAGCATGAAAAGATAGATGGTACAGAATATGTCTTCAAACATAGATAACATAGCTACATGCCTACAAAGATTTAGGAAGGATTTGTGTATTTCTCTAGTACAAGGTAACAACAATGACAATTATGTTACAATTTGTAAAAATTTGAAATAAAAATAAAATAAATATTGCGTGAGCGGTTTTGCAATTAAAATACACTTTCCTGGAAATAGCTAGTCAAGAGAATAGTAATTTATAAAGCAAAATATTGTGTTGAATCCGAAAACGAATTTCAAGAAAGCATCATTTCATTAATTGGACTTTGCGTTTAGCAAACGTTAATAAAATAATACAATGTTCTTTGTTCCTACGTTTTGTTGAACAGGTGTTATGTTTGCGACAATTTTCTCACAAAAACTGGTATCTTCTGAGACCGTCGTGAAGAATGAGTTCACCATCGTCGGGAACCATACGAAGAACACGTTGTTGCTGAAATAGAAATATATTCATGAAAGTTAATCTAAAAACAGTGACTTAAGACGAAAATGGGGCGAATCTAAAAACATAAAATCACATCTGTCGAGAAAACATAATTGGAGTGAGCTTGAAGTGGTAATTTTTTTGTGAAGTGAACATGAAGAGACCTGTTAATCCATTCAATCAAGATTGAATGACAGAGAGCCTAGCACAAATAATAATAATAATAAAGTTTATTTACCAAAATAATTTCAGAAAATGTAGATAAGTAGGTATAACTAACGAGTAGACTAAGTGAGCTTGAAGAGTGAGCTTGAAGTGGTAATTTTTTTGTGAAGTGAACATGAAGAGACCTGTTAATCCATTCAATCAAGATTGAATGACAGAGAGCCTAGCACAAATAATAATAATAATAAAGTTTATTTACCAAAATAATTTGAAAAAAGAAAATGTAGATAAGTAGGTATAACTAACGAGTAGACTAAGTGTAGACATTACGGTGTATTGCAAATTTCTGCAAATAACAAATTTAACCCTGCCTCTTAAACTAGGCTAACCTGTATCTTAAGAGACAGTGTTTATCCAATAAATTAATTTACCATTAATTATACAACAAGTGGACTGTGTCGATCTACCGTTTATACTTGTCCGTAGTAATAGTAGTTGTGTTTAAGAGTACCTACCTAGTGAAATGAATGTAAAATGTGGGAGGAATATGTGATGATGTGTGGTGGTGTATGTTGGTGTGTGCATGTGGCAACCGAAAGGACCTTGCAGTCAGAGTAGAGTTCTGTTGTTGGGTATCTAAATATTTTTGACGTATAGTAACGTAACGTAAAATTTTACTATAGATATAATACTCGTTTTGCAAATAATATTTATTTGAATTAGATAAGTGATATAAATTGTGTATGTCCCATTATTATTATTAAACTAAAATACTATGGGGATGCAGTTTTTCACATTCAAATTTCACTTACGTTAACTTTACTATACGTCAAAATATTTGTGCTAGGCGCTCTGTTCACATTATACACTCCACTTAAGTTTTCTCGCTTATATTTTTACAGAATAGACCTGTTCTCAAGTCTGTGATTCCTCATTTTTTGGATGGATCTAGGTGCAGCCAGCAGCAGATATGGAAAGAGCGCATTTCATGTTCACTCCATGTAAGTTAAATGATGGCAGAATAGCATCACTGCTTTTTTCCAGACAGATGAGGTGGAGACGTCTTTATGGTACACCGACATCAACAATGGTATTTAAGTCCCGAGGTACGGAAGTGAGCGTATTGTTAACAACCGAGCACAAAATCTAGATTCGGTACTGAGAAAGACCAGATTTAAAAAACCCAATAACACTTGGCCCAGCCCTGGAATCAAATCTGGGACATCCAGCTTAGCAGTAGAGCTTTTATTTCCAGACCATAGTACAGTCTGTGACCAACATATTTAAAACACAAACTCAAATTTCATAAGCACTCAAATAGATTTCGGTAACAACAGATGCGAAAGCAATAATAATAATTGTTAAAATTCGAACCGAAATAAAAATTTACAATCCAAAATTTAAAAGGATTCAAAATACTGTTATGTCCAATAGTACTAAATTATTACTGGCTGTTAAATCTCATTGCGCTCAGCGTCGCTAATTTCAATTCAATTCTGTATTGTTTGCTCTTCAAACAAGGTACAGTCTGTGACCAATATTATCTGAACCATTTGACTATTATTCGCTAATAGTCAAGTGGGTTAGATAATGTTGGTCATAGACCGTACAAATAAGACTTTTACTCCCAATTTTGTATCGATATTATGCTAAAAGGGGAATAAAATGTTTACAGTATCTAAATGGTATTCAAAGGCACATCTTGAGTCGATGACTTCTGAAGTGGCTTTGGGAAGATTGAAAAGTCAAAGTACCTGTTGAAAGTATTGAATTTAATTTTCGTCGCTTTCAAGTAGGATTTTCAGATGAAGCGATTTGATTAGCGATGATTAAATGAATAGAACTGTCTGATGGAAAATGTGCTGTTAAATTGGTTTTGATACATAAAACTGGTCAAGTGCGAATCGGACTCTCACTCGAAGGGTTGTACTATAAACCGAAAAAATACGTTTCTTGTAAGGAGCCCGCTTTTAATTTCTAATTTAATTATTATTTTTTGTTATAGAGGCAATAGATGGTTATGATATAATGGTTCTTGAGATACAGGCCGCTGACACACAGACGGAAGCACGTACGGACAGACAGCGGAGGCTTAGTAATAGGGTCCCGTTGGTTACCCTTCGGGTACGGAACCCTAAAAAGATTGTATTTAATTTTGATTAGTTTCGTCCATCTATTTCATTAATGTAAACAAGGGACTTAAAGAGAAATGGAAGGAAAATTAATAAATGATGCGACGTAGCTTAAGTTTATAAATGGCCATATTTTAATCATCATTATCTTTGAGAAATCACCATAATTTTTTTCCTGTTTTATTTATTATTCATAACTTAATAACGATGAAATTCTTGCTTTAAAAATGAGTGATAAATAAATCCGCTTACGAAGATGGAGCTCTGTATCTGGACTGCAATAAGAGTGCAATATGTGGAAAACGGAGAAGAAAGTATTTACCTAACATTCATCTGCCTAACCTTTTCCCAACTATATTGGGGTCGGCTTCCAGTCAAACTGGATTTAGCTGAATACCAGTATTTTACGCAGAGCGGCTGCCTACCAGACCTCCACAACCCAGTAACTGGGTAACACGGTACTTCATGGCAAGACTGGAGTCAGATTAACTGGCTTCTGACTATCCGTAACGACTGCCAAAGATCTACAAATGACAGCCGGGACCAACGGCTTAACGTGCTTTCCGAGGCACGGAGGAAACTCGGTATGTTAAGATGGTCACCCATCCACAGACCAACCTTGGCAAGCGTTGCTTAACCTTGACGATCGACCCGTGCGACTGTTATAAGTATTTACCTAACAATCGGGGTATAAATAAGATAGATAGAATATAATATAATGTAATGTTCATCGGGCTTCATTGGCTCAGCGTATTTCTGGTCGTCACCACTGCTGATCCTGGCTTTCAGATGCTGCAGTGGTTGGGAATGTTTGGCGGGCTTGTCCAAAAAAGTCTTTACAGAAGTGACACCAGTGACAGAAAAGTTAAAAAGGTACCGCTTGTCTTGGTATAGTCATGTGAAGAAGCGGGATGAAACGCATTTAACTAAAAGAGTTATGAATATAAATGTGGATGGATGGAGAGGAAGAGGAAGGCTAAAGAAAAGATAAATGGATTGTATAAGGAGTGATATGAAAGAACATGACAGCGTGACGGCTGGTAGGATAGAATGGAAGAAAAATAACGTGTTGCGCCGACCCCAGGTAACATGGAATCGGGGCAGAAAGGTAATGAATTTAAATAGTCTTTACTTACGTAGCACAGCAGATTGAAAACAGGAGAAATAGTTGCAACGATTTCCAAAGTAGTGGTGGTTTGAATATAGGCACTGTTTGTTTTACCACGGAGTCCCAAAATGATATGGTACCGTCAGGTTTGTCTACTTTCTTCAGAGATTTTACCTGAAAAACAAAACAATACTATTATTCTGTTTAAGTCTAGGAAATTAAATTCTTATCTTAATAATTTCTTTCAGGAACCTCTATTTCTAAATAGCGCAAAGAAAGATATTGGATTTAATCAGGTAGCCTTAACACTTGTTGACAACGATGGTATTAAACTGAATAAAAATAAATTTTGTGTCATTTAGATACCGAATAGTTTCATAACTAACGCAGAACCTAATTTATCTTTAATTATTATTAATATTATTATTTTAATCTTTTTAAAGCCGTTGAACAGGACCGGTTGTTGTGGCGGCATTTGGGGGAGGCCTATGTCCAGCAGTGGACGTTTTTCGGCAGATAAAATGATAAATCTTTGTTTTAGATGTTGTTACAGCATTAAAATAAAATAAAATACTTACAGGATAAACACTGTTCTTCCCATTATTGTCCTTAAACATAGCCGTTAAAACTTCCAACGCCTTTTCAGTCTCCCCCATGTTGGCCAAGAATTTGGGGCTCTCGTAGAGAAGGCACGCCATCAGAGAGCCTACTCCGAGAGGCACAGTCATCAGCAGGGTCATCAATCGCCAAGGTCTGTAGGAAGTCAGCAGTGGGAGGGTAATGTTGAAGTCCAGAGGCAGGATGAAATACGCGAGACCTGTATACAAAAATGTGATAATTTAGGATATGAAATTTAAAAGTAACTCAGCATACTCGTACTACTCTTTTAAATGTACCCTATCTTTCTTTTTTAAGGATTGGAAATCATCAAATGACTCCTCCCGCTCTGGGTGAAGCAAGAAGGAGTGTCAGACTATTACTGACTAAAACCCATCCGTGTTCCTTCTAGAGCCCTTTGCATTCCAGGGTTACGGTACTATTTTATTTATATTGTGCCGCAGCCCCAGCAGGCACTGGCCCTAGCGGGCCCCGTCTTCTTTGCTGACAGCACTTTGAAGCGCGCGTGGATCACAGCGCGCCGTCGACCCGGGCCTGGTTCTGATCAGACGGCGAGCCACCCAATGCTTGCCATCCGCAGGCCCGCGCCTACGATGGATTATTATCTTAACTCAGTCCACCTGCTTACTCTTGCAAGATTTTGAAGATAAGGCATTTATTATATTAGTTTGTATTGTATAAACGTTACGCCCAAAGACCGAAAACGCTCATTGAGCGAAAAATTATCATGAGTCGTTGGTTGTCGGTTGCATCAGTCAGGACTCACATCGCGTCATAGGTTTTATTCATTGCCACAACGTATTTTGGCTATTTTGTTAGGTGCCACGATGCAAATTTTGCGATGTGGTATTTTGAAACAAGCCACAACGCGTTGTAACCTATTTCTTAAAAATTATTGAATTAAGTCTTCATTTTTATTTGGAAACCAATACGAACAGCATGCAAATTTTATGGGCTTCTGTTTTTTTAGATGCTATGATTGAGCCTTTTCATCATTACAGTAAAATTACAGGTTTATTTTTCACATTTAGGGGGTTTGATTCCCAGTTCAGTAAAATTCTTTGAATGCAGATCTTATTGTTGTTAAAATAAAAATGAAGTTATGGTTTAGTAAATTTTTCTATCTGCAGTGTTTCAGATACTTTTTCTCTATGTGGCAGTTTTGGGGACGTCCTATATAGTCTAGCATTAATTCTAACAAAAAATTAGGGTGTCTGTCCATTACAGAGGAGCGAGGCAGCGGAGCGGAGAAACGGAGAAATGTTAACCAATCATGCAAGTCAAAATGTCAGTGACTCACGTGGTACGCTGTAATCAAGCTGTAATGGACAGGCACCCTGAAGTTGCCTGTCCATTGACGCGGGGCGAGATAGCGGAGCGGAGAAACGGATAAATGTTAACCAATCATGAAAGTCAAAATGTCAGTGACTCACGTGGTACGCTGTAATGGACAAGCACCCTGAAGTTGTCTGTCCATTGACGCGGAGCGAGATATCGGAGCGGAGAAACAGAGAAATTTTAACCAATAGAATTGCATAAAATCTCCGCACCACGTGAGTCACTGAGATTTTAAACCGCTCCGCTGCCTCGCTCCGCATCAATGGACAGGCAACCAAGACTCAGTCCAGACAAATAGATGAAATGCAAAACAATCTAAAAAATTCCTTACCGAAGCAGACGATGTCAGCAGCTAGATTAAACACGTTCTGCGTGAACAAGTATCTGTTTCTACGTCGCTTCGACGTGCACTCTCCCAGGAATGTGATCGTTAGAGTTATTGATGCTGTTGAGCTGAAAACAGTTGGGATCAGTGTGAGATTTACTGTGAAATTTAAGCGTTGAAGGATATTACAACTCAAAGCTGGTAAGAAATTGTGTCCCCTTATCTGTTACTAGTTGATCCGCGCAACTTCGTCTGCTCCTATTGGTCTTAGCGTGATGAGTTATAGCCTTCTTCGATAAATGATGGGCTATCTAAAACTGAAGATTTTTACAAATCAGACCAGTAGTTCCTGAGATTAGCGAGTTCAAGCAAACAAACAAACTCTTTAGCTTTAAGAATAAATAGATTTTTGAAAAAAAAAAAATTTTGAAAATGTTACCAAAATAACTAAATTTGACTAAAAATTTTTGGTACCTGATACGAGTAGTAATATCAAAATAGTGGAAATCACTAACACCCTGTAGGTGTAACAAAAATAACGCAGAGCATAGAAATCGCGAAAAAAAACAAGTTCCTATTCATTATTTCTGCATAACTCGACCAAATGTACAGAACAGCTAATACTCGTAATTTTATTGCGACTTATCTATTGCTCCCAAAGTAAAAGTTGTTTATATTAATGAGTACAATGCCCCTTTCTGGTTATTCGTTATTTTTGTCACACTTTGTATTCCGAGTCGGCATTTGTGCATATATTATTATAGACTGGTTTTTAAGAACACGTCTCCAATAAGTGTACCTAATACATAGATAACACTTAATGTTACACTAAAAAAAATCATTTTTCTTACAAACTGGCAGCCAAGAACTTGAGCACCAGCATCATATAGAAGCTGGTGGAGAAGCTGGTGAGACTGGAGAGAATGAAGCCGACTGATGAAGAGATGAGGAGAGCTTTCTTCCTGCCATACTTGTCGGCAGAATAGCCCCAGGGTAAGGCGAACATGAACCCTGAAATAGTGGAAGTATTGATTACTATTCCTGATTAACCTGAGAGCGTACGTCCTACCTTACGTTAGCCGATTCGGGGTCTACACTCAAGCACTCGTCTATCCCAACGGCCATTGGTTTTACGGCTAATATGGCCGGCCTATTGCCATTTCAGCTTGCTTATTCGGTGTCCTATATCGATAACTTTGGTTTTCTGTCGATCCCTTCGTTGCGAATTTGGTCCCTCAAAGAAACTCCAAGCATAGCCCGTTCCACATAGCTCACTGAGCGACCTTAAATTATGGAGTACAATAATTATGTATGGCGTCTTAACTTAATAAAAAAACTGAATTACAGTACCTGCAAATGACACAGAAGTCAACATGCCACTGTCTTCTAGACTCAGCTGCAGGTCACAACTGGCGGCTGGCACCACCAAGCTATAGCCGAGCATGTCCATGATGGCGCCCAGGTGGATGGTGCAGCAGGTGACCAGAAGCAGAAGGTCGTAGCGGCCATGGCCTGTATTGGAGATCATATAATTACACTCTTAACATATAAATAATTCAGCCAAGCCTAGCTATATTGGAGTTGGCTTCCAGTTCCTGCTGTCAGTGCAGTTTAATGCCAGTATTTTAGATGGAGATACAACTTACTCGAACTTCACAGCACAGTAACTAGGCAGCACGATACCTCTTGGTAAGACTTATGTAAGATTTTCTGACTACGAGAAGAACCTGTCAAAGATGTTTAAGAGACAGCTGAAAGCAACGGTTTAACGTTGTGTATTTTCTGAGAAACGGAGGATTTTCTTTCCATAGATCGACCACAGTAAACGTCGAAGAAAAAGCTTAACATCGAAATTCGAGCCGTGATGCTATAATTATGAAAAATATTTGCTCTAGAAGTACAAATTCGATTGCATAAAACCCTACTGATAGTTACAACCTCTGAGTGCCTAACAACGAATATAATGACCACAAATGGTAGAGGCTGCCCTTTGTTTTTGCTGGGAAATCACCAAATTACTTCTATCGCTTTGGGTGCAGCAAGTGGGAGCATGTAATCAAGATGGAATGACAGCTCACTTCATGATCGTTTTACCCAAGCCATCACTTCGACATGTTTACAGAATCGACTGGCTGTACTGGGAAAAAGCTAGGCAGATGATGATGAAACTAGAATCAAATAATTATTATGATCAATTAAATACAAAGAAGTTGGAGATCCTAGCAAAGGAGAGACGGTACTTCACGACGGAATAGCAGCTCAAACTCTACCAAGCGCAAGTTCAATCGTGTATGGAGTAAGCTCTCATCTTTGGGACGGATCTGCCAGATACCAGCTTGATGCCCTTGACTCAATTGACAAACGAGCCAAGAGGATCGTCGGCAATGATGGGCTCGTTGCGACGAAGCTCCAAAGTCTTGAACATCGACGACGAGTTGCTAGCCTGTCGGATTCTACCGGTAGCATTTTAAGGAATGTTCGACGGAATTGCATAATATAATTCCGTCAAGCCCCTTCCATTCATCGGACCACAAGACAAACGGCGATGCACCACCGGTACATGGTGAACATCCCACCCACACGCACAAAATGTATTGCGAATTCTACTCCTTAGCTGTACGCACTATGAATGTGCATAGTGCGTACAGCTAAGGAGTAGAATTCCCTGCCGGAGTCTGTATTTCCTATTAGCTACAAGCTGGGAGTCTTTAAGTCAAGAATGAATAGGTTACATCTAGGCAAGCGTGCTCCATCTTCGACCACGTCATCGCTTATCATCAGGTATCAATAGTAAAAAAAAAATTCAAGCCTGAGAAAACACACACCTTTGCAAAGTAAACAGCTAAAGTCGAAACGTTTTTGTTGAGATTTTGAAGTCACAATTTCAATTTAGATAATATTATACCTACTATTAAAACTAGTTTTGAAAGTATTAGCAACTTTTCATTTATAAAATAACTTTTAAACTTTCTAAATTCATCTTCATTCCAACTTTTGATTTAAACTATTAGCAAATAAGTTGAAATTGTTGCAAAACTTCAACAGCTGCTGAATCAAATAAGATAGACATCAAAGAAAATAAATATTGTTTCTATATGTATTTTGTGCAGTAAAAACACTACAAGGTACAAAATTACTTCGGAAGAAAGAAAAAAACTTTAATTTCTGAAGTCGGTGTATTTGGTTAAAGTTTTTTTCTTTCTTCCGAAGTTATTTTGTACCTTGTAGTGTTTTGTTTTTGGAAGTCGGTTGTATTTTTTGTAAAAAAGCTTTTTATTTTTCACTTTTTAGTGGTACCTAGGTACCTGCGTACACATTAACAGCGTACCGGCGCAATGTTATGTTAAAAACTGATGTAAACACTAAAAAAACATGCGATTTTAGCAATCCCGATCCTTTTGCTATCATTTATTGAAGAGTTCCGTTGCCTACCTCCGAACTTTTCATCAGATCTTCACCAAATTGAAACGGGACCAGTCCAGGAAAATACTCATTTAAAGAAAAAAATAATCATCCAAATCGGCTGACAATTGGCTAAAGTATCGCTGAACAAACATTCATCCACATCAGATCCTAATTTATACCTTTCATCATCAGCTCAGCAACATGAGATGGTGATTACCAGGCACAAATATCTGAATTGCGTTAGAAAGTTCATGAAAAACATTGTATGTGCCTATAAAATTTGAGGGTTGCCCTCGATTTTCGTGGAATCCCACCATCAGATTCTGACATGGTGACAATGGGACCAATCGAGAAGTATACCCTTTCAGATGAAACAAAAGTTTTTCAAATCGGTTCATAAATGACGGAGTTATGAGGTAACAAACATAAAAAAAAAATACATACTGTATTGAGAACTCCTCCTTTTTTTGAAGTCGGTTAAAAAGAAAAACAAGCACAGCTAAAGCAACAAATAGAGAAAACATAATAAAAACACTTTATAGTTCCCACAGTAAGGGTGCGATTCCACTAGTTGGACGATCCACAAAAGTTGAAACAGGAACAATCATAAACGAGCTGTCGTTCAATCTCGTATTTATCCAAATGAACTAAAACGTAGCGGTTGCTTTTCAAGAATTCAGGTTTTAAAATTCCAGGTATTTTGATTGGAAAACAAATATTTTGTTGTCTACATGTAGAACTACTAAGAAGTTGTGCTAGACTGGCAAAGAACTTATCATTGTATCCACTTTATTTATGAAAACAAATCAACGAATATATTTATAACCTACACACAAAATATTAATAGAAGTTTGATGCTCTGAATTACGAGCAAACGAATCATCAAAGACTTGCAATTGAATCTGTAAAACCTCTAAAGATTATAGCATCTGTAAAATACATCATAACACATCTATATACCACAATATTTTATACATCCCATGAGACAAAATATAAGCACTTACGAAACGACAAATTACTTAGAGAACGACACGCAAAAATAGACAAAATATTTCGAGATACTTATTCGCTAACCGCTGGTTTCTTGACAAAAAAACGACATACATACTTATAATCATAATTGAGCACTTTTCCACTTACCAGTCAAATCGAGAGCTTCTTCAATATCCACATTTTCCAAATCAGTCTTAGCACTAACATTATTACTTTTCGAAACACAGTTCACTACGAACAGTTTCTTAACCATTATCTTTGAGGTGTTCTACAATACAATACAGTTCATTAAAACCTTGTTGAACTAGTATTTCGACATCCTTCGATACAGCGTGTTTTGTCTCATCTTTTTTTTTATGAATATTTATGATTGATATGTTTTTATCATTTTAGCCAAACGTTGGTTTCTAGTATGTTTAGCCTTGGAATAGATAATTAACAACGCGGTCATGTGTGTTGAATAGCTTATTTTTGTTCGATCCTAGGATTTTACGCTATAAATAAATTTTGTGCTCAAAATAAAATAAATGGTTGATTTTTCAGTAGAGTGTAGGTTCTACCTAAAGAATATTTGTAATTTCGGAGTAGTTACCGGTGACATTATCGAACTCTTGTCTTTCAAAAAAAATTAATGGATGAATTTTGTAAAAAAAAAACGGGACACTAGCATTTGGTTTACTTACAAAGATCCGGAGCTGGAGGAGCTCGTAGCAGAATAATAAAAGCCACACAGATCAATCCTTAAGGAAAGAAATGATGGCCAAGGTCTGTCTGTGGACAGGTGACCAACTTAGCATAGTATACCAAGACTGTTCCGTGCCTCGGAAAGCACATTAATTGAAAATCATTTGAAGATCTTTGGCAGTCGTTACAGATTGTCAGAATCCAGAAATTCTGACACCAGTTCTGCCAATTGGGCTGAGTAAGCCCAATTACTCGTATGTGGATATCACCAACCTAAACCTGGACTTTAGTAAGTTAAGCTGAGGTACTAACACTGGCAAGATGATGAAAATATCTTGAATCAGAAGTCCTTTATAACACGAGGTTACGATGAAACTATGATTGCTTCTAATTACAGCGCAATGGTATTGTTATTTTCACTTTCGATTAAAACAATATAATTGGTTACAAACGCGTTGAGTGATCAGGCATTGAATTACTGTAAATCTTTTTGTTTAATTTTTTTTTAGACACGCGATTTACCACCATCTCACCTGACGGTAAGCGATGATGTGATCGAAGTTGGCGCACGCTTATCTAGAAGTAACCTATTCACTCTTTACTTATAGACTCCTACAAAAAAAAAAAAATATCGTAAATGGTTTGATTAAGAAATAAATATGCAGTCTGCTTAAATTAAACATTTGATTTGAATGCACTGTACAAAAGACCTGCTTCATCATTAAACCAAGCCCATTTATGGACCGGCGGGTGTAAACGTTGCTTAACTTTGAAAATGGATATTGGAATTTATGACAAATTAAAATCTCATTATTTCTTGTTGTCTGGATTCGTTAGCCAATTAAAAACCACATGATAAAATAACATTCTTTTAAATAACGATACTTTAATTGAATTTTACAATCAAAATATTATTAATGAACCTAGTTGGTTCATTAATAATATTTTGATTGTAAAATAAGACCGTAGTTGGTAGTTGTCTGTTTCTTGTTAATTCCGTCAGGTTTCTTCGTGGTAATTTATCTTCATAAATTATGCATATTACTGAGTAGGTACTTTTAACTCTTCTAAATTGCTTATTAGACATTCCCTGGTGATATTGAAATGTTTTTTTTTTTAGATTATATTCTAAAAACGAAGTCCTTATTTTTATTTCAAACGACCAAAGCTACAACCCGGGAGTCCTTAAGTCAAGCGTCCTCCATCATTAACAACATCGTTGTTTTTCATCAGATGAGATTGTGGTCAGACGCGAGCATATCAATAATAAAAAAATGCAAAAAGTGCTAGAATACCCAAACAAGTTATCAAGCAAATGAATTCTACAGCCGGACCCAGCATTAGACTATTTCTACTTCGCACTTCCAAGTACTACAGTGAGGAGCTCGTAGCTAAATGAAAACAGCCGCACGGGCCGATCTTCAAGGTTAAGCAACGCTTGCCAAGGTTGGTCTGTGGATGGGTGACCATCTTAACATACCGAGTTTCCTCCGTGCCTCGGAAAGCACTTTAAGCCGTTGGTACCGGCTGTCATTTGTAGAACTTAGGCAGACGTTACGGATACTCAGAAGAAGACCTCTGACTAAGAAGAAATCTGACTCCAGTCTTGCCATGAAGTACCGTGTTACCCAGTTAATGGGTTGTGGAGGTCTGGTAGGCAGCCGCTCCTCGTAAAATACTGGTATTCAGCTAAATCCGGCTTGAATGGAAGCCTACCCCAATATAGTTGGGAAAAGGCTAGGCAGATGATGATGATGACTTCCAAGTTCTACAGTAACTACAATTCCCACTTGTACCCTAAACTCACTCATAACATTCCGAGGTTGTAATTTTGTCAACTATTCAAACCAACAAGTGCAAAACAGTTCAAGAAAATCCATATTAGTATTCGTGTAAATTAAGCCTACAGTCTGTTCCTAATAAATGTCACCACTGGACTATTTCTACCACGCTCTTTCAAGTACTACGGTAACTATAATTGACGGCTTTACCCTTAACATGTGGGGTAGCACTAAAGTTAGCTGCACGCGCGAGGAACCGAGAAAATTGTATCAGGGAACAATTACATCTGGATAATGCGATCAAGCGCACAAGTGAGCTAACGTTATTAGTGCGCTCTGAGGATATCCGGTAAAGCTGTGGTCGCATGGAATCAAATGTGTTGCTATCTGTAAAGCTTCGATTGTGAAAAGGAGCAGCCTAGAGCTATAATAAACAACTTTTAGTTTGAGAACAACCCCGAAAACTCGGAAAAAATATCAGCTTTTTCATACAAAATGCAATATTTAGCCAATGAAAATGTATGAAACAGCCGATCCATATTTTTTTCGAGTTTACAGGGTTGGTCTCAAAGTAAAAAAAGTTTATAATCATGTGTACTTTCACTGCCTAAGAGGTTGTTGGTTTTTTACAAATAACCCTGTATACACGTGATTATCGTTGTAAATGGATAAGAGGTAGAGGAAAAAAGTAATAATAATTCATTTCCGCAAGGCAGTTTTGTGGCGAACTGTAGGGCACTAGTGACCCCACGGACCTCCAGGGAGAAGTCTTGTTCCTCATTTTCGGCTTGCCTTTATTGGCTGGCCGGAGTAAACACTGACGAGGAACAGAGTTCCCACCTTTTTCTTGCCTTAATCGGCCGGTCTGAGTGGAAATTCGCAAGAGCAAACGTGCTCGGGAGAAGGATGTATAATGCAGTAAGATGCTGGTAGGGATCTTGACCATACTTCCAGGATTGTCCTGATAGCCGTGGTATACCTCTCCACTCTTCTGGCACCTCAGGATATGTTGCCCCCTTGGCGCTACGTCACTTTGTCCTAGCGACCCTTTTCGGGGGGGGGGCATTTATTGAGTGTACAAGTCACCCCTGCCATTTTGAAGACATTTTAATCGACAGTGGTCAAGCAGGGGCCAATAGTTCTTCCATAGTTAGATTATCAGTCCACAAAACCAGCCAAACCCATAGCGTTTCATCTTTGGTTTCCATATTCTGCAATAGTCTGCTCCAACCAGGGATTGTCCTTGGGTATACTTTCACAGTGCATACAGGGTTAATCGTCGGTTAGTGTCCCATTCCATTTGAAATATCTAAAGAGGCCTCTGCAAGTTGGCTTCGGCCCCTCGTACGCCTACCAAAGGACCGGGTCTCTAGGGACCCGAGAAAGTAAAAACATAATAATAATATAAATCCGCAAGGCAGTTTTGTGGCGAACTGTTGGGCACTAGCGACGACACGGACCTGATCAAGCAGGGGCCAATAGTTCATCCATAGTTAGATTATCAGTCCACAAAACCAGCCAAACCCATAGCGTTTCATCTTTTGTTTCCATATTCTGCAATAGTCCTGCTCCAACCGGGGATTGTCCTTGGGTATACTTTCATAGTGCAAACAGGGATAATTATCGGTTGGTGTCCCATTCCATTGGAAATGTTTAACGGGGCCTCTGCGAGTTGGCTTCGGCTCCTCGTACGCCTATCAAAGGACCGAGTCTCGAGGGACCAGAGAAAAAAAAAAAAAATTCAGGCAACTATCATACAATATCCATCACGAAATTATTTCAAGGGTAATTCTTCAAATAAGTTCTAAAGCAACGTTATCGTAACTTACATAAATACACAGGGCTGAGAGATTTATTAATGACTAGTTGACCCGCGCAACTTCGTCTGCGTCACAATTTTCATTACTGCTCCGCTCCTATTGGTCTTAGCGTGATGGTATATAGCCTATAGCCTTCCTCAATAAATGAGCTGTGTAATACTGAAAGAATTTTTCAAATCGGACCAGGAGTTCCTGAGATTAGCGCGTTCAAGTAAACAAACAAACAAACTCTTCAGCTTTATATATTAGTATAGATAATAATAATAAGCGCCAAGAACCTGGTTTAATTTTGGCATTTATTTCCACCGAGTATACCTACAAAATACTACGATTACTAATCTTTCAACCTTAGTATTCCGCTCTTTGAAAGTATGGATCCAAATCGTATAGAAAATTCCATGAACGAAATTATTTGAAACATGAATCTTAACTGGGATGTAGATACTTAATGCATCAATCGAAAAAAAGTTTGGTATATTTATAGGTAGTTTCCTACTATACCTATAAAAATACCAACCCTTTTTTATCTTTGAATATATCCAGGTTGTAATATTATGGGGAAAACTGCAGCCTGATAAAATTTTAATTACGCAACGAGTTAAAAAAGGACCGGTAGCCCAGCGACCACTTTAATAAAATGCAATTTCTGGGAAATTCTGAATCCGCAAAATTTAAATTTGCGCGATTTCAATGAAAGGGGTTACTGTGATGTGGTATTACTAAAGAGAATATTTTATTAAAATTGAGCCTTATGAAATTGTTTGCTATGAAGCTGTTTTACACATAAAACCGGTCAAGTGAAAGTCGGACTCGCGTGCAAAGGGTTCCGAATGAATAATGTTTTTTATGTTAGTTTAAAATCGTGGACTTTTTATAGGTTTTAATCTGTAACCTTAAACCTATCATCTGTATTCATGATTCAATGAATAAAAAATAGCAAGCAAAACTAAAAGTTTTTAAATAATCTGTTGCAGTTTGTAATCAAGTCTAAAAAACTAAACTGCCTGATATAGTGCCGTGCATAAACAAATTATTGAAAACTAGCAAAAAGAAAAAAAAAATTATATCAAGTTTTACGATTCAAACAGAAACCTTTTCTGTCACTTCTGACCTAGACTAGAATCAAGAGCAAACTCACCACAAATATAGAAAAAGAAATTCTAAATCCTACCTTAACTTTAATACCATTTTCCTATTTTCTCGGATACTCTTTCCAGCTAAGCTAACAACTACATTCATTCCATCATTCACAAAAACTTATTTAGTTTTACACAACCTTTAACATACCCAATTACCTACCCACTTCTCAGAAAACGAAATTCACTTACCATAACCCGAACAAAAACGCTCTTCCACAATCCTTCATACGTTATTCAAAAACCCTTTTTCCTCGAACATATTTCATCTCAATATATCCTCACAAAGGTTGGCTCCGCCGTAAATTTATTCTGCCACAGAATGCATCATTTGGCTCGCCACCTGAATGAATTGACCTAGCTATCGCCCACAATAGAGTGTAATCTGGAAGATCTTTCAGCACAAAGGAATTTTCAGTTTTAGTAGTAAAAGGACGAGCTGAAAGCACTCGGTCTGTCAGTCTGATCTAATTGTGGGTCGCTGCAGAGGAGAAGATGGCGTTTTTGTTTCATTTTTAGGGTTCCGAAGATCCGTAATGCCATGGTATAACTAAAATGCCGCTATCCGACATCTGGTCAATTTTTAACTTTCTTAAAAATATCTGTAGATCAATGTCTGCTAATTTCCCAAGCTATTCAAGGTATTAGAAATTTTCAAACACATATCGGCTACATTAATGAGAAAAAAATCTCATTAATGTAGCATCAAAATTTAAAAATCGACCAGATATCGGATAACGGTATTTTAGTTATACCACGGCAGCGTAAGAGACGAAACCTTTATAGGATCACTCGGGTGTCTGTCTGTCCGTCTATCACAGCCAATTTTCTCCGGATCTACTAGATTGAATCTGTTAAAATTTTGTACACATATGGACTTCTGTGACCCAAATACGTAAATAAATAAATTTTGAGTATGGGGTCGTGTCTGGGAAAAATAAATTCTTACTGTATCGTGTGACATATTAAATAAAAGGGCTTACTGTGAGGGTCTTAATAAGTATTTTTCATAATCATAAAATAAACAGTTTGGAAGTTATTCTAAGAATAAGACCAAAAATTACCATTGCCTTATCTCCGAAACTACTCAGCCTGAGAACTTTGAAAAAAAAAATGCAGCTAATAATTTTATACCTTCAGATTACAGAAAATACTACAAGGAGTCAAAAGTGTTAAAATAAGATGTTACAAAAATGAAATCGGTTCGGAACCCATTGCACGCGAGTCCGACTTTGCACTTTTTCTATTAGAGGCAGGAGAATATAAGATTTGAAAAGATCCTTTATTATTTAAAGTCTTTTGATTGAAAATGTAATTTGAAACTATCAAAGCGCTTATTAATGTGCTTTATCGTCGCTTATTAAACCACATCTCTCAAGTTGTATAGGCGGCTTTTACTGTTCAATGTAATTGGATAGAACTCTTTGGTGGGGGTCGAACAACATATTACATTTTAGGTAATGAACCAAACACTTATCAGTATTGAAATAGCTGTCACATCGTCCCAGTACATTGGTTCATGACTTGAGCATTGATGATTAAGTGACGACAAAGTATGAAAATCTCTACACCTATTAAATAAAGTACAGGCAATTTATAAAATGAGCATCAATACGTATGAAGTGAATTTGTGTTTAGTCTAAAAATTGCAGCCATGGCACACTATACCGGCACCGCAACGATACCACTCTACCCCAGCAATTTACTTGCCATTCAAATTAGAGCATTAAATTGTGTGTTGTAAAAGATATTTCATAATGTCAATATGAAAAAGGTCTACAACTCGACTCGCAGCCCGCGCGCTGTAAGCGAGCCGAACGCGTGCTTACAGCGCGCCGACACCGAGTCGCCAGCGAAACAACGCGACGGATTGCGCGGCCGGTGCGCAGACGGCGGGATTGTACCTCGCGGCCGGTGCGCAGGTAGTACGCTGGCAGCTAGCTGTAGCTTAAATTTAAGGCGACACCGTGCTGCTGTGCCGTTATAATGTGCCATAACCTTAGGAATAAAGAAAAAGTACCCTTTCTTTTTCTATAATTAGATGTTGTTAAGCAACTCCGGTCAGGTCAGGTCCGGTTCCGGCTGTGTAGACGTAAATACATAGTGTTCTAAAGCTCCGAATTTTGACGTATAAACTGTAAACATACCTACTGTGAAATCCAGTGTAAAAACATTTGAACTTCATACATATTGTGATAAACTATATTACTAACATAAAATCCAAGTGTAAACTGTGCTATCAATATAATTATTCAGTGTCTAAAAAACCGTAGAAAGTTTAGAGGTTATCTGTCAACTGAGTATAGACACTTCGACAACGTCAGCTCAGTGCCATAGGGTATAGTGGTATCGTAGTGGTATAGTATATTGCTCAGTGCTACCAACATAACAGCTTCATTAAGCTTCGTTCACAATACTACGTTCCACTCAACGCAACGGACAGTAGCAAAAATGGATAACACGAATTGATGAAAAATTAGTTCCTTTTAGACTAGAAATGCAGGAAATAAGGTCAGAAAATGAGAAATTAAAGGAAAAGATATACAATCTTGAAAACAAAAAAGACTTAACAACTTAATTTTATATGGAGTAAAAGAAACCGAAAAATCGACTGTAAATCTCATCGAAATCATTAAAAAGAAATTTAAGGATGACTTGAATATGACTTTTGAAGATAGGGATGTAAACAACATCTACAGAATTGGCAAAAATAACACAGAAAATGGAAAGGAGAGGCCAATCCTCCTGACATTCGTCAACCTCTGGAAGAAAAACGAGATAGTGGCAAATAAAAAGAAATTACTGCCGTCATAAGAAAAAAGGACGTATCTACACAAAACAAAGTAATCAATTTCCAACATTAATGTGAACTAAACAATTAGCAATATGAGTGGGTAGACATAGTGTGTAACAGTAAGAAGCTAAAATAAAAACTGTACATATTAAATATGTACAGTTGGTGGTCGTAAAGTAGCCCGCATCGAATCCAGTACAAATATGAGCGTGTACTTCTTGCTTTTATGTGTCGCGTTGAGCCACCTTTAACACAGTTTACACCTAAATCGATTAGACATCGAGAGAAATCGATTAGACTTGTGCTGATAATTCATTTACGATATTAAATAAAGTATATGTCTTCCTGGCTGGGAAGACTTCCCAGCATTTTACTTCCTATTTGGCTGTTCTGCATGCGCGCAGCGCCCCAGGCTCCGAGGGCGACTGCGTCAAAGTCGTCAATTTTTGGCAGTGTCATCTATTATATTGTGAAAAAGTGCTACCTATTTGTTATTATAAGTGTAGTTTTAGTTATTTCTTGTGTTGTGTTGTTTTTGTAATACTTTATTTCATGATGTCTTTGTTTATTTGGTAAGTTTAATCAAATTTTTATGTTTAATGCCGGCTGTAGCGATGTCCGGAACCTGTAGCAGTCAACCTGCTACATCGCTTGAAACCCAGCTGGTGAGATGCCCCCATTGCTCTCAGGCACGTTTTTTTAAAGGCGAACGGGGTTTAAGGATCTACTATTTCAAAGTTCACAAGCCACGTAGTGTACCTTTGTGCCCCCAAAGCCCAGCCAATTCCCAAATAACTACAGATTTAGAACCACTTTGGACAATTCTATCTAAATTTAAAAATTCAACACCTTTAGTGAAGAGAGTTCCTCGGGGTGCAAGACGGTCTGTTGCACTGAGTTTAGCGCGATGCGTACGTCTTGCGACCCAGGAAAACACACTAAGTGCCTGGGAGGAACTACTCACCTTCCCTTATAGGATTCTGCATGTCCAAAAAAATTTGGCTTCAAAAAAAACATTAACGTCCCAAATTAAAGACAATTGTAACAGTTCGGCCTTCGTTTTAGATTCAAAATTACCAGCTTTCAACATTGTTTCCCAGAAAGATGTGTGTTCACTTGTGGAATCAAAATTAAGTGAAGGTGACATTAGGGGAGCGGCCAGGCTGTTGTTTAGTAGTGATGTGGTGGCGCCTTACTCTCCAGATACTATTTCAGTTTTGGAGAGTAAACACCCAGCGCCTGCGGATGACCTCACCTTCCCTGATCCCCCCAATACCCCCAATCCGGATTCTTCTTTCTTCCAAATTTCAGCTCCCCAATTGATGGCAGCCGTGAGCTCCTTCAGAAGTGGTTCCGCCGGCGGCCTCGACGGCCTTACTCCTCAGCATTTAAAGGACCTCTTAAGTCCAGGCGCCGGGGAAGCTGGTGAGTCGCTTTTGAAGGAGCTGTCGGCTCTCGTCACTTTAATGCTGTCCGGCGGTGTGAACGTTGCTGTCGTCAATATCTTGTACGGGGCTAACCTATGTGCCCTGCGCAAGAAGGACGGCGGCATTCGTCCCATTGCCGTCGGATGCACCTACAGGCGTATGGCAGCCAAAATTTGCTGTAAATTATATAGTGAATCACTAATACAGAAATTTCAGCCCCTACAGCTTGGCTTTGGATCTAGAGGGGGCTGCGAGGCTGCCGTACATGCCTTTTCAACGTTTTTAAATTCAGATAAGAGTGAGGTCATCCTCAAGGTTGACGTTAAAAACGCCTTTAAATTCCATTAACAGGGACACTTTGTTGGCGGAAGCTAAAAAAGAATTACCGGAAATTTACGGCTTTTTGTGGCAATGCTACAGGTACCCTTCAAAATTATTATACAAGGACAATGTTTTGGAATCTGCAGTTGGCTGCAAACAAGGTGACCCCCTCGGGCCAGTCATTTTCAGCTTGGCTATTCATCCCATTATCCAAAAACTAAATTCAAAATTTAACGTCTGGTATTTAGATGATGGAACTTTAGGGGGTGACGTGGACACAGTTTTGAAAGATTTCCAATTCCTGAAGAAACAGTTCCAATCTATCGGCCTTGACCTCAACCACTCCAAATGTGAAATTTTCCTTAATGACAATACCGACAGACAAATGACTCTACAGAAATTCAACTCAATAGCCCCAGATATCAAAATTTTAGACAAGAGTTCACTTCACCTCCTAGGTTCACCTATATTGGAAGACAGTTTTTCTTCATTCATTGACGACAAAATTAATCTTTTTAACGATATTTCGGAAAGACTTAGCAAAATTAATTTACATTCGGCTTTCACCCTCATTAGATATTGTTGTTTTGGGCCAAATTTTATGTATTTTCTCCGCTCTTCACCTTTATGGAAGCAATCACATCTTTTGGACAAAATCGATCAAATCATTCAAGACACACTGACATCTATCTTAAATGTGGCTCTAGATGACCGAGCGTGGCTGCAAGCCACACTACCCATTCGCTTTGGTGGGCTCGGCATCCGCAAAATTTCTAGTGTAAGCCTACCGGCGTTCCTGTCATCGGTCAACAGCACTGAAAAGTTAACCAAAAGGATATTAACTCCATCATTGGTTAACTGTGAAGTGCCTTGTTTGACCGATGCAGTGAACGCCTGGAAAGTGGCTTGCCCGAATACGGCATTGCCCGATAACCCGTTCTCCCAAAGACAATGGGACGAGCCGCTCTGCAGATTGGTACGGAATAACCTCATAAATACGACCACCAATACTGCGGAGCGTGCCCGCCTGCTGGCTGTGGGTGAATGGGAGTCGGGTCTTTGGCTACAGGCACTACCGTCACCCAACATAGGTACTTTGCTGAGTGACAGTACTTTCCGGATCGCTACGTGTCTGCGTTTGGGTGCTCCTAGCGGAGCTCCACATCGGTGTCAATGCGGTGAAGCAGTCGACCGCCTCGGACACCATGGCCTGTCCTGCAGTAGGAGCGCTGGTCGGTTAGCACGGCACGCCAGCATTAATGACATTATCCGTCGGGCCCTTGTCACCGCCGGGGTGCCAGCTGTTTTAGAACCCAACGGCTTGGCACGCGACGATGGGAAAAGGCCAGATGGGATGACCATAATGCCTTGGAAGGTGGGTAGGCCTTTGGTGTGGGATGCAACATGTGTCGACACCCTTGCGCCATCCCATCTTCTTAGCACGGCGGGCTGTGCTGGGGCGGCTGCTGCAGGTGCAGAAAACCTCAAACGGCGCAAATATAACAACTTAATTGGAAGTTACATATTTGAGCCGTTTGGCGTTGAAACACTAGGCCCATGGGGTCCGAGTGCGCATCGAGTCTTTCGGGACATTAGCAAACAACTTGTCGACTGTTCACGTGACCAGAGGGCTGGGCTTTTTTTCGGCCAAAGAATCAGCATTGCGATTCAACGCGGCAATGCTGCCAGTGTTCTGGGAACTTTTGCCATTGACAGCGATGTGGATTATTTTTTTGATGCCCAATGATTTATTTTGTTAATATACGCGTTTGTACATAATTTCGTGTTAATTAGTGTATGATAATTAAGTATTTGTTAATTTATTTAGATTATGTTCCCTTCTAATAATAAATTACCACCAAAAGAAATTGAAAAATGTGTATTTGTCTGAAGACTACCCGAAAGAAATCCTCGACACCAGAAAGAAACTACAGCCAAAACTGGAAGAAGAAAGGAAGAAAGGCAACATAAACTATGACAAGCTAGTTATCAAACAGGGGAAACCAGGAAATGAGAAGCGCAAAAGGGAACCATCAACCTCACCTCATGTAAAAGAGCACCCTCGCAAACAACAATTGTCAGCAAAAACATATCGTCAAAATGCCTTTGACGTGATGAGGAATAGAAGTAACTGTACCTTCTGCCAACCTGCCTTCTGCCAACTTGCCTTCCGCCAATTTGCCAACTGATCAGAATGCATAGGATACTGCCATCTGCTACCGGAATAAAACTTTAAATAAACAAGAACTTGAAAATAACAGAAACAAAACATTCCCCAACCCGACTTGTCCTCGTGGGGACATTAGACTGCAACCCTCCACCAAATACAGAAAGAAATCAAGATATAAAACAAACACTTAAAATTTGCACTTATAATGTAAGAACACTTGCGTCAACAGAACGATTCCTTGAACTAACTAATTAATGCTCTAGAAAATATTAATTGGGACATTCTAGGCCTCGCAGGAATTCGAAGAATGGGGTGTAGGATCGAAGAGTATAGCGACTCTATCTTTTGCTACATCGGCGAAACTAAAGGCCTACATGGAGTGGGATTTCTAATCAAGAAAAATATAAAAACAACATCACCAACTTTATAGGAATCTTTGAAAGAGTAGCACTTTTACAAGTAAATTTTGAATGCATCTCCTTATCAATAATCCAAGCATATTCACCGACGGAAAGATCAACAGAAGAAGAAATTGAAAAATTTTACAAAGACATTGAATATGTTCACACCAAGACGGAAGGAAAGTTCATAGTCATGGGAGATTTTAATGCGAAAATAGGTTGTCCAAAAACAAATTATTATCCAATAATGGGAAAACATGGTTACGGTGTGTGCAATGAAAGAGGTGAACGTCTCTTAAGTTATGCTTACCAACACAAACTGTCAATAATGAACTCATTCTTCAAAAAGAAAGAGAGCCGCAGATGGACATGGTTATCACCCGACCAAAAAACGAATAATGAAATAGATTTTGTAATGATAAATAATCATAAACTTATAACTAATATCGAGGTACTAAGCAAATTTAAATTCTCTTCCGATCACAGATTAGTGAGAGCAACATTACTTTTAAGTCGTCCAGTAAAGAGCAGAAAAACCTACACAACACCATTCAATATCCCCAAGACAGAAACAGAAAGCAAAAACTACATCGAAAATCTACGAACACACACAGAAAATATAAAAACAGACTGTATGGATATCCAAACATACTATAATATCCTGGAAAGAGGCATAACGGAGAGCTTAAAATACAAAAAGAGTACACATCCTCATCAACACAATATTTTCTCTAAAGACACAATCCAACTTATAAAAAGGCGCACGGAACTACTACACACAAAGAATAAAACCAAAGATATGAAAGAAGAACTTAGCAGAATATACAAAGAGACTAATAGGTCAATCCGTAAGAACTACAACAACTACAGATATGAGATTATTTCAAGAAACATCAAGAATTTTACAAGTGCCAAAAAAGCCTACAAAGAGTTAACTACACACAAGTCATGGTTTCAAAAACTTGAGCATAACTGATTAGAAACAAAATCTAGAAGAGATGTAATTAACCATGCAACTAAATTCTACAAAAACTTATACAGGAAACAAAACAACACTGAAACGAAAGCGCAGGCAACCTATACGAACACGACTGACTGCATCGGACAAATTGAAGACTCCGAAGTTCACGAACATATAAAGAAGTTGAAAGCAGAGAAGAGTCCAGGACCAGATGGATTGAGCAATGAGGCCCTTAAAATAGGAGCACCTGTTTTAATACACCATTTTACGCAATTGTTTAATATGATACTAGACAAAGAAAACGTGCCAAAAACAATGGTGTACATCAGACATTATTCTACTCTTTAAGAAGGGAAGCCCCTTAGATATTGGGAATTATAGACCCATAAGCCTGCTGGCAAGTATATACAAACTATTTTCATCCATAATTATAAAGAGAATATCCGACGACATTGATAAGCAGCAACCAAAGGAACAGGCAGGATTCAGATCAGGCTTCAGCACAATGGACCACATACAGACATTAGAACAAGTCATAGAAAAATACAGAGAATACAATAGACCTCTGTATGTGGCCTTCATTGACTCAGCAAAGCTTTTGACAGCATCAGCCACTGTTCAATCTGGAACGCACTAGAACAATCAAATATTAACTAAAAATACTACTCTGTCAAGAAAGTACCGGGAAAAGATCAATAATACACAAAATGTCTGTTATTCGTCCAAATTTATTTTATCACCTTCAAAGTATGCTCCTTTAGAAACGATACACTTGCGCCAACGAATAATCCATTCATCAAAACATTTTTTAAACGCTGCTTCCGGAATTGAGTTCAGTTCTCGCCGCGAATTCTCCTTTATGTCTTCTATCGATTGAAAACGGGTGCCACGAAGTGGTAATTTGAGTTTAGGAAAAAGAAAAAAGTCAGCAGGAGCCATATCTGGTGAATATGGTGGTTGCTGGATGGTATTTGTTGAGTGTTTGGTTAAAAATTCGTTCACAATGATAGCCTTGTGCGAAGGCGCATTGTCGTGGTGCAAAATCCAAGAATTTTCTTTCCACAAATCTGGCCTTTTTCGTCGAATTTGCTCTCTTAAACGCCGCATAACGCTCAAATAATATTCTTTATTTACCGTTAGACCTTTCGGTAAGAATTCAGAGTGCACAACACCGCGATAGTCAAAGAAAACAGTCAACATGACCTTGACTTTTGATCGACTTTGGCGTGGATTTTTCGGTTTCGGTTCAGTTGGAAGGCGCCACTCCGAAGCTTGTTGACTAGTTTGCATGTCAAACTCGTAAACCCACGTCTCGTCACCAGTAACAGGGGTGCATGGGGTCTGTTACCATCTTAAGACCCAAGCCAACCTCACCTGCTAGCGGTGCACCCTGCTGTCCAACGGACGAGGCTCTGGCGAACCTGGTTTCCCTCTCGTAGGGTTGTGGGGGTCAGACGGCTGGTCGCCCCACGTAAAACCAACTTCAGCCAAATATAATGGACAAGAAGTTGAAAACGGGTACTCGGGCTAGGGCGTCGCCGCATAACGACGCGCAGGCACATCGCCCTAAACCTGCGATAAGTGGGCTAGGGCTACCGTGTCGAGTACGGGCACGGCTAAAGAGGATAGTACCCAAGAAGAAGTTCCGCTTTGCCACCTGGAACATTGGCTCCCTAACCGGACGTTGCCGAGAACTCGCGGACGTACTTGCGAAGCGTCGGGTCCAGTGCGCCTTCCTTCAGGAGACGCGCTGGAAGGGAAATAAGTCACATGACATCGGGCAGGGGTACCGGCTAGTGTACACCGGATCACCAACGGGGAGGGGCGGAGTGGCCGTGGTGCTGTCTAAGGACCTCCAGGATGGACTCCTTGAAGTAGACCGATGCAGCGACCGGTTGATGCGAGTTAGGGTGCTGATCGAAGGGTCGGTAACGAACCTAATCAGCGCCTATGCTCCTCAAACTGGTTGCTGTGAGTCTGAAAAGGAGGCTTTCTGGGATGAGTTCGAGGACGTACTACGCGCTATTCCGAATTCCGAAGGTGTTTTGGTGGGGGGGGATCTCAACGGTCACGTAGGTCAGTTTGCTGGAGAGTACGGACGTGTTCACGGTGGTTTTGGATATGGCCAGCTAAATGCAGAGGGAGTCAGTATACTCAGCACCTGCGCTTTGTCTGACCTAGCCATCGCGAACACGTTCTTTCAGAAGAAGCCCCAGCATCTTATTACGTACCGTAGTGGTGCCTACTCAACCCAAATAGATTACCTGCTGGTGAGACGGTGCCACATTGGCAAGGTTACCAACTGCAAAGTCATCCCAGGTGAAAGCCTAACGGCTCAACACCGCCTCCTTGTCCTGGACTTTGCGGTTGTACCGAAAAAGAAAGTGACCGAAAAACGCAAACCCCGCACAAAGTGGTGGTTGCTTGATGGTCCTAGGCAGTCGGACTTCATCGCGGAGGTCGAGCATCTCGAGATCAGTGCTCCGCATGAGTCCGCTCAAGAGATCTGGAGTAGGATCCGTTCAGCAATCACCGATGCGGGTAAGCGCGTCCTTGGCACTTCTCGTGGTGGCCGCACCATAGAAAAGGAGACGTGGTGGTGGGATGACGGGGTGCAGGAGGCGACTCGGAAGAAGAAGGTTTTATTTAAACAGTGGCAAGGGTCCAACTCTCCGGATGACAGAGAGGCATATGGAGCGGCTAAGCGCGCTTGCAAAAAAGCTGTAGCCAGAGCCCGCAGCAAAAGTCTGGCGCCCCTGTACGACAAGCTGGAAACTGCGGAGGGGCAAAAGCTTATTTTTAAGCTGGCGCGTGCCCGGGAGAAAACGCCCAGGGTAAGCTGCTCTACGATGCCCCCTCTGTTAAGGAGAGATGGTGTACATACTTCGTGGAGCTGTCTAACAAACAGCATCCCCATAACCTTCCTCCCGAACCGCCTCCTAACCTTGGACTTATTTCCCCTATTTCCCCCGACGAAACCCGCATTGCTCTTCGCCACATGAAGAACCGGAAAGCGGTCGGGCCTGACAATGTGCCAATTGAGGTGTGGAAGGCGATGGGCCCACATGGCGTGGACCTTCTGACGGATCTTTTTATCCGCATCCTGATCACCAAGGAAATGCCGAACCAGTGGCGATTTAGCCTGATTATCCCTGTATACAAAGGCAAAGGTAGCGTACAGGATTGTAGTAGCTACCGCGGTATCAAGATCATGTGCCACACCATGAAGCTCTTCGAGCGCATTATTGACACACGGCTCCGTAGCGAGTGTACTGTCTCTGAGTGTCAATATGGCTTCCGGGCGGGTAACAGCACCATGGACGCAGTATTCGCCTTACGGAATCTGGCTGAGGCTTACAGAGAGAGAAGGAGAGCTTTGCATATGGCCTTTTTAGACCTGCAGAAGGCCTTCGACTGTATACCTCGGCAGTCCATCTGGTGGGCACTGCGCTTCAAAGGCGTTCCCGAGGCCTATATTGACATCATCAGAGACATGTACCGCGATTCCGTGTCCTCTGTCCAGACCGCTGTTGGCGAATCGAATGGCTTCCCAATATCTGTTGGCGTTCACCAAGGCTCGGCTCTTAGCCCGTTCTTGTTTAACGTAGTGCTCGATGTAGTTACGGCAAACATCCAAGATAAGCCCCCATGGCTAATGATGTATGCCGATGACATCGCCCTCGTTAATCAGAACAAAGCCCATCTTGAGCGCAAAGTCAACATTTGGAAGGACACGCTTGAAAACGGTGGTCTGAGACTAAATGTGGCGAAGACTGAGTACATGTCCTGTGGCGGCACGGATTCAAATAGGTTCATCCGAATAGGTTCGGACCTGATCAGAAAGTCCGATACGTTCAGGTACCTTGGATCCGTGCTGCACGAGTCTGGCAACGTGGACGACGATGTCCAAGCACGTATAGGCGTGGCTTGGGCGAAGTGGCGCGAGGTAACGGGCGTTGTATGCGACCGCAAAATGCCTCCTAAGCTCAAGGGGCAGATATATAAATGCATCATACGGCCTGTCCTACTGTACGGCGGTGAATGTTGGCCAGCACTAAGCAGACACACCCAGGAGCTTCGCGTCACAGAGATGAAGATGCTGAGGTGGATGAGTGGCGTAACGCGATCCGATCGCATACGCAACTCTTTCATCAGAGGTAGTCTTGGTGTCCGTGACGTGGGGGAAAAACTGCAAGAGTGTCGTCTGCGATGGTATGGCCACATCATGCGCCGCCCTATGGAGTACGTTGGTCGGGGATGCATGAATATGGCTGTTCTTGGGGCTAGGTCCCGTGGTCGCCCTCGCAAGCGCTGGTTGGACGTCGTTAAGTCCGACATGAGAGCCAATGGCCTAACTGAGAAGGATGTTCAAGATCGGGCAAAGTGGAGGAAGCTAAGTAGGAAGGCGGACCCTGGCAATAGCCGGGATTAACGCCAGGTAGAAGAAGAAGAAGAAGAGACCTTTCGGTAAGAATTCAGAGTGCACAACACCGCGATAGTCAAAGAAAACATTCAACATGACTTTGACTTTTGATCGACTTTGGCGTGGATTTTTCGGTTTCGGTTCAGTTGGAAGGCGCCACTCCGAAGCTTGTTGACTAGTTTGCATGTCAGACTCGTAAACCCACGTCTCGTCACCAGTAACAATGCGTTTCATGAATGTTGGGTCCGAACTGACTCGTTCTAGCATGTCCTCAGCGACTTTCATGCGATTGAGTTTTTGGATAAAATTCAGATCTTTTGGGACTAGCCGAGCAGCAACATGTTTCATACCGAAATGATTAGTTAAAATGGTACGGATCGACTCGTGAGATACAGAAAGTTCGGCGGCTATCTCTCTCAGAGTTGAATGGGGATTTTCAGTCACTATTTCCTTCACTTTTGCGATGTTAACTTCAGTTGCAGACGTTGACGGCCTACCAGAGCGAGGCAAATCTTCCATCACATCTCGACCGCTTTTGAACGCTTTGAACCACTCATAAGCACGAGTTTTTGATAAAGTCGATTCACCGTAAGCCTTCTGTAACATTTTCAGTGACTCCGAACACGAAATTCCATTGGCGATGCAAAATTTAAGACAAACTCTTTGTTCGATATTTTTGTCCATTATGAAATTCGCAATACACACTATATATGATATTACTAAAACCAGCACTGTATTTAATATAAATAACAGATGCAACTCAAACTCCGCGCCAAAATGGAAAACAGTTGTGCCAATCTAACAACTACAAAAAAAACAAAACTTTGAATTCGGAACCATAAACAAATCATCCATTCCCGATACTGTTTTGACTGAATGTACATCAATATCTTGAAATATATTTATACAAATAGTACTAGCAGAGTTAAATTAGAAACTAGAGGAGACGAAATAAACATAGAACGAGGAGTTAGACAGGGAGATCCTCTATCCCCGAAGCTATTTATAGCAGTACTTGAAAATATTTTTCAAAAACTAGACTGGAAAAAAAGGGGAGTGTACATAAACGGACACTATTTAAGCCATCTGCGATTCGCTGATGATATTGTTATAATTGCTGAAACTGTCAAAGACCTAGATGAGAAATGATGAGATCACTGGACTGCGAAAGCTCCAAAATCGGCCTAGAGATGAATGTAAATGGGGTTAGAGATCATTTATTCTCATAAGAATTACAATTCACTTACATGAGAATATTTAACTAGACATCACAAAATAAACTAAATGTTGGACGCATTACAAAAACTGGGCATCGATTATAATGTTTTGAGGGTAGGTTACAAATAATATTAACAAAATGTTAGTTCGATACACGGCTCAACCGTCAAAGTACGTAAACAAGTTTCCGTACAACACAGATCAGCGGTTACTGGATGTGGCTCGAAACTACTTTAGGAAAGTGAGTTTTTTATGATAAATTGTTTAATACATTTTTTAAAAGTAATTTTAGATTTAATTTCTCTGAGGTCCCTCGGCAATTTATTGAATATTTTAGATCCTTCATACATAATAGTTTTTCTTCCATAGTTTGTGCGGGTTGGGTGTAGTTGTAAAAAGTCCTATTCACGTCTCAGTTTCATTTTGTGTTTTTTTTATATTTTTAGTGAAGGTTATGTTTGTGTGTATATTTTTATTTACTATTTTTCGAATTAGTAAGCATGTATTGTATATGTATGTTTGTGTTACGTTCATTACTTTAATTTCATTGTATAGAGTTTCTGTTGGAGTTAGATAGTCATAATTAAATAACGTTTTTAGTAGTTTATTTTGAGCAGTTTGTAATAGGTTAGTATGGGTTTTAGCGGCGGTACCCCATATTTCCACTAGATAATCAATATGTGGCTTAACCAGGGAGAAGTAGATTGTATAGCGGACTCGACGTGGTAAGCAACGAACGATACCACGTAGGGTACCCGTGAGTGATTGTAATTTTGATTTTATTCTTTGAATATGTGGAAGCCACGTCAGCTTACTATCTAAAATTAGCCCTAAATATTTTTCTTGATCTACTTTGTTTATGACTTGGTTATTTATTTTTAACGGTGTGTAATTGCCAATTTTTTTATTTTTTGCTCTGAATATCATATAATTTGTTTTAGCTGTATTAATGGTGAGAAGATTTTGTTGAAACCACACGTTGAGTAAGTACAAATCGTTCTGTGCTTGCTTAATAATAGTATCGATTGAGTGGCCAAAGTAAAACAAACATGTGTCATCTGCGTATAATGTTAAGTCACCTGTTAGACCAATTTTGTGGACACTATTTATGTACAGAAGAAATAACAAGGGAGCCAATATTGAGCCTTGGGGCACGCCGTATGTTATAATTCTGGGATCACTCTGAGTGTCACCAATTTTAACTACTTGGTATCGGTTTGACAGGTAAGATCTAAAAATGTCAAGGGCAGGGCCTGTGATCCAGATTTTCGTAAGTTTTTTTAATAATAATTCATGACTGACTGTGTCAAACGCCTTCTTTAGATCGATAAAAACACCCACAGCCATTTTTTTTTGTCAATATTAAGTTTTATAGATGTCACGAGGTCTATTGTAGCTGAGAGTGTATTTGATTTCGGTCTAAAACCGTATTGCTTTTCATATATGAAGTTTAGAGTAGTTAGGTACTTTTCGAGGCGATTGTACAAGACCCTCTCAAAGATTTTTGAAAGCACGGGAAGAACCGAAATAGGACGATAGTTGCCCGGCTCTGATTTAACTCCGGATTTATAAATTGGCGTAACATTTGCAACCTTAAGACTATTTGGAAAAGTACCCGATTTCATACATTTGTTTATGCAATTAGTGAGTTCGTCAAGAATTAGGTTTGCAACACATTGTACTGATTTTGTGGTGATACCTTCTAAACCTGAGCCTGTGTTATTATTTAAATTATTAATAATTTTTAGGATTTCATCTGTTGTAGCTGGTTCTAGATTGCTAAGGGAAGACGAGTTAGATCCAGATGATCCCGCCAAGGCAGTACCTGTTGGGTGATATTTTATGGGGATTTGATTTGCCAGTATCGTACCAACATTTGCAAAGAAATCATTGAAACATTCGCATATTATATCCTTTAAGTCAGTAACAGTGCCATTTTGTGATTTAAGTTTCCGGGGCGCGGATTTTTCAGTGAATTTATTGCAGGATAGGCTGTTTATCAGTCCCCACATTTTTAATGGATGTTTCTTGCAGTTTTCAAAGGCTTTCATGTAGTAGCTTGATTTCGTTTGTTGAATAAGCTCTGATACTTTGTTTCTTTTCTTTCTAAATGTATCTTCCTTTTGCTTGTCTTTTGGGTTTTTCTTATGTTGATTCCATAAAATATTTCTACTGTTTATTTCACTTATTATTGATCTATTTATCCAATCTTGCCGTGGTGGGTTTAGCGTTTTCATTTTTGTAGTTTTGCTTATTTCTAAACTTTTTAATAGTTTTTCTTCCAATTCTTCGTATATACAGTTAATTTTTACGGTGTGGGCTTCCAAGATGGTCTTATAAAGTACTTCATAGTCAGTATTATGGTAGCTTATCTTTTTCAGAGGTTCTGGTTTATAGCGTTTTAATTCTAAGTAGATTTGTTTGTGGTCTGATATGGGTGAATCGACAATGGCTAGGTGGAAATTATTTAGTTTGAGATTCGAGCAAATGTGGTATACTCTTTGATGTTGTTGATTCTCTTGTGCAGTATACTTCATCTATTTTGTTCAAAAATTCATAGCCACTTTCTTGGGTCACTTCTTTATACATTGTAGTTACACGTTCTGTATTTAATAAGTTGAAATTAAAGTCACCAAATACCACAGCTCGCTTGTTTCTAAGTAGTTGTTGGGAGTAGGTATCTAAAAAGGTCTTGACGTTTGATTGTTCTGGTTTTCTGTATACAACTCCTATATCCAGAGTAAAGTTCTCAATATGAATCCATAAATAGTGGTTGCAGTTTTGATAGATTTCCTCAGTCAGACTATGTTTCAGGTTATTTTTCACAAATATTGAAGCTCCACCGCCTCTCGTGTCATTTCTAAAGTTATAATAATGTGTATATCCTGGGATCTGAAATCTTTTTCCTTCTTCGTCAGATTTAATCCAGGTTTCTGTTAGAACCACTGCGTGTAAGCAAGATGGAAAAGCTTTTATAACACATTTTAATTCGTCAAATTTACCAGGTTTTACAATGCTTCGCATGTTTGCGTACAGAAATTTAAAAGATTTGGTTGAGGTTATAATGCTGCTGTAGTTATCGACAACTTGATAGGTTAATTTTTCATTATTAGGATCAGTATTTTTGTTTGTAGTAGGTTCGGTGGTTATTCGTTTTTTGGTGGTAACACCAGGATTTTCGGTATACCATTGACGTATTTTATTGTGTGAGTTTTATCTTCGTTAAGCTGTCGGCGATTAAGTTCGTCTTTGAGATTTTGCAGGTATTTACGCTGTTTTGGTGTCTGATCAGAAAATATTTTAACACTGTCCTGTTTCGAATTGCTTTGGTTACGAAGTATAGATTTTGCAATTTCCTGAGATTTAAGATATACTTTTATTGGACGTGCTTTATTTATATCATACTTCCCCAGCCGCAGAGGGCTCGGGTGTGTCCGATGCCGCAGCACTTGAAGCAGCGTAAAGGCTGCTCCCCAAGTGCTCGGACTGCACCCGAGCTGAAACCGACGGCGAGCCGTCCTTTCTCAAGGACGGCTTTGGCAGCGGCGACCGGGCACTCGAGCCGGATAGTGCCCATGCCGCCGCGGCCAGGCCTGATGTCCCGACCCCGCACCGCCGCGACGGGGACGGCAGGTCCGGGCGTTGCCGGCCTTTTGCCCTTCCGCTTTCCCTTTCTCCCACCAGTCGCCTGCGACTGGCCTGCATGTGTGGTGGCGGGGACGGCAGGGACGGCCGTCGCCGTGTTTTTACCTCGGCCCTTCCCCTTCCGGACCACCTCAGTCCAACCCGGCTGGTTGGACGGAGTAGTCGAAGGGAGAAGGGCGTCCTCCCCTTGCGAGTATGGCCCCGGCTCGGCTCGCCTCTTGTCCGCCGCGAGCGGCGGTCGAAGGCGCTTCTCCGGCAGGAGCCGGTCCTCTATGCCTGCTAGGCAGGCTCTGGTGAAGGCCCTCTCCTCCATAACCACCTTGCGGATGACATCCTCAAGGTTGGTGGAGGAGGGGGCCTCCGCCGCAGGTCTCGGTTCAGCCTGAATCGGCCGAGCCATGACATCAGCCAGCTTCTGATGAAGCTGGCTGATGGCTAGAAGCCGCCCTTCCAAAGAAGCTAGCCGCAGACGGTGCGCGGCTAGCTTCAGACGCTGAAGCGTCGGATTGGCCCTGAGAAGGGCCTTTTGGTTGGCCCTGAGAAGGGCCTTTTGGTTGGCCCTGAGAAGGGCCTTTTTTAAAACGCCCGCAGGCGTCCCGCGGGGGCGTAGGCATAGCCTTCCGCAAGCTCGTAGTTAAAACCGCAAGAATATAAAATGTAGCTACGAGAGCACAGAGTTCTTTAGCCGTACCCAATCTGCCACTCCGTTACGGTGACAGATTGGGCCGTTTCCAGGGGACGCGACGAGGACGCAAACTCTGTGGGGGGTCCCCCATCAATAACCTAACCTAACCTAACCTTTTTTTTTTTTTTTTTTTTTTTTTAAGCTGGGAAAAAATGCATTACGCATACCCTCCCGTCGGGGGAACGGGAGGGGTATGTGGGACTCCCCGGGCTGACCCGGTATACCCACTAAAATAACCCAGCGGCATTCCCGCATCGTCCGAGTGGAAGAGGACTGGGAGATCGGCGCAGCCTTAGCGTCCAGTCCTCCTCCGACGACAACCCGCCTAGAGCGGCGGGCCACTCAAGTCCTCCCCGTTCAGGGGGAGGGCTGGGAATGACCGGCGGAGGTGGTGTGGAGTGCAATGCGGGCGGAGGCGCCCCCGCGCCTATCGCCCGCCCATCACCACCATGAGGAGGGAGAAGACGGCGTCTTCTCCGACCTCTTCTGCGCCTGCGGAGCGGCGCAGCGAGAGGGTCGTCCTCCCGCGCGCGCTCCGCCGCCTCCTTTTGCGAGATGACATCCTCGCAAAAAGAGGCGACAGCTGCCCAGGACCCCTCACTCTCCAGCATGGCGTTGACCACGCCGGGAAGCGAGAGGTCCTGTCCTATCTCCGCTGTTAGACTGCGGCGCGGCTCAGACCAAGCCGGGCACACCTCGAGGGTGTGCTGAGCCGTGTCCTCCGCCGCGCCGCAGTCGTGGCACGCCGGGGTCTCCTCCCTCCCGATCCGGTGCAGGTGCTTGCCGAAACAGCCGTGGCCTGACAACACCTGCACCAGACGGAATGAGAGGAACCCGTGGGAGCGCTCGAGCCAGTCTCGTAGGACCGGACCGAGCGCGTCCAATGTACGGCGGCCAAAGGTGGCGGAGGCGAGGTCCTCTGTCCAATGGACGATGATGGCGTCCCTCGCCTCCCGCCGCACGGCCTCCCGCTCCTCCGCGACGGGGCGCTCCCCGAGGGCCTTTCGCCGCGCCGTCCACTCGTACACTCTGGCGAGCACCCACGCCTCCAACTCCCAAGGAGGGGTGCCCGCCAGAGCGCACGCCGCCGAAAAGCCCACCGAGCGGTAGGCCCTCGCCACCCGCAGTGCAATGGCCCTTTGTGGCCTGCGCATGGCGGTTGCGTTCTCCCTCCTGTTGAGGGAGTCCGCCCAGATGGGGGCCCCGTACAGGGCCATGCTTCGCAGGATGCCGGCATATAGGCGCCGGCATCGTGCGTTGGGCCCTCCCAGGTTGGGGAGGAGCCAGGAGAGGGCGTCCGCAGCCCTCAGCAGGCGCGTCGACAGCCCGCTAAAGTGCGGGCCGAAGCGCCACCTGCTGTCCAACACCAGGCCCAGATACTTCATCTGGGCCTGGACGCCCACCCTGATGCCCTCCACCACAATGTGGGCGTCAATTTGTAACATGTCAGTGATTGATTATATTAACTCTTTGATATTACAAAATTGCGATTTCTCAAACTCTCAATGGACCTTACAGTTCCCATCTATAATCTTTTCTTAAAAACACTTTCCCATTTCCTTTCGTCACCCATAAAATAATCTGAACAGAACCTTTTCCAGCGCACCAGTATAGTACGTCCACTAAAAGTACCACAGAGCCGGTACGTGACCGTGGATCAAAATGGCGGCGCGACATAAAAAGTAACGCACGCGACAAACTCAGAGTATTGTAGTAATGACATTGAGGAAAACTATTTGTGATAGAAGCTACCCAAAATGGAGCAAAGATGCTACTTGTGCAAGTGGAACTGACATTATTCAGCTTTCTGCAGTGTTCTTGGAGAGCTGAATTGCTGCAAAAAGATTTCAAATTTGAGTCCGTTGAAAATATTAGGCACACTGAAACTTTGGTATCGGGCCTGCCTGCCAAGATGCGATTAATGCAGCAGTGATAGCTAATTCAAAAATGAGTGTGTTTACAGTCACAAGTTTAACTAGCGCTTGATTTATTTGCTGTGCAGTTTCATGTTAATTGGCACAGGGTGGCATTTTTTTTAAATCCCGCAATCTGAGTAACTAATCAATAAATAGATAATACTATTCTTGGACAAGAAATAATTTTTAGGCGAGTAAAAGAGAAGTGGGCTTATTTAACAACGTCATGAAAGGCAAGCCTGATTTTATGTGGTCACCCATGGCTTCTAAAGATTCGAGTTGTCGGCCCGGAAAAAAATCCATAAAATCTCGTGTTTCTATGATTACACTGGCCAATGTACTTTATATTGGCAAGTACATTTCTTGGACCAACATCGGACCCAAGTACACAGGACATATTATAGTGCACACGTTAGAACGCAACCACAGGTGGACTCTCTGTCTCTTTACTGTCATATTTCGACGGCAGGCCAATACTCGGAAGATCGGTCGCTCCGTTGCGGATCGCACGCCCACTGCGTTTGTTCCGGATTTACCGCAACGGTAGTTCGGCGTCGGAATTTCCGTCAAGTGTGGAGTCGGCCTTAAGGTTTCTTGTTGAACCGTTGAACTTTGATTTATCTTGTTCGTTTTCAAACATTTCTTTTAATGCTGCCCGTCCACGTCTTAATTTTTGTAGGACCGATGATCGGGCTGACTTTTCCTTTCAAGGTAAAACTACCGATTTTTTTGTAGGACGCGTACATTACACTATTGCAATCACTGCGTTCCATTTTTCTACTACAAAAAGTCGGTCGCCGATAATCGGACGTGGGCGTTCAGCCTTATGCTCGGCCATGGTTAAGGCTACGTTTTCACCAGAGATGTGCGAGGCTACGTAGCGAGGGGTATGTTTGTTAAGAACCAATAGAATCCACATCCTTATCTCTGATGGACGCAAAGCCCAATAGTACTTATTTAAGTTCGATTTCAAACTTAATACCAACTGTATCAGACTGCTAGAGAAGTGATTTCGTTTGGAGGATTATTCTTATTTATGAGCTCGGGCTAGATAATAACAGCCGCATGGGTTGATCTTCAAGGTTAAGCAACGCTTGCCTAGGTTGGTCTGTGGATGGGTGACCATCTTAACTTACCGAGTTTCCTCCGTGCTTCGGAAAGCACGTTAAGTCATTGGTCTCGGCTTTCATTTGTAGATCTTTGGCAGTCGTTACGGATAGTCAGAAGCCAGTTAATCTGACTCCAGTTTTGCCATGAAGTACCGTTTTACCCAATTAATGGGTTGTGGAGGTCTGGTAGACAGCCACTCTGCGTAAAATAATGGTATTCAGCTACATCCGGTTTGACTGAAAGCCGACCCCAATATAGTTGGGAAAAGGCTAGGCAGATTATGATTTTTTTTTTTTATGTAATGCGTCTTTAGTTGCTCGAAGGACTGATTGTATCATATTATTTACTTCACTTCATCATCATCATATCAGCCGAAAGACGTCCACTGTTGGATATAGGCCTCCCCCAAGCGTCGCCACAACGGTTTGGCGTGTCTCGCGTAGAAATACACACTCTGTGAAAATTTCAACTGTCTAATAATTACGATTCTTGAAATACAGCCCTTTGAGAGACAGACGGACGGACGGACAGCGGAAGCTTAGTAACAGGGTTGCGAATGTTGTAATGAACCCCTACCCTTTGAACCCTAAAAATGAATGCATTCTATAAATCTCAAAATTTAGGAGTATAAAATATTTGGGTCGTAATAATCAAAGACCAAGATTGTATTCAAAAACCCTACTTAGGTTGAAAGTCAACAATTATATTCTGTGAGCAGGTCTCATAATTGTTTGTGCAGACCCAACAGCCTCAGGAAAGTTGACGGTTATTCTGCTTATTTGCCAATTAGGGTAGGCAAAGATTGGGTCTGTCTGGACTAGTTTGTCTTTTTTTTTTGTAATGGGTTTGCTCTTGAGTCTAGTCTATGTCAGAGATGACAGAGACAAAGTCTACGATGGAGCGAGCCTACCCAGAAGGAGCCTGTTCACTCTAACTTTGAAGAGATTAGGGTTGTAAGCTTTTGGAAACACAGACGCAGGCGAGTTCCACTCCTTTGCTGTGCGCATTATAAAAGACGTTTGAAAACGCTTAGTGCGAATTGGTGGAATAGTCTTTTTAGGGTTTCGTACCTCAAAAGGAAAAACGGTACCCTTATAAGAAGATTTTGTTGTCCGTCCGTCTGTCTGTCAAGGCCCTTTATCTCGGTAACACGTAAAGGTATCGAGTTGAAATTAAAACCATTATAATCAGGTATACGGTCCCTTAAAACTGAAAAAATCAAGCTTCTATATATTAACGTAAAAAAAGACACAGCCGTTTAGCCACAAAAAACGTATATTTGGACACACTTAAGGGAATCAAAACTGTATAGGGTATTTCCCGTTGACCTAGAACTATGAAATTTGGCAAGTAATACAGTCTCATACTACAGGTATAGGGACAAGTCTGAACTGACGCAGGTACTCACCGGGCACGGTTGTTTCGGGAGATACCTGTTTCGGATTCGGCGGGAGGACACGCCCGGGTGTCAACACTGTGAGGGTCACCCAGAGGACACGGTGGAGCATACGGTGGAGGTCTGTCCTGCTTGGGCGGAGCACCGCCGGGTCCTCGTCGAGGCTATCGGCGGCGGCGACCTCTCGCGACCGGCCTTGGTTCAATCTATGGTCCGGAGCGAGGAGGCATGGGAAGCGGTCACCTCCTTCTGCGCAGCAGTAATGCTAGCAAAGGAGGAGGCCGAACGGGTGAGAGAGAGGGAAACCTGACGTCTCAGTCGCCGCAACAGAAGGAGACGCCCCAGGCGTCGGGAGTCGCAGGGCGATTTCCGGCCGCCGTAGGCGCGGGCCTGCGGTCGGCGAGCAGTGGGTGGCTCGCCGTCTGATCGGAACTAGGCCCGGGTCGGCGGCGCGCTGCGATCCCAGCGCGCCTCATAGAGATGTCAGCGTGGAGGACGGGGCCCGCTAGGGCAGGTGCCTGCTGGGGCTGCGGAATCTGTTCGAAAGGGGTGCCGTAGCCTTGGAACACAAAGGGCACCAGGAGGAACACGGATGGGTTTTAGTCAGTAAGAGTCTGACACTCCCTCTTGCTTTACCCAGAGCGAGAGGAGTCATTTGACGATTTCCCATCCTTAAAAAAAAAAAATAAAAAAAAAGGGACAAGTCTGAAAACTATACTTTTGTAATTAAATTATAAAGTGTCAAATGTGCACAGTTATTATTATTTTACTTAATTTATTTATCATAAACAAGTTTCACAAAATATCTTTCTTATAACTATGTCCCACAAAACCGTTTACAGGGTTTGTCTGCGGGAATGTAACAAACTGTTGTTGCAAACAAAATATCTTATACCTAGTGGTGCGACACGTATAATTAACTAATATGATTATTTTGTCTTCGTCATCTCAGAGACCTGTAAAACCACTTATTAGTCAACAAATTCCTGGGAAAGAACTGCTTAACTGACTTGGCAAATTTACTTTTTATTTACTGGCTTCTTATATATCAGCAGGCAATTGGTTGAGAAGATATGGTA
Source organism: Lacanobia oleracea (assembly GCA_950371165.1). Taxonomy (NCBI): domain Eukaryota; kingdom Metazoa; phylum Arthropoda; class Insecta; order Lepidoptera; family Noctuidae; genus Lacanobia; species Lacanobia oleracea. The sequence goes on from OX493396.1 coordinate 23,622,233, forward strand.
CTCTTTTATCAAGCGAGTGAGAGGTGGGCGAGTCCGACTCCAACTTGGGCGGCTTTTTTTTTAATGTTTTTTTTTTGGTCGTCTACATTTTGAGCGACCTCAATCTGGCTTTTTAGACTGGCAACTCATTTGTTTTTTTATCGTCCAATGTGATTTGAGAGTTAGTTTTTTTTTTAGTTAGGTCTGACCTTGTAGTGTTAGATTTAATTACCGTTTTTAGTTCAGAACGTCATTAAAGTAGTGTAAAATTTCACAGTGTGTACCGCGACCTTTAATATGAATTTGTGCTGGGAATCTATACTAATATATAAAGCTGAAGAGTTTGTTTGTTTGTTTACTTGAACGCGCTAATCTCAGGAACTACTGGTTCGATTTGAAAAAAATATTTCAGTGTTAGATAGCCCATTTATCGAGGAAGGGTATAGGCTATAATATATCACTAGGCTAAGACCAATAGTAGCAGAGCAGTAATGAAAATTGTGACGCAGACGAAGTTGCGCGGATCAACTAGTAGAATATAATAATATTGGGCCAAGTGCAATGTGGCTGTGCTATTCACAATAGGTACAAGCAACAACTCTGCTCAGCTCTGCGAGGAGTTCGTGATGTTTGTTTTATTTTTGTTTTTTTTTTATTTTTCGTAATTTTTATTTTATTTACTTGAATTTTGTGAACAGTAATTAATGGTCACAAAATATTTTCTAACCCTTTGTACTTTCTTGTACCGAGATTTTAGGTTCTCTACACAAGAAGAAGAAGACAATCGTCTAAGCACTTATTTTAATGACCATCAGTCCTTTGTCAAGTTTCTGCACTTGAATATGTCTGACAATACAATACTGTAAGAATATGACTCCAGACTGAAAGTATTTGGGCGGAGCACCGCCGTGTCCTCGTCGAGGCGATCGGCGGCGGTGATCTCTCACGTCCGGCCCTGATTCAGGCCATGGTCCGGAGCGAGGAGACATGGGAAGCGGTCACCTCCTTCTGCGAAGCAGTAATGCTAGCAAAGGAGCAATCCGAACGTGTGAGAGAGAGAGAAACCTCACGCGCCAGCCGCCGCAACAGAAGAAGACGCACCGGGCGTCGCGAGTCGCAGGGCGATTCTCGGCCACCGTAGGCGCGGGCCTGCGGACGGCGAGCTTTGGGTGGCTTGCCGTCTGATCAGAACCAGGCCCGGGTCGACGGCGCGCTATGTTCCACGCGCGCCTCAAAGAGCTGTCAGCACAAAATACGGGGCCCTGCGAGGGCCAGTGCCTGCTGGGGTTGCGGACATCGTTCGAAAGAGGCACCGTACCCTGGAACGCAAAGGGCACTAGGAGGAACGCGGATGGGTTTTAGTCAGTAAGAGTCTGACACTCCCTCCTGTTTCACCCAGAGTGGGAGGAGTCATTTGATGATTTACCATCCTTAAAAAAAAATACTGAATGTATTTAGGCCATTAAAAACGTATGTATTTACAAATAGATCACCGCCATCATCACCATATCATCCGAAAGACTTCCACAGCTGGACATAGGCCTCCCCGTGTCACCACAACAACCGGTCCTGTGCGTCTCGCATTCATCGTCTACCCGTTCACTAGGTCATCGGTCCACCTTGTGGGAAGCCTTCCAACGTTGCGTCTTCCGGTACGAGGTCGTCACTTTAGAACTTTTCGGCCACATCGACCATCTGTTCTGCGAGCAATATGCCTGCCCACTGCCACTTCAGTTTGGCCATCCTTTGGGCTATGTCGGTAACCTTGCTTCTCAAGTAAACAAGTAGATAGGTACCTAACCGTTATAGGAAGATTAAGCTTTTAAAACAATAGCACTGCCACAATACGCTACGCTATAATTTATTGGATTCATGATTTATTAAATTTTACGTTTTCTTCTATAATTTCAAATTAAACGTATGAAAATTCAAAACGTTTGTAATGGTTGGTATTTAAATAAAATGCAATTTATGATGTAAACCTGCATTTTAAGGGGTAATCACACTTGTAGACCTCCGTGGAAAAAAGGCTTAAAATGTACCTTTGTTTTAAGATAAATATTGAAAAACAGTTTGTACGATTCAAACGATTCAACAGCTATGCTATAAGAGACTAATTTAGCACACAAAAATTATATTCTCTTTAGAATTACCGCATCATAGTAGCAGTTTCGTGGAAATCGCGCAAATTTAAATTTAGCGGGTAGAATTTCCCAGAAAATGCATTTTATGAAAGTGGTCGCTAGTTTACCGGTCCTTTTTAGGGTTCCGTACCCGAAGGGTAACCAACGGAACCCTATTACTAAGCCTCCGCTGTCCGTCCGTCCTTCCGTCTGTCTGTCAGCGCGCTGTATTTCAAGAACCGTTATAGGTTGACAGTTGAAATTTTCATAGATTGTGTATGTCTATTACCGCTACATAGTTATTCTTTTAATTTTTTTTTTAGAGTTGTGCGCACCTTTACTAATCAGCCACATTCCACCGTCTGCACAACAGTGTGTTGCCATCTTCTCACAGTCTTATTTATTTATTTTACCCTTATGTATTTATTTTTTTATGTTTACTTATCACGTTATTATGTTTAATCGTACTTTTATGCCGCTCCGATCGACGTCATACTTAACGCCGGCTGTCGCTGAAAACCAGCATTGTGGCTCTGTCTCGCACACGAGTCCCAGCATTATGCTGAAAGGTGGCCGTTTTGCGCGAATATGACGCATATCTTCCCAATTTTTATAATTTAGTGTTATTTAATTTCTATTTTATTTTTTGGTTTGCGTCATGCTTGGCGCAAATAAACGCTTTTTCTTTCTTCTTTCTTTCTATAACAACAAATAATAAAAATTGAGGTTTATGCTACGGAACTCTTCGTGTGCGAGTCTGACTCGCACTTGACCAATTTTTTATTTCGTTGTGTAATAAATATTTTATCGGGCAGCGCTTTCGAAGATGAAGATGAATGGTTGGTAGCTTATACATATATATTCCTTAATTCAAATGAAGACTCGCGAAATCGCCATGCATGCAAGCATGCAGATATACAAGTTATTGCAGTTTGTTTAAATAAAGAGTAAAGGAATGATGCTCAACTGATCTTAAACAGATATTTAATTTTGCATAACGTAAGCCATCCATCGACAACGACTCTTGCGTGGTGGTGTGGTCCTTTTCAAAATGAAATTTTGCACAGCAACACATTCCATTCCATTCGACCACATCTTTATCGAGCAAATCCTCAGAGCGCACTAATAACGTTAGCTCACTTGCGCGCTTGATCGCATTATCCAAATGTAATTGTTCCCTGATACAATTGTCTCGGCTCCTCGCACGTGCTGCTAACTTTAGTCCTACCCCACATGTTAGCGTACAGCCGTCAATTATAGTTACCGTAGTACTTGAAAGAGAGCGGTAGAAATAGTCCAGTGCTGTGGTGACATTTATTAGGGACAGGCTAGGCTTCATTTGCATGAATACCTTATATGGATTTTCTAGAACTGTTTTAAATATTGTTGGTTTGAGTAGTTGACAAAATTAGAACCTCAGTATGTTGTGAGTGAAATTAGGGTACAACCAGTAATTTTAGCTTCTATTTCATTGTGGTAATTGGTGTCGGGGTCTGTCTATAGGTGAAGACATCGTTATCGAAATTTCCTGGTTTATCCCAAAAGTCACTAAATCTTTCTCGACAGAAAAGTGTAGGAAACTCAAATTCCTATTTTTTTTTGTCGTTTGAGACTACTTTTGTCATTTTCATACTTTTACGACTCCTCGGTATTATTTTCTCAATTAGCCATAAAAGTGACCGTTTCATAAAAACCAATATACTAGCATCAAGTACCGAAATATCTATTCACCGTGTTCTTTGGTTTTCTGAGTACAATAATTTAGGAGGAAGAACATTTTTGGTGATAATTCTCCGTGCCTCGGAAAGCACGTTAAGCCGTTGGTCCCGGCTGTCATTTGTAGAGATTTTGGCAGTCGTTACGGATAGTCAGAAGCCAGTAAATCTGACTCCAGTCTTGCCATGAAGTACCGTGTTACCCAGTTAATGGGTTGTGGAGGTCTGGTAGGCAGCCGCTCCATGTAAAATACTGATATTCAGCTAAATCCGGCTTGACTGGAAGCCGACCCCAATATAGTTGGGAAAAGGCTAGGCAGATGAACATTTTTGGTGATAATGTTTAAGAAAATCCTTTCTGGATGAAATAAATCGATCTGCTTAGTGGAATACCCTTGCACTAATTTTTTATTGTGTTACTTAGATATTTGCTTGTTTGGCGAAAGAAAACAGTGCTAAACTAACTGATACCCTATTGTTGGATTAAATCTTGCAACTGATTTATAAAGCTATACGATAACAAACAATTTAGGTATAAGTTTTAAATTCAGAAATTTTACTTCCATTAACGGTAATAATTAAACTGTTCAATAATTTTAATCAACGCTTCCATTATAATAAAAGCACATGACTTATCGTCCCTGCCAGCCACGAGTGTGACGTCAAAATATTTATTGTTATGTTAATTATCGCTGTCACTAATCATTAGTGTGTGAGTGAAGTGATAGGTATAATAGACGGGTTGAAGGACGTCTGCGCCGTCGGTTGGGATGACATTCCTAATTCTGTACTTAAAAAACTTAAATATCAAATTGCCCCTCCACTAACTCACATTTTTCAGATATGTTTAACCCAAGGAATATTCCCAAAATTGCTAAAAAAAGCAGTAGTCACCCCCGTTTTCAAATCCGGAGACAAAACCTGTGTTACTAACTATAGACCTATTTCAGTACTAACGGGACTTTCAAAGATTTTGGAAAGAATCATTAACAACAGACTAGTAAAATATCTTGAAAATAACAAACTACTGTCAGATCAACAATTTGGTTTTAGGCCTAAAAGATCAACGAGTCAAGCAGTACACAAATTGACAAATTTTATAAGTAAAAATCTCGATAATGGCATGCATACCATCGGGATCTTTTTAGACCTTGCCAAGGCTTTTGACACTATTTCTTGTTCTCTTCTATTACTTAAGTTGGATAAAATTGGCATAAGAGGAGCTCAGTTAAAATTGTTAGCGGACTATCTTAGCGACCGTTGCCAGTCTCTTAAAATCGGTGAGTACACGAGCTCTGAACTTAAAAATAGTAACTATGGAATCCCACAAGGCAGTATTTTGGGGCCCACATTATTTTTAATATATATAAATGACCTTTGCCGCTTACAACTTCAAAATGGTTTAATTATGTCATATGCGGATGACACAGCTCTACTGTTCTCAGGTAAATTAAGAACTGATGTGTATGAACTTGCTCAGAATGGCTTTAATATTGTGTGTAATTGGCTACATAATAATCTATTAACGTTAAATCCAGATAAAACCAAATGTATTCTATTTTCAATGAGAAATACTAACACGATGCTTACTAACCAAAACATTCGCGCGCACAATTGTAACACAAACGGTGACACAACATGCACTTGTCCTACTTTAACTAAAGCTGACCACATCAAATACCTCGGCGTCACGATTGACACAAACCTAAATTTCCGTAAACACATCGATTTATTATGCACTAGAGTGCGTAAGTTAATATATATTTTTAAGAATTTACGGGACATAGCTGACTACAAACTAATTAAACAGGTTTATTTGGCTTTGTGTCAATCTATTCTTGCATACTGCATAACTTCTTGGGGTGGGGCCGCAAAATCAACTTTAATACTGCTAGAACGTGCTCAAAGAGCAATTCTAAAAGTCGCTACACGTCGCCCGTTCAGATTTCCTACACACCAGCTTTATATGGCATGCAACGTCCTAACAGTTCGACAACTTTTTGTTCTAAGTATAGTTTTACTGCAGCACACTGAACTAGATTTTAAACCTGTACCTTCAGACAAGAGAAGAAAGGATCTGGTCTGCACGAACCCTCAGACTAAACATGCTTTCTCAAAAAGATTTTATTTATTTCTAGGACCTTTCTTATATAATAAATTTAATAAATTGCTTAAGATATATAATGTAAGTTATAATAGGTGTTACATAATGTTATTTGATTATTTAGCAAAACTAAATTACTCGGACACGGAAAAACTACTAGAAGTGTTAACCTAAGCAGCTGTCTATACTGTAATTACTCTAATTTAATATCTATCATTTTATGATAATTTTAGTTATATATATAATATAAACATTTCCCATAAGCCTAGTTTGTAATAAGGTTTCGCAAAATATTGTATAGCTTAGATATTGAACATTATGTTAATTTAATTCATTGATTGAATATGTACTTTCGTAGAGGAGATGGCCTGAAACACAGGTTTATATAAACCTAGATCAGGTAACGCACTACATTACCTTTAGAGTTCTATTTATGACTGTAATATTAAAATTTTGCAGTACCTACCATAGTATATTTCCAAATTATTATAATTCTATTATAGGCCTAGACTAATATATACCTACTACTGAACCATATGTACACTTTTTGTGAACTTGTTATTTCAATAAAATTTATTATTATTTATATTATTTATTTATTAAGCGTGCAATCTAGTACGGGAACGTCACCAGTGTGGCCTGATTTACTATGCTTTTGGGATATTCTTTTTTAATGAGGTAAAAGCTAGTCTTGTTGTAGATAGATGTTTGTGTTGACTGAATATCAAGTACAAAAACGTGGGGAAAGAATAACAGGCAGATTTAAACAAAAAATAAAAATCAAGATAGAATAGAATAGAATAGAATGGAATGGAATGGAATGGAATGGAATGGAATGGAATGGAATGGAATGGAATGGAATGGAATGGAATGGAATGGAATGGAATGGAATGGAATGGAATGGAATGGAATGGAATGGAATGGAATGGAATGGAATGGAATGGAATGGAATGGAATGGAATGGAATGGAATGGAATGGAATGGAATGGAATGGAATGGAATGGAATGGAATGGAATGGAATGGAATGGAATGGAATGGAATGGAATGGAATGGAATGGAATGGAATGGAATGGAATGGAATGGAATGGAATGGAATGGAATGGAATGGAATGGAATGGAATGGAATGGAATGGAATGGAATGGAATGGAATAGAATGGAATATAATAGAATAGAATAGAACTTACCAATTTAAAAAAATGGTAAAGATTGCAAACACATTTAAAAACAAACAAAGACAGCAATTTAATTATGATGAAAACAATTCAAACGTATTATTTTAACTATGCTAACAACAAATATTCAATTTGACACCTGGCAGGGAGCAGGCGTTGGCACGCATCCAGATCGGCAACATTGGCAAAATTACGAACTCTTCTGCCAGCGACGCAATATTGCAAATGTTAAATGCACGCCACTAAACTTCATCGGGGCAGTTCTACCGCGACCGATAAAGGTTTCCTGAGTTTTATAACTAAATAGATTATTATGGTAAATATAACATCTATAGGTACTTATATTATGAAGAGGAAAGACTTTTTTGTTTCATTTGTTTGTATGGAATAGGCGTTGAAACTACTGGACCGATTTCAGTAATACTTTCACCGTTACAATGCTACATTATTCCTGAGTAACATAGGCAATATTTTTACCAAAAAAATATTATTAAGTAATATTTTTAAGAATCCCTATATTTTGCGAAAGTGCAAAGTGCAAGTATTTTAGTATATTGGTATTTAAGTCATCATTTACCTAGCCTTTTCCCAACTGTATCGGGGTCTGCTTCCAGTTAAATCAAATTCAGCTTTTAATGCAGCTTTTAAAACATGTAGCGACTGCCCATTAGACGCCCACCACCATCAATACTGCTTTTAGATTTTCTGGCATAACATCTATAAATGCGAGCCGGGATCTAAGGCTCTACGAGCTTCCCGAGGTATAGAGATTACGGAGAAGTCTAGGTATGTAAAGATGGTCACATATCCATAGAACGAGCACAACAAGCGTTGCTTTACCTTGAAGATTGACCCATCTGGCGGTATTAATTATTAACTAACTTCAAAAAGGAGGAGGTTTTCAATTCGTTGTATTCTTTTTTTAATTAAATGATAGTAGAATTTCTGTTTTTTGCTGGTTCCTACGTTGCTTTTTGTAATAGTTGCGGGATTCGGATCCTATTACATGATTTACTTCTCCTGGATTCGTCGGGTTTCATTGCCTCGGAGCTTTACTGGTAGTCGCCACTGTGTTAACCAGCCCTTGGTTAGGTGTATAGCGTGACAGGTTTTTATCCGAAAAAAAAACTGAAAATCATTACGCAATCGACAATCTTCGGAAGTGGCTGTGTGCGTAAGGCACTAAAAATTCCGTGTTGCTGGTATGATTAACGCTCTTACACCGGATGTTGTGGTCGGGCATAGCAAAGCTTTTAAACAATAATAATTTAATAACCCATTTCTTTTAGTAACCCCGAGGGAAGGAAACGTAATGCAAGCCTTGGTACAAGGAAGTACTAATGGAGGCCGCAATTACGAACCATTACGAAGTAAAAACCTTGCAAGGGTGCTATTTACAGATTTACCTGTTACCTTCCCCCAGAATAGTAATTACTTGACCTTGAATATTTGATTCAGCAATGGCGCATTTAGCTCACACATTATTGACATGCAAATGGTGGATTAGTTATGCGTTTTTTGCCACTACACAACCGGCCATGTCAAGTTAAGCCAAAATATCAAGTATCTGCAACACTATGTAAACCTCTTTTAATTTCTAAATTGGGTATCTTTCGTTGTTATAATGCGATAGAAATACATGCTGAAAATTTCAATAGTCTACCTATTACGGTTTTTGATATACACGAATTACAAACTAACGGTGTTTACAATAATCGGGTGAAGTATAGAAGTAGTCCAGAAGTGTGTGGTGTTCTGTAGCTACAATGGAGTAAAGAAAAAAATTACATCATTGTTTTTTTCTCAAAAACACCGATTTGGAAAAACTAAAAGGTTAAAAAAAAATTCCATCTGTCACCGAACTAAAATAAATATCACTAACTGCACCACACAATTTGAAAAGTGACTTAAAACTTTTTAGTCGATTTCTTCCTAATAACTGTTGTTTGTACTTACAATTCTAACCCTACAAATCAAAGCTTAATCGGTATCTATCAAACGTATGTCAAAGTTTCTAAGCTGTTACCTAACTCAAGAAACTAAGTCACAAACGGTACCCAGATACGTCTGCTAAATAATTAGCAAGTGAACTTGAGCGCGTACCCGAACCAATTACCCAGTTATATCCAAATGTTAACCCCTACGGAACCCCGATGAATAATCAAGAGGACTGTCCCGCTGCGTCCGAAATCGGAGGCATCCTACACTTGCATTTTTAAAGCAATTTCATCCGTGTTGTTGGTAATCAAATATTTATTTTATAAATGTAATAAAAGTAGATGCATTTTATTTTGTTTGCTTTTAACTATCTTTCTTGTGTAGTTAACTTGCATCCAGGATGTTATTAATATCTTCTGCAATAGGGAATACGCATGCGTTTTTTTATGTCCAAAATGAAATACTTATTAGCTCTAGTAAACTTTTTTTAATTTTTTCACCAGCGATGAAGTTTTAATAGGGTGTTTCATAATTCTAATGCATGATTTGTTTTTATTGTATCTATTATCTTAGTGAATTATTAAAAAAAAATATCGGACCTAGAGGTAGTTTATGTCGGGCACATTAAGTGGGGCTCCTTTGTAAGACGATTAAAATGACACCGTGTATAACATTTTTTTTTCACAAATCAATGTCCTTTTAAAAGTAAGTCCAGCAAAGATTTCTCTTATTCCTTTAGAGCCTTGGCATAATTAACTTTAATTTTCATCTTCCTACTAAAAATTAAATAAACAGTTTTAGAAAACCTTTATTTGACCAAAACATCAACTATTTACGATAATAGCTTGCTTGCGGTATGCCGCAATACTACGCCACCATCTGCGGTATGCCTTGTGTTTTTTTCTTGAGTTATATGTAAATATTTAAAGATTTATCTCTACCCAACGCAATCCGTTTCTCAATATTGCTAAAAGATTCAGCAGCGCGGACACAAACAGGCATAATATAAAAAAAAACACAAGTTTACTGACGTATCATGGTCATGGATGTATCTTTGGATTCATGAAGTGCATGTCATATATCACAAAGTGCGTCCTCGTTTCACTACATGTTCTGATAGATAATAGGTACAAATGCCAAAAAGGTACTGGATTATCTTCTTTAATCCAAAAAAATTAACAATATTTGCAAACTTTACTCGGCCAGACTTTCACTTACGAGTTCTAATCCATTGTGTTCTGTACCATTCAATGGCAAATAGGAGTAGACTCTACAAGTATTGGCGGGAAAAGACGGCAATCCCGTCTGCACACATTTTCTCTATTAGGTAACCAGTGTCGCCATCTAGTGAGTTTTTCAAAAAAATGCCTTAGCACAAACCTGACAGCCACGGACCACAGTCAAGTCTTCTTGAAAGCTATGCTATAATACCGCCATCTAGTTATCTTAAGAGGAACTCAGATGTTGTGTCAGATTCAAACAAGTTCTGTGTAGCCTGTATCGTGATAATATAGCAAGTAACATTAAAACGTATAAAATGTAGCCGGTTGACAGTAGATGGCAGGAACTAAAAGTAATGTTACTTACACTAGGCAACAAGTTTTTTTTTCCCCGTGATTTGATTATGTGATTTGTAATTATCATGGTTCAGAAAATTTAGGACAGTAAATCAAACTTTTTAGTCTCGTATTGATTTTCACAGTTTTTCGTCGCTTTTATCAAGTAAATATTGTTTTAAAGAGTGAAAAATAAACTTTATTGGTTATTTTTGTCTATCATTGCTAAGCAGGGGTTGGTGTTTACCTAAAAAGAAACCAGCGGCACTCTGCAAGCATTGCATGAGCCGACTTTCTTTAATATCACTTTTCCAATGAGCAATTTCTTGTTGGATGCGCTCATCGTGTTCATCACTCACTGTACCTGGGTTTTCTGATAAAAAAATCGGTATCATGTAAGCAGAAAGAGTATTTTTAATGATACGTATCTCCGCAATTCTTTATAGTCATTTTACAATTAATTTACAAGGCTATCTTAAAGCAGTAGTAGATTTTCCTTTAAAAACTAAGCTAAATCAAATAAAACGAAACCAAACCGGAGTTTTAAGGCAAAATAGAGACACTGTGAATGTACGTACGTACGAATATTAACAAAACAAGATAATATGGTGTAGGTAGGTGGCTACCGCAAAAAAAACCATCCTCTACATTTATTAAGAAAAAAAATGTTAAAAAAAAATTGATTTCATGTTTTCTGTACGTATTAGTGTTGCCTAGTGTAATATTACGACTACAGGAGATAAAATTAAAATTATTTATTAAATAGTTTAGTTTACATTATAAGCACACTTTCTCCCATAGAAAACCCGTTACCTATGTAGTTTTCGAATTTATCGAGTACAAACAGACAGACGTGAATAATATAGTGATAATGCTAGTGAAAATGTACCTACTACAAATAGTACTCGTTCTTGAAAGAGTGAACTTTTCACGAAGTTTTAAAGAAAACAGGTGTATTATTCGAAATCCGCCCTGCTATCTAAATTCAATCATAATAATGAATAAATGTTTTGTTTTTTTTTTTTGTTTTGGTTGTGAATATAAACATAATCCAATTGGCTGAACCCTATCTTTTAAGACACAGGCTAGTCATAGTTTAAAAGATAAAGTCTACTATTGCATCATAGTGTAAATATTATCTTTCAAACAATGTATACAGTGCAAAGTGCTAGGTTTTTGTGAAATAAATACTTTATTATTATTATTATAATAATATGCTTGCTGTATGATACAAGCACATTATAATTTACCTCGATCTTAATATCCGGCATTCACATACATAGGTAAACCCTGTCCAAACCCAATGGCATTTCAGGTCAGTAGATGATTCAAATGAAAACCCTGCATTTCTGCAGAAATACAAAAACCATAAAATCAATCCCAGCCTTTTCCCAACTATACGGCTTCCTGTCGAACAGGATTTAGCTGAATACCAGTATTTTACGTGGAGCGGCCTATCAGACCACTATGACCCTGGGTAACACGGTACTTCTTGGCAAGATTGGAGTCAGATTTTACTGGCTTCTGACAAACTGTAACGACCGCCAAAGATTTTCAATTGACAGCCGAGACCAACGGCTAAACGTGCTTTCCGAGGCACGGAGAAAACTCGGTATGTTAAGATGGTCACCCATCCACAGACCGATCTTGGCAAGCTTTGTTTAACTTAGAAGATCGATGCGTGCAGAAACCATAAAATATATACCCAAATAAAAAATCTTTTCAAACCGATACCATAAACAACATTAAGAAACTTAAGACTTAAGCGTAATGATCGCTTACACCATTTTATAAAGACGGAAGAACAAAAAATATTAATTACAAGCATAATCTTCCCTAATTTATTTACTGGGTTTCCGTTCAAAGTTACCTAATTAGTCTAATATTCGGATTTTACAAAACTTTTAATGGGTATTCCTTGCCTTTGATGTAAAAATAATCTTTTTGAGTAAGTTATTAACATGATTTTTGTTGCTATTAATTTTGGATAGATGGTAGGCTAATTTCATGTTTCAGATAGCTATTTATTCACTACACGCCTCAATATAAAAACTTTATGCAGGTGATCATAACTTGTACCCCAGCGTACCTTAGGCAACTAGATGGCCTGCCCGGGTCGACGGCGCACCGTTTTCCACGCGCTCCTCAACGAGCTGTCAGCATAGAAGACGGCGCCCGCTAGGGCCAGTGCCTGCTGGGGCTGCGGACTTTGGTTGAAAGAGGCACCGTACCCCGGAAAGCAAAGGGCACTAGGAGGAACACGGATGGGTTTTAGTCAGTAAGTTTCTGACATTCCCTGCCGTTCCGCACAGAGCGGAATCATTTGATGATTTAAAAAAAGGTTCGAGAAAGAAAATAATAAAGCTTTGAATTTGAGTTTTGAATAACAAGAAAAAGAGTTTATTTATGCCACGCATAACACCATTACAAAAAGTAATAAATTACCAGTGGGGAAAATGTGCGTTACTCGTTTGCGAGACAGAGCCACAACGCTGGTTTTCAGCGATAGCGTAGGCAATTTATCGAGCCTTAATTTCATGTAAAGAGGCCTTTGCCTTACAGCTATTCTTATACTGCTAAAAATAAATTAGATACAATCATATCCGGATATGAGTTAGGAATTTTCTTAGTTTGTCCCACCATCATTGTCAGCGAACAGAAAACAGGTGCGGCAGATAAATAAATATAAACTATATTTTTAACCGACTTCCAAAAAACGAGGAGGATCTTAATTCGGTTCTTTTTATATGTAGGTACACCGATTACTCCGAGGTTTCTGATCCGATTTCTATGATTCTCTTTTAACTCGATGTGGTATACCTGCCATTTGGTCCCGTAAAAATTTGATTCTATTTGGTTCAGTAGTCTCAATTCGGTTGTATTTTTTTTCAACACGCGTTCCGTAATTAAGGTTATTTTAAAGTTTGTAGTGTTTTTTTGAAAGTCGGTTATATTATTTTGTAGAAAGTTTTTCTAACAATCATACCGCTAGTATCTCTCTGTGCTTCTCGATGGCCTCACTCCAAATGTGAATGGCATACGCTAGAATATCATCAGTTGACCGATTTCGGCGGAACCCGTATTGTCGGTCACTAAGGACATTACGCATACCAACGCAACGGCGCGCGGCGGCGTGCCGCATATAATAGCAGCGGCGCTCATGTAAAACTCCATCGGAATTTTACTGAAAAGGTCGCTGCATCAGATTTAGGTTCTTGAGTATTGGTTAACTAAGTATTTAACTAACGTCATATGATAAAGAGTTAAAATATATTTACATTGATAAAAAACCATCTCCGAAAAATGCACGGTTTCTGAGAAAGAGTGTGCGTGTTCGAAGCCACGGCAAAAAAAGAAACAAATTCACTACTTGTCATTTCATTCGTTTCCATAATATACCTACTTAGTTAAATTATGGTAAGCTGATTTTTTTACAACTGATCTACTCCATAGCTTCCGAGTGCTAAAATTTCTCTAGTGCTATCTCTATCGCACAATTGTGGACATGTGCTTAAAAAATCTACTGAATAAGTAGTTTTCAAAATAATTTGGGGACATACAAAACATGATATAATTTACTAATAACTGATAAAAGTTAATCTTAAAATAAATAATGATTTGTCTGCGTTCAATATTTTACTTTATTCTACGTCAAATCATTGTTTATAAGAGTGCTGCTTTTTGTTATGAAGTTTGTGTGCGAGCAACACTGAATCAGTAGACGGTTTGGCGCTAGGTTCGATATTTCGAACTTTCCGCGTGGAAGCGGGGTCCGCGTAAGGTGCGCGGCGCCCCTCGGCGCTTTCGAGCTACCATAAATTTCAAATATACACCCTTAACATCATCATGTCATCGGTCCACCTTTTGATAGGGTAAGGCTGCATCTTCCGGTACGCGGCTGCTACCGACTGTTGGTCTGAATTCGATGAACTCGTCGACGCGCGACGTGTCAATACAAATCTCTCGAAAAAACGAATGAAGATCGGACTGCCGCTTTCCCCTCATTTTTTTTTTGTGACCGGCCAGCTATTCAGCCATTATTTTACAGTATCATATTTGAAAAAATGGTAAATATTTTGAACAAATCTATGTTATTTTAATGAAATAGTTGAAAGTAAATTATAATGCTGTCATTTAAAAAATATAATCTTAAGTTAATGATCACGTTTACGTTATACTTATTTCAATTTGACATCGCGTTGTTGACTGGCTGTATAGAAAGTTGGGTTATAGTTCAACAGAAATATTCTACGAGTTTTTTTTATAATTTGATTTGCTGTCTGTTGCAAAACGATTCTCTCTAGGGCTGGAAAGTGATACTTTGAACCCGCTCCTCAGGCAACTTCAGACCTACTTTTCAAGTATGAGTAATGAAAATATTAATTTAATACTCTTTAGACAAAAAAGGAAGGAGTAAAATGGTTCATCTTAACGATTTCGAGGTGATTTGGTGTTTTTTTTTTCTTATTATATAAACAAATTTTGGCTAAACCAAATTACGAATCATATTATGTAAACTACTCACAAATTTTTTCAGATGTAATTTTTCGTTTTTTATTTTATTTGTAATGGGTTTGCTCTTGACTCTGTTAGTGCCGACAAAAAACTGTTTCATCTGTACGCTATTTTGAACATTTTTTGAGACCCTAGCAGCCTTAAAAAAAATGAACTACAACTTTTTAGCCTAAAAAGTAGGTATGAAAAAAAAAAACATGGATTGTAAAATTGAAGAGACATTAACATGTATTGGCAATTGGTAGAAATGTTAATTTTACAGAAATCTATAGTTATTTAAACAGGTTTTACTAATTAAGTGTAACGTTAATTAAATCGGTTGCCTGTCACATTAACATTATTTTTGTATCAGCCATAGCAACGGCACGGTTGGCGCAGTGGTTAAGGCTTGTATATTTGCCAATGACCTTGTGCATACAAACGGAGCTAACTACACCTCGGCGCGCCGCTCCGATACACGTGTTTTTAATTTTTTATAATAAAACAAATACATATTTTAAAAAAGTAACAAAACCAAGTTATTTTTGTTCGTATTGCACAGCAGTAGATATTATTTTTTTAGTCTTTTGTTAAAAAATGAAGGAGTAAAATGGTTTCATCTCAACGATTTGGAGTTGATTTGGTGATTTTTTTTCCTATTATGTCATACGAAAACATAAATTCTGGCTAAACCAAGTTACGTGCAATATCATGTAGATTACTACCTATTTTTTTCAGATGTAATTTCTCAGTAAATACCGACGAAAAACTGCTTCATCTGCACGCTATTTTTAAGCCTTTTCGAGAGAGCACCCTTAACCGATTGGTTGCTACGCTGCGTCTCGTGGGTTCAATTCCCGCACGGAACAAATAGTATAGTTATATAGCCTACAGATAATAATCGTTCCAGGTCTGGTTGTTTGTGTATGTGAGTTTATATGTTCACTAGATATCGCCCGCGACTTTGAACGCGGATATCCCATTTTTCCCGTTCCCGTAAGAATTTCAGAAAATCTCTTAATGCTCCCCTACAAACCCCAAGGAATCTAGTTGCCAAATTTCAGCATTCTATAACCAGCAGTTTTGTCTTGCGTTGTCTGTCAACCACTCAATCAGTCAGTAACGGAAAAATAAAATATTATCAATAAACCCACCCACGACACAGCAGAAATTTCTAGTGTGGTGATGAAAAAAATGCAGTAATTTGTAGGCGCAGGAAAACAAACAGAATACCTACAGCTATTTAAGAATGTCTGAAAATGTCTGCTCGTCACATCTCCCTAAAGAGCTGGATTCCCTGGTGACTGGAAAAATGGCGCAGCAGCTAGTTGGAAATTAAACCTCAATACAAATACAAATCTTTTATAACAAATAGACCAATCAAGAGCATAGGTTGGGTTGGATGGGAATTTTTGACAGTTCGAAAGACGTGACATAGCATCCCTCTCCCCGGGCGCACAGCACACATTCCTCGTTCTCCCGCATCGATAGTTCAAAAAATCGAATATAGCGACACCCCGTAAACTAATTCAAACTGCCAAATGATTCAGGGTTGCTTGCAAGCAAATTACGAGTATATTAACGTATATGGATAAACAACCTTTTTAAAGATAGAATAAAATAAATATTCAAAGTAGACAAATAATAAAGTTATTCGTGTTATATCATCATCTGCCTAGCACTATCCCAACTATATTCTGGTCGGCTTCCAGTCAAACTCGATTAATCTGAATACGTAGGTACTTTTGTATTATCAAGGTATGTCAGTCAAATATATACAGCTAGTTCTGTATATTATTTTTTCCACAGCACTGCCTATGTTTATTTCTAATGTGTGCATTATATTTTTTTATGCTTTTGACATACTTACGAGTGTGTTGTACAATAATTTTCTACTCAGCACACTCACAACATTGCTTAGAAGCAGTTGCAAGTTAGCTGCCTGCATACCCAGTAGCTTTTTTGACTGTACCTACTCACTATATCTGTGAAATAAAACTTTAGATTTCAAAGGAAATTCATCGTCTCACATGTCACATGACGATTTATAGGACTGTCAATCTAACCAACGAAAAGTTCAGGGCAACTGTATAAATAATGATACACAAATTATTGTAATAACTGTAAAAATATGCCATAAATTAACAAACAGGTAACTACGAAAAAATGTTTATAAGAGGTAAAACTAAATAATATACATACCATTAATACTATATAACTTGGTTAACAGGTCTCAGTTTTAATTGTTATTTTCAAGTTTTCGTTTGCCATACTTTTGTACCGTCAAAGTTAAATTAACATCTTTGTTTAATTTTGTTATCTGAGACGCTCGTGAAGGATTCTGAAAGAGGAAGGAACAATATGGACAAAATCTGTTTCAAAGTCAATGGAGTTAAACACAAGAGTAAGTTTATTAAAATATTTATTTTCATGGCTTATGCGGAGCTCATGTGGAGTACACGACAAGACATTCTGCAAACGTGTTGTCCTACAAACACACGATCTTAATAATCCTAGCTTAGAACATGGGATTAGGGCAGGAAAGAGTGCGTCGGGAGTCACAGGGCGATTTCCGACCACCGTAGGCATGGGCCTGCGGACGGTAAGCATTGGGAGGCTCGCCGTCCGATAAGAACCAGGCCTGGGTCGACAGCGCGCTGGGATCCACGCGCACCTCAGAGAGCTGTCAGCATGGGAGACGGGTCTCGCTAGGGCCAGTGCCTGCCGGGGTGGAGTCCTGGAACGCAAAGGGCACTAGGAGGAACACGGATGGGTTTTAGTCAGTAAGAGTCTGACACTCCCGCTTGCTTCATCCAGAGCGGGAAGAGTCATTTGATGATTTCCCACCCTTAAAAAACAAGAAAAACGGGCAGGAAAGAGTCTCCGCGGCCCAGGGGAGCCCCCCTCTAAGCCCTTTTCTTTATTTAATTATTCTTAGTGGATAGGTGATACGGAGTAGATTACGCCCGCAACTAAACCTGAAACTACGGACTTTGGGCTTAGAGAGTAGCTCCTCTAGTACGCAAAGGGAGGGACGCGGATGATTATAGTCAGTACTTGTCTGACACTCCCTTCTGCTTCACCCAGAGCGGGAGGAGTCATTTGATGATTTCCCATCCTTAAAAAAGGGCAGAAAAGTTATGATGATAATGAGTTTATAATTCTGAAAGTGGAAACCAACCAACTTGCTGAGCGCTTGCGGTTATCAAACAGAATCCATTTTTCATCGCAGGTAAAAATGCGGTTCAAAATTCCTTCATTTGTGTGCCTGTTGAGCAGTGCAAGGCACGTCTCGACGCGTACTTCGCGCTGGCGATCATTGAGTTCGTGGGGCACCCATTTGTCAAGCTTTTTTACCTTGCCAATTTGACGCAAAAGGACCAATATTGTTTTGACGCTAACGTCGAAAGCTGCTGCTAAATTCAGCCGTAGATTGTGTATCATCAGCTTCCACAATCGCCTTAAATTCGTCATTGTCGACCAAAGCCTTCGGACGACCGCGAGGTTCATTTTTCAGGTCGAAATTTCCAGAACGGAAGCGAGCAAACCAATAACAGGTGGTACGTTGGTTTGTTGTGTTAGCTCCGTAAACGTCGTTGATGTTGCGTGCCGCTTGTGCCGCGTTGCTGCCACGACGGTATCCATATTCCATAATTACTCGAATTTTTAACGTATCCATGATGACAAAAAAGATTGAAATGCGATGAAAATGTAACACTAATCAATAAACAAATGACTACTTTTGGAAAAAAAAACATGTTTTTAAAATAAAATTAATTCTAAATTAGAATTCTTAGCTAAACAAACAACAAAAAATTATTTTGATTTGAAATGGCCAGTACTGCAGAACGGCAATTTCATAGGTAAAGACCTAATATTAACCAATCATGTCAGTCAAAATGTCAGTGACTCACGTGGTTGAAAGATTTTATGCAATAGGGAATATGCATGAAAAATGTATTTATCATTATAAATTTTGTCTAAAAATATACAAAAATATAATACTTACAGTGAAAATAGAACCAAAATTACTGGAAAAACGAAGGAGATATAATTATTTTATATCTCCTTCGTTATATCTGTCCCTCTCCCGAAAACGCTGTTTTCTATGGTAGCTGTATAGGTGTCATAGACGATGACGTCAAAGTTTACATCGAACTTCTCTTTCTAATTGTAATCTTTGAAGCTTTATAACTTCATCGCTGATGAAGGTTTTTAAAAAATAATTTCATGATTGCTTACTAGTGCTAATAAGTATATAATTTGGCAAATAAAAAAATCGCATGCATATTCCCTATTCCATTGGTTAAAATTTCTCAATTTCTCCGCTCCGCTGCCTCACTCCACTGTAATGGACAGGCACCCTAAAGCTTATTTTTTTTTTTATGGAAGCCTTTTATAATTTTACAATAAGCCAATGAGAAATCTTGCCAATAGGTATCTACATAATATTGGCAGGCTTCCGTTGTAATTCAGGATTTTTTTTTTGTTAGTATTGCAAATTGACTAACCACATTTATTTTATACAAAGTTTCTGTCTGTCTACTCACTTTATAGTCGTACGTTGTAGGAGATTGGCGTCTCAAAAAGTTTATCCTATAATATTGAGTGGTCCTTTTAAATCTACTTGTCGTTGGTCCAGCAGACAGGAGAAATTAGGCGTCTCATGCGTTTTCTTTTGTAGGTCAAATGTCAGAACAAACATACTTATAGAATCACTCTTTGTCTCAGTGTATGATGTCAGTCGCATCTTGTCATGGCTTGGAGTTCACTACAGTCGAAGAAGTGGGGAATAAGAAGAAAGGCTACCACCCACTGCAGACTACGCTAGCGAGGTACAATGGTACCCAGTGCGGGTACTGTACTCCTGGATGGATAATGTCCATGTACAGGTATGGAAGCTGGATGAAATTTTATTGTCACATTAAGTTCCTCGACACAGTCCCTCCACATAGTTCCAACTAGGGTTCCGACTTATGGTTGAAACTTAGATCTGCAACAAGACAGAGGACATGGCTCAGCAAGGACAGTGCTCGCTACCATCTATGGTGGAAATAGTATTTTCATGTAAGTACTTCCAACGTGGTAGCTCTTTCTTCACAGTGACAGTAAGTGGCCAGTGTATTTACACTGCTTTGAGGTCATAGTAACACCAGTGGGAACATGCAATTTCAAAGGAATTCTGTGCATAACCATCCCGAAAACAAGGCTAAAATTACTCATTTGCTAGTTCTGGTTGTATCCATTGCTTGCCGGTAGAAATTGGCAAGGTGATAGCAATTCCGGCAGAGTGTGAAGGTCCTCTACGGCTACTAAGCTTTTTTCATCGTTTAGAAATCCTTATGAATGTCCTCCACCCCGAGGCGGGCGTAGGGGTTAGTCAGACTCGTATTTACTAAAATCAATCGGTGTTCTGTCAGTTACTGAGCTGTAACTGTCGATTTGATTGAGTCGAGTGGAGGAAGTGACTTTGAAACTAGGGGTTTCACTGTCAACTGAATTGATTTATCTTGAAATTATTATCTTCATGTTACAGTCTACTTCAAAGCAAACCAGACCTTACAATGTTGGAAATAGAGCAGTCATTAGGAAGTAACGTCTGCCGGTGTACTGGATACAGACCTATTATGGATGGTTTTAAGAAATTTGCCAATGATAGTCCAGACAAATCAGTGCTTGATATTGAAGATTTACATATTTGCAAGAAATCATGCAAAAGCTGTGATAAAAGTAACTGCAATGAAAATGAATGGTGTATGGTGGAAAAAGAAGATGTCTTTGATTATAATATGGTAAAAATTAAATTAAACGATGGTAAATTCTGGTTCAGAGTTGTGCATATCAAAGATATATTTGAAATATTTCAAGAGCAAGGAGTTGATTCCTATATGTTGTTAGCTGGGAACACAGCTAGAGGTGAGAAGAAGTTTATTTCTTTTATGGTTCAAGGTACAAACACAACCATCAAAATTATTGGAATTAAGGACAAAAACAATGCAAATAATATTTTTCTTCATAACCTAATAATAGCGTTAAAGTCTTTTAAGTATTTCTTCAATTTTTATTATGAATTTTTGCATTGCCTTGAACAAAAATTGAATAAACAAGGAAAATTATTGCTTGCAGCTGTTTAAATATATTGTCCACTATTTAGTTAGTATAATAATGAAGTGATCAATGGTTAAAGTTTCATGTAAATGTTTTCTTTGAAATTAAATGTTTTCAGGAGCCTATCCAATTGATGAATATCCTATTGTCCTCATTGATATAAATGCAGTCACTGAACTCAAAGGATACAGAATAGATCAAAATTTGATCGTAGGTGCTGCAACCACCTTGACAGAAATATTGGAAATTTTCAAAAGCATTTCAGAACAAGAGTATTTTGGGTATTTGCAGAAGTTTTATGAACATTTGAAGAAAGTTGCTCATATTCCTGTTAGGAACGTAAGTTATCTACCTTAGAATTCTATTTCAATTAAGTATTAAATAATATTTTTGGTAACTCTATTTCATGTTATTGAATGAACTTGGAATTGAATCAATAGTTTCCACAGAATGTTTACTATTGAAAATGTTAGTCCTATTATTTGGCTAGAGTCGTGAGTGTGATCGCAATTAAAGTGCTTTCCCTTGTTAACTGCCACTGCGAGTACCAAGTGCCAACACTACAACATGACTACATGGATGCAGTAGAACTACGATCGTCAAGTGTTTGTTATCGCTGTATTAAGCCCTTGACTGAAAATAATGCTTAGCATGGCTAAGAAGCATATAATTAAATAACGGTTTCCTCTCGCGGCTTTGTCCCATGGCTGATCCCATTGGAATCCATGTTACTCAGCTATAGTGTGTCGCTTGGGAAAAAAAAACTTCAAATTTGTTCTCTGAGCGTACCTATCTTTAACTATAAACAAACATACTATTTGAAGTATTTCTAATATAACTCAGGATTCAGATTTAAATGCTCATAAAATTAAATGTTTTCAGATTGGAACCATAGCTGGGAATCTGATGATTAAACACACGCACAATTCCTTTCCTTCCGACGTTTTTCTCCTTCTAGAAACTGTAGGAGCTCGGTTAACTTTAGGTTTGTTGCTGTCTATCATAATTACTGAATATTTTTATCTAAAGAATGTTTTAATGGGCTGACTTTTCAATAGTTATTTTAATTGAAGTATTAATTTGGCTCCTTGCCATTTGTCAAACCAATATTTTTATTACAAGTAAACTGAATGTTGAAAACTCGATCCCAAGCTAATAAAATTTCTCAAATATTTTCAATTTTATCCGACTTCAAAAAAGGTGGTGGTTCTCAATTCGGTTGTATTTTTTATGTTTGTTACCTCATAACTCCGTCATTTATGAATCGATTTGAAAAATTCTTGTTTTATCTGAAAGGTAAACAGGATATACTTCCCGATTGGTCCCATAGAAATTTTATCAAAGTCGGTTAGGAAGTTTGGCTTTTAAATCAAAATAGCTGCAATTTGTTTACTTGAATGACGGTTTTTGTCATCAAAATAAACGAAATTGCGTATTTTGCTTTCCAGTGGTGTTGTTAGGTGTAGGGTACAACTAAAAAGTGAAAAATAAAAAAAAATACAACCGACTTCCAAATATAAAACGTTAAAGTAAAATATAACTTTAATTTCGGAAGTCGGTGTTTTTGGTAGTTCCTTCGTATTTAGACTAAATACGACTAAGTACTAAGTCGGTTGTATTTTTTATTAAGAAAATTTTCAAACATTTCACAGCAGCCCTGTACGACCTATGCAAATCTTGATATAATCTGGTTTCAATGGCTGCCACTGCTAATAACTAAGTCATGTTTTAAACTATTTTCAGTAAGTCACAACATGCAAATGAAAATAGTGACGATGCAAGAGTTCTTGACCACCAACATGAGAGGAGTAGTCATCTTGAACATAATGCTGCCCCCCCTGAGCAACGAGTACCAAATGGAGACTTTCAAGGCATTTTTTGAAATTCTTGTTTTTATTCATTTGAATTTTAGAAGAACTTTACATTTTTAACTAATCATTCAAAAGTTTATGGAAATTGCATATCAGGATTCTTTAGACTCCTTCAGATTATTTTGGTCACAGATTAAAATTAAATGATATGTCATGTTTCTCATGCAAAAGAGGAAACATTTCATTTCTAGAAGCGATCTTAATGTTCATAATAATTCATTTTTTTACGTCTTACTAATAGCACAGTTAAATTAACCAAAATGGGATCAACTTTTGTTTCCAGGTAATGCCAAGAAGTACAAGTGCTCACGCGATAGTAAACGCAGGTTTTCTGTATCAACTGTCCAATAATTGTACAGTTCTAACCTCCAGGATAGTTTTTGGAGGCCTTTCTCCATCATTCACCAGAGCGTACAAGACTGAACAGTACTTGGCTGACAAGCAACTCTTTCAGAATGAAACTCTAAAATCAGCTTTGGAAATTTTAGAAAATGAAATGGTAGTAATAGATGACCCACCAGAAGCCAGTGTTGAGTTTAGGCAAAAATTGGCGCTTGGTTTGTTTTATAAGGTACGGAAAAAGTTAAATGTATCTGTTGATATTTTATTCCAATGTAAATGAAATTGTCTCCTTCGTGCGACGACATGTCAAGCAACAGAAGTTCATTACCAGTAACTGTTGAACTGAAAATCGAAATATTGTTGTCAGCTTATACAGAAAATAAAGAGATTGGGAGCAAGTGCACTTCGATCAAACAATACATTTATCTTTTCAGGGTCTGTTGTCATTGTGTCCTGAGAATTTACTCAACACTCGCTACAAAACAGGTTCTATCAAGCTTCATGAAACGCGACCATTGTCGAAAAGCAGCCAGTGTTATGAGACTGATCCCTCAAAGTATCCTTTGAATCAGCCTGTACAGAAAGTTGAAGCATTGGTAAGATATCCAGAGCAGAACAGTGGCAGAACTATAGTAATAAGAATAAGGTTGATAGAACAGGCAAATTGTTACTACCCGCGGTTGATGGCAAATAGTCTGGTCACTTATTCAAATCATGAGACTTTGGTGTTTCGACTTGCAAGCAATTTGCATGCAAATTTACATTTTGGTGCATGATCGAGCATTGATCATCATGTACCCAGGTGCCAGCAATATATTGAAACTTAAATGCGAGCTCGTTGCAGGTAGAAATGTGGCCTTACACATAACTGGCATAAAGTAGTTATATTTCCGTCCAACCTATTGGAGTTGCAGGGTGTAGTGTCATGAGGAAGCTACCTGCCCGTTACCTCAACGCATCTCAGAGGGTCATGGCCATCTGGCTGGCCCGGGGATACCGCAAGTTCTCTGGCGAGGCGGCGAGCCTCCTTGCCGGACTGCCGTCATGAGATCTGGAGGCGAGAGCCCTCGCACACATTTACGAGTGGCGCATGGAGGCGTAACGCCAGGGCGAGAATCCTCTGCCGCGGCAAATCTCAGCAAGACGGAGGGAGCTTCGGCAGGATCTCATGGCGGTATGGAGACAGCGACTGTCGATAAGTCCCTTCTTTGAGGTGTGGCTGGAGCGGCGCCATGGCGTCCTCACCTTCCGCCTGACACAGGTACTCACCGGACACGGTTGTTTCGGGAGATACCTGTTTCAGATTCGGCGAGAGGACTCGCCCGAGTGTCAACACTGTGAGAGTCACCCGGAAGACACGGTGGAGCATACGGTGGAGGTCTGCCCGGTTTGGACGGAGCACTGCAGGTCCTCGTCGAGGCGATCGGTGGCGGCGACCTCTCGCGACGGGCCCTGGTTCAATATATGGTCCGGAGCGAGGAGGCATGGGAAGCGGTAACCTCCTTCTGCGAAGAAGGTTACCGCCGGAGGAGCCGAACGTATGAGAGAGAGGGAAACCTCACGCCCCAGCCGCCGCAACAGAAGAAGACGCCCCAGGCGTCGGGAGTCGCAGGACGATTCCTGGCCGCCGTAGGCGCGGGCTTGCCTACGGCGAGCATTGTGTGGCTAGCCGTCTGATCAGAACCAGGCCCGGGTCGGCGGCGCGCTGCGATTCCCGCGTGCATCAAAGAGATGTCAGCACGAAAAACGGGGCTCGCTAGGGCAGGTGCCTGCTGGGGCTGCGGAATCTGTTCGAAAGAGGTACCGCAGCTCTGGAACGCAAAGGGCACTAGGAGGAACACGGATGGGTTTTAGTCAGTAAGAGTCTGACACTCCCTTCTGCTCCACCCAGAGCGGGAGGAGTCATTTGATGATTTACCATCCTTAAAAAAAAAAGGTGTTGTGTCATTAGACTGATAAAATTATTGCTTCAAAATCAGTATCTTTGTGATTTCAGATTCAATGCTCAGGGGAAGCATTTTATTCTGATGATTTACCAGCACAGCCGTACGAAGTCTTTGCGGCGTTTGCGCTTTGTACTGTTGGAACCGGGAATATAGTTTCTATAAACCCAACAAACAAAATAGTTATTACATATTTTTCATCAGTTTAGTTCTTAAGAAAGTTTAATAAATTATTTAAAGAGAGTTCAAGGATAATTCTTTTAAAAATTGACATTTTTGTTTCCATTTATATCCGCAGAGCCAACCGGGTGTGATAGCATTTTACTCTGCAAAAGACATACCAGGTAACAATTCGTTTACTCCAACGGATGGTGAAAAATTTCTTGTGGATGAAGAAGTATTATGCAATGGTAAGGTTAAGTATTTTAACCAACCTTACGGAATCATTGTGGCAGAGACTCAAAACATTGCAGAAAAGGCAGCAAAAATGATTGAAGTTGTATATAAGAATATTACTAAACCAGTACTGGATATTAAAGAAGCTGTCAAAGATCCCAGCAGAGTTACATTTTATGAATCAGTTGATGCTTCTGATATTGGCAAAGATGTTACAAAAGTGATCAAAGGAGGTAATACGATGTACAGTCAATATCATTTTCCAATGGAGAATATTGTATGTGTTATTCATCCTACAGAAGAAGGTATGAAGGTGTACACGGCTTCGCATTGGATAGATGGTGTTCAAGTTGTAATGTCAAGGGCTTTGAATATAGACCAAAATTGGTGAGTATGGGATGCTCGAAAATTCATAATAAATAATTTCTGTTGTGCAAAATAATCAGCAAGTTATAATTTAGGTACTCAAAATATATTGTCATTTACAGCATAGATGTTTACGTCCGACGCGTCGGTGGCTCTTACGGCATGAAAATAACTCGCAACATACAATCAGCAGTCGCTTGTGGTCTCGTTGTCCAAAAATTGAACCGACCATGCAGATTAATTCAACCATTGTCTACCACTACCAGAGCAGTTGGGAAGAAGCTCCCTAGCACTACTAATTTTGAAGTAAAGTTTAGTCGTAATATTTTTACTGGACTCTTTTATGTTATTAAACCTTGATTATTTATTCAATAGTAATAAAAAATCAATATAGATACGAGTATGTCCTACTAATATTATAAATGCGAAACTTTGTGAGCACGGATGTTTTTTACTCTTTCACGGCATAGAGGTAGATTATAGTCTGGAATGGTGGTGTAGTGGTAGTGTCGTAGGATATATATATATCCCGGGAGTAGGTTCCTTAGGGATAACGCGGGTGAAGGCCTTAGCATTAGCTTGTTGCACATAATTGCCAGATGTTTCTTGTGAACGAGCAATGGGATTTGCATGGGACTGTTGCGGGTTTTCTCACCCCGAACAGAGATACTAGAAAAACACCGAATCTGACTGCCGCTTACCCAGGTGCAGGACAACCATGAAAATTTCACGCGATAGGTATCAGAGTACATGGTGTTCATTTTGGCAGGTTGGTGTCAATAATGACGGAATCATACAATACTTGAACTACGATTTGTATCAAGACAACGGTCATGCAAGCAATATGGTTTTCAGTTCGTTAGTCTTAAATGCATACTTTAACTGTTACGATAAATCGAGATGGAAATTCAACTGTTACAATGCAATTACTGATACTCTTAAAAATGATTGGTTGAGAGCACCTGGTAAGATTTAATATTATTTGTAATTAAATGTTTTTGAATGTCATGGTATAAAAAAATATTAATTACTTTTAAAATACAGCAAAAAAATCTTTTGAATGCTTAAATACACTAAAAATAAAATCTCTTAACTAAATAAAAATAAATTCCGCATAGCTGTTGACTGAAAGTGTGCCCAATTACTGCAGGCATTGAATAAAGAGTATTCTATTCATTCAGTTAAACATTATATCACCAGGTGCCGTAGATGGCGTTGGTCAAATTGAACTATTGATGGAGCAAATTGCCTATGAATTATCACTAGACCCAATTCAAGTTCGTTTGAACAACTTAGACAAAGATAGATTCAAAGCTGTGGAAGAAATGTTAAACACAATAAAAACAAAATCAAACTACGATGAAAGAAGATTAGCTGTGAATCAGTATAATATAGAAAATCGATGGAAGAAACGAGGGCTCAGATTTGCTCCTTTAAGATGGACAACCGAACCCGTAGGTACCTTGAATGTTATCATATCAGTGTACCGTGGCGATGGAACTGTAGTTATCACACACGGAGGAATTGAGATGGGACAAGGTTTGAACACAAAAGCCATACAAATCTGCGCCTACTATTTAAACATCCCCATGGAAAAAATCAAAGTGAAAGCTACTAATACTGTAGTGGCACCAAACAGCGTTGAAACAGCTGGAAGCCTTGGATCACAGAACGTTGGTTTAGGGGTTAGTAGATGCTGTGAAATACTTCTGAAGAGACTTGAACCTATAAGAGATCAGATGCCAGGTGCAACTTGGGAAGAAATCGTTGCTACGGCATATGCTTCATATGTAGATTTACAAGCACAAAGTTTCGTTTCTCTAGCAGATGTTTCGCAGTACAATTATGATGTTTTTGGAGTGTCATTGGCTGAAGTGGAAGTTGATGTACTGACTGGAGAGTCGGAGATATTGAGAGTAGATGTTATGGAAGATGTTGGCAGAAGCGTCAGTCCAGCAGTTGATGTTGGCCAGGTTTGTGATGTTTTTTATTCATTTCTACGTGTCTTGTAGACGGCGGTCCGCACCGCGACCGTAACTGGAGACCGAGACCAGAGACAGAAACTAGAAGCCCCGACCGGTACTTGTCCTTAAAGTTTGGTAGGGCGCCAGTCGGATAGTGAGATCGAGACCGTCGCGTCTCTGACTCCAGTCTCAGTCGCTCGGCGCAAACCACCTATGCCACCTTAAAGCCAAACATGTAGGTAATTTTTTTATGGAAGCCACAATTTTTATTGTTTTTAAAGGTGGAAGGAGCATTCATCATGGGTCTTGGTTACTGGACTTGTGAGAAGCTCGTTTACGACAGCAATACAGGAGAATTGCTGACCAACCGGACGTGGAACTATGCCGTTCCAATGAACACCGATATTCCTCAAGATTTTAGGGTTTATTTCAGAAATAATTCCTCTAGTTTTGATGCACTTCAAGGAGCTAAAGGTGAATATTGTTATGATGATTTTCTTAATCGATACTCTTGCGCCATCCCATCTTCCTAGTTCATCGTGTTGTGCTGGCGCTGCCGCTGCGGCTGTGGAAAACCTCAAGTGGCGTAAATATAGTAACCTTTTTGGTAACCTCGGGCTGTGGCGCCCTTGTGCTCACAGCCTTTTCAAAGATATTTCGAAACGGCTGGTTGACACTTCCCGTGATCCAAGAGCTGGTTTTTAGTTTGGGCAGATATTAAGCGTTGCCATTCAACGTGGCAATGCCGCCAGTCTCTTGGGCACATTACCAGCTGACAGCGTTGAGGACGAATTGTTTGATGCTATGTTTTAGTTTGTTTTTAGTTTAGTGTATTTGTTAATTTTAGTTTTTATATAGAAAATGAAAGCAAATATTATTTTTCAAAACGGAAAACTTTAAAAGTAAATAAATCGATACTATTTTTAATATTACGATTTCTAAACTATTAAATTATTATTCAGTTTTAGGCTTCAGTTCTTTGATGTAAACAAAGCATGGTGTATAATCCTAAACTATGTAGATTACTTACGTTTTTTCAGCTGTAGGCGAGCCACCAATGTGCATGTCAGTAGTTGTGGCTCTCGCAATCAGGGAAGCAATATCACAAGCTAGATTGGAATCAGGGATACCTACTACTGAATGGTTTAGCATAGGTAATATTAATTTTATAATTTTAGCTCTATTTTTAAAAGCATTTAGTACTAAGTAATTGTTTCACTAGCATGAGGTAATACAAGTATTTATAGTAGTATTTATTAGAATTAGCCAGCTACCAGCCAATACACAAACTGCAAGTGTCATACGAAAATTGAACGTGCATATTGATCCGCTTGAAACCATTGCTTTTCAACAATATGTAGAAGATATTAGAAGTACAGGTCTGTGGAGGAGTTCGTGGCTAGATAATAACAGCCGCACGGGTCGATCTTCAAGGTTAAGCAACGGTTGCCAAGGTTGGTCTGTGGATGGGTGACCATCTTAACATACCGAGTTTCCTCCGTGCCTCGGAAAGCACGTTAAGCCGATGGTCCCGGCTGTCATTCGTAGATCTTTGGCAGTCGTTACGGATAGTCAGAAGCCAGTTAATCTGACTCCAGTCTTGAAGTACCGTGTTTCCCAGTTAATGGGTTGTGTAGGTCTGGTAGGCAGCCGCTCCACGTAAAATACTGGTATTCAGATAAATCTGGCTTGACTGGAAGCCGACCCCAATATAGTTGGAAAAAGGCTAGGCCGATGATTAGAAGTACAGGTCTGTGGAGAATCGTATGTTGCAATATTTCTATTTGTCTTTTGCAGATGGTCCATCAACAGTGGAAGTAATTGGTTTGTCAACAGAAACCAAAATAGCGGATTTTAAGTTCAACTGAAGGCTTTTTAGGATAATAATTATTTTTTACAATTCAATACAATTATTTTGATTAAGTTTCAATTTTACAATTATTTCAAATCCTTACTAAATAAGTACCTATCATTTAATACCAAAACTTTGGCTAAGCAGTTTACTAACTAGTTGGAAAAGCACACGGCCTTTCTGGCCAGAAGCAATAGCTAAGCCTAAGTACATTATTTTTAACCGACTTCACTTTGATAGAGTTGGTATCAATTAAATAAAAAAAAAACACAGGCGAAATTACAAGCTTTGTAATCGCGCTTTTCAGTTCTTTATCAACGATAGAACATAGCTACGGAAAATTTATCGTTGGCGAAAACGATCTTTGCAAGGACTTGTTTATAATAAACTATACCAGTTTGTTTCATTGTCACAAGAAGATTCTGCAAGAATCTGCAACCTGCAGTGGGACAGTACGGGCCTATAAATAAATTTAATGCAACAACTTAATAAAATTCTGACCTGTTTCTATTGTTATTTTTATTATAATGGACGGATGAAATAAAGTAACACTGCGCCTGATACAATTATTTCAATTAAGCTCATTTAAAAGATTAACCTAAGGAATATATTTGAATACCACCGGCGATCAAAGAATTCAGTTCATTGACGCATCAACGAACTGATTTCTATCAACGATGAACACAAATAAAATACAAAAATAAATATATTATTTGCTAAAACAACAATCGTTATAAACCAACCTTTATTCTGCGCGCCTCACTTAAAAATTACAAGCAATCCTGCAATTCCACACGTTTGCATGTTATTTTTTTTCAGGCGCTATCGCCCGTATAGTGGTTTTTCGCTTTGTGAGTCTGACTGAAGCTAATCATGTGTTCCTGTGGCAAACACTGCCATGCAAACAGGTTAATACTTTATTCACGGCCTTTTAATATTTCCAAGTTTGCATGCAGTTTATAGATTTTGAAAAGAGAAAAAAAAATCACTGAAAATTCAACAATGACAGCAATAGCTAAGCTGTTCAATTTTTTTTTTTTCGCTTAGTTTAGTAAAGAACTTGTAGACACTGAATATTTCTTATTAGTTCCCTAGATTTCTGCTAGCCACAATATAAAACAAAACTTACTCAATAATAATTATCCACCGTATAAAGAATGGCAATGGCGAGTATCTACAATTCTAAATATTGCAAACAATAACATTTCCTATGCGTAATTATTTCATGCAGCTTTGTGTATTAGCAGTAGTTGTGATAATTGAGAGTTTCTAAAATTACTATCACAGGCGTTTGCAGTGTATAGCGTCTAAGCTTAGTATGCAGCTCGTCAGCGTTTACTTAAACATTCTAATTCATCGATCATCACTTGGGTTTCTGTACCATTCCCCCCCCGTATTTCCAAAACTACTGAGCCTAAAATTTTGTAAAAAATGCAGATAATACCTATTAAAACCTATTAAAAGTTAAAATGAGTATGTGTATGTAAAAATGAAATTGGTTCGGAACCCTTTGCTCGTGAGTTCGAATCGCACTTGGCCAGTTTTTTATTTAAAGAACGATGTCCTATCTGACCTCTTAAACCCAGTTACTAAGGTATAATTAATTGTCAGAATTTCTGGATTCAGATAACACCAAATGACTGCCGAATTGGTCCCGGAAAAATATCGGACCGGGAAAAGTCACTTAATTAAGTACTGGAAATATTCTCTCAAAATTAAAACATAAATGTTTTTGACTATCATAAATACCTTATAAAAAACTTTAAATGACATGAAATAACAACTTTATGGCACTATAAAATATAACTGAAAATTGATTGCATTGTCTTTGCAAGCAAGAAGTGTTTTATTCAGGCTGCGGACCTGTGGATGATTTTATTAAGAACTGGCTTTTGCCTACGATATATATATAATTTCTTTTTTTTTATGTAGGTAGGTAATCTGGTAAATTTCTTGCTTTAGTCATTGCCATATTCTGCCTATTTCTTTTTTTTTAAGTTTTCATTTAATTTATTTGTATTTTCAATAGTTATGTGCTTTTGTGTGTTGTGTTTCTTTTCTTGTTCCTAATAAATGTTTTATCTATCTTATCTTATCTGCGACTTCGTTTGCGCATATTCCGTTTTTCCCGTGACCGTAAAAATAGGGTATTTTACAAAAAAAAAAAATTAGTACGTCTGATAGATTTTCAAAAAATATTCGACACGTATTTTTTCTTTTTTCACGTAAACTTAAAATGAAGGAGATACAGCGAGTTGAAGACACGCGTGACGTCATCTGGCTTGGTAAATTTGGTACATTTTACCAAGCCATATGACGTCAAGCGTGTCTTCAACTCTATGTATCCTCTTTATTATTTGTTTACGTGAAAAAAGAAAAAATACGTGTCCAATATTTTTTGAAAATCTATCAGACGTACTAATTAGATTTTTCCTCCTCAAGGGAGACATGCAAAGTTCCAGCTTCCTTCGACCAGTAGTTTCGGCTGTGCGTTGTCTTCCAGTCACTCACTCAAGGGCTTAGTAACGAAAGAAATTTATATATTAGAATTGCGAAAGCTTAACACGCTTGACTTATAAGAAAAGTCTTGACGATACCGTTTTTAGCCGTGGGATCTTGTTGATATTCAAATTAATTTGTTTCAATAGTAACAAAAATTACCTGACCTCTATACCCTATCACTTAACGTGAAACCTCAAAAAACTAAAACCAATGAAAGTTACAAAAAATGCTGTAAATCGTCGCCGCCTACCCACACCACATTTACTATCCAACCCTTATTGAATAAAACATATTTTTTCACTACAAACATATTTCTGCATATTTTTCATAATTCATGTATGGTAATATCGATGGCGTAGTGTGAGAGTTTTGAGCCTACACAGTTCTTAAGTTCAAAACAATGTAATTTGGTGGTAGACTGACTACGGTGAACTTAAAGATCATGTTGGAGTAGAACAACTCTCCAGGGAAAAGGACGAAAAGTTGCATCTATTAGTGAGTATCTATGAATCTATTATAATCATCTCCAAGTGTCGTCACATGGACGGGTCACCGTTGGTGACAGCACATATTTCAAATTAACGTATTTTACTATTTTATTTTATTTACTTTGGGCAGAGATTAAGCATTGCCATTCAACGTGGCAATGCCGCCAGTCTCTTGGGCACATTACCAGCTGACAGCGTTGAGGACGAATTGGTCGAACTTTAAAAGTAAATAAATCGATACTATTTTTAATATTACGATGCTATTAGATACTATATTTTAGTTTGTTTTTAGTTATTATATAGAACATGTAAAAACATTCATGAATCACGCGTTAAGGTAAAGATTTATTACTTTACAAAAAAAACACGTTTTTGAATTGATTGGTTTTCAAATTACTTCTGCATATCACCTATTTGCAGTCCCAAAATTATTAGAACAATTATTATTTAAACAATCTAAATGGCCAGACCACCTGCCTTCAAAGAAACATAAAAAAACACTGCAGCTTCTACAATTGAAAGTCTTTTAAACCCACTTGATCCCAACAATAACGAAAGAGTCGCAATAAAAAGAGGTCGATTAATTACTTTTTCCAAAAGCAATTGCTTTTTTATAAAACACTGCTACTTGGAGCAAGTTTTGTGTTACTTTTTCAATAAAATGAACATCAAAGGAAACGAATCCTCTGGTTTTATTTTTTCTTTTCCCCTATTACTCGTGTAGAAAATTACGTCCTTTAGTTTCATGGATTAATTTCAATCCTGGAATTATTTGGTTCCACTTTTATGTCTTGAGAGAATACTAGTATTCAGAGTAATAATTTGACTAATTTTAATTAATATTCGCAATCTGTCAAAATAGACTCAATTTCCAAACATTTTTGACATAATTTGCGACTGACATGCGATGCAAAAGTTGCTTAAAAATTAGTACGAGTAGAATAGGGTAGTGGACTAAAAAAAATTAATTACTCCGTCAGATAGATTTCTAAAAACTAGCCCACACGTTTTTTTTTCCTCTGTTACGTAAGCCATAATTCTCAATACGTCACGCTGTGGTATAATTTTTAGTGCGTTCTGACATCATGAGCCCCCACTCCCGAGTTTATGCATTTTATCTTAGTCATTGATATACAAAAACAAAAAATACGTGTCTGTTATTTTTCAATACTCTAACTGACAGACTAAATAGATTTGCAATTATTGACGGTGGAAACTAGCCTATTGGCACTATGGAATCCATTCAAACTAGATAAGTGACATTCTGTCAGCTGTAACGTGGCAAAGGCGATAGTTAATAAATGTGTAAATTCTGTCAAAATATCACGTTATATAGCACTTCGACTAATAGAAAGGGATGGGATAAGACGATCGTACTCGCTAATAGAAAGGGATGGGATAAGATTACTGTCATATTTCCGAAGTACCCCCTAATAATTTAGGCTACATTTGCATAAATTATTTGGGAGGAGTAGAGCATCTTTTAAGAGGAGACTGGCATTTGTTTTACAATATGTACTTACAATGTAATTTTGAAATATTCGTTTTTTTTATGGATTATTACAGTAGTGTAATAATTCGTAAAAAAAAAGTTGTAGTTGTACACTAGTTTTTATAAGCGTTTTTCCTGTGCTTGTTGTGAGGTGTACAATAAAGTGTATAATAATAATAATACTATAAAAATACGCTGGCAACTCTGACTGTCATAGTAAATTTTATTTCGTGCTCCCAATTTTGTGTTAAATAAAATCAGTTTTTAGTTATATTTATTTACCTTTGTTATAATAGAAACACTCTACAACAAAAACAAACCATTAGAAACTTAAAATCAACAAAAACTCAATAAAAATCATGGAAAAAGAAGCAAATATTTACGACCGACAGATGACACATGTCACTCAAGAAATTATAAAATAGAAATTCCAATAATGACCGAAATAAAAGGAACATAAATGATGATCACAAGAGCAGCAGCGCAACGTGCACGCCCAACACCTCCGGACCCGTCGCTGAGCTCCGCCTCGTCGCCGCCGAACTTTGGATTACCAGTGTCGCCGGCGGTTGCAGTTGCGTCGAGCTCCAGCGACGAGTATTTCTCTCCGCCGACGTCGCCAACACCTGTACGTCGGCAGGGGAGAGGCCGGCCACCGAGGGGCTTGGGACCTAGGGGCCAACCAGCCCCGAGCCGGGTCCCCGCTGCCGGTGGTTGTGTGCAGCGCATAAGATGGAGTCAATCCATGAACGAGAACGTTATGCGCGCATACTATGGGTCTACAGAGGGGGGAACTAACCTTACTGCGTACCGTGTCAGGATGCTGTCTCTGTTTCAGGACCTGGAACCAACCGTGAACGTCTCGGCCCAACGATTGTCGGATCAGGTGCGGGTTATCCAACGTAATCACAGGTTGGACGATGCTGCACTTGATAGGCTGCGCTCAGAGGTACTGAGCAACTTTATCATCTCAACTCCGACACAGGCCGCGGTTCAGGCGCCAGCTAGTGGCGCAAACATACCGCGGCCCAACAACGTCAGTGATGAGGTAGATGTTAGGGTTGTCACGGTAAGTAGCCAGTGCAACGATAGACTGAGGAGCGCACTGGAGGATGCGCTTCGGGAGTATAGATCAATTCCGACCGAACTTAGGCCCCGTTTACCACGGTTACCCATGCACAAAAAAAATAGGGCGCTGGTGTGTGCCCTGGACTCGCTGCTACAGAACATCTTTGAAAGCAGCGAGAGCCTCCTTGATACGCACTCAATCCTGTATTGCGGGGCTGTTGCGGCATGTCGTTTAGCAAATATTACTACTACTAGTGATGAAGCTATTCGACCAAAACCTGCTGTACCAGCCTGGCAGTGCAGGATCGAGCGGCGGATCGATGAGGCTAGGGCACTCATCGGCAAACTATACTGCTTCAGGGAGGGTAACACACGACCACGCGTGATGCGCTTTGTGAGACGGGCGTTTTCGGGGACTGGTATCAGCCCTCGAGATTACACGTCCCGTGTCACGGAGCGCATTGACTTCCTGAAGCAGAAAGTTTATGCATGGGCGAACCGTATTCGGCGGTATAAGCGGCGGGTTGATCGATACTCACAGAATCGCATGTTCCAAAGCGATGAGAGGTGGGTATATAGAGCTTGGGAGCGACCTGAACAAAGTGTGACGGATGTGTGCCGCCCGGATGATATCGCCACGAATACATTCTGGCAAAGCATCTGGTCGGTGCCCGTCTGTCATACCGAGGATGGCTGGATGCGCGAT
Organism: Lacanobia oleracea; assembly: GCA_950371165.1. Lineage (NCBI taxonomy): Eukaryota > Metazoa > Arthropoda > Insecta > Lepidoptera > Noctuidae > Lacanobia > Lacanobia oleracea. The sequence continues at coordinate 23,658,414 of OX493396.1, forward strand.
GTCGAGCGCGTGTGTGATGCTATGCCACAAATGGAAAAAATTATCATCTCCCCATTAGATGTAGCCAAAGCAGTCCGTCCGTTACCGAACTGGAAATCTCCAGGACCGGACGGACTGCATAACTTCTGGCTCAAATGGTATAGCAGCTCACACGCGCTCCTGGCAACTCAATTCCAGTCATCCTTAGAGTCTGGGTCGCTACCACAGTTTCTAACAACTGGCGTTACCCACCTGCTCCATAAGACCGGTAGTCCCGCGGAACCCAAAAACTATAGACCAATTACTTGTTTGTCGACGGTCTATAAACTTCTTACATCCATTCTGAGAGTGAAGATCAATGAACACATTGAGACTAATTCAATTATGTCCACCTCTCAGAATGGATGTAGGAAGGGGTCCCGCGGCACTAAGGAGCTTCTCCTCATAGACATGGCTATAAGCCAACAGGTCCGTCGATCCCGCAAGGATCTGTCGACATGTTGGATAGACTACAAGAAGGCCTACGACTCTGTGCCACATACATGGCTCATGAGGGTGTTGGAGTTGTACAAAATAGATGCAACTCTACGCACCTTTCTTGAGTCATGTATGAGGCAATGGAAAACAGTCCTTCGCTATCCAGGATGTCGACCAATTCAGGGGGACGATGAGCCTGTGTGGATTAAACGGGGAATATTTCAGGGCGACAGTTTGAGTCCGCTTTGGTTTTGCTTAGCTCTGAATCCTCTAAGCACATTGCTGGAGGGTTCAGGTCTAGGCTATCGGTTGAGAAGAGGTGGTCAGGCCATATCTCACCTTCTTTACATGGATGATCTGAAACTCTTTGCCCCCAACAATTCGCGACTGATGGAGCTACTGAAGTTGACTGAAACCTTCAGTAGTGCCATCAGGATGGAATTTGGTGTGGACAAATGTGCAGTCATGCATGTAAAGAAAGGGGAGATTATGGAATCTGAGAGAATTCAACTCTCGGATTCCATACAGGTTAGATCACTCAGCTCGACCGAAACCTATAAGTATTTGGGTATATCGGAAGCGTTGGGCATTAATGTTACTGACATGAAGCAATCGTTGAAGGAACGCTTCTTTGGCCGCCTGAAAAAGGTTTTGAATAGCCTTTTGTCGGGCGGAAATAAGGTGCGCGCCTTCAACGGTTGGGTCATGCCGGTATTAATGTACTCTTTCGGCATACTCAAATGGACTCAAACTGAGCTTGACGCCCTGGATAGGAGAGTACGTACACTGCTGACCGCAAACCGGATGCATCACCCACGATGATCGGTGATGAGACTGTACATTCCGCGGAAGTGTGGAGGTCGAGGCTTTTTAAACGCCAAGATTCTCCACAACCGCGAGATGTGCAGTCTCAGAGAATATTTCCTCACAGCTGATGTGGGTATGCACCGAGATGTGGTCGCAGTGGACAAGGGTCTCACCCCGTTGTCCATGGCTAAGGAGAACTGGCGCAAACCTGTGATACTTACCACGGATGGCCGCAAGGAGGTATGGAAAGGCAAGGAGCTTCACGGGCGCTTCTATTGGGCTCCTCATGGGTCTGATGTAGATTTTTCAGCGTCCGTGGCCTGGCTACGTTTCAGTGATCTCTTCGGGGAAACTGAAGGTTTTGTCTGTGCGATTATGGATGAAGTTATCTTGACGAATAACTACCGGAGGCATATTATGAAGGATGGGACGGTGGACGTGTGTCGGGCATGCCACCGTCCGGGTGAGTCCATCAGACATATTATCTCTGGTTGTTCTCGGCTGGCTTACGGCGAGTACTTGCACAGGCACAACCAAGTGGCCAGGATTATCCATCAGCAACTTGCTTTGAAATATAAACTTGTGGATTCTGAGGTACCGTATTACAAGTATGTGCCCGACCCAGTTCTCGAAAATGACCATGTCACGTTGTACTGGGATCGGTCTATCATCACTGATAGGACTATTGTTGCCAATAAGCCTGACATAGTGGTGATAGACCGATTAGCGCGCTGCACAATGATAATTGATGTTACCATCCCGCATGACGAGAACCTCGTGAAGGCCGAGAAAGAGAAACAAATCAAGTATCTCGACTTAGCGCACGAGGTTGTCGACATGTGGAATGTGGACTCAGCTATCATTGTGCCGATAGTCATTACGGCCAATGGCCTGATGGCCAAAAGCTTCGACGAACATCTGTCGAAGCTGGCGTTACGCGGTTGGGTAAAGGGCCTGATACAGAAGGCAGTACTCCTCGATACGGCTCGTATTGTGAGGAGGTTCCTTTCTCTGGAGCCCTAACCACCGGTAGCTTGGACCCTGCTCCCGACACCGGCGGACTACTACTTTTATATTTTTAAATTTATTTTTTATGGTTTTTTAGAGATATATTTAAAAATATACTTTGTATGTAAATAAGAAAAAATAAACGAAATAATACTATTGGCATGTGAATGCCCCAGGAGCCCCAGGTATTTTTTTTTTTTGTAGTCTCAAATAATTTTTCGCTTTTGAGGTTGGTACCAACATAAGCTCTATCTCTATGTCATTACATTTGGTATACAATAAACATGTTTTGGAATTTCATTATTATTCTGTGAACAATCAATAGATCGGTTAGTCTTAGTACTACGAAAGTATATAAAATTCTGTTGGTACTCTTTAGCCCAATAAAACTAGAAGTTGATTTTAACAAGTATTTTATTTAGATATTTACAAAGACTCTCAGGCAATATTTCGTTGTAAAAAAATTGCAGCAAGCATTAACTCACTAAATTGTATATTCAATCAATAAACGATGGGTTTTGTGTCCCAAACAATCATACATCTCAATATCGATCACAGATTAAAATGGTTAAATACAAATTCAAAAACCCAAAGTCCTTTGCTTCGAGTATTTAAAAAAATATAAGTTGGTTAAAAAAAAATCAAAATTTTGAACACAATTTGGAACGCGAGGTCGGTTTAGTGATGTCCGTAGTATCCAAGTCCGCCGTATCCGCCGAGGCCGTGACCGCCGTATCCGAGCCCGTGTGCGCCGTATCCGCCGTATCCTCCGTAGGCGACCTGGTTAGCGTAGCTGACCGCGGGGGCGCTGTAGTAACCGCCATGACCGTAGCCTGGAGACAAACATTCTTGGTTAATCGTCTAGATACTTTACATTTAAATAATTTGTGTTGCTTAGACATGGCCAGAACTGTCAAAACCATTTTACCTATACATTAACGGCGTCTTTACAAAACAACTTTTTATTGCTGTATTTTAGAACTTAATGTTTTTCGGTATCTTTACCAGTTAGGAAGAACTGTTCGTTACAGAGATTTATTAAAGTAAACTAATGGCCATAGTCCCAAGTCACTTCCTCCAATTCGACAACACCTCGAATCGTCAAATTGATATTGACACGAATAACGTTTTTCACATACATTTTATTCCTTTTTTGTGTCATGTACTGGCATAAGAGTCTAAAGTTACTAATAAACACAGGTTTTTAATATATTCCACAAATCTTCCTCATTTTATAAACACCGGTACTAAACTTCAACAGAAACTGAAGCAAACCCCGCTAATAAGGCAACAGACTAATTAGCAATACATTGCTCTCGACGAACAAACTTCCAACACATGCTGTTGCAGAACTACGAGTAACTCTCACGTTACAAAAGCGGAACAACGGCTTACTAAAAACATGTTATAGATAGCTGTTGATATAATTGTTGTCAAGAACAATACTGGCATTGTACTTGAGATAAAAATCGCCATTATTTTAAAACAATTTTACAGTTGATTCGCTTTCCCACGGTTTTAGGGTTACGCTGTTAGATAATAATTGCAACAATTATAATTTTGTTGTTTTTTGTTTGTCTTACGCTTTTACTTTGTATATGTTATGTATGATGAAAAAATACTGAATGATCTTCATTTGATTCCCTGCCAGACAATGTCTCCTGACAACTTGGCGGTTTTAAGTCAAGAGTGAGTAGGTTACTTCTAGGCAAGCGGGCTGACTCTTGCCTAGAAGTACCTTATCACTTCCTACAGTCCGCCACTATAGCTTACCATGTTGTGCAGTGGTAATACAAAAATTAAACCATGAAAAAAGTGGATCGAAATGATCGACACTTAAGTACGCTTCACGCTTTTATATGATAGTTTCAATATGCATGTTTAGGTATTTCTATAGAACCAAAATCTAGCAAGATCAAACTTTCAACTTACCAAGACCGCCGCCGTAGCCGCTAAGGCCGCTGTATCCGCCAAGGCCGCTGTATCCGCCGTATCCGCCGTAGCCTCCATAGCCTCCGTATCCGCCGCCGTGCGCCGTGGTGTACGCAACCTTGCTGACCGCTACGGGTGCGGCTGGAGACAAAGCAATTGATGGATGAGATATGATTCATTATAAGGGAGAAATTAGTGCTCCAACAAATAAAGAATAAAATACAGAATGAAAACACACATCGAAGGCAAACATCGTGAGGAAACCAGCATGTCCTAGAACCAAAAATTCGAAGACATGTGACATCTACCAACCCGCACTGGGCCCGCGTGATGGATTACGGCCCACTCCCTCTCACCGAGAGGAGGCCTGTGTCCCAGCAGTGGGTACATTATAGGCTGATTATGCTTATAGAGCTCCAACAAGGTAGATTTGATTGAGACCTGATTGAGCCCGGGTGAGCGAGAGTCGTAATGCCAAAATATAAGGGCTTGACAGCGTTTATCAATCCCGTACATTTTTAACGTTTTGGCAATCGCCTTCGCCACGCTACTACTGACAGAGTGATACTTGTCTAAGTTGTCTATAGCCTCTGGTGGAGACCGCGGGAATACGTTGGATGCAAGATGTGCCTTTGCATTGGATGTCTTTCGACTTAAGTGATGATAATTAGAAATATGACCCAAGTCTTACAGATTTGTACGTCTACTTTTCTTTTTAAAATCATTTTTCAAAAGATATAGAAATTGCTAAAAATAAAACAGAATTTTAGAAGATTTTGAGGTAGGCATGTAGAAACTCTATTTACACGACATTGCATTCTCGATTCTATTGCTATTTTTACAAAGTCCAAAGTTACTCTAACTCAAAACCTTATTAGACCTCAAACTTCATTTAAACAAAAGCAATTACCTCAAACCATTGTCACCTCAAATGAGTAACAAAAGAAAAACAAAATACGATCTACTAATTACCTTGCCCAACCCCTTACGTTACTGACCGTAACGTAAACGCAAAATTACACGTTTATACTTATAGGTAGTACTACAGTATGCCAAGGACCGCAGTTTCTCACACACTTGTGACATTGTGACTAACAATGGGTTCTGATGACAATTGTGGAGGTTTGTCTTAGGTTCGTTTTATTGAGGTGGGGCCGATAGAGGATCAATTAGGCGATAATTTTTGTTAATTACTGGTGAATTTTAATGTAAATCTAGTAATTTTTAAGATGGATTTCAAGTAGGACAAGTTTGTTGACATGACTTAGGTATTGGAGTATATCTGCGTCCATCCATCTTGGAAAATTTTCTATTGGACATAAATGACTGTTCTGACTATCAAAATAATTGTGATACTCAGATTATTCCACTTATTTTGTATCAAACATAAATATATATCTTTATGATTATACTTATTCCTTATGAATAATCTAGTTAACAAATAGTGACCAGTTAAAATTAGCTTTAATGTGAGAATGTAAAATAAAATATTAAAGATAAATTCTTTATTATTGTAGTTATCTACCATGACAGATAACATAAAGCATAATTTTAACCTTTCAAAGAACGTACCTTTAGAACCATTTGAAACAGTCTAAGATATCTTTATTTTCTTGCAAGTCTGGCTTTAACATTTTCAGCTCTAGAAAACACAGCTCAACATAGATCACTGTCATATTATATCCAAATTTCTAAGCTAAAACATCAGACCAAATTTACAACAAGCTACATCCACATCCCATGGGAATACTGTACGCAAACGTAGTACAGTATCCTGTGGCAAAACGAACGCTATATTATGTTAGACAGTTTGCAAATCACATCTGCAGCAGTTTGATATAGTGCAGAGCCAGGAGCAATCTCTGAGCAGTCAGGAGTTTGTTCAGGATATAATGTGACAGTAGACGTCATGGAATATGGCTTTTAATAGGATGGGTGTGCTTGTGGACTGCAGTTACGGCTTGAATTAATTGAGGAAGAAAATTGGGATAGATTCTAGCCGACGATTATTCAGTATGTCAAATATAGTAAAATCAATCAATATGTATTCCAATTAAAAAAAAACATTAAACAAGAAGAAAATGTTTGCACCGGCAGATTTTTAGAAAATGGGCGGTCCTTTGGATACTACATCGCCATTTTGAATTATTTTATAAATACTATTGCTACTTCAATGACTACACTTAGCAGTTATCTAGAAATGTCTGATGTCGATCTTGTGATTGGCTCAGATTTGGACTAATACCTATCAATATTTCAGTGACTTAGCAGAACTCCAACCAGGGGCCTACTTTGACATGAGGGAGATGGAGCTATGCAAGACTTATAGCTATCCTTTGTTCACCACAGAAGTATGATGGCTTTGGCACGTCGGCTGACAGATGATCAGAAAGATTTGTTATCAAGACAATTTTGTGCCGTTTTACAACTGAATGACCACGGCAAAAACAAGCAAAATCATACAATCACAGTGACCAGTCATGCGGACGGGATAATTATTATAAAAGATATAACTTACGAGTTTTTTTTACATAATTGACAATCAATGGCCTTAACATTGAATTGGTTGACCAAACCTAGGTACGGTCCGCAAAAAAAATGTTTGACAAAAGCATTAATATCCTTGCCCGGATGTTCGGTGATTGATTTCCGTCTGATATTTTTTTTTTAATATATTTTTGATAGTTAGGTACTCGTGCGTTACAAAACAGACAGATCTGAGAGAAAATCTGTGAGATTATTTGATTTTTTTTTTCAAAAGTTGCGTCTTGTTTTTATTTGAGTAAATTAGATAAATTATTTCTTGCCTATTAATCATAACGTCGCCAGACTACGCCGTAAGACATTAGTAACACTTTAAAAAACAATCAGTGGTTTGAAAATTACAGAAAATTATATACCTCCTAAGCAAGTAATAACAATGCAATAAGTTACAGTGAATTGGTCGAAACGAGGCCTAATACCTATTAGACGCAGACAATTTATTATTACAAAGGCTCTGAATTTATCCTTAACCTTAAGAATCATGTACTTACAAGCTAATTTCCTAAATAAGTTCCTGCAATTATACCAAAATAGGATTGAATTAGTCACGGATAGAACAATTTACTTTAGCACTAAAAACACTGCCAGAGCTATAATCAACTCTGAGTAAATCCAGATAAGATTCGAAATCCTTTTCGAGCTCAATAATGAGTTCTAAAAAGAGCACTTATTCCTACTATTAATCTCTTAGAAACTACAGCGCTCTTGCGCTGCTTTATAGGTCGTCTAAGGGCCTTTAATTGAGTGCACAATTTGCTCAGCGCTTTACGCTTTAAAATTTATAGGCATTTCTAATGAGGAACTAATCGATCCATTGGTTTTTATTTTATTGTTCTGTGATAGTCTTTATTAGTTCGGTAATACGGTTTAAAGTATCTTTTAAGTTAAAAATTTTGGGATAGTAGGAAATTAGGTGCAATTTTGTGAGAATTTTTCAACGGTGCTATTGGCACTCGTTGTCAAGACTTTTCATATTTTCAATGATTATAATGAACTAAAATATGTAATTTTTAATGGGGAAACTACACGAAAATATAGATAAACAATGACAATCAAACATGTCCACAAGCAACTCATCGAATGCATTATTTCTTTTCATTTGAAAAGACTGATAGAATTTCTCTTCCATTTATAGGGTTCCGTACCCGAAGGGTAACCAACGGAACCCTATTACTAAGCCTCCACTGTCCGTCCGTCCGTCCATTTGTCTGTCTGTCAGCGGGCTGTATCTCAAGAACCATAATAGGTAGAGAGTTGAAATTTTCACAGATTGTGTATTTCTATTGCCGCTATAATGTTTAAGGCTATGGAACCTTTCGTATGCGAGTCCGACTCGCACTTGGCCGATTTTTACAAATGGACTACGTTAAAGTTCAAAAATTCCTTTTAATGATCTAATAGAAATAATTGCAGCCCTTGACTTTTTACAGATAGTTGAAGATTTTTTATCTTCTGCATTTTCATACGACACATAAGTACCTAAAAACTGTCACCAAAAAGTCTCCTAACCTTACAGCGTTATTAAAACGTTCTAAAACGACAGCACCAGCACCAAACACTTGGCTCCTCGGTCACGTCGCTCAGATGTAAGGCTCTTGGCCAATTTAAACTTCGGCAGACAACTTGGCTGCAGTCGATTGTTTGAAATTTCCACTAAATCCTGGTCTTAGGAATGTCTAGGCTTATACGTGAGCAGTTAAATGTAAGGAAGTATGTGGAAAAAGTGTATTAGGTTGTAAGTCCTGGAAATGATTGCTTCAGGCCATGTAGGTACCAATATCTACAATGTTTTGTATAAACGAGTTTTGATTGCTTCTGGGTCTAACCGGAAAACCCGGGCTATTGACCGGGCCTTTGTCTGAAAAACTAGTCATGCATTTATTTGGCTAGACCACAATGGGTACCTGATCAATGATCAGTGACAGGGCAATAGCATCACAATTATATTTGGTACATAGCCTCTGAGTTTTTTTCTCAGGTATGGCAGCTAGGAAACATCGGCTTCATGAAGTTTAATTAGAAAAAAAAATGACGTTTAAAAGAGTTATTTGTAACCTATTTGCAACATTCATATTATTTACTTTACAATATTTGCATAACCCCAGAAATTGATGTATAATCCAGAATATTGATGACAAAAGAACTTATCATAATTTCTGACGTCATCGTTATCATAATCAATCTTGTCGCCTAGCCTTATCCCATAGTGGTTGGCTCTCCTTTTCCTAATTTTCCATGACACTTACCGTATCCTCCATATCCGAGACCTCCGTATCCAAGACCACCGTATCCAAGTCCTCCATCATACCCGACGCCACTGTACCCTAGGCCTCCATACCCAAGACTGGAGAGGCCTCGCTTCTCCGTCTTCTTCGCGGCTTCCTCAGCGGAGACCGCCACCATGGCTACGGCGAGGACAATCTGGAGAGAGAAGAGATATTTGAGGTTAGAGTTAGTTTGCATACCATAGTACAAATGCCTTAAGCATTTGGTGGAATACGGGTGGATTTTAATCAGTAAGAGTCGGACACTCCCTTCTGCTCCACTCAGAGGAGGAGGAGCCATTTCACGACTTCCTTCGTTTGATGATGATTAAAAAAAGTACTTCCAACTTAACACATTGATGTGTTACTGGAGAGTTTTTTGTACCACTTAATTCTTCTTCCCAGCCAAACCATTAGTAAATGGTGACGAGTGATTGGTTTGGGGGACTCTATGTACAGATGATGTTCAAAAAGTCGAAGCCTAATTTGAATAAGTTACTTTTGAAGTTTGAAAAGTCGATGACAATAGGGTATTTTACTAAAAAAACCTAATTAGTCCGTCTGATAGATTTTCAAAATACGCGAGTGACGTCATCTGGCTTGGTGAAAATGTACCAAGCGAAATGACGTCACGCGTGTCTTCAACTCGCTGTATCCTCTTTATTATTTGTTTACGTGAAAAAAGAAAAAATACTTTTTTGAAAATCTATCAGACGGACTAATTAGATTTTTTTAGGAAAATACCCTATTGGGGGAATTTTCAAGAGGTCTACATATATCTATAATTTACTTTGAATGACGTTATTATTCAAAATACCTAAATGATGCAGTAGTATGGTTTTGATCTGATTGGTTATTTTGGTGACAACAGTGAATACCAATTTCAGCAATTTGACAAAAATCTATTTATTTTAAAATCGGGACTTGTTTACCTATGAAAATCTTTTTCGAAAGATCAAACGTTTGTTTTTTGAGTCAACCACTTTTTCATTATGGAACAAAATTAAAGTGGCCTTTTGATAAGGGATTTTCGTTTTCAGCGTTTAATGAATGAGACCCCATACTATAAAGAACAAACTATCTATGGAACCCTTTACTTTCATCACCAAACTACTCTTAGTCACAAAGAACAGTACAACCTACACCCTTTAGAAGTAGTGTATGTCACAGTTTAAATAGATAGCCTTTTAAAACAAGTCTAAATTGAACATTAATGGAGCTGAAGCAATCCAAATTGATCCAATCCTTTTGTCTTAGCAGGAAATCCGAAGTTACGACAAAACGTTTGTTGCGGGACATACGTGTAGTATTATCGGTAACCATTGTCGTATTATCGCGATAATTATCAAGTTGAGTAAGCAGGGTGGGAGTCCTGATTGTGTCTGTATGTGTATAGATTATTTTGTAATGATTCTGTGCCGTGCTATTCTGTAAAGATTGCACCGCTCTAGACATAAGATAAATTTCAATTAATAAATGGTTAAATGTCAATTTATCCAATCAAAGTGGTATTACAGTTTATTGTGAGATATTTACAGAATAGACACGCTGATCTGTATTTTTGAAAAAGGAACGTGGTAATTTGTTTTTCTTTGTGAAAACAGTCCTCCGATAATGACTTTCAAGAAGTTCAATATTATGTCAGATTGATATGCACTATCTATATTTATTATCTCGTTGGCAATTTATTACACTTCATACATGTGGACAATCACTTTTGTCTATAAAACATGCCTTGGTGTACGTAGGTAGCAAAATAGGAATATTGTAGATATTAATTTTATATAACTGTCAAAGTTATTTAAAAGACTTTTAACAAAGGTTTGTCCATGGTTTCATGTCATTAAAAAGATCCAGGTTATTGAACCTTATCTGGCAAAGCTCCAAATATTTGGGCAAACCTGCTTAGAATCTCTACCCCAAAAATCCAATAACATTTTGGCTGACTTGACAAAACCGTTGGTAACCATTCCCAAGCTATTTGACAAACCCTTTATAAAAAATATAATTAATTCTAGTCACCCTTTGCTTCTATCCGGAAATAGATACTTTGTTTTCCCTCCAAAATTTGTTAATTAACACCGCAACTAATTGATTCGGGAAGCCAAATTAAAATTTTCGACCGTTGCCAAAAATTTGCATTTTTAAAGCAATTTGTGAACGGAAATATAAAATTATAATTAGTGAATAAATATAATGTGTTCAAATAAGCCTAAAAATTAATAGATTTCTTTGACACTACGCGATTGTCAAGAAGGACCAACAAAGAGGTTTATCTCAGTAGTGATTACCTCAGTATCATATCACAAAACCAGTGAAATATTTTTGAAGACGAGCATGTCACTATCCCATTGTTGTGCAAAGTTGTTATAAAGACTTATCTATACTTCTATACTTAATACAAAGCTGAAAAGTTTGCATGTGTGTTCGCGCTCAGGAACTACTGAGCCCATTTATCAAGGAAGGCTATAGGCTATATATCATCACGATAAGACCAATAGGAGCGGAGCAGACGAAGTTGCGCTGTCAACTAGTCTTCTCATGCGAAGAAGGCACACACTTTAATCACCACACTTACTGAAAGCTAGTTGTTAATTTTACGCGTATATTGATTATCAAGCAGACAATAAAAAAAAATACTCACAAGGATTTTTTAACTGCCTACGCAAAAGAAACAGAAATAGAAACAAGATAATAGACCAAATCGGATCGTTATCACAGCATCATTAATTTGAGTAACGATGTCTAGCCACGCCCATCACTGCTTCCAACTTATAATTATCCTGATTATCATTAACACTACGTTTACTTACTCTGTAATCAAGTTTATTAAGATTTTTTTTCATTTGCATTTTAATTAATTTGTTCATTTATTAAAGCTAGTAGAAAAATTGTTTCTAAGCTACGACTAAAAAGAAAATTAATGTTATTTAAAACTTCGATTTAGCAAAAGTACAAGTAGATACTTTATTTTTATTTGTGATGGCTCTTGAATCTAGTCTAGGTCAGAAATGACAGAGATAAAGTCTACGATGGAGCGAGCTTACCCAGAAGGAGCCTGTTCACTCTAACTTTGAAGAGATTAGGGTTGGTTGATGATTAGATTGTTATACTAAAACTGCACCCTGACCATATTAGTATTCACTCTTGCAATTAATTCTCTATCACCATACAGGTTCACAAAATGGACGGTAAGATCACGTCATTATGAACTATGGATTGTTTGAACGTTCCTTTTGTTTCCACTACAAGCCACAGGCAGAATAGTCGACATCGGCCCATTTGCCAAAGACAATAATAAAATACTGTTTAGTGTTGTCAAAGAGTAGGTAAACAGTTAATTGACACGTAAAGGAGTTACTTTGATATGTAAAAGACTTATTTTCAAAAATAAATGTAATTTATCAGAATGTCTTTGACTTTGTTTACAAGATCTAAAAGCAGCGAGTTAGGCAAGTAACCAAAGATTAAATCAGTTTGTAGAAATATGTGCAAAATCTAATAATGGTGCTGTACTGTATTTATTTACTCAAGCAGTGAATTAACAGGTCAATCATAGACTAGATCTACGTCAACCTTTAGTACATAATGTGCTCTTATTTACATTACATTACCCCAAAGGTGAAGGCGTGCATTGGCGATCGAAAGGTTGTGGGTTCGAAGTCAAACTATTGAACTGTTGTGGTTTTAAGACAAGCAAATTAAACTTAGCTTTGAAAAGGTTAGTAAATGTATTAGTTGGTAAATAGTGCTCTACATTGATGATAGTGACAATTTTGAACTGAAACTCAAAAATGGAAATTAAATTATATCCTGTAAAGTGATCAAGTAGATATTAATTTATTTCAAGCGACTACATAATATTAAACTAATCAAGACGTATTTCCCTCAGGCCTAACCTATATGTAGTAGGAGGTAAAATATTGCCAGAAACCGGTGACGAACCCATACTCCGAGGCAATTCCTTTAAGAAAAACTCAATAACTCTTTGCCCAATATCACGATGGTAAACCCACTGAAAAAAACTTTGCCCAATTGGGAATCAAACTCTAGACCGCTCACTTTAATTTTTTTTTCCTTAGACCACCCACACATGGACTTCATATTAAAATCAAACAGGTATTAAAAGCAAAAGGCTTTTGCTTTTAATACCTGTTACCAATCACTAAAATAACTCACAGATTATAAACATCAATATCAAAATAAATTTTCACTGGACACAACATAATTTTCCTCCAAAACCCAACTTTGAGATTGTTGAACATTTTCGGAATGACATTCTGAGAATTGTATATTTTGGGAATAAGACGTTTTAAAAATTGGACATTTTAATATTTGGACATTTTGACACCGTTGGACATTTAAACAACTATCAATACAAAATATCAACACCGATAATGACAAGTAAATACACTACAATTTGTTGTGCCGCTAAATATCAACAATCGTATGAATCATATCCTATGTATTGGACTAAGCTATAATTTGCAATGGGCAATCTAGGGCGAACTGTGTTTTGTGCAATATCCTATGGCTATGTACCTGTGTATTGGAAACTATGGGGCTCAATGTGAATTGGAGTTTGAAATTGGGTAGCGTGTATGATATGTATATTATGTCACTTATGACATTATTCTAGCTTCCTCACTTAGTTTACTAACCTTTCTGCTTGAGTTTGTTTGCTTCTTACTCTTTCACGCCTAAGTTGCGGAACAGATTTTGATAAATTTTGGTACATAGATTCATGGGACCCTGAAGACGATTAAAATCCACATTTTTGAGAAAATTTTCTAAAAAAAAATATACTAACGCAAGCGAAGCCAAAGATAAAAGTTAGGTGTTTTATATTATAAAAAGTTAGTAAAATCTGTAAGTTATTTATTTGTCACCGGATGGGTAATACAAGTAGGTAGGATTACAGGTAGAGTAAAAACCGTAAGATTGATTGTTATAAATCTTAATTGGATTATGAACTCTCGTGTTTATTGATAATTTTATGATACATCGCTTACATTAGATTAGGTGCTTTTAATAAATTCATTGAGATAAGTTAAAAAATTTGCCTGGTTTAGAAATAATTAGAAATGACTTATTTAAATTGCAAGTGGCTGTTATTAATTTAAAACATTATTAGGCTGTCATATTAAAATTAGGTTTTCTTAAAGGACAATTATTAATTAGTATTGAATGAGCCTTTAATTTAAAGGCCAAGTTAAGGTTTTCAGTATTAGTATTTAAATTATTATTTTTTCGTTATTTTAATAACTGTTTCAACTAGTTTTTAAAATATTAATTTATTTAATATAATATTATTGTTTAGATATTTTTTTTTTATTGCCTTTTTCATTTTATTTTTTCACTTGTTAACAAACACTTGATTTACAATATTAAGCCCCCCAAAATAATAAATAAAGCTCCCTTACCAAGAATTTCATGTTGGCTACGAGTTAACACTGCAACGACTGATGACCGAATCCCGCGCAGCCCGCTTATATACCTCGCCGCCGCCGAGTCGAACCGAGTACGAACATACTTCAATTATTTACCATTTTTTCTACTACCAAGGATACGATACGTAAGGGTGTGGAATTATGAAACACTTCGCATAGGCGAAGGTGATTGAGTTACTTTAGACCTAACAGTCTTTTGTTTAGAAGTTATTGTTGCATGATGAGGGTGATTCTGGGTTATGGAGATGAGGAATTGGTTTCTCTTATAGGCTCAAAGGGTCAATTAATATAATTTAACTACTATCGGTATATAACAAAACAAACAAACTTATTTCGTGTAATCGTTTTTGTAAATCGATACTCTTCACATGTGCAAAGTTTATTTAATTTAACCTTCTATATTTTCTAAATGTAAAAAATATCGTGTCAAATGGTTTGTTATCAAACTCCTCCGAAACGGCTCGACCGATTTTTATGATTTTGTGTTTATTTGGTAGGTCTGAGAATAGAACGTCGTTTATAGGATTCCGTACCCGAAGGGTAACCAGCGGAACCCTATTACTAAGCCTCCGCTGTCCGTCCGTCCATCCGTCCATTCGTCTGTGTGTCAGTGGGCTGTAGCTCAATAACCGTAATAGGTAGAGAGCTGAAATTTTCACAGATTGTGTATTTCTATTGCCGCTATAACAACAAATAATCAAAATTAAGGTTTATGGTACGGAACTCTTCGTGTGCGAGTGCGACTTGATTTTTATTATTACAAAACAACGGTTGCCGGGTCAGTTCGTATTAAAATAGTTCTTGAGGAGATCCAAATGAAATATGAAAGGTAAACTATAACTTATTAAGAATCGCTACAGAAAAAAGCATTTACTTTTTAATTTCTGAAATTGTTTATATAGACTGATGAGCCACATGAGCCCTGGATCGAATTAAGAAGATGGGGACAGATCTTTGCCAAGCAGGATGCAGTGGAATTATTAGGGATAACTGCAATCAAATCAGTTAATTGAAACAGTTGATGCAGCAAAATTTATATCACCTTGAAAAGGCTAGTCCAATTGTTGCTGAAGACAGGATATGTCTACAATGGGTAATTCCAACTTTTCAAGGCGCACCATTCTAATTCATTTCACAGCCTGTCAACTTGTGCATAGTATGGTGATTGATCACTAATCTTATTAAACCTTTGGATTGATGAACTCTTTAATCATTTGCGTCATTCAGGTTATTATGAAGAATTCTTCATATCAACTAGGTAATTAAGTAAATTGTACGGTAAATAAACTGTTGATACATTCATAAATGACAAAATTTATATAAGTATTAAGTGGCTTGGTAAAAATGTACCAAATTTTCCAAGCCAAATGACGTCACGCGTGTCTTTAACTCGCTGTATCCTCTTTATTTTTTGTTTACGTGAAAAAAGAAAAAGTACCTACGTTTCCAATAATTTTTGAAAATCTATTAGAGAACTGATTAGATTTTTTTAGTAAAATACCCCATTATAATAGTATACAACCCCGAAGGAACCTACATGCCCATATACCATATACCCCGCCTAAATTTCAGCTTTCTGCGAATGTGCATTGTCAATCAGTCAGTATCGGAAGAATTAAACAATAGGATTGAGTTATATTGATTGATATTGAATTATTAAAACTTCAAGCACAAAGGTACTATAGTGAACTTTAATGGTACATATAGACATTCTCTGAGAGTCAAACGAGAGTGTTGAAGAGGTAACATGGCAGGTTCATTGATTAAAACGCAGTTAAATTATTGATCAGTTAATGCTACGTATCACTAAGCTCTGTAGACCGCTTATTAGTCTTGGTGATGATATTTTTATGTATTTTTAGGGTTCCGAACCCAAAGGGTAACCAACGAAACCCTATTACTAAGCCTGCGCTGTCCGTCCGTTTGTCCGTCTGTCAGCGGGCTGTATCTCAAGAACCGTAATAGTTAAAATAAAAATAAATAAAAAATAAAAATGTTTATTGCATCAACTGAAATTCTTGTTTTGCTTACAATTCTTGTGTTAAGAAAATAGGTAGACAGTTGTCATTTTCACAGATTGTGTATTTCTATTGCCGCTATTTAAAAATTTACTAAGTTAAGGTTTGTGGTAATGGTAATGGAAAATAAAAAACCTTTCGTGTGCGGCTCTAACTCGCACTTGGCTGGGTTTTTTATTTTTTTTTAATTACTAACTAATGAAAATAAAACAAACGGAACATCACGAAAACTTGAAATGTTTGTCTGGACTATATCCAAGGGAATAATTATATAGGGTATTAAAAGGATACCATGGATTCAGTACGTCTGTGGGCCCGCAGCGTTGAAATTTTGGCATGTTCAAAAATTCATGTTTAATCTGTATTATTTCTCTCCTAATGTCCCCAGTCATATTTTTTGTATTACCTACCTACTAGTATTTTTTTCCACAGTATGAACCAATCCACTCAATCTATAAGCCGAATTAAATTCAAATCCGTTCTGCCAATGACATGATTCAATTGCACACCCAAAATTACTCACCTCACATTAAATTAATTAACAGCAAATAATCTTAATAGAACCCCTTCACATTCTTAATTAGCAGTCATCTGTCAACAGCAACTAAGCTAGTAATTATTACACATTGTGTGAGGTATAAAGGTATTAGCTTGACAAATGAGTTGCAATATTGTGCAGGCTATAATATACTAGCTTCTGCCAGCGGATTTGCCCGCGTGGTCCCGAGGAAACACACTACCGGGATAAAAAGTAGCCTTTTTTTACTATTGATAGGCACGCGTTTGACCACTATCTCACCTGATGGTAAGCGATTATGTGGTCGAAGATGGAGCACGCTTGCCTAGAAATAACCTATTCACTCTTGATTTAAAGACTATGTCCTTTCTCAGGCTCTAGACTGTTTACCAAATTTCATTTAAATTTCACATTTATAATATTAAGTAAGAAGTAAGGATAAGGATAGTTGACCCACGCAACTTCGTCTGCGTCACATTTTCATTACTGCTCCGCTCCCATTGGTCTTAACGTGATGATTTATAGCCTGACACTGAAAGAATTTTCAAATCGGACCAGTAGTTCCTGAGATTAGCACGTTCAAGCAAACAAACAAACCAGCTGTTCAGATTTATATATTAGTATAGATTATATATAAATATAAAATATATACATACATATAATATAAGTAAGGATAGGACTTATTATGTAAATAGTTGTTCATTGGGTTCATTTATCAGTGATCTCACGTTCGATTTTCCAGCAGAGGATACTAGGCTCGACTTCCAGGTAGGTCAGTAATATTTTCGTTCAGGACTTTGGGCTCCCAGAAAGTGGACCGATGGCTTGGTGAGGATCGCGGGCAGCCGATGGATGCAAGGCGCACGGGATCGGTTGCTGTGGCGACACTTGGGGCTGGCCTATGTCCAGCAGTGGACGTTTTTCGGCTGATGATGATGATTAACATTTGTCTTTACAACGGACTTATTACGGACTTACTATTTGTCAAAGATGGCTTCTAGCGGTTCGACTGTCCGTAGTAACCCTACTATTTTACACTCCTATTTTTTTATGGCGCTATAAAGACTATTCTATTAATTTTTTTATTAATTTTCGTGGTTTTCTTACTCTTGAGCAGGGATGTTACGGAGCTTCATCTCCGACTCCGATATATCGGAACTTCCGATTGACCTTACACCTCCGTTTCAGACTTCGATTCCGATAATTTTAAATCTAATTAATAATAAATAATAATAATTATTTTTTCTTTTTTATAATTTGCTACTTCTGGAGTCAATATTATTTGATTTAATTATATAACTGTTACAAAAATGTGATTATTTTTGTTTGTGACACCTATATTATAGCACTAGATTTTGCTCGCGACTTCGTACTCGCAAATCCCGTTTTTTCCGTTCCCGTGAGAATTTCGGTAAATCCTCCCTTAGTGCTCCTCTACACTCCCCAAGGAACCTAAATTTCATCTTTCTACGACTAAGTAGTTTTGGCTGTGCTTTGTGTCACTCACTCAGTAACGGAAGTTAGGTATTTATTAAGGATATATAGGTTTATTTTTTAAAATTGAAATTAAAGCGGCTCACTGATTATAATAATCTTTGTACTAATTTATTTTATTGCCTGCCCTTAACTCCGATTCCAAATTTAAAAACTCCGAATCCGACTTCGGTTCCGATAAAACCACCTCCGTAACATCCCTAATCTTGAGTAGCCATGAACATGAGTCACGTTCCCGAGTTATGTAGTCTTCCATACGTAGTGTAGACCATTTTGTTTACATGTTCCAGCAGCCTTCTTAATCTGTAAAACTAATAAAAAGTGCTTATACCTAAGTTTTCTTTTCCCCGAGCCTAGTTTTATGAGTATTTCTACACATTGCTTACACATAAAATGTTTAAAACCCATTTACTTAAATATTTCTCGCGAAAATTGTACACTTTTGCCAAACCCTTCGGGAAATATAGATACGAGTTATGTGTTATGTAGTCTGTCAATTAACTACAAATATAGCTTACTTACTTGTTACACAGTATACGGTAACTGCTTGTCATTTGGAGCAATAATCGCCTAAAGGCTGTGGCGGTAACTAGCGTCCACGGAGTCGTGAGTTTGAACTTAGCTTGTCAAACTTAAGACCATATTGTAAGCTAGCGTTTGCAAACATATTGGTTTTAGTTGGCAGGTTATACTGAAGTGTTTGTAGGGCAGTAAATTATGGATTGTTACGGGTAGACGTACATTGTAGCAAGTCTAAAATAAAAACCATTTTGTCGATTAATAGCAACTGTTATCAAACTTTTTTCTATGAGAGCTGGCATAGCCCTCCTGCCGGTATTTTGAGGTATTAAATGGTGACTTTACCTCGAAATATCTTGGTAACGTGACAGTTTAGGGGACCATGGTTGCTTTTTGTTTGTTGAAGTGTCCTCTACCCGTAAGAGTATATGCATGTTAGATCGTGCGCCGCAACTTTGAAAAAAACCGCTGTGGCGGGGGGATGCCACTGTGTTTCTATGCCCTTTTGTGCCATCAGAGCTATCGATTATATTGATTGATCTCATCTTTAATTGATGCGCGTATTTGTGCGCTGTACTTTTTCCTTTCAAGCTAAAAGTAGGTACAATTTTTTAATGAAAAAAGTAATTCAAATTCTAACAAAAGAAACTATTTATAGAAGGAAGCTTTCATTGTTGTTTAAGTGACCTTGCTAAAACGGATTGCATAATGAAATGACATTGACCTTCGCTCTTGAATGAGCCTGTCTGATTAAATCTTCACATTCTTTTAGCAACTTTGCTAAATTAAGGCGTTTTTACAGAATTTTCTTACTGATCCTGCCTTTGACTGGGGCGTTTCTAATGATTGCGCATGCGACTTTTCTTTTTAACCCCGACCAAAAAAACGAGGAATCGCTTGTTAATCAAATTATGTTTAATCAAAACAATAGGGAAATTGCATGAAAAACATATTTATCATCTACGAGTATACAGTTTATCTAAAAATATACAAAAATATAATACTAACAGTGACAATAGAATCAAAATTACTGGAAAAACGAAGGAGATATAATTATTTTAAACAAATATATCTGTCCTTCTCGCGAAAACGCTGTTTTCTATGGCTGCTGTATAGGTGTCATAGACGATGACGTCGAAGTTTACCTTAGACTTCTCTTTCTAATTGTAATCTTTGAAGCTGTATAACTTCATCGCTGATGAAGGTATTTAAAAAATCATTTCATGATTGTTTACTAGAGCTAATGAGTATTTTATTTTGCAAATAAAAAAATGCCATGCATATTCTCTATAAAGGATAACGCTTGAATCAAAATATTCCTTCCTGTGTTGATTCCTCCGTGCCTCGGAAAAGCACTTTAAGCCGTTTCCTGGCTGTCATTTGTAGATCTTTGGCAGTCGTTACGGATTGTCAGAAGCCAGTAAATCTGACTCCAGTCTTGCCATGAACTACCGTGTTAACCAGCTAATGGGTTGTAGAGGTCTTATAAGCAGCCGCTCCACGTAAATTACTGGTATTCAGCTAAATCCGGCTTGACTGGAAGCCGACCCCAATATAGTTGGGAAAAGGCTAGGCAGATGATGATTGTTATTTTGTTACATTCAAATAAATGTTATTTACATAATGTTGAAGGTTAAAGGTACTGAATGCTTACACGACAACATTATTTTGTTTCGTTGATGTTATCGGTCCAGAAACACGGCTCCCTTGCAAGCGGTACCTTATCAGATTACTGTGGCTAATGGGTAGGTAAACGTGGTACCTACCGGTATAAATATTGTTTTTAATCTTAGATGGTTGCTGCTTGATGTTTCACTACTACATTGCTCCCTTGAGTCTAAAACCATTTGCTGGCTTTTATGGAAACCGTAAGCTTGTCTTTTTTTTTTATTTGTAATGGGTTTGCTCTTGACTCTAGTCTATGTCAGAGATGACAGAGACAAAGTCTACGATGGAGCGAGCCTACCCAGAAGGAGCCTGTTCACTCTAACTTTGAAGAGATTAGGGTTGTAAGCTTTTGGAAACACAGACGCAGGCAGAGAGTTCCACTCTTTTGCTGTGCGCATTATAAAAGACGTTTGAAAACGCTTAGTGCGAATTGGTGGAATAGCCACAAGGTAGGGATAGTAAGATGCAGTGCGTCTGGATGTGCGATGGTAGAAGGGGGCCGGTGGGATGAGGTCGTGGAGTTCTTGGGCACACTCACCTAATTACAATCTGTAGAAGACCGACAGGCAGGCAACCTTACGGCGATGAGCCAAGCTATGAAGCTTGACATCCACCAGTTTTACGTCGCCGATGAGCCTCTTCTTTAGCTCTGCGTTCCACCGAGTCAAGCGCGGCAAGCTGATACTTAACTGAGCCATCCCAAAGGTGGCTACAATACTCCATGCAGGATCGGACTTGTGCTTTGTAAAGGGTTTAAAGATATCCAAGCAAAAAAAAAACTGATTAAACTGATTTTATTTTAATCTAAAAAAAAAAATAACAT
The DNA here is from genome assembly GCA_950371165.1 of Lacanobia oleracea. Lineage (NCBI taxonomy): Eukaryota > Metazoa > Arthropoda > Insecta > Lepidoptera > Noctuidae > Lacanobia > Lacanobia oleracea. The sequence goes on from OX493396.1 coordinate 23,679,914, forward strand.
AACATAATGTCATGCCATCTGTTTTAATGGGACTTCATAAATACTCAAATAGTCCACAACATACATACCACTGTATCACCTACATTCATAGTTTCCCATTGAAAAGAGGTCACACATTACCCCACTGAGCCGACCATCTCCAGCCTTTCTCAATAACTTGTCTATGAAGCACTTGCAGCCAGATGAATCAATGTTGACGTAATATTTGCAACAGAACCGAACTATAATTCTGTACTGTATCAGCTAATTGCATCTTTGTTTTGTAATTAAAACAATGAATGCATTGTACGCATGTGTGTTTACAGGGTGATCCATAAAATAACTGCTTCTTATATTTTAGGATACATTGGGCAATCTTATCGTTAAATACTTTTTTATAGGCCACCTATATATGGAATCTAGCTTCTTTACAACGAATATGATAAAACTAGCTTTTGCCTGCAATGTCGTATGTGCATATCGCGTTTTTTTTTCGTTTCCGTTGGAATTTCGGGAAATCCTCTCTTAGATGTCTTTTACACTCCCCAAGGAACCTGCATGCCAAATTTCAGCTTTCTACGACCAGTAGTTTCGGCTGTGCGTTGTCTGTCAGTCACTCAGTCACTCAGTAATATTAATATAATTAATGCTATAGCAAACACAATCACATGAAAGCATATTAAGTGAAAACTGTAACCGCAAAACCGAGGAAGTAAACTATCCATATGACAAACGAAACCGACTCGATCAAGCACTGACAAGGTCAGGAACCCTAACTATTTATCTATACTAATATATAAAGCTGAAGAGTTTGTTTGTTTGCTTGAACGCGGTAATCTCAGGAACTACTGGTCCGATTTGACAAATTCTTTCGGTGTTAGATAGCCCATTTATCGAGAAAGGCTATAGGCTATATATCATCACGCTAAGACCAATAGGAGCGGGGCAGTAATGAAATTTGTGACGCAGACGAAGTTGCGCGGGTTTACTAGTCTTCTATATATAAAACTTAAGAGTTTGTTTGTTTGCTTGAACGCGCTAATCTCAGGAACTCCTGGTCCGATTTGACAAATTCTTTCGGTGTTAGATAGCCCATTTATCGAGGAAGGCTATAGGCTATACAGTAGAATCCGTTTAGTACGACGTCGCTTATAACGACCGACCGCTTTTAGCGACGAAGGCATAGGCATTTGTCATTAAGAAAGAACGTAAAAAACGACTTCTTTAGTACGACGTCTGCATAATACGACGTAATATCACCGGTCCCTTGAGTGTCGTTATAACCGGATTCTACTGTATATCATCACGCTCAGACCAATAAGAGCGAAGTAGACGAAATTGCGCGGGTTAACTAGTATCCCATATAGTCATGGACTTGATGTGATCCTTACTAATATTATAAATGCGAAAGTAACTCTGTCTGTCTGTCGCGTTTTCACGCCAAACTACAAAACCGATTTAAATTATATTTGGTACACAGATAGTCTAGAGCTTGAGAAAGGACATAGGCTACTTTTTATTTCGGGAGTATGTTCCCTAGGGATCTCGCGGGCGAAGCTAATAGATCAATAATTGGCACACTGGCTTAGCATTCTGTTTAATCGAAAATACCCAAAACTCGTTAACGAATGTCCAAACAGTTTTAGTGTTTGGGAAAGATGATGCTACATGAATTAGTTTTCTTTTGTTCTTCTGGCTGGGAAAATCGAACAGTCACGTTATTTATTATTAGAATTTTGATCGAAATAAAATAAAAAGTATCAACCTGTATAGAACACTTAAATCCTACAAGTAAAATTTTAGTACATCGCTATAATTCTGCGTACCCGTACATGGGATGATTTTAGTTTCATAACCTGAACAGGAGTATTAGTTCATTTTGAGGTTGACTCTGTGTCTTTAGAACTTCCAAATACAGACCGATTTTAGACGTTCTAGTATTGAACAGTTTGTTGGTTAGGAGCTCGTGGCTAGATAATAACAGCCAAATGGGTCGATTTTCAAGGTTAAGCAAGGCTTGCCAAGGTTGGTCTGTGGATGGGTGACGCCGTTGGTCCCGGCTGTCATTTGTAGATCTTTGGCAGTCGTTACGAATAGGTAGAAGCCTGTAAATCTCACTCCAGTCTTGCCATGAAGTACCTACCGTGTTACCCAGTTAATGGGTTGTGGAGGTCTGGTAGGCAGCCGCTCCGCGTAAAATTCTGGTATTCAGCTAAATCCGGCTTGACTGGAAGCTGACCCCAATATAGTTGGGAAAAGGCTAGGCAGATGAGTATTAAACAGGTTGTTATTTAAGCCCTAAAGGGTGTTTTTGAATTTTACGGTAGTTTAAAGTGTAAGTGCGCGGGTGCGTGTGCCCTGAACAGAACATGAAGAATACGTTCGAGTGCCCTAAGTACCCATACACCTGAACTTTGGGGATTTAATGACTGCCACCGATACTGCCATCAAGTTAACCATCGACTCGAAAAGAAGGAGACGTTTTATGATGATTGTCTCCAAAGTTCAGTGATACAGTGCTACTACTAAGCTTGAGGTCCTGAATTCAAAACCATGGTCCCATATAGTGTAGGTTTTCAATTATAGAAATTTTCATTAGAAGCTCGTCGCCTGGATTTATGGCCGGTGGCCTCAATTATTTATGGGACTTAAGACTAAGCTCCTTACTCTGCCATACCGCCCTGCGATCGTTAGTGTCAAGCACCGCAGGTTTGCGCCAGTTCTCATTTGCCAAGGAGAGCGGGGTGAGTCCTTTCCACCGCCACTATATCTCGATGCATACCCACGTCGACAGCTAGGAAGTATTCCCTAAGACTGCATATCACGCGATTGTGGAGAGTCTTAGCATTTAAAAAGCATCGACCTCCACACTTGCGCGGGATATAGTCTCATTACCGACGATCGTGGGTGATGCATTCGATAAGCCGTGAACAGTGCGCGGTCCCGCCTATCCAGGGCGTACCCGCCTATCCAGGGCGTTATTTAAGTAACTATCAAAATGTCTTCTACTATCCCTATGTACAAGACGTGTGGCGTACGATTGACACCAAAAATGGTTTTTATGCATAAAGTAATAGTATTTTTACTGAATTTCTGATCGTGTTGAATAAAGATACTCAACTGTACCAATTATCAGTTTCCCAAGGAGTCCGTCCAACAGGATATCCGCAACTGCAAATTCCGAGTAATTATTGCGAAATTGAACTATTTTTATTGCTACATCTAGACATATTACAACTGACATTCCTCATGAAGTATGTAGAGTAGTTTTTGGGTCATAACTCAGTAAATACTTGACGGTTCGTTGCCAAATTTTGCAGTTGCTCACTTATTCGCAATGAGCTATGATTTAGTGTGAATTATGTGGTATATGTTTCTATTGTTTGTTCGTTATGCATCAGAAGTTGTAACGAAGCGAAGATTCATCATAAAATAATCGTTATATATTAAGGCGTGTATTTACGTATCAAGTGTTTCGTGATAGTATCATATTTTATGGCTTCTGACTAACCCTAGTGAATGTCAAAACATTCTGATGGTTAGGCATTCACTGACGAAGAGTTATGTGGGCGAAACGTTCGTGGTTGGAAATTTCTAATGACAGCCGAAACCAACGGCATATTGTATTTTGCGAGGTACAGAGTAGTCTCGAATGTAAATAATGGTCACCTATCCTTGAACGACCTCGTCAAGTGTTGCTTAACCATTTTTTTTTTGTGGGGAAGTCCTCATGGGGAGACGGATTATTTTATCGGACTCTTACCGACTAAAATCCCACAGTTCCTACCGTTACCATGAGTCCGAGGATACAATAAAATTCAGCGTTGCTTAACCTCAAAGATCGATCCGTGCGGAACTTGTTATTTCGCCTCGGCCTTTTCCTCCTCAGCACTCTCTTCTCCAACTCCTGATTCCTAGTTATTTACTAAATGTCTGAACCTCTCAAACTTCTCTCATTTTCATTGTTTCTTAACCTTTTCCTCCCTTTCTGTACATCAATGCGTAACAGCAGGTAGTTTTGGATTGCTCCAACACCAAACAAAACCAGATTGCACAACACTGCTCTTCGCACCAATTTTACGAACATAGTTGTCACACGAACTCGTTCACCGTATGTGTAAGTACCTCGCAATGTCGTGTGACATTTCTTATTTCGAAGGTGCTAGTATTGTAGGTCATCTGTCAGGGAAGCTAAGTGGTATTTGCTGAGTGGACTGCTAAAGGTTGCTTCGCGATGCGTAGGTATAATTTTAATTATTGATAAAGTATGGTAACTTTAACCACGTTTTAATTAGCCTGTGATATTACAATGACGTGCAAATGCCGTGATTATTCCATTGTGATAAACGGGATAGAGCTATTCGACATGTATAGCTATGTTTCTCTCTCACAACGGATGGAATTGCTTTCCATAGTAGTGATGCTTTGATTATACAAACCAAATAAATAATGAGTTGTGAAAAGCAAACGTCCAGTGTGAACGGAACGTTACAATAATAACCAACGGATGCCTATTACTAAGCCTCTGCTGTCCGTCCGTCCGTCTGTCTGTGTGTTTAAATTAGTGCTGATCAAAACATGGTTAATCCAATCCTAACATATTTGTTATTCATGCTTAGGTGAGTTTGTATACTATATTTCTTACTCTTTAACGCCCAAATCGTTGATACGATTTTGATGAATTCTGGTACAAACATTGATGGAACCTTGAAGGCGGTTCTAAGCTTAGGTAAAATCCTTTTTTTATTAATATCAAAATTTGCAAAAAATTCTTCAGTTCCTGAATGATTGAATGACTGAGTGACTGACAAACAGAAAGTTTAAATTTGGCATGTATGTTCCTTAGAGAGTGTAGGGGAGAACTAAGAGAGGATTTCCCGAAATTTATACGGGAACGAGAAAAAACGAGTTAATAGTCGCGGACAAAACCCAGTCTTCATTATCGCGAGCGGAGCCGCCTTCAAAATACGATATTTTATAAAAAGGTGCTGCCAAAAATTAATACCTTCTCTGAGTCAACGAATCTTCTACCAATAAAAATAAGGTCCAGTACAGCTCTTTTAAGAACTAGTCGTAAATCATGCGATGAATAAGGAACCTGATAATATTTTGCATAAAACAATAAAGAATTACGAGTAAGTAAATGGCCGGTCGCAGGGTAGTATGTAAAATGGTCTTGAAGTAAAATTTTGGGCGGAATAATTTACCTCAAAAGTTATCTTCATCTTCAAAAGGGTCAAGTACCTTCAATCAATCAATATAACCTGGACCTTGGGGTGTAAGAGCGTAGATTTTCAAGATGAATAGCGCCATTACTTTTTGACTCGGATTCGATGACATCTGCACTTCGTAATGCCCTGTTTTTTTTAAAGAAGACTAGAATGACATAAAACAGTATGTTTTGTTTTACCCTACCTGATGCTGAAAGTAGGTTAAGAGACCGTTGCTACAGGCTGCGTTTCATATAATTATCTCTGGTGAAAACGCAGCCTTATAATGGAGAACCATTGCAAGCCATTTTGCCTGGTCTGAGGCCTCCCGAAGGCAACTCTTGGATCCCACTAGCCCGTGACCTGCCTACACTCCTGTGGATAGTTTCGAGCATTAAAAAGCTATAGTGTCCCGCTGCAGTTTTAATTAACGGTGTGTGGAGTCCCCTGCAGAGCCAATTCCACCTAATCTTTCCAGAACCCTTTTTCTTGCGATGCCTCGAATCAGCTTTTGTGGTATTTGACCAACGATGTTCAAAATGCAAGAATTAAAAAAGATGACACTTGATATTTCGAAAGCGTTTGACAGTCCAAAAAAATCTACTACTTCTGACAGAATATCACCATATTTAAAACAATTTTTTCTAGGTCACAGCCACCATTATAGTTCATTACTAAGCTAAATTACTACAAAATCTTGTTCTTTAAATCATAAAGCGTATATATGAGTGCATTATATGTGACTAAGTGTTTACGAGTATGTTATGTCTTAACACAATATTTTAAGTGCAATTAACAAATGGGGCGACGTCCGCTTCCTTTGTTTTTTTTTTTGTAAGATTTATTTTATGTCCTTATGACACATTTGGGTTATTTCCTAGCTAAAATGTAAGTTATTTAATGTTTGGGTGCTCAATATTTTAAGTGACTTTAAGGTGCCTGTAGATAGGCGTAATGCGACTCTTTTTTGTGTGTCCTCTCGCAGGTCAACCTAGAAGGTTGTCGACTGCTTAACCGGACTTTCCTGTGTGTAGACTCATATTGAGTAAAACCCACCCTGTTTCTCTAAATTAATGCCCTTTGCGTTCCCGGGCCACGGTAATTCTTTTGAACAATATTCTGCAACCAGCAGAGGCGTAATGGTCTTGTAACATCGATTTTCGTAGAAATTGCCAAATACATTGAACAATTTTAATGAATAAAAAAACAACTATTCTTGGCTCATCACGTTGAAAATTGTCATGTTGTATGGTGTGTCGAAAAAAAAAAAAATATTTACTGGCATTGCAAGTTATTAAACAAAGTAGATAACGAATGCAACAGAAGTGGCCATGGGCCCCAAACTAGGCACAGCCTGTTTCTCGATGGCCCAGGATAGGATATCGCTTGGAAACACAACTAAATATTTCATTGTTAAGTCAAAATGATTGCTTAGTCACAAATTTTATCTTTACCACTAGGTATTACTAACACAAAAATGCGAATTACATACCTACCTAATTATAATATTTAATGTTCGTGAATATAATTCGCCGTTTTCTCAAGGAGTCTATTTATTACAATAATAATTTCGTTAACAAGGTCGTGTGTATAACTGGTGCACATATAAAATGTGCAATGAATGTATTGAGGTAATTACCATCCATTAAATTGTCTGCATGCTTAGTCAATGCAAAAACTGTTACCTATTAGTTTTAGCCGATCGCACACTTAAAGGCTGTTACAATTTTGAGCACGCAAAATGCGCGCTTAGTCGTGGAGTTGCGGAAACCAGCCCTATTTACATACATACATACATACATACAATTTTGAGAAGAGGTAGCTCGTGGCTAAATGATAACAGAAACAAGTGCGAGTCTAAACTTTAAATTTTACTATCTTTCGTATAGAAATACACAATCTGTGAAAATTTCGACTATCTACTTATTACGGTTCTTGAGATACAGCCCGTTGACAGACATACGGACGAACAGACAACTGAGGCTTAGTAAGTGGGGTTCCGTTGGTTACCCTTTGGGTACGGAACCCTAAAAAGATCTGAACAATAACAACAGTACAAGTCGACCAAAAGGTACTGTAACCCAGTTACTGGGTTGTGGAGAACAGTTTGGCAGTCAATCCATTTTTAGGGTTCCGAACCCAAAGGGTAACCAAAGGAACCCTAATACTAAGCCTCCGCTGTCTGTCCGTCCGTCCGTCTGTCTGTCAGCGGGCTGTATCTTAAGAACCTTAATAGGTAGACAGTTGAAATTTTCGCAGTTTGTGTATTTCTATTGCCGCTATAATAACAAATAATAAATATTAGGGTTTAGGTACGGAACCCTTTGTGTGCGAGACCGACTCGCACTTAGCCGGTTTTTAGGGCTCCGTACCAAAATGTTAAAATTAACCCTTATGGTGTGACTAAGTCTGTCCGTCAGTCACAGTTGGATATCTCAAGAACTACTAATGGTATCAACTTGGCAATAATTTTAAATTAACTTTGATCAACTATTTTGCAAATATGAAAGAAATAAAAACTTACTTATTTTTTTATGCAACAGCAACTGAAAGAGATTCTTAAAAAAAAAAATAGGAGCTACTAGGGCATGAGCGGTATCATATGAAATAACGCTATTTGCAAATTTTTGAACCGTTTTCTTTTTTTAAGGTCACATGGTTTTCGACTTTTGACGGAAAATGTAAAAATTTTGACCATTTCCAATGTCTCTAAAAATTACATTAGTTCCACTATCGGCCAAGAGGGCGCTGATCTAAAACTGCAATATACACCGCATTGTTAAAATTCTCTGACAAATGGCCTATATTTCGCCAATGAAAATTTAAAAACATTACACGTTTTATATGATGGTACGGAACCCTTGGTGTGCGAGTCCGACTCGCACTTGACCGGTTTTTTATTTGTGATGGATTTACTCTTAACTCTAGTCTAGGTCAGAGATGATAGAGACAAAGTCCTGAAGGCCGGTTTACTCTAGCTTTGGCAGCGAGTTCCACTCCTTTGCTGTACGCATTATAAAAGACGTTTGGAAACGCTTAGTACGAATTGGTGGAAAAGCCACAAGGTAGTGATGGTAAGATGCAGTGCATCTGGATGTCCGATGGTAGATGGATTAAGGTCGTGTCTTGGGCACACTCACCGAAATACAATCTGTAGAAGACCGACAAGCAGGCAACCTTTCCAACTCCATTTGAAACTTGACAGCCCAATTTGTTGCTGTAGCGGCAAAATAATGGCACACTCTTGCTCTTTCTCTTGAAAGTTTCAAGTGTCTACCTATTACGGTTCATAAGATACAGTCCGTTGACACACTGACAGTAATATACTTTGCCGTTGATTATCGTTAAGGGATGGAACCCTAAAAATATATGCCGTCTCTTTATTTGGCCCTTAGAATCTGAAAATAATGTAATAATAAACGAAATGAAAATAACCTGTTTTAGAATGACCTGATAAAAACAAAACGAAAATTAGTTAAAAACAGCTTTTTTAAATTATCTACAGCTTTTAAATTTTATCCTCAGTCCCTAGTGAACCAGAGGACTCAAAGATTAATGGCTAAAGTAATATAATTTTATAAAATTCATAAACTACTCAGAGCTTTCACCCGAGACTAAACCGATTTTTTAAATCCACCAGAGATTAGTTTGAGGCGTCGAATCAAGTATAAAATCAAAATGTTGGAAAATTATCATACCTACTGCGGTACCTCGGTACCTACTCACTTGATATTTTTAAATATGATGGTAAACTTGCAAGTCCATCAATCATTATTTAAAAAAATATTTATCTTAATAATAGACCGACAGGAGCTCGTGGCTAAAGAATAACAGCCGCACAGGTCGATCTTCAAGGTTAAGCAACGCTTGCCAAGGTTGGTCTGTGGATGGGTGACCATCTTAACATGCTGAGTTTCCTCCGTGCTTCGGAAAGCACGTTAAGCCGTTGGTCCTGGCTGTCATTTGTAGATCTTTGGCAGTCGTTACGGATTGTCAGAAGCCAGTAAATCTGACTCCAGTATTGCCAACAAATACCGTGTTACCCAATTTAATGGGTTGTGGAGGTCTGGTAGGCAGCCGCTTCACGTAAAACGCTGGTATTCAGCTGAATGCGGTTTGACTGGAAGCCGACCCCAATATAGTTGTGAAAAGGCTAGGTAGATGATGATATCTTAATAATAGAATAGGAGAAGTATGTCTGAAATAAAAAGATTTCATTTTTTTTTAATTTTTTTGTTTGTGATGTGTTTGCTTTTGACTCTAGTCTGGGTCAGAGATGACAGAAGCAAAGTCTATGATGGAGCGAGGCTTCTTCTGGGTAAGCCAGAAGAAGCCTGTTCACTCTAACTTTGAAGAGATTAGGGTTGTAAGCCTTTGGAAACACAAACGCAGGTAGACAGTTCTCCACTCCTTTGCTGTGTGCATTATTAAAGACGTTTGGACAGTTTTTTTTTAACCTTTATAAGGTTTGAATACTTTCGTATAAGATAAACCTTTCAGAAGGCCCTCCGTTGTTACTATTAGTACATTAACATTTCCCCAAGAAACCAGCAGAATATCTACAAGAACCGTATACCGTAACCTATACTTCTTACTGTAAAATTTTACCTATAGGTATGCAGGATAAGTTATAAGAATAAGTACAAGCAGTATGAGTAGTTCATCAACAATATTAATTTTGATCGAGTAACCGTTTTCCAAAACCATATTGGTTGACGAAAAAATAATTTAACAGCTAACGTTGTAGACGTTCAGAGAAATTAATGCTAATTATTCATTCAAAATAATCTCATAGGCATCCAGGAGAATAAAAGGGGTCGTTTACATCAAAGGAGAATCAGGTTCCCATTTAATCGTAAGCGTGACTAAACACTAGGAACACAGTTCGACATACCACGGCCGAACTAACGACACATAACGACAATGTCACATACGCATTCAACATCTTTCCCAGATAATTACGATATAATTCTAAAACACACCATTGTTGGAAGAAAAATTTAATTAGCGACGACAGCACATCTGTCCATACCTTTGTTTGAGGTTTTCCCACAAAAAAGTATCGCCTCGTCCTCTGAGGTCGCTCCAATTACGACCAAGTACGTTACATGTTTGTTTTTGTGCGTTTAACTGCTAAACTGCTGCAAGGTTTTGAGTGAAACTTTGTGTAACCACAGTTATGGGCCGTGTTGTACTTTTTTTGCTTGTGTTTGTTAATTAGGCCGGGGTTTCCATTAGTGTTTTTATGTTCATCACTTATTAAACAATGATCTGTTGTGCCATGCTAACGTCTAATTGATCTGCTGTCGTCATGTAAGCCATGTTTTTTTTTTGTATAGGAAATCATAAAATGACTACTTCCGTTCTGGGCGGAGCGGATGAGTGACAGAGTCTTACTGAGTGAAACCCATCCGTGTTCCCCCTAACGCCCTTTGCGTTCCAGGGTCGCGGTGACTCTTTCTAACAACCGCAACCCTGCCTTGCTGGGATCTATTATTTTATTTTCAGCTAGTTGTGTAGAGAGGTCGTCTCCAGGTAGTGAATTGCGGTGGCTTTGGAAAGCTTTGAACCGTTTGTCAAAGTCAAAACGTTTATTCCAATTAGGCCATTAAACGGCACTTTTGAATGTCATTTACATTTCAAATTATATAAAAGTTCTAAAGTGACTCTACTGTCCATTCGGAAAATTAGATTCTTATGGAGAAGAATGGACAAGAAACTCCATAGTTACTCTTTTCAAAATAATCTCACAATATTTGGTATACAAAAATTTTGTAATGTGAGTACCATGCACCTAGGGTATGTAGAGGTAGACTAATTAATTTTCTAAATAAGTACATGATACTCACACATTTACAAATATTGGATTTACTAATAAACATTAAAATACAAACACAAAAATAAATAGAACATCTATAAAGTTAATACATAAAGCAACCAGTTTGATTTTGTCCACAGCACCCAAGTAGGCCGCTGCAAACATAACTTGGCGAAATGGGGTTTCATAGAGCCGATGAATACTCAATATAATTGCGGTGCCCCTTTTCAGAATCACTACACCCCACACACACACCACATGCTGGAGCCACATGTTGGAGTGCCCCAAGTATCCCACCTGTACTATGGGGGATTTGATGCGTGCCACCGATGCTGCTATTAATATAGCCACAAAAGAAAGCCAAAAAGAAAGAAGAAGCCAGTTTTGTTCTAATGCAGGGCTTCCCTTCCATCATTCCATTCTTCCCGGCTTTGGAAAGTGTGTGGACCAATCTTGTCGATAGACGTGAACTCAATCTGCCGTCTTATCCTGGGTTTTCCGCGATATCACCGGTCATTTTCTGGGACCCACATAGCAGTTGATTTAGACCAAAAACCTACTTCCAAAAACAAAAACACTATAAAGTAAAAAATAACTTTAATTTCGGAAGTCAGTGTTCAAAACCGAAAAAAACAAAAACACCGCGTGTTTTTGTTTTTGGAAGTCGGTTTTATTTTTTTGTTAAAAGATTTTTATTTTTCACTTTTGTAGTGGTACCACTAAAAAGTGAAAAATACACAAACACAGCGTACCGGCCGTGATGTTATGTTATGAACTGGTGTAAACAATCAACAGACATGCGATTTCAGAAATCCCGACCTATTTGCTATCATTTATTGAAGAGTTTCGTTGCCTACCTCCAAAGTTCTTCATCAGATCGTCACCTAATTTAAATGGGACCAGTCCGGAAAATTACTCTTCCAAACAAAAAAGAATCATCCAAATCATCAATTAACAATTGGCGAAAACATCGCTGAACAAACATTTTTCATGGGATTCCATCATCAGATCCTGATTTATACCTCGGCAGCACTGTTGCTGAGAGATACGTGTCCGACGCACGAGCTGGTGGGTCGCAGATTCGGTCTCTCCGGGAGGCAATGGTTGAGCGCTTGAACGTGTCCTTACAGGCTGTCTCTGAATGGGGCGATGCCAATCTGGTCAAGTTCAATGCTGCTAAGACCCATGCGTGTCTATTTTCCGCCAAAAGGAGCCAATTCCACCCAGCTCCATCTTTCCGAGGTTTAGCCGTGCCGATAACCGACAAACTTGAGCTTCTTGGGGTTACATTAACATCTACTCTTAATTTTGGCCCTTACAAAGAGGCAAAGGCTCAAGTGGCTGCAAAGAAGTTGGGGATTCTGGCAAAGGTGAGACGATACTTTACGCCGGAACAGCTGCTTAAACTTTATCAAGCGCAAGTTCGATCGTGTATGGAGTACTGCTCTCATCTTTGGGATGGATCTCCCAGATACCAACTTGATGCCCTTGAGTCAATTGAGAAATGAGCCAAGAGGATCATCGGTAATGAGAGGCTCGTCGCGACGAAGCTCCAAAGTCTTGAACATCGACGAGTTGCTAGCCTGTCAGTTTTTTACCGGTTGCATTTTGGGGAATGTGCGATGGAATTGCATAATTTAATTCCGCCAAGCCCGTTCCATCATCGGACTACAAGACGAACGGCGATGCGCCACCGGTACACGGTGGATATCCCACCCATACGGACAAAACGTTTTGGTAACACATTCATAATGCGTACATCTAAGGAGTGGAATTCCCTGCCGGAGTCTGTGTTTCCTGATAGCTACAACCTGGGAGTCTTTAAGTCTAGAATAGGTTATTTCTGGGCAAGCGTGCTCCATCTTCGACCACATCATTGCTTACCATCAGGTGAGATAGTAGTCAAACGCGTGCCTATCTATAGTAAAAAAAAAACCTTCCATCATCAGCTCAGCAACATGACTATGATGATTATCAGGCACAAATATCTGAATTGCATCTGAAAGTTTATGAAAAACAGTGTATGTGCTTATAAAATTTGAGGGTTCCCTCGATTTTCATGGGATCCCATCATAAGATTTTAACTTGGTGACAATGGAACCACCTCAGGAGTAAAAAAAGAATTTTTGAAACTTGTCCAGAATTGGCGGAGAAATTGGTGAACAAAAAAAAAAAAATATACATACAACCGAACATAGAACCTCCTCCTTTTTGAAGAAGTCGGTTAACACGTCGATCGACATACGGCAGACGTGTCCAATCCAGAATCCCATTTTGGCTCCTGCAATACAGTTTAAAACTAGCACAGGAGCCAGGGAATTTCATGTAAATTGTGCATGTATTTAAAAAATAAAGAATTTATTGTTATTATTATTTAAGCTTGGCTGCGTTCTGAGTGATGTCGTCGATTTATATTTTCGAGCACAGCACTCGGTGTGTTCTTAACGCGGTCCGTTGATCTGACTCCCCTGACTGGTGGATAAAATAAATCCCTTATTTTAATACAATTCACAAGAGTGCCATTCATCTTTGGCTGTTTAAAATTTTAATCAAATGTCGAATTTATGCAAAAGAAAAATCTTTTCCAACATAAACCTGTCGCATACAAATCCTCACTCAAAGCTAGCATGTGTAATTCGTTCAAATCTCTTCGTTACATCACAGAGATATACGGCGAGGGTGTAACCGTAAAAAACGGTCCATTCATTCACAGGTGACGGGTGCGGAAACGGTACAGTCCGACCCGTTTTGATGCGAATTGATCTGCGGCTTAGAGATCCGATAAATTGGCAGGCTTTTAAAGGTGTAGGTACAGTCGGGGAAATAAAACTTATTCAAATAAAACTTATTCAATAAAAGTCACTATTATACACTTGGTGACATTTTATCCTAATATATAAAATTCATCCATTGCTAATTGATTGAGTGCCTAACAGACAACGCACAGGTGAAACTACAGGACGAAGAAAGTAGAAATTTGGCATGTAGGTCTTTATGGGAAGTGTAGGGGAGCACACTAAGAGAGGATTTCCTGAAATTCATAGGGAACGGGAAAAAATGCGCGTACGAAGTTACGGGCGAAAGTTAGTTTCAATTATAGATTTGGTGAGATCTATTGCATCAGAGTGTCTGAAAATTGACTTGTTTGGGTGTTTTCAGTCATTTTTTCAGTCGGTTAAAAAGCATTTTATGCCAGTGAAAATTTATAAGTCACCACGTCAGTTAACTATACAAATATTATAAATCTGAAGAGTTTCTTTGCTTGTTTGGTTGAAGGCGCTAATCTCAGGAACTACTGGTTCGAATTGATATATTATTTTAGTTTTTGAAAGCCCATTTATCGAGAAAGGTTATTTATAACATCACGCTACGACCAATAGAAGCGGAGCTTTAATGAATAAAGGTCAGCGAGTAAGTTTAATAAACCATGGTTTACTAGTAGAGAATGTCAAAAACTTAAGGTGCTCCTCCGCTGCCTCGCTCCGCTGTAATGGGCAGGCTATTACAGCGGAGCGAGGCGAGATAGAGAGAAATTTTATCCAATGGAAGCACGCATCACGTGATTCACTGATATTGTGACAGACATAATTGTTTAATATTTCTCCGTTTCTCCGCTTCGCTGCCTCGCTCCACGGAAATAAACAGGTACCGTTAAAGTCTGCCATTATAACTCAGTACATGAACTTTCAAAAATAATTAAATGAATATATAATTTACTCTTATGGGGCTACGCATTTTTCACTTCATTTATGGCACACCGGTCTTTTAATTCATTATTTGATCCCAGGTTTGTTTACCATGTTAAAATATTATCACAATGTAAACCATCAACATATTTTATCAGCTCTTGATCTAGCTACCATCTGAAAATTAAATTATGGTAGCTTGTCAAGTAGACTGCTAAGGTAAACTTGGTAAACTTATGGCTTCCATATGTGGGCTTTATGAAGAAAATCGCCTCATGTACAGTATAAACTTTTGAACTTTGTAATCATAACAGGGATCGTTTTCTTACAAGCTGATGATTTTTAAATTACTGAACTACATAACTATACAGAGTGGCTACAACATTGACGTCCAAAAATAAAATTTAGGTCCCTCGTATCGTGGGGTATCCGAATCACTCCCATGTATGTTTTGCGACTTTTCATAGTTTTCGAGTCATGAATTTTTGAGAATTACCTATCGAACTGACCTGAAGAATCAGTTGTAACAAAAATCTCGACCAGGTCTTTTACATTTAATTATTTTCAAAATTCAGAATTAAAAATATTTCGAAAATTATGAAAGTCGCGGGACATACATGGGATGATTCGGATACGAGGGACCTATATTTTATTTGGGACGTCAATGTTCGCAAAGCTACAGGGAAATTTCGAGGACGGCTGTAAAAGCAGGGATGAACAAAGATACTAAGAACAAAATGTACAAGATGACATGGCTAAAAATAAAGTGACTATTGAAATTACGAGTAACAGATAAAAAACGAAAAAGGAGACATGTTGACAAATAACTAGGGATATATATAAAGCCAGAACTAGACCAAATACAACTGCTTTCAAGCAAAGAAAGATAGAATGTGGTCGCAAACGATCGGGAACTGTAGCTTCCAATCGTATGCGATCACATTATAATGTAACATTGCAAATATTAAAAACAGAGAGACAGAAGCTGAAACTCCTTTATTTGTTTGCTATTTAAATCTATTTTTTTTTAGTACTCCGTCTCCACTAACACGTGAAGTGGAGTTTGCTGAGTAGTTGTTATCTAGGATACGAGGGACTTAAATTTTATTTGGGACTTCAATGTTCGCAAAGCTACAGGGAAATTTCGAGGACGGCTGTAAGAGCAGGTACGAACAAAGATACGAAGGACGAAATGTACAAGATGACATGACTAAAAATAAAGTGAAATTACGAGTAACAGATAAATAAGCAACGAAAAAGGAGACATGTTGACAAATAACTAGGGATACATATAAAGCCAGAACTAGACCAAATAAACCTGCTTTCAAGCAAAGAAAGACAGAATGTGGTCGCAAACGATCGAGAACTATAGCTCCCGATCGTATGCGATCACATTATAATGTAACATTACAAATATTAAAAACAGAGAGACAAAAGCTGAAACTCCTTTATTTGTTTGCTATTTAAATCTAATTTTTTTTTAGTACTCCGTCTCCACTAACACGTGAAGTGGAGTTTGCTGAGTAGTTGTTATCTACTCAGTAAACTAAAACCAGCATCAAATCCTTATAAAAGCAGGCGGTAAACAAAGGTACAATCGTTTTTTGATTAACTCTCACATCGCTAGTTGCAGATAATCTCCTGATTTATAACGTGAGCCGCCGATGTAGAGAGATTGGAGATTCGTTGAGCTTTGATAGGAGAACAACCGACAAGTTAAGTTTTTTTTTCTACATCGCCGAGGTTGATCTGTAGATGGGTAACCATCTTAACATACCGAGACTTCTCCGTAACTCGGACAGCACCTTAAGTCGTTGGTCGCGGCTGTCATTTGTAGATTTGACAGTCGTTAAGGCCAGTCGGAAGCCAGAAAATCTGACAGCAGTCATGCCAAGGATCTCGAATTTGTTACCCAGTTAATGGGTTGTGGAGGTTTGTTATTAGCTGAATCCAGTTTGTCTGGAAGCCGATCCTAATAAAAAAAAGAAAATATGATGTTTCAGTTTGCATAGTTTGGCCGGAAATCCGTTGGATGCGAGTCGCACAGAACAGGCCGATGAGACTTTTAGGGGAGGTCTGTCTTCGGCAGTGGACATCTTTCGGCTGAATGACTATCATTCAGCCGAAAGATGTCCACTGCTGATGATTATGATGATCAGTTTAGTTCAACTGAAGCTTACTTCAATATTGTTTGGGTACTGGAAATGCTTAAGCAGATGATGAATAACTTGGCATTCAATAAATATTATTTATTTAATTAAACTTTATGTACAATAGTGGTAGGTACATAGGTGGACTCAATGCAACGAGGCATTCTCTACCAGTCAAACTTTGGGTTAAAAAGAAATACAATGTGGTAGGTATATAGCGAATAAATAAGACTTAAAATAGAATTTAGTAACGGAAAAAATACATATTTCATGCTAAAAAAATATATTAATAGATATGTTGTTTAAAATAATCTTTCAGATTAAGAGAACTCATAATAATAATGACGAAGACCAAACTAACGAAACACGATTTTTAAAGTCATGGGCTCAGGTGTGATTGCAGACATATCCATTCGAACTTTGTCAATGTGAGGTAACAGTAAAGCACTTGTGTTGCAAATTGTTAAAGGTAAACTGTTGGACTTTCCATTGGACGAAATATCCACTTGATTGCCATCCACAAACAATAAATTCCAGTTAAACCACGGAACCTTTTAAAGAATTCGTTCAGAGGTCGTAGCTCCCAAATTTTTCCCTAAATGTCACATATTGTACTTTAATTAAATAATCTATATACTAATATATAAAGCTAAAGAGTTTGTTTGTTTGTTTACTTGATCGCGCTAATCTCAGGAACTACTGGTCCGATTTGAAAAATTATTTCAGTTTTAGATAGCCCATTTATTTCCATCAGCCAATCAGAACACGCCCTCAGGGTGCTATCGGGAATGTGTAAGGGAAATGTGTAGCCCTACCTATTGATTATAATTTTTCTTTGAAAATAAGTTTTCCCCAGAACATCTTTTACGTGTTTGGGGAAAACGACAAACATACAATTTTAAATCGATTACATAGCTTATAAATTATCACTATGCAAGTACATAAGCTTCTAAGTTCAGTACATAGGCCTACGACTTAGGTACATAGGTACTATCTATGCGAGTTACACAATATTAAATGCGTCTCCGCGAACATTTCTATGACTATTTAAGTATATAAGCTCCTAACTTAAAAAACATATAAGCTTACGACTATAAGTACATAAGGCTGTTTATGCGAGTTATATAAAGCAAAATGCTCCGTCGCAAACAGGAGCGGAACAGTAATGAAAATTGTGACGCAGACGAAGTTGCGCGGGTCAACTAGTAACCAAATAAAGATAATTCAATAAACAACAACATTGCAAACAATTAAATACAGTATTTATAAAAACGGTGAGACATCATGCCATAATTTTAATCGTTTCTTCATAATGTCATATGAATGACATCATTCTGTCACTTCGCATGGCATTTGCCGAAATAAACAGCATCTGAAGTTCTGAACGCAAAAGGGTAAAGAGAGTAAATAAATACACAGTTATTTTACAAATATAATTAAACTAGTTGTCCCGCGCAACTTCGTCTGCGTCACAATTTTTATTACTGCTCTGATCCTATTAGTCTTAGCGTGATGATGTATAGCTTATAGCCTTCTTCAATAAATGGGCTATCTAACACTAAAAGAATTTTTCAAATCGGACCAGTAGTTCCTGAGATTAGCGCGTTCAAGTAAACAAACAAACTCTTCAGCTTTATATATTAAGTATAGATAGAAGTATAGATTGACAACTTTCTTTTGTGATGAGCTAGATGGTAAAGCGACCATAGAGCTTCGTATTTACTAGGCAATATGTTGCCTTGCGGATACGAGGCTTCAAATTTACTCCTTATATATCTTACGTTGAGGAGCTCGTGGCTAAATAATAACAGACGCACGGATCGATCTTTAAAGTTAAGCAACGCTTGCCAAGGTTGGTCTGTGGATGGGTGACCATCTTAACATACCGAGTTTCCTCCGTGCCTCGAAAAGCACGCTAAGCCGTTGGTTCCAGCTGTCATTTGTAGATCTTTGGGAGTCGTTACGGATTGTCAGAAGCCAGTAAATCTGACTCCAGTCTTGCCATGAAGTACCGTGTTACCCAGTTAATGGGTTGAGGACGACTGGTAGGCAGCCGCTCCACACGTAAAACACTGGTATTCAGCTGAATCCGGTTTGACTGGAAGCCGACCCTAATATAGTTGGGAAAAGGCTTTTTTTTTTTAAGGATGGGAAATCATCAAATGACTCCTTCCGCTCTGGGCGAGGCGGAAGGGAGTGTCAGACTCTTACTGACTAAAACCCATCCGTGCTCCTCCCAATGCCCTTTGCGTTCCAGGGCTGCGGCGTCTCTTTCGAATGGATTCCGCACCCCGGCAGGCACTGGCCCTAGCGGGCCCCGTCTCCCATGCTGATATCTCCTTGAGGCGCGCGTGGAACACAGCGCGCCGCCGACCCGGGCCTGGTTCTGATCTGACGGCGAGCCACCCAATGCTCGCCGTCCGCAGGCTCGCGCCTACGGTGGCCGGAAATCGCCTTGCGACTCCCGACTCCTGGGGCGTCTTCTTCTGTTGCGGCGGCTGGGTCGTGAGGTTTCCCTCTCTCTCACACGTTCGGCATCCTCCTTCGCTAGCATTACTGTTTCGCAGAAGGAGGTGACCGGTTCCCATGCCTCTTCGCTCTGGACCATAGATTGTACTAGGGCCGGTCGCGAGAGGTCGCCGCCGCCGATCGCCTCAACAAGGACCCGGCGGTTCTCCGCCCAAGCAGGGCAGACCTCCACCGTATGCTCCACCGTGTCCTCCGGGCGATCCTCGCAGTGTTGACACCCGGGCGTATCCTCCCGCCGAATTCGAAACAGGTATCTCCCGAAACAACCGTGTCCGGTGAGTATCTGCGTCAGGCGGAAAGTGAGGACGCCGTGGCGCCGCTCCAGCCACTCCTCAAAGAGAGGACTAATTGCCTGGATTGTGGCATGCCCAGCGCTGGGTTGCGACAGTCGCTGTCTCCATACCGCCATAAGATCCTGCCGGAGCTCCGTCCGCCTTGCTGCAATTTGCCGCGACAGAGGAGTCTCGCCTTGGCGTTGCGCCTCTACGCGCCACTCGTAAATGAGCGCGAGGGCTCTCGCCTCCAGATCCCATGGTGGCAGTCCAGCAAGAAGGCTCGCCGCCTCGCCAGAGACCGTGCGGTATCCCCAGGCCAGCCGGATGGCCATGACCTTCTAGGACGCGTTGAGGTAACGGGCAGGTCGCTTCCTCAAAGTAGGCGCCCAAACAGGCGCCCCATAAAGGGCCATGGACCGCACAACCCCCGCGTTGCCGCCTCCGGCTGGAGCCGTTTGGTCCCCCTAGATTGGGCAGAAGCCGCTTGAAGGCAGCTCCGGCCCGCCCCAGTCTGGGAGCCAAACGCCGGAAATGCTTCGACGAAGTTCCACCGGCTATCGAGGACGAGACCCAGGTATGTCATCGTCGACCCGACCTCGATGTGAACTCCTCCTACCATTATTTGGGATCCCGATGGTGGCCTGTTCCGAGGACCATGGAAGCACATGGCTTCGGACTTGTGTAAGGCCACCTCGAGACCCAACTGCTGGATTCGCTCAATTATTGTCGCAACCCCGCGTGTCATAGCGTCGGCCGCCGCCTGGTGCGATCTCCCGTGCGCCAGGACCAGCGTGTCGTCAGCGTAACAAACCACACTGACGCCACTAGGGAGGACGGCTCGCAGTACCCAGTCATAGCCGATGTCCCACAGGAGCGGCCCCAGAACCGAACCCTGTGGAACACCGCACGACATCTCTCGCCGGTTCCACTCTCCCAGGTAACCGGGGTAGATAACGGCTCTGTCCGTCAAGTAAGCCTCGACTACGCGACGGAGGTAGGTCGGCACCCGGTGATACCGAAGTGCCTCTCTGATGCAAGTCCAGGGCAGGGTGTTGAAGGCATTAGCGATGTCTAGAGACACCGCCAAGACGACCCCACCCCGGGAAACCGCGTCCCCCGTCGAGAGGGCTCTCACGCGCATGATGTCATCCACCGTCGAGCGGCCCGTGCGGAAACCGAACTGGTTCTCTGCCAGATCCGGCCCCACCCGCACTAGGTGCTCGACGAGGCGGTTTGCAATTACTCTTTCAAAGAGCTTGCCCACCTCATCGAGCAGCACGATGGGCCGGTATGCGGACGGAGAGTCCGCAGGGCGCCCCGGCTTTTTGATGAGGACCAGTTTCCCCGTCTTCCAACGAAGTGGGAACTGGCCCCTCTCCAAGCATGCACTTAGGAACCCTCTTAGTCGAGGCCCAAGAGCCTCCAAGGCCAGGACCCAGGCTTTCCCAGGTAAGCCGTCGGGTCCTGGGGCGGTATTTTTGGTCTTCAGCCTATTAACCGCCACTCTCAGGTCTACCTCAGTCACCTCAGGAGCATCGTCATCGTCGTCAGCGGTGTAGTCCGCATCAGGCACCGCAGGTGGCGGAGCCATAGACGGGGGAGTATGCTCCCCTCGCGAGGGAAACAGAGCGCTCACCACGTCCTCTACCAGCTGGGGCCGAAGACTCTGCGTCAACGGGGGGGCCCAGGTGCGGAGCTTATTCCGCACCATTTTGTAGGGTCTTTCCCAAGGGTCCCCGTTCAGAGACTCCAGCATCTCCTTGCGAGCCAGATCCTTGGCTTGCAGGATCCCCGCTCGGAGGGCGGCCTTCGCCACTTTGTACTCCTCGTACAGCTTCGCCTCTCTGACCTGCGAATCCGGAGGGCGGATGCGGAGCCGGCGGTGCCTGGTATACCGGCGCCGTGCAGCAACGCATGCCTGACGCAGCGTCGCCAGCTCTTGCGACCACCAGTACACCTGACGGCGGGCACGTTCTGGCTTAACCCGGGGCATTGCCACGTCACAAATATCGGACATGGCCTCCCGGAACCACTCCGCTTCGTCATTGATCAGCGTCAGCAAGCCTGTCCGGAGGTGACACCCAGGCCTGCACGATCGAAGCTTCCAGGAAGAGCTCCCGGTCAAGCTGTTTCAGTGCCCACCGCGGACCACTCGGGGCCTGCCGGACTGGCGCGGTTGAGGTCTGGGTGGAGACGTCAAACCGTATATACCGGTGATCAGAATAGGTCTCCACCTCCTCTAATACGCGCCAGTCAATGACACGCGGTGACAGAGCAGGGCTGGTGAATGAGATGTCCACCACAGATTCCCCCTGCATCCGCACACACGTTGGGACAGAACCCATGTTTAAGACGACCAGGCCTGTCTCCAGAGCCCAGTCCTCCACCATCCTGCCCCGCGTGTCCGTGTAACGGGAACCCCAAGCCAAGTGCTTGGCATTGAAGTCCCCGAGAACGAGCACGGGAAAAGGCTAGGCAGATGATGATGATGATGACGATATTTCTCACAAACTCGCGAGTGCAAAGTCTCGGAACTAATGATACAGATTTTATGAAAATTTAAACGCAAGATGCTTACGTTTTAAAAGTTAAGTTAAACTGTTTGAGAGATATAGAGAGAGTAATTTTTAAACTTTCTGTAGAAAACTGCTCTGATGGCCTCTCAATCCTAGAAAATAATACAGGACCGTACTATAGTCATAAAGATGTTAAACTTTATCATTCTCCAACTGTACAAATTTTTAACTATCCTCATGTTTCAAATACAGCAACGGAAAGTAATTACGCCTCCGCTCAAAAAGCATTCCTTCCCGAATGCATGTGACTGTACAAAATGCACGTTAAAGCCGCTGATATATCGCGATCGCTGCGAGCTCGCGATACTATCGCGGATCGTGCCACTGATACTTGATAGTACTATTTGTTGCTTTGATTCGGGTGTGTAGGATTTAGATTGAGGGTTCGAAGGATTAATGGTGTATTTTACTAAAAAAATCTAATTATTCCGTTTGATAGATTTCCAAAAAATATTCGACACGTATTTTTTCTTTTTTCATGTAAACAAAAAATAAAAAATAGGATACAGCGAGTTGAAGACACGCGTGACGTCATCTGGCTTGGAAACAATGTACCAAATTTACCAAGCCAGATGACGTCACGCGTATCTTCAACTCGCTGTATCCTATTTTTTTACTGACTGATTAGATTTTTTTAGTAAAATATCCTATTGGGGCATTTAGGCACTAATTCGGTAGTAGGCTCGTGTTTAATAATAATAACCTCTTTATTTCAGGCTACTTTGGCCTATAGATATATACCATCAGTAGTTAGTAACTACAATCCCTCCCAGTGGTAAGCTAAAACTACGAGAGAGCCCGCTTGCAAAAAAGTAACTCTTCACTCTTGACTTAAAAACCCCTTGGTTGTTGCTACCAGGAAATAGACTCTAGCACACTGCGAGAGTAACCATGGAGTTTCTTAACGGTTCCACTCCTTAGGAAACGACCAATTGGAACCGTGTGTGTGCCACATGGTGGACTAATGACCTGGTGAAGGTCGCGGGTAGCTGATGGATGCGAGAATAGAATAGAATAGAATAGAATAGAATAGAATAAAATTTATTTAGCACATTCATGAAACACGCGTACAAAAACAAACAGAAAATAAAAAAGGTAAGACAAAAAACGCACAGGACCGGTCGTTGTGGCGACACTTGGGGAAGGCTTATGTCCAGCAGTGAACGTCTTTCTGCTTCGGACGCTTAGTGCCATGCAGCACGCATTTATTATGACCTGCCAGGATTTGCGCCAATGTTTGAAAGAGTCACCGCGGCCCTGGAACGCAAAGGACATTAGGAGGAACATGGGGGGTTTTAGTCAGTAAGAGTCTGACACTCCCTTCAGTCCTTTCCAGAGCGGAAGGAGTCATGAGATGAATTCCCACTAAAAAAAAAGTAGATACCTAGTGTCGAAAAAGACTTAATATTCTATTTTTGCCGAGTTCTCGTGGTAATGGTAGCATCTACTAGAAACGTTACTCCATTGTAACTATGCGCTTTGTATCCGATCTCGATCAACATACGATGCGCTACATAACTTCTTCAACATTTTCGTTGGTGGAAGCAGAAAAATATATATGATTTTCGTTGCCAGTGCAGTTTGAATATGGCAGAATGAATTCTTTTACAGTTAAAATATATTTCTTTATTTTTAGGATTTCGTACCTAAACAAGAAGCTTTAATACACTTTGTTGTCCGTCCGTCCGTCCATCCATCCGTCCGTACTTCAGTCCGTCCGTCCGTCTGTCTGTTAGGACCCATTATCTCGAGAACGCGTGGAAGTATCGATTTGATATTAAAACCATATACTCAAGTCTACAGTCCTTTGAAGCTGTGAAAAAATCAAAACTTGTAAGTTAACGTAAAAAAAGATACAGCCGTTTATGCCGCAAAAAATGTATAATTCGCATTCTCAAGTAAATACAAATTTATAGGGTATTTCCTGTTGACCTAGAACTACGAAATTTGGCAAGTAATAGTTACCGTTCGACTATAAGCATAGAGAAAAATAAAAAAAACTATACATTTTCAATGAAATCATATTTCTTTTCACAGCTATAATTGGAGGACAGAGGAATTTTGATCACACTTGAAACACCGGCAGAAATTAGATACTTTACATCACAGTAAAAAGTTTTGTTGGGATATTAATAGTACATTGTTACGAGTATCTTAGGGTTAGTCCCGAGACGGCGTTTGGCGCACGAACGTAGCGAGGGCGCCAATAGTTCGAGGGACTAAATAAGTCTTTTTCTGTGACCGGCCAGATATGGAGATTTATTTTACATTTTTATAATTGAAAAAATAGTAAATATTTATCCCAAACCTATGTTACGTGTGCCCACGACAACTGACAGGTTAAAAAATAGTTGAATGTAAATATTTTTTTTTTGTTTCAGTTTAACATCGCGCTGTAATTGTCTGGCTGTATAGAAAGTTGGGACATGGTTCAATAAAGATGTTTAACAAGTTTTATTTTTATGATTTGACGGCTGTCAGTTGAACACGATTCTCCCTAGGGCCGATAATTAATACTTTCAACCCGTATGATTCATAAAACTATGATTCGTGCTCTGAGGTAACTGATACGCTTTTGAGATTACATCGAACATTATAGACAGATAAGTTAACTACGCTTTAAAATTAATTAACTCAAGGCAGTTCACTGTAGTATACAGTTGTAACTAGTAAAAAAATTACCTCATTAATTAATTAAGACTAAAATGAAACGTATTAAACATTATAATTATGATAATAATTATTTTTTGAGGTGTGGAAACAAGGGTAAAAAATGTAAATAATTTTAATCGTCATTATTTTTTGTTTGTTGAAGATATTTTGGCTAACGGTAAAACTTGATATATCTACAATTTAATTAGAGAAGCCTGCAGTTACTAGATACAAGTAAGACAAGATCAAAACAATTCAATTAAATAATATCTACTTATTGACAGGGATAGAAACTCGTGGCTAAAGAATAATAGCCGCACGGGTCAATCTCCAAAGTTAAGTAACGCTTGCCAAGGTCGGTCTGTGGATGGGTGACCATCTTAACATACCAAGTTTCCTCCATGCCTTGGAAATCATGCTAAGTCGTTGGTCCTGGCTGTCATTTGTAGATCTTTAAATTGGCAGTCGTTACGGATTGTCAAATGCAGTCTTGCCTAGAACTACCGCGTTACCCAGTTGAAGAGTTGTGGAGGTCTGGTAGGCAGCTGCTCCACGTAAAATACTGGTATTCAGCGGAATCCGGTTTGACTGGAAGCTGACCCCAATATCATAGAGAAAAATGTTAGGGTAAGTTAACTATTTTATGATAAGTTTTAATTAAGATGACCACTGAAATTATGGGTGATCAAACATTTTTTTATATTTATTTATAAGAATCTTACCTACACTATCATTACAGATCTATGATCCAATGCGACAGAGTGGTCTTACTAACTAAATCCTAAATTTACACCTTATACCTAGTTAAAAAATATCTTAATCTAAATAACTTATTACATATAGTGTAACTTTTGCGAATTCACTCAAGTTGCACCACAATACATCAACCCTCCCGTGAACCTGATTCACCACGCGTATGGCTCTAGTGAGAGGAGTTCTCGCCAGCAGGTTGGTCCTGGCTGCAGGCACAGCGAGCACTCCACACGTACCGGTCGGGCACGCACAGCTGTAGGTGTCGCAGCAGTGCCGGGTTATGCGCCACGTAGTAGTTTCACTACATACGCTACCAGCGAAAACTCCCGTCGTAATCTTAGAGTGTTATACCCTACCATACCCAGAACAAATAGTGTAGGGTACATCAATGGGTATAATGGATATACCCCATACAGCTTGTAATACAAGTGTCTCGTGAACTTATTTTGGATACGTTCCAACATAACACTATATTTCGCCTCATGAGGAGCCCAAATGAATGCGCTATGTTCGAGGTGACTTCTGACTAACGCGTCATATAGTACCCTTAGTGTCGTGATGTTGGTGAATCCTTGGGACTGCCTGAGTACGAAACCTAGGTTTCTGTATGCCTTCTTACATATCTTATTGATATGTTCACGGAAGGTTAGTTCCTGAGAGAAGACTACCCCTAAGTCTCGTACCTGAGACACTCGTTGCATCGGCACATCCTCAACCTTGTACAGATAACTCAAGGGAGTTCGCGCGCGAGTGAACGACATCACCGAACATTTAGCAACATTAAAATGCAGTTTAGTAACAAGAAGCCGGCAGGAGGCGTTTATTAAAATAAGATCGGATACAGATATTTTGCATATTTGATAATTAATTCTTATCGGAATAATTTTAGTTCTGTAGGCAAACAATTAAGATAACATCTTCTAATTATCTAATTATGTCTGTACTTCTTCAAACCCTTCCATGATACATAAAACCTTGAGAATTTATATTAGCCCTTTGGTTTTGACAAATTAACACAAATTGAAGAAAAAAAAAGATTAATGATGACTTTATCAAAAAAGATATCATAGTACGAAGTTGGTCGGAAAACCGTAATTAAAACCATTAAAATTAAATAATAATAGTTTTTATCATTTAAAACAAGTCATAGACGTTTTTTTTGAAGTTCGTAAAAAAAGAGGTCAAAGAACCATTATTTTTAGAATTCCGTACCCAAATGGTAGCCAGCGGAACCCTTTTACTAAGCCTCCGGTCCGCTGTCCGTCTGCCTGTCCGTCCATCCGTCCATTCCTCCGTTCATTTGTCTAACCGTACTAGGTAGACAGTTGAAATTCACAGATTCTGTATTTCTGTTGCCGCTATAACAAAAATTGAGGTCTATGGTACGGAACCCTTCGGGTGCAAGTTCGACTCGCACTTGGCCAGATTTTTTTAGGTGTGAATAATTCTTTACAGTTTTAATTATTTTATCCTACATTCATCTTTATGTCCGAAACTACGAGGAGAGAAAGTCTTTTTGCTGACCGCTTTCGGCCATGGTAGATCTAGTCTCAAGAGATACGAGCCATCACCGCGAGAGATAATATAGTACACAAATACTCGTATGTCCGCAAACATAGACACACTTCCTCTCACCTTATAGGACGGCAAACCCACATGATCGCAATAGATCAGACGCAAGACCAATTCAGAAAACGTGCTTTCCAAGGCACGGGTATGTACTCGTAACAACACCAACCTCTAAACTCCGGGCACACAGAGAAACTGCTAATAAAAAACCCCGATAAAACTTTCGCAATATTAAAGTCTAGTCAGTATAAAATCTCACGGCCCTGACGTTTGCTCAAATGTTCATATCCTCTAGACCGATTATCTACTACTGGCCGACTAATTTATTCACAAACTTAATTCTACTCGATATTAGAAAGGAAACATTACTTCGATAAGGGTTGCACGTGCATAATGAATGAACGTTATAGCCTTTTCCAACTATGGTGGGGTCGGTTTCCAGTCTCATCAAATTCAGTTGAGCACCAGTGTATCACACATAGATACTCACTGAACTTCGAACTTGACTCATCTGAATTTCGGAACCTAGTAACAGAATAGGTGAAGGGCCCTGCGATATAACTGCTTATATTTGCCTTATATTTGTATAACTTATAAATATAAGGCAAATATAAGCGAAAACGCTGATGTCCATCGTGTGATGTGCTGAAAAACAGACTGATAAAGTGACTAAAGACTTTGTTTATCTCAAAACTAAAATGATATCTCTTCAATCAACACGTATAGAAGGGGCCCCATTATTGCTATGTGCCGAGGGCCTTCAATGGGTAAAAGACGGCCGTCCTTTGGCCTTCCCCATGTAGATCATTGGTTCACCATGGGAGACCTATACTCGCTGTGCCGTTCAGTACTCAGTCACCACCACAGAACTTTTCGACCCCTTCGGCCATTCGTCGCGATGTGCATACCTATTGCCACATAAATTTGCAAATTCTTCTTTGTCGATAGCCTTGGTTCTTTTTTTTACTATTTATAGGCATGCGTTTGACCACTATCTCACCTGATGGTAAGCAATGATGTGGTCGAAGATGGAGCACGCTTGCCAAGAAGTACCTAACCTATTCACTCTTGATTTTAAAGACTCCCAGGACACACAGACTCTGGAGCATGGAATTCAACTCCACAACTCGTCGTGTCTCTTTCGTACAATGAACATTCATTGTGCGTACCAGGGACTGAAAGCGGTTACGGTTAGAGGTTAAGATACCTCAAAAATATATCGGTACCAGATTAAAATAAAGGTAGAGCTATACCGATACCTTTATAAATAAAGGTTGGGCTATATTGTTATTTAACCTTTATATAATTTCAGTACCGAAAAACATGCGAGACGGCGTACCTACCACGTATGTTTGCATGTTCGCGACGCGACGTTGCCGTTCTTGCCGACTGAGTTACCTACATTTTTATTTGGCTATCTGTAATAGAGGCATCTGAGCTTTCAGATGGCCCATCTGTGATGACATGTGCAACTGCAATTTAACAGTTTACTTCTAAATACTGTAACTGTACATACTTAAGGGGCTGTGGGACGCAGAGCACATTCGAAAATCGCCATTTTTTTCTTCGCATATATCTCCATAATGCCAATACATTTTCAAGCGTAAAAGACTATAACTACAACTTAGTGTACAGTCGCCAGCATATCAAGCTACAACAAGTTGTCTTTATTTAATAGATTTTCACAGTTATCGTTAAAGCATTAGGTTCAAAGTTGACTGTGTAAATTTGACACGGATAGCCTGATTTGCTGGCGTCTGTACCTATTCAATAGAAAATTTAATACACTTAAGCATTTTAGGAAAAAAAATATACATTTTAATTTATTTATGATTTTATGACGGTTTTTAACCGAATTTGACTCATTTTTAGGATTCCGAACATCCGTGAAAATCGGAACCCTTATATAGGATCACTTGGGTGTACTGTCTGTCTCAGCCAGTTTTCTCTGGATTTACAGGACTGATTCTGTTGGAATTTGGTACACATATGGACTTCTATGACCCAAACATGAACGCGTTACTTAAATAAATACATTTTTAGTATGGGGGTCACTTTTGGGGGTGAAACATTAAAATTAAAAATAGTTTTTCGACCCGAATTGTGTGACCAATCAAATAAAAGGGCTTACTGTGAGGGTTTAATCCTATTTTTTCATAATTTTAAATAATATTTTATTCGTAATTTTTGATATTATTTAAAAAATTTGACCAAAAATGATCATTCCCTCCCCTCTCCGAAACTGCTGTACCTATTTTTATTTAAGTTCAGATAATAGTTTTTGTAGATTACAGGAAAACTTATACGAAGTCTATAGTGTTAAAATAACATGTTAAAAAATTAAATTGGTTCGGAATCCTTTGCGCGCGAGTCCCACTCGAACTGGGCCAGCTTTTGCGCTCAGATTACTCAGACTCCAGCGAGACTTGCTTGGAAGCAGCCCTGTGTCATTTAAAAAAAATAGAAATACCTATAAGAAGAACATAGGTATATAAATTACAAACAGCCCAAATAATTAAGATAAAATATATCTTTATTCATAATATTGATTGTGAAAATAAGATTTTTAATGCGGCATATTGACGTCTTATTGTCATTTGACAATAGGCTTATACACAATGTCAAATTTATTGATAAAATAATGGTGCAAGTGCGAGTCCTAAATTATACAACCAAAGTAACATATTGTGAGCACTAAACTCTTCAAGACCTGTGCATCAACTGGTATAAAATCGAAAAAAAAAAATGTTAAAAAAAATCTTATAGTGCCGAAAATTCGTCGAGGTTTATCATCATCATATCAACCAAAAGAAGTCCACTGCTGAACATAGGTCACCCGTATCCATCGGCTACCCGCACCTTGTGGGAAGCCTCCCAACGCTGCATCTTGCAGTACGCGTTCGCCACTCCAGAACTTTTTTTTTTCTAATGATGGGCACGCGTTTGACCACTATCTCACCTGATGGTAAGCGGTGATGTGGTCGAAGATGGAGCACGCTAGCCTAGAAGTAACCTATTCACTCTTGACTTAAAGACTCCCAGGTTGTAGCTATCAGGAAACACAGACTCTGGCAGGGAATTCCACTCCTTAGCTGTACGCATTATGAATGTGTTCCCAAAACGTGTGGGTGGGATGTCCACCATGTATCGATGGCGCATCGCCGTTCGTCTTGTCGTCCGATGATGGAACGGGCTTGGCGGAATTTAATTATACAATCCCGTCGCACATTCCCCCAAAATGCAACCGGTAGAAAACCGAAAAGCTAGCAACTCGTCGTCAATGTTCAAGACATTGGAGCTTCGTCGCGACGAGCCTCTCATTGCCGATGATCCTCTTGGCTCGTTTCTCAATTGACTCAAGGGCAACAAGCTGGTATTTGGCTGATCCGTCCCAAAGATGAGAGCAGTATTCCATACACGATCGAACTTGCGCTTGATAGTTTGAGCAGCTGTTCCGGCGTGAAGTACCGTCTCACCTTTGCTAAGATCCACAACTATTTTGCAGCTACTTGAGCTTTACCCTCTATGAAACGGCCAAAACTGAGAGTAGATGTTAATGTAACCCCAAGAAGCTCAAGTTGGTCGGTTATCGGCACGGTAGCACCTCGGAAAGATGGATCTGGGTGGAATTGACTCCTTTTGGCGGAAAAAAAGACACGCTTGGGTCTTAGCAGCATTGAACTTGACCAGATTGGCATCGCCCCATTCAGAGACAGCCTGTAAGGACACATTCAAGCGCTCAACCATAGCCTCCCGGAGAGACCGGATCTGCGATCCACCAGCTCGTGCGTCGGACACGTATCTCTCAACAACAGTGCTGTCGTCGGCATACCCAAAGATACCGGGTTTAAGCAGATCATTAATATGCAGCAAGAACAGTGTTGCCGAAAGCACCGACCCCTGAGTAACCCCGGCTTTAATATCCAGCAGTCCAGACGAGCAGCCATCTATGACCACTCGACGTTTTAAGACCTACTTTTTCGAAAGCTCTTCTGAGGTCCTCCATAGTTTCAGCGATGACGACTATATCGTCGGCAAATAAAAGGTGAGTGATTTACTCGCCATTGACATTAATGCCTTGCCTGCTCTAGTCCAAAACCTTGAAGACGTCCTCCATTGCGGCCGTCAACAGGTTCGAAGAAATAACGTCTCCCTGCTTCACAACCGCTGCACGAAGTTCGGTTTCGAGGTCTGATCCTAAAGTCGGACTGGCATTCGTACAAACACTTCAGTACCTTGATAATATACCGAATTTTAGGAAGTCGCTTTTCAATTATTTGATCACTGTAGCTCAATACATGGATCTCCCATCTATTGAGCTACAGTGTATTTGCACGCATCGTCTGAAGACTGCAGAATTATCTCCCGCCTCTCCTACGAGATCTTCAGAGTAGGATCAGAGAGCCTCTTGTTCTCATCTGTACGGTGAGTCTTGAAGAACTTAAACCCGACCGTAAGGACAGCTCCCTAGTTCCTAGAGAGCTCCGTGGACGAAATGATTCTGAAGTTCGGGCTGAAAACATTCGAAGTTTTGATCTGGATCTGTACAAGGCGGAGCGTAAATTTCATCAGTCGAGATTTTTCCAGCTTAAAATTAGGTATTTACCCATGAAATTGCCGTTCTGCAGTACTGGCCATTTCAAATCAAAATAATTTTTGTTTGGCTAAGAATTCAAATTTCAAATTAATTTTATTTTAAAAACATGTTTTTTTTTCCAAAAGTAGTCATTTGTTTATTGATTAGTGTTACATTTTCATCGCATTTCAATCTTTTTCGTCATCATGGATACGTTAAAAATTCGAGTAATTATGGAATATGAATGCCGTCGTGGCAACAACGCGGCACAAGCGGCATGCAACATCAACGACGTTTACGGAGCTAACACTACAAACTAACGCACCACCTGTTATTGGTTTGCTCGCTTCCATTCTGGAAATTTCGACCTGAAAAATGAACCTCGCGGTCGTCCGAAGACTTTGGTCGACAATGACGAATTAAAGGCGATTGTGGAATCTGATGATACACAATCTACGGCTGAATTAGCAGCAGCTTTCGACGTTAGCGTCAAAACAATATTGGTCCATTTGCGTCAAATTGGCAAGGTAAAAAAGCTTGACAAATGGGTGCCCCACGAACTCAATGATCGCCAGCGCGAAGTACGCGTCGAGACGTGCCTTGCACTGCTCAACAGACACATGAATTTTGAACCGCATTGTTACCTGCGATGAAAAATGGATTCTGTTTGATAACCGCAAGCGCTCAGCAAGTTGGTTGGATCCTGGTTCAGCACCTAAACAATGCCCTAAACGAAAACTTACTCCTAAAAAAGTGATGGTCACTGTTTGGTGGTCTAGCGCCGGTGTGATTCATCACAGCTTCTTACCAAACGGGGTGAGCATTACTGCAGATGTGTACTGTGAAGAACTGAACACAATGATGGAGAAGCTGGCACATCTCCAACCAGCATTGGTCAATCGCTCGTCTCCGCTGCTCCTGCACGACAACGCGCGACCTCATACTGCACAGCAGACGGTCTCCAAGTGGCAACTGGGGTTGGAAGCTCTCCGTCATCCGCCCTACTCACCAGACCTTGCGCCTACAGACTACTACTTTTTCCAGAATTTGGATAACTTCTTGGCGGGAAAAAAAATCAATACCCGAGAGGCAGTACAAAATGCCTTTGAAGAATTTGTTGCCTCCCGTCCAGCTGATTTCTTTAAGAAGGGCATCAATAAACTGCCACTGCGTTGGCAAAGATGCATTGATTGCATGGGTGATTACTTCGATTAATACAAATAAAAAATACATGAAAAAAAATCGTTTAAATTTTTTCATACAAAACGGCAATTTCATAGGTAAAGACCTATTATTTAGGTTCAATTTTCCTCTTACCATGCTGTGATCACTTCCGGTGTTCACTGCGTTGATCACAGAGACATCATAGAATATCTGCTTCTTCGTTGACATGATGAGTTCAATCTCATTTTTTGTTCCACAGTCTCTGCCACGTCCACTTCCTGTGCTTTGAGTTCATCGTGTAAAGGCCTTCCTTCTCCATAAAACTGGCCAGTAGGTGTTCCCCGTGGTTCCGACGTCCTAATCTGAATTGCCCCACTCACAGCTCATTTCAACTCCTAAGCTGTACGCAGCCTGCGTACAGCTTAGGAGTTGAATTCAATCCAAGGTTTTATAGCAAATATCCGAACGTAATGCAACACTTTTATTAGACTAACCAAACCGACTTCCCACCGGAAATTAACATCAATTATCGCCAATTAATACCAGAAATACTCAAAGCTCGCGAGCTGAAAATCGAATCTTCACGGCAACTATGCCAAGGGTAGGCAGTGACCATCAACAATGGCTAGGAACAAAGCCTTTGTGTATTTTAAGTAGAAATATCGTAGAATAGTTAAACGTAAAGGATATGTGTTTACTTTTCTCAATTAGAATAGAGTAAAATTGAATAGAATACTCTTTATTATGTTCACCATATAAGTGAGTGTGTGTTTCATTGATTGACAAATTGTCAAACTGTTGCTTGACAAGAATAACAACACTTTATTATTTTATACATTTTTAAACTGTAAATATATGTTGATTTTTGGGCTACTTGTCCATAGACGTGGACCGAGGCAGCGGAGTGGAGAAACGGAGAAATATTAACCAATGGAATTGCTTAAAAGTTCAATCACTGACATTTTATGTAATTCCACTGGTTAATATTTCTCCAATTTTCTTTTAATTCAATGGACAGACAGCCTTAAAAGCACCTTTCATTGATTTGTTTCAAGTTCAGTACTTGGCCTACTCTATCAAAGCTTGTAAAACCTGTCAAGTAAAGTTTGAGACATTTAACTTAAACTTAATTTACCTAATAGGCACTACCAGGAAACCTATGATATCATCATATTTCTGCTCTTGTCTCATGTAACTTGAGGTCGGCACAAGACGTTTTTTACTTCCATTTTGTCTTATCAACCGTCACGCTATCACTTACTCGCTTTTCTTACATTTTGCTCCTCATACCATCCATCTTTATTTGGTATTCCTCTACACCTCTCACATATGATCTACACTCATCTAAACGGCACTTCATCCACCAATGTATCTATTAATTGCGACCATTTAAATAAATACGAAAACGGAAGGTCTGCTGTAAGTAAGTGAGGAGTTGGTTATCCTGCAGATTTCAGGACATGCTTCAGCATCAGGTTAAGGGTACTGATCTAAATTTCTAAATATAATATTTTCAATGAAACCATTCCAGTGAGTTCAAACACGATACCTCTGCTGCAACTTAGTGAGGAGTTGGGTATTCTGCAGACCTCAGGTAATGCCACAGCATCAGGTTAACCATAACCATGTTTTTGCAATGTCATTGAAGTAACAGAATATCAAATTTCGCATCGATTAAACCCGTAAAAGCTGATTAAATGCCTTCATCAACTAGAAAAGAGCTGATGATCTTCAAATGGCTCAATAAATTTTGATAAAACTTATATAAGAACCACCGCTGGAAAATCTGATTTCAAATAAAAAATACCTCATCCAAATCGGTTCGGACTTCGGACACACAGACAGACAGACAGATCGACACATATAGCGGTCAAACTTATAACACCCCTCTTTTTTGTCGGGGCTTAAAAATAAACAATTCAGAGATCGGTCAAGCTAAACTATCAATATGACCGATGCAGGCTGAATCCAGTGGAAGAAATGACTTTAGATTACAGGATTTAGTACTTCAATTTCTTTTATTCAATACAGAATACAAACGTCCATCAATAAACTTAATAATCCACCATTTTCCATTCTACACATCCTACAAACTATCATCCTCAAGGCATATCCAACAAATACAGCAGTTTCCTAGACAAATACACCCGAAACCGCAAACTGCTAAGTCATAAAACGTAACATGTATCATGTTAACCATTACGAATACGTTTCACACATAAATAACTAAGTATTATACGTGTGCTGTGTTATGGTGTATAATAGTTAAGGTCGTTGTACACAATGGTGTAATGTGACGATATTTTAATATTGTTCAGTTTATTACAACTGACACTTTTATCAATGAAAAAGGGCAAATATTTAAATTTAGGTATTCATTTTTTTTCATCTCGCGGACTCCATAAATTAGAAAAACTAGCTTGAAAGAGATAAAAATTGCCATGCCAAAAGTTTTAAAGTACAATTTTTGTGTCAATTTTATCGAGAACATTTATTATAAGCACCTAGTTTTTTTAGCCATCCTTTTTTTAAGGATGGGAAATCATCAAATGACTCCTCCCACTCTGGGTGAAGCAGAAGGTAGTGTCAGACTCTTACTGACTAAAACCCATATGTGTTCCTCCTAATGCTCTTTGCATCCCAGGGCCGCGGTAGCTCTTTCAAACAAATTCCGCAACCCCAGGAGGTACTAGCCCTGGCGAGCCCCGTCTTTTATGCTGACAGCTCTTTGAGGCGTGCGTGGAACCCAGCGCGCCGTCGACCCGGGCCTGGTTCTGATCGGATGGCGAGCCACCCAATGCTCGCCGTCCGCAGGCCCTTGCCTACGGTGGCCGAGAATCGCCCTGCGACTCCCGACGCCCGGGGCGTCTTCTCCTGTTGCGGCGGCTGGGGCGTGAGCTTTCCCTCACACGTTCGTCCTCCTCCTTCGCTAGCATTACTGCTTCGCAAATAGAGGTGACCGCTTCCCATGCCCTTTGCTCCGGACCATGGGTTAAACCAGGTTCGGATGCGAGAGGTCACCGCCGTTTTTTACCAAGGCAAGTTCTCCCCCCTGTTCTTTCATCTTTTATGAACTCAAGCGTCATCATCTATTCATTTCTTCCCGGCTCTTCTGTCGTGGCTTAATATGGCACCAGGCCTTTGCAATAAACATCCACAGCATTTCCAGTTCCACCCAGTTAACTAGTTATTTTAATATAAAAAGGCAAGATAGGAATTTACAATTTTTAAACACAAAATAACTAAAACGATATTTCGATCCCCTTACCTAAAGCTTATCGTGGTAAAAGCCTTCTTATATGGGCACTCCAGTCTCTCAAGATTTATCTTACGATATCGCCTGCGATAAATCATAAACGAGCTTATTATTTGCATAGGGATCTATTCGCCTTGGAAAAAGCTAGATATTTTTTCAAAGTTTAACTCTAGATATTCTTACCACTTTCAGGCAAAAAGGTAAGCTATTTTCGCAAGTGTTTGAATGTGTATTTCATATATTAACAAGTTAAACCAAATAAAGACTGAACCAAATCTTATTATTATATTTTTGAGTTATAATTAAAATCAGCTAATTGCTCAGTATTATAAGAAAATGGTTGTGGTACTGTAACGGAGCTCGTGACTAGATAATAACAGCCGTACGGGTCGATCTTCAAGGTTAAGCAACGCTTGACAAGGTTGGTCTGTGGATGGGTGACCATCTTTACATACCGAGTTTCGAATTTTAAGCCGGCTATCATTTGAAGACCTTTGGTAGTCGTTACGGATAGTCAGAAGCCAGTAAATCTGAAGTAAACTCCAGTCTTGCCATGAAGTACCGTGTTACCCAGATAATGGGTTGTGGAGGTCTGGTAGGCAGCCGCTCCACGTAAAATACTAGTATTCAGCTAAATCCGGTTTGACTGGAAGCCGATGCCAATATAGTTGGGAAAAAGCTAGGCATGTTGTGGTACTGTGACGATGATTTAATGTATCACACTCGCTTTGATCAGCGGTTTCACCTGTGTGAAAGTCGAAAATTAACCCTGAAGTAGCTAAGTAATCCAAACTCGGTTAGTCCTTGATGCATGATTGACTAACAAAAATCCAAACATCTGTACATCGATATAAAAAAAACTTTCACATCTATATACTTACTAATACATAAAGCTGAAGAGTTTGTTTGCTTGCTTTGAACCCGCTAATCTCAGGAACTACTGGTCCGACTCAAAAAAATTTTTCGGTATTTGATAGCCCATTTGTTGACAAAGGCTATATATAAGCTATATATCATCACGCTAAGACCAATAGGAGCGGAGCAGTAATGAAAATTGTGACGCAGACGAAGTTGCGCGGGTCAACTAGTTTTTAATAATTTCAGTAGAAAGTAGAATAGAATTATTGACAAGTCCAAACCCAATAATATCCACAGATTTTGCCTATAAATTAACTGAACGAACTCAGTATACGCCACAGTTTACGCCCACCTTTACAGAACTTGGTAAACTCACGCCCTACTTTGCAGTGAGTCACTGTGTCACTAACAGGTATATTGTCTCGCACTTGTAATACCGAAGGTGACGATCATTTACTTGATTACTACTTCTGGTCATTAGACAGAAGGGCCTGGGAAAATCTGTTGGACAAGGAAAAATATATACACAGTTTTTAGGTAGGCATCTATGTATAAAATGACTGTTGTCTTTGACGCGTTATATTAGCTATGGGTGTTGTCGGTACTAAGTTTTATTTTAAATTAGTTGTTTGATTTGGTCCTTGAAAGGGAAAAAAAAACTTTTTTTAGGGTTCGAACGGAACCCTTATGGATTCGTCATGTCTGTCTGTCTATCTGTTTGTCACAGCCACTTTTTCCGAAACTATAAGAACACTATATATACTGTTGAAACTTGGTAAGTGGATGTATTCTGTGAACCGTAATAAAATTTTCACACCAAAATAGAAAAAAAACAATAAATTCTCTACTTAGAACTGAAACTCACAATTTTTTTTTCATCAAATCCATACGTGTGGTTTGATGTTTGAAAATCTATGGACAGGTCTTCAAAAATGATAGGTCATAAATCGTAAACCGCAATTTACCTTTCATTCAATAAACTCAAACATATAAAAACATAAGGTTTATGGTACGGAACCCATCGTGTGCGAGTTCGACCCGCACTTGGCCGGTTTTTTTGTGTAGTATTGATAGATTCACGTTTGGCAACAATATCACCTAATGGAGAGCGATGATGTGGTCTATGTTGGGGCACGCTTGTCTAGAAGTAACCTATAGACTCTTGCCTGAAAGACCCCTGGTTACACCTAGCCTAGGCAATACAGACTCTAGCAGAGAATTCCACTTCGTAGCTGTACAAACAATAAAAATATTCCCAAAATGTTTCGGTGTATATGAGTGGGATGTCCACCGTGTACCTGTAGTGCATCACCGTATGTTCAAATGTCGCAATGGTATGTGTAGGAAGAAAATTTCAATTATCAAGGTCTTATACTAATATCTTGGGAAACAGTTATGCTCCGAATTCATTCAAAAAAGTTGCCCTACAACCGACATTATAATTTCTTCTGCATTATGTATGTTAACAAATGCAATTCTCACAAACACGAATATCTTTTCCCAGGACAAGTCAAGAGTGAATTGGTTGTTTCTAAGCAAGCGTGCTCAATCACGACACGGGGAATCCTAGTGTGAGTTCCAGGAATCAACACATGCCAATGTAATTTCTTAAGTAATAAACTATTCTCATTCTATCGACGACCACAATATCGCTTACCATCATGTATGAGATTGTGGTCAAACGCAAGCCTACCAACGCAACGTACAAGATTCATGATAGCCGTGTCTAAGGCGTGGAACTCCCTACCAGAGTCTATGTTCCCTGATAGCTATACCCTTGAAATTATTTATTTAAGCGTGAATAGGTTACTTCTAGGCAATCGTACTTCATTGTCGACTACATACCTAATCGCTTTCCATAAAGTGAGTTTGCATACAAACGCGAGCCCTGGAACGCAAAGGAACACGGATGAGTTTTAGTCAGTAAGAGTCTGACACTCCTTTCAGCACCGCCCAGAGCGTTAGGAGTCATTTGATGTTTGCCATCCTTAAAAAAAAAGACGTGAGCCTTTGAATAATAAAAGGGTGTACTTCACTAGATACACCCTTTTGTACTAGCAACTACGAGTCATCTGCCTAGCCTTTTCCTAACTTTATTGGGGTCTGCTTCCAGTCAAATCGGATTCAGCTGAATAACAGTGTTTTACGTAGAGCGGCTGCCTACCAGACCTCCACAATCCATTAACTGGGTAACACGGTACTTCTTGGCAAGACTATACTCGGAATTTTAATTCGATTCCAGATTTGACAATTTCCGTGTTGCAACGTTATGACAAGTACTTAATAGTGACGTTGCGAAATTATTCGATATGGAAATAGAATATTTCCGGATCGATTCTTCTCGTTTATAATTTTACCCTCGTAAACTAAGTATATCAGGAAATTTAATATTTCTGAACCGATAATTTAGTTTTGACGATTAATTAACGATCTGAGACTTTTCTTTTATAATTGTGTGTGAAATAAATAAAAAAAAGTGATCATGAAGGAACATGACAAATAAACAATAAAACAACGTAACAACACTTTAACAAAAACCCAACAAAATATCGATTCGCAATGAAATAAGATATTCGTGCAGTCAGACTGGGAGAATGAAGCCGAATGACACGATAAACAAAATGGCGATAGCTGCACGAGCGCGCACGGGTTGCCAATACTGAAAACTATCTAGGCTCTTTTATTATAAGTTTTGTTTTTAATATAAAAACAAAAATATTAACTTTTTATAAAATAGAGCAGCGATTACTAATTAATTAATAATTATTATGAATAATTATGTATTTATTTAAATAAAAATCAATAATTTAGTCTTTAATTGGCACACTGATGGCACACACACTGATTGTTTATCGATTTTTGTGTTCATCCTACACTACTATATGTGGTATCAGTATTTCACAAAATGACAGTAGCTAATGTCAAATCTGGAATCGAATTAAAATCTATAGTATAGAGTCAGATTTATTGGCTTCTGACAATCCGTAACGACTACCAAAGATCTACAAATGACAGCCGTGACCAACGGCTTAACGTACTTTCCGAGGCACGAAAAAAACTCGGTATGTTAAGATGGTCACCCATCCACTGACCAACCTTGGCAAGCGTTGCTTAACCTTAATGATCGACCCGTGCGACTGTTATTATCTAGCCACGAGCTCGTCACTTTTGATCTCTTTCACTAGCAACTACGAGTAACACCAATAATTTAATACCTCATTTGCTACCTACCTGTTTGTTAATATAAGCGTGAACTTAAATAAGTTACCCAATTGACTGCTATTGAAGTTAACTAGTAAAACAAAACAGTTTTGTGCGCCACAAAAGCTGATGTAGGTCGGCTAAACAAGTCATATTGTGTGTTTGTTCGACACAAACGGATAGTTTTCACGGGTATTCGTCACCACAGTTGTGGTAATAGTTGGGACTTGAGACATATTATAGTTGTAAATGCATTAAAAGATTAATAAGATAACCGTATGTTTAGGATGTTCTGGAGATATTTTTAGCACTCTGCTGCACAACTTTATAGCCTTACAAAAGAAAAAGAAATTAAAAAAGTATAAAATAGAGCTAAGACAAATAGTACTGAAGAATTATATCTTATTAGCAAATAAGCTAAACGATTTTCTACTCAGAATACTGAACAAAATAGGGCAAAGTATTTTTTGGTATGCGTCATGTTTTCATGTTTTGCGCAAATAAACTCTTTTTCTTTCTTTTTGGTAATATTTAGGAGAAAATTACCGCATACAAAAAAATCAATAATTATCAACAGAGGGCCTAGCACTAGCACGAATATTTTAACGTATAAAAACAATTTTGAAAGTGAAAACTACAACCCCGTAGTATTTTGGTTTAATTTAATGGGACATATACAATTTGTATCATTAAAAAAAGCGAATAAATAAATATAAAAAAAAAATCAAATTAATAAATATTTTGTGCGAAACGCAAAAAAAAAAAAAAGAAATCGAAATATGTTCCGTTACTGTACGTCAAAAATATTCGTGCTAGGCCTTGAGTTCCCAGCATCGGTATCCACCATAGATCCTCACAACCATTATACTAGATCACGCAACACAACAAAATTAGCTGTGCCATTGGCAATACGTGCGTTGTTAGATTATTAATATTTTGACGTGATAAGGAAGGACCAGGCAATCGTCGATGTGGGCAACCTTGGTTGCTGATGCGTAACCGTAGGTTTTTGTAATAAGGTACACGTCGAAAAAGCCAGCAGTAAGTAAAGAATGGAATTGAAAATTGATGTTTTTTTGACATAACCTTGACTGAATTATGTCTTTGGTTGATAAGTAATTGTGATTGTTATGGGATATTATTGTGGTTTTATTTGGATTTGAATATAGGTTAATGGTTCCTCGATTATCACGTAAGAGGTTATTGTAAGATTTGTACATTAGGGCTCTGTTCATCTGCTTAGCCTTTTCCCAACTATATTGGGGTCGGCTTCCAGTCAAACCGGATTCAGCTGAATACCAGTGTTTTACGTGGAGCGGCTGCCTACCAGACCTCCACAACCCATTAACTGCGTAACACCGTACGTCATGGCAAAAATAGAGTCAGATTTACTGGCTTCTGATAATCCGTAACGACTGCCAAAGATCTACAAATGACAGCCGGGACCAACGGCTTAACGTGCTTTCCGAGGCATGGAGGAAACTCGGTATGTTAAGATGGTCACCCATCCACAGACCAACCTTGGCAAGCGTTGCTTAACCTTAAAGATCGACCCGTGCGGCTGTTATTATTTAGCCACGAGCACCACATTAGGGCTCTGTTGACAGCGGTTTATCGGTCAATTTTGAGTATTTTTTGAGGATTCTAGTGCTTATACGGTTTATAAATCGTCAAAAAAGAAAATTTAATGCCATAAGCAGTTTTACCAGTCACCTTTGGCTAATGCAGGGACAAATAATGAACATCGAACTACTCTTATTCAATGCCCACTCAATGACGGTTATGCATCGCTTTGCATAAAGGTAACAACAAAAACTTTGCCAGTGAACTTGACAACAAACGGTTGAAGGCCGCCGTTCCGCTTGACTGCACACGCTGCTCTGATTCACCTTTATAACACGTTCGCTCCTATAGCGGGACGGCTTTTTTAAGAAAACATCTATCTATACTAATATTATATAGCTGAAAAGTTTGTTTATTTCTGGTTGAACGCGCTAATCTTAAATTCTACTGGTTTGAATTGAAAAAATATTTTAGTGCTGGATAGTCCGTTTATTGAGGTAGGCTAAAAGCTACATATTATATAACACCACACTACAAACAATGGGAGCGGGCCAATAATAAAGAATGTGGGGCAGACGAAGTTTTGCAGGTCAAGACTCTCTTTACAGAAGTGTACGCGTAACAACCGGATTGCTTGTGTTTCTTGCAACCTTACAGCTCATGAGCTGTAAAATTATGGACGCCAATACCTGTCCAGCAAGAATTCCGCGATCTTTTAGGTCGTCGCGTCACTGCATCTTGTAGGGGCTGCAGGTTGTTCGGATAAATAATTACTTTTACCCCTGTTGACTGTTCTTATCCCAATATTATTTATGACTTAAATTGATGAAAATAGGGTGAGATGTTTTGTAAATTTACAGATTGTTCAAGGTGATCTCAATTTTAAATTCCGTATCGCAAACAAAAGTCATCGGTATAAAAATAGTAAGATAAGAAAATAAAGCGCGCACTCTAAATAGTGGCATTATCTTTAGCAATATTATTTTTATTGTAAAATTATAGCAACTCAATATTAATCAATTGAATCGGTGGTGAATTTGTATTTTTTTTATCAAAAAAAGTGTGTTTTTGTACTTCCTGTGCAAAATTTCACGAAAAAAACTCGTGGTTCGTTTTAACCTAGTGGCGAAATATGGAACTAAATTGAAATATTCTGAATTTGATTCCGAACATTTTGCTAGTAGTTACACATTTATTACACTCCATTCTAACAGATCTGTGTATTATTATTTTAAAATACACGTTGTTCTTATAATACACGTACACAATTGCCTATCAACAATTAATAGATAAACACACGAGCGCGTCATCTCAATGTCAATTTCACATTATTCATTTAAAAGGGGGCCAAAAAACAGCGTCAGTTATTCGAATCGAATCTCTGCGATAGTTGAGAAACGAACGAGCGGATTTTAATCACTAGGATCATTTCCTGAATCATCATTCGCTGTTCAGTCGAGTCAGTTAAGACCCTCCTGATGGCAACGTAAGCAACGCGCGCCCGCGGTAGTCATGTTTCCGCGGTAACGAAACCATAGCGCGATCTAACTCGATCCCAACGCCATCTATCGAGCTAGGGGTCAGTTTTTGTCACGATTTTAGTTAACCCGTCTGCCGCATTTGTATTATTATATTGTGTTTTATATTGTTATTTCTATTAAAGGTGGTAGAGAATGATTGTGTATTATTATAATAGTATTTTTTTGACGGAATAATATTAAAGTTACACTACAAAAACAAATCAGCGTTCAGTTAAAGATTTTATGAGAGGCAATAAAATAATTTATTAGGTACATATCTGGAATTATTATTTTACTATTAATGGTAATAGTAAAATTTTATGTAGTTTTCATAATAATTCAATATTTAATTTATCAGTAGGTAATTAGGAACTTACGGAGAAACACTTTATTTAGTTAGATCAAATGTATTCAAATGCTTAAATTTTAAAATTAAAGCTATTTAATATTAACAAACAATGGAAAAACTATACACAGTCGTTAAAAAATTATGTTGGTTTACTATTTATTACATTAAGATTCGAATAAAATAATAGAAAAATTCAGACCGTATTCGTCGTTTCCTGTGGCGTCATCTATGGTTATATGTATGAACTAAAACTTTATAGTTTTATATTAGTTTCTAAAGTATAGTTGAGTGCAATTTAGCCAAAACTGTAGTCAGTATTTATGATTCTTGACTTATTACTCACCCTTGAGAATCATACTGTTAACTAGACAACAACGGGAAACGCAGATGGTTTGCAACGAAAGTCCTACTGGAAGCCAATTAAAACTTGGCAAAATTGGACTATTCTCGCGCTTATGCAGTATGGCAAGTTGCCAAACAATAAGAAAGTGAATATAGAATATCCTTACTTAAAATTGATAAATATACTAAATGTAAAAATAACTGCTCGTAATGACTCCAATACCTATCCTATAATTTTTTTGCTAGAAAAAGTACTTATTCTTATTTCCGCGCAATTTCTAAAGAATTACTTGTTATTTAAGGTAAATTGAGCAATTAAATAAGAATCTATCAAATCCACGAAAACCCTTACTGTTTTACTCTCCAAATCTCAACGAAAATAAAAGTAAATAATATCAATAAAATAAGTAATATCTCCAATGTTATATTTTTTCTAATTGTGTTCGATATCTCTCTGTGATTGGGTTGTATGGCCCGGATTTATTTAAGCCAAGACATCAGTATAAGGACTCAATGGATTTCGGTGAAATATAATATTTCTCCGTTCATAATAACAAAGCTCTATCAGAACTAAATTCGTTTCTAGATGGTAGATTACATTTCGGTGCGAGATAACTAGTAGCTGAGACAGTTACTTATATCAAGCTGAAAATTTACTGATTTAATCAAAATAATTATGTTTTAATAAAATAGAATTATAAATAATTTTAATATTTTCACTCTGCACTGAGAGGGTTAGCAAAATTATTATATTATTGCGTTAAGCATAATAAGAAATATATTTTTTTAAGGATTGAAGTCACCAAATTACTTCTTCCGCTCTGGGCGATGTGGAAGTG
Organism: Lacanobia oleracea; assembly: GCA_950371165.1. Lineage (NCBI taxonomy): Eukaryota > Metazoa > Arthropoda > Insecta > Lepidoptera > Noctuidae > Lacanobia > Lacanobia oleracea. The sequence goes on from OX493396.1 coordinate 23,724,779, forward strand.
AGTGTCGGACTCTTTTGACTTAAACTCACACGTGTTCCTCCTGATGCCTTTTGCGTTCCAGAGCTGCGGTGACTCCAGCTAACTTCTGATTATAAACAATACTCAGAACACAGAAAATATTGATAAAAATTAAAACACATGAATTATCTTGCCTAATTCGAAAGAAATAACAAAGTACAAGCAGGAAGCAAAATGAATAAGCAAAAAAGGGTTAAATAATAATTTAACTCTGATTTCTGGGTTAGCGACTTTCACTCCATCTTCGTAACGAAATCATACAAGGCTGCTTCAACACCAAAATCATCGCCTTCTCTCCCAGCTAAGCGGTTAATGGATACTAGCCATAGCAAAATTTTACTGTAAATGTTGGTAGAAGTTATAGAGAACGATTTCCTGGTGTGGGTACAACCGGATGTGAGTGCAAATTGGTATCAAAAACCGGAAATAGCGTACACCATACGCTTTGTTTCGCGGCATGATCTCGGCTAGTTTTATTTTGCGCTTATTTTAATTCGTTTCACATTCATCTCGCTCTCTGAATTGTATTTTTTTTTTTTTACTATTGATAGGCACGCGTTTGACCACTATCTCACCGGATGGTAAGCAATGATGTGATCGAAATCAAAAAAATATCGTTCTCGTTTGTTTTTTACTCTTTTGTTTTATTGAGTGTTTCTATTGATAGCTGTGTTTGATTACGTCATACTGATTTATTGAAATACCTAGTGTAATTTATTGCACAAAAAATTGAAAATGCAAATGTTTGGAACGGGGTATAAGTAAAATAATACTGGTTTTATTTGTAAAAGTAATTGATTAGTGTTTCGCTTTTTTTAACTAGTTTTTACGTTTGGAAATATCTCATCATCTGCCTAGCCTTTTCCCACTACATTGGGGTCGGCTTCCAGTCAAACCGGATTCAGCTGAATACCAGTGTTTTACGTGGAGCGGCTGCCTACCAGACCTCCACAACCCATTAACTGGGTAACACGGTACATCTTGGCAAGACTGGAGTCAGATTTACTGGCTTCTGACAATCCGTAACGACTGCCAAAGATCTACAAATGACAGCCAGGACCAACGGCTTAACGTGCTTTCCGAGGCACGGAGGAAACTCGTTATGTTAAGATGGTCACCCATCCACAGACCAACCTTGGCAAGCGTTGCTTAACCTTCAAGATCGACCCGTGCGGCTGTTATTATTTAGCCACGCGCTCCTCACGATTGGAAATATCTATTGCCTGTTAATTAAGTCCGAAATAATTCTAGATGCCGTTTATAATTCAGATAATGTAAGTCCTATAAGAATAAAACATTAAGATTTTTTGTATAAAATCGTGATGTGAAATAAAGTTATTTCCTGGTCCAAATTATTTGATTGTAGATTTAATCAAGCCCGGAATCAAGGTAAAGGGTAACGCCCACCATTATAAATCAGAATAGAATAGAATAGAATAGAATACTCTTTATTTTTTTTTTTCTTTTTTAGTAGTATTTTAAATCAAAAAATCTTTGTTTCCTGAAGAGTATAAGAGCATCATTCATACATATAAAATCAATAGGTCTTGATGTTAGGGCTGCTCTCTCGAGAAATACTTAAAAACAGCGTGCAGATGAAGCAACTTTTCGTCGGCAATAACAAAAAAATTACATCTGAAAAAAAATATTGTTAGTAATCTACATGATATGGTACGTAATTTGGTTTAGCCAGAATTTATTTATCGGTATCACATAATAAGAAAAAAAAAAAACCACCAAATCACCTCCAAATCGTTGAGATGAAACCATTTTACTCGTTAATTTTTTTATCAAAAAAGTGTACAAAATATATTTACTGCTCTGCAATACAAGCAAAAATAATTTGGATTTGTTACTTTTTAAAAATATTTACCCTTTATTGAAATAAAGTTACCAAATCATAAAATTACGTTACCAAGTCATTTCCTAGTCTGTCTATACAATTATTTATCAGAACGTGCTTTAGTTTTGTTAACCAAGGCCTGGAAGCACTTATTTTGTTACTAAGTAGATGCAGATATCTTTTGGCAATCTAGTCTAAGCTACGGGTTCAAGGTTCTGATTTGAGAGGATAAGAACTTCTAATTCTAATCTAGTATGAGGATAATTTGATACAACTATAGGTAAGAGAGCAATCATCATCATGCTGAAGTGGAAGTGGGCCGGCCATGTCTGCAGACGGACACACGGTCGATGTAGCTGACATGTGTTAGAGTGGAGACCGCGTATGGGCAAACGTAGTGTGGGACGCGCTGCGGTACGATGGATCGATGTTTTAAAGAAGTTGGCTGGCAGTGGATGGATGCGGACTGCTCAAGACTGAGATGGCTGGCGCTCTTTGGGGAAGGCTTACGTTCAGCAGTGGACGGAAATTGGCTGAAATTATTGGTTGGTCTGTGGATATTATGTTTTAGTCTGTTTACTAGGCATCTGAACAACAATCGGCTGCTGCTAGTGAAAAAATACAGACAAATGGATTTAGGACCCCCTTCTCTTTGAAATCGTTTAAGATGATTTCAACTGTGAAGTTTGCGATCATTACCTATGTTTTGCTGGGACAAAATTCAACAGTCGTTTTATGTATTGTTTAAATTAGGCTGAGAGCCAGCACTTTTTGAACATCAAGTTCCACAAAAGGCAGTCCAGAAAACGCCTGTCCGTCACCACTTCCTCGTGTATTAGCTGTGATCAATAAACTCCCCAGTAACACATCTGTCTGTTACGATTTAAGAACTTGAAATACATGACACAAAAAAAAAAATCTTACGAATATATAACATCTAATGAATCTATACTACTATATATAAAGCTGAAGAGTTTGTTTGTTTACTTGAACGCGCTAATCTCAGGAACTACTAGTCCGATTTGAAAAATTCTTTTAGTGTTAGATAGTCCATTTATCGAGGAAGGATGTAGGCTTTATATAATCACACCAAGACCAATAGGGGCGTAGCAGTAATAAAAATTGTGACGCAGACGAAGTTGCGCGGGTCAAATAGTACGAATATATAAAGGTGAAGAGTTTGTTTGTTTGTTTGTTAACTTGAACGCGCTAATCTCAGAAGTTACTGGTCTGATTTGATAAATTCTTTTAGTATTGGATAGTCTATTTATCGAGGAAGGCTACAGGCTATGTACCATCACGCTAAGACCAAAAGGAACGGAGCAGACAAACTTGCGCTGGTCAACTAGTGATACTATAAAATGACCAATTGGTGTATCTCATGGAACATTGGCGGATCCAGGGTGGTCAGGGGTCGCTAAGGGGCTCAAGCCCTTTTGCCTCAAACAAGGTAGTCTACAACCTAAAAAAGTAATTGCGGAATTTACGAAAAGTAATCCAAGGAAGCTTCTTATCATCATCATTTCAGACGAAAGACGTCCACTGCTGGACATAGGCACAATGACCGGTCTTGCGCGTCTCGCATCCATCGGCTACACCCCTTCACCAGGTCATCGGTCCACCTTGTGGGAGGCCTTCCAACTGCAAAGTTGCGTCTTCCAGTACGCGGTCACCACTCCAGAACTTTTCGGCCCCATCGACCATCTGTTCTGCGAGCAATGTGCCCTGCCCACTGCCACTTTAGTTTGACGATCCTTCGGGCTATGTCGGTATCCTTCGGGCTATGTCGGTAACCTTCGGGCTATGTTGGTAAGATTCTTATGCCCTACGCAAAATAAAATGTTTTTTTAGTGCTGACCTTACTAAAACCCACTTAGGTGGAGTGAATTTCCAGTGAACTGTCATTCGACCTTGATATGATGAATTGGCAGCTCACTTCGAGTAAGGTTTAACGGTGAGGTTTTATAGAATAGCACCACAAAGGAAAGATGAATAAACTGTATGCTAGATGATGTGGGTAGAAAAGGTAACTACTGAAATGACAATGGGAGAAGTACCTATAGGAAAAAAATTTGTTTACAACCACAAGTAAATTAGGACTGAATGACCTAGTGAAGGTTGCGGGTAGCCGATCCATGCGAGACGCGCAGGACCGGTCATTATGGCGACGCTAGGGGGAGGCCTATGTCCAGCAGTGTTTCAGTCTTTCGTCTGATATGATAATGATGACCTCGAGAAGTCGAGAATGTCCTATGGTAGGCGACAGATAAATGTGCAATAACGGTCATTGTCCACCTGCAACTGTCTTGAATCGACATCTATCGTGATCGTAGTATCACCCAGGATTTCATCAATAGCAGCACTGTATATTTTGATAGATAAGAGGGATTTTTTTGCGTTGTTTACCTGCCGTAACACTCCGCTTGTCATTCATAATTGGCAGTCCCTCGCACTGTTAACAGGCGTAGTGTCCGTGCTGGTAACCTATTTGCCCTAAATAGCTGTCGATCTAACTCAGGTTTGCGCAGCCCTATTCGCTGAATGGTAGACACATATAATACATTTTTTATGAATGTTGACATTTTTCTATGCTCTAAATTGAAATTTAAATGGAATATTATGAAACTTCTATCTAGTAATAATGAATAAAATGAAATGAATGAAAATTTTGAAATATTGAATAAATGCATGTTGTATACTCGTAATAATGATTATGAAATGAATGTACTTTTAATGAATTAATGAATTTATAATAAATCAAATCCAATTTTTAGCAATTTTAATGATTTTTGTTTGTTTTGTTACTAAGAAGTGTCCTATTTCACTATCACTATCTGACCCCCACACACCAAATTTACAAAGAAACCAAGCTATTTAACATTTCTCATATATATTTATATAACACAAGTATTTTAATTCGCAAAATTCTATCCAAAGACTTACACACACAAATCACATTCACAAAAAACATACAAGTACAAAAACGTATTTTGAGGCGCGCACAAGACTTACATATACCTAAAACTAGAACTAACTATGGAAAAAAATCAATACTTCACGAGGGAGCAAAACTTTATAACTCACTACCAAAAGACATAAAAACCACACAATCGCTATCACTATTTAAAAAACTACTCAAATGTCACATCTTGAAAGGACATAAAAAATAATTAACAACTAATATAATTTTCTTGCCTCTAGTGTAAACGAGTCCTTATATTTCACAAAAACAAGACAACGAGGCACCGCACGTCGACCGCGTCAACGCGTCGCACGGCGGTAGTCATCTTCATAAATTTGTAATGTTAACACTAAACCACTCGATATTCCTGGATAACAAAAATGTATACCTAAATCTAGATAAGTTAAGTATTTATTTCTGTACAAGTGATTTGTAATCTTTAGAAATAAATGAATTCAAACCGTAAGTTATTTATTTATTAGTTAATTTTATCGTGAGAGATGTAGTAATTTCATTATGAACTGTTTTTAATAATGCTCCCTAGTGGCAATCATTCAAATATTTTATTGATACGCAATATTGTTTTGTATGTACCTGATATATTTTTTTGTTAAAATTTAATGTTGTAGCTGTTTGTTGTACCCAAAATAAATAAAATAAAATAATTTATTGTTCAGGTCTCAACGAAAGGATATCAAGAAAAGGTCGATGTACTTTACTGCAAGTTTATCTGACGCCTACCATAGTACTATACTTGTAAGTCCCTAAATAATAAAAGTAAAACCTCTTCAGAAACAAACCGAAATACCGACCGTTTCCTACTTTCATCTCTAAATTAGATGTTATTCTCGTCTTAATTGTTTCTCTTTAATAGGATTGATTATTTTTTAGTAGAATGAGGTGGAACATTTGTAATTAATTTGAACAAAGGAGTCAAAAGACCTTCGCTTTCATTGTTCGCGTCGTTGGCTCAATTTTAAACCGTTTGTATTTACTTGTGGGTAAGTGTACTGTGAACGCTGCCGTAAGAATTTAATTAGAAGTACAAAATTAAAGTATTCACCAAAATGTTTGAAGAACTTCCTGTTTATTTGAAAGTTGCAGACTATTTTGCAAGAATCTTCTCTGTTTCTGGTCTTGTTTGTTCTTGTATACAGGGTGACTGGTAATTAGTGACCGATACTTTAACACGTGATTTATGTTCGCCTACTAACTGGTCAAAATGTACTGTTGTTTGTTATCATGAGTACAATCACGTGTTATAGTATCGGTCACTAATTACCAGTAACCCTATATAGTGTACTTGTGAATCAACTTTATGTACATTATCCACAGCATACTCAATCCAATCGACCATTCGTCCACCAAGCTTTCTGAGTTGGTAGAGCAATATATACACATTTTGATATTCGTTGATAGTCTTTGATGGGCATTAATGTATCATTAATTCAAGTTCTTATAAAAATACTATCAATTACTTGGTACTCTAATAGCAGTTCCACAATCCACGTTTGATGCCACGTTTGACGAGCCGGATGACCGATATAGGTACAGATATCTTAACTTTTCAATGATCATCTTTCCAACCACGTTTGAGTTTCAATCCAAATGTCTCACTTCCTTGTATTAGTCTTTACCTATGAAATTGCCGTTCTGCAGTACTGGCCATTTCAAATCAAAATAATTTTTGTTTGGCTAAGTATTCAAATTTCAAATTAATTTTATTTTAAAAACATGTTTTTTTTTTCCAAAAGTAGTCATTTGTTTATTGATTAGTGTTACATTTTCATCGCATTTCAATCTTTTTCGTCATCATGGATACGTTAAAAATTCGAGTAATTATGGAATATGAAAACCGTCGTGGCAGCAACGCGGCACAAGCGGCACGCAACATCAACGACGTTTACGGAGCTAACACTACAAACCAACGCACCACCTGTTATTGGTTTGCTCGATACCGATCTGGAAATATCGACCTGAAAAATGAACCTCGCGGTCGTCTGAAGACTTTGGTCGACAATGACGAATTAAAGGCGATTGTTGAAGCTATTCAGCCGTAGATGATACACAATCTACGGCTGAATTAGCAGCAGCTTTCGACGTTAGCGTCAAAACAATATTGGTCCATTTGCGTCAAATTGGCAAGGTAAAAAAGCTTGACAAATGGGTGTCCCACGAATTCAATGATCGCCAGCGCGAAGTACGCGTCGAGACGTGCCTTGCACTGCTCAACAGACACACAAATGAAGGAATTTTGAACCACATTGTTACCTGCGATGAAAAATGGATTCTGTTTGATAACCGCAAGCGCTCAGCAAGTTGGTTGGATCCTGGTTCAGCACCTAAACAATGCCCTAAACGAAAACTTACCCCTAGAAAAGTGATGGTCACTGTTTGGTGGTCTAGCGCCGGTGTGATTCATCACAGCTTCTTACTAAACGGGGTGAGCATTACTGCAGATGTGTACTGTGAAGAACTGAACACAATAATGGAGAAGCTGGCACATCTCCAACCAGCATTGGTCAAACGCTCGTCTCCGCTGCTCCTGCACGACAACGCGCGACCTCATTCTGTACAGCAGACGGTCAGAAGTTGCAAGAACTGGGGTTGGAAGCTCTCCGTCATCCGCCCTACTCACCAGACCTTGTGCCTACAGACTACTACTTTTTCCAGAATTTGGATAACTTCTTGGCGGGAAAAAAAATCAATACCCAAGAGGCAGTACAAAATGCCTTTGAAGAATTTGTTGCCTCCCGTCCAGTTGATTTCTTTAAGAAGGGCATCAATAAACTGCCACTGCGTTGGCAAAGATGCATTGATTGCGTGGGTGATTACTTTGATTAATACAAATAAAAAATACATGAAAAATACCTATTATATATTTATATTATTTCAAGCCTTGCCTACCCGTTTTATTTTGTAACCTTTATGCTTGCATGCTCTATTTTAGAACACCGTTAATCGATTCCTACACTATGGCTACTAGAGATCGTGACCTCATCAATTTCCACCCAACCGTTGCACCTACCAGGCCGTATTACTCATACTAAGCACGACTCAACCACGTATTACAGCTAAGTATAACTTAAGAACGTAAGTAGCGTCGATAAGTATCAATTTGTGGCCGATGATTATAGGTCAGGAGGTCTTAACATTTCAATGTTTCGCTCTAGTACACTTTGACATTTGTTTACAGAGAAAATTATTCTTTGGAAGTGTGAGGTTAGTGATTTTTGCAAAGATTTGGCTTTAGGTCAACAAATTGCGGAATATGTTCAAAAGAGTCATCGCGGCCTTAAACGCAAAGGACACTATAAGGAACACGAATAGGTTTTAGTCAGTAAGAGTCTGACACTCCCTTCTGCACCGCCCAGAGCGGGAGGAGTCATTAGATGATATCCCATCATTAAAAAAAAACAGTCAAGGGAAACTTCATTATTGTCAAAAGAACATGAACAAAACAGCTTTTCTTGTCTGCTTTCAAAGAACTTACCTGATTTTGGAAGGTGTAATTACAATCTCGCAAAGTGGGGCTACCCTGACGGATCAACTGCGGGGTGTGGATGAGGAGTCGAGTTACAAACCACCTTTATTCCTCAAAACTTGCACCCAAAGAGACCTGTGTGCTGCCACCAGTGATGCCGTGGAGGTGGCAATGTTTTGGGCCACATAAGTCCAAAAAAAACCTGTGGTGCAAGCGACACACAGAAGAAGAACCTGATTAAGCCAACATAGTCCTCTCCCAAGTTTAATCAAGCCCACAAAACCTGGCCAAACGCAAACTTTTTTTTTCCGAGCACCTTTTTAAAGCCGTCGATCTACCTAGCTGACGGGCATCCAACGCCAAGCTTTTCTGTGTATACCTCATCTCAATCTGCGATCATCAAAGTGTCTTCAAAGCGTAGTGATGAGGGCAAAGAGTTTCGTTACCAGCATTGTTACCAGTTAAAATGGGCCATATTCAATTGTGCCTTCAGAGGATAATCATCATTATCATTATCACATCATATCAGCCGAAAGACGTCCATTGCTGGACAAAGGCCTCCCCCAAGCATCACCACAATGACTGCTACTGCGTGTCTCGCATCCATCGGCTACCCGCGACTTTCACCAGGTCATCGGTCCACCTTGTGGGAGGCCTTCCAACGTTGCGTCTTCCGATACGCGGTCACCACTCCAGGACTTTTCAGCCCCATCGACCACCCGTTCTGTGAGCAATGTGCCCTGCTCACTGCCACTTTAGTTTGACTATCCTTCGGGCTATGTCGGTAACCTTAATTGTGAGGATAATCGAGACTAAACTTATCTCAATGTATTCACACACGCCCAGTTATCTAACTACTCTATCTTTATTGTTCTTCATTGTGTGGCAGCCGACTCAGATTCATTCAATTTATGACATCTACATCGTTGTCATTAACACCGGCTAGTTTTTTATTACCATTATTATCACTTAATTACCTATTATTTCATACAACCGGTGTGTCTTTGTGGGTGTCAATAAAAAAAAAATTAAATTGCCGTGAGAACAGTCTATTACACTACGGCCTGACTAGTTGTCAAAATATTTGATGCTCTCATGTGTGAGTTTCATGATATTCTGTAACAAGGGTGCCTTAGGTCTTGATACTTAAGGCAAGGAGTCAAGGATACATTTGCAGGAGCTCGTGGTTAAATAATTACAGCCACACGGGTCGATCTTCAAGGTTAAGCAACGCTTGCCAAGGTTCGTCTGTGGATGGGGGACCATCTTAACATACAGAGTTTCTTCCGTGCCTTGGAAAGCACGTTAAGCTGTTGATCCCGGCTGTCATTTGTAGATCTTTGTCGTTACGGATAGTCAGAAGCCAGTAAATCTGACTCCAGTCTTGCCATGAAGTACCGTGTTACCCAGTTACTGGGTTGTGGAGATCTGGTAGGCAGCCACTCCGCTCCGTGTAAAATACTGGTATTCAGCTAAATCCGGTTTGACTGGAAGCCGACTCATCATCTGCCTAGCCTTTTCAAGGACACATTTGCGTCTTCATCATCGTTTCGTCTATGTTTCATCATTAGAGTTATAACTCTAATGAGAACAGACACACACCACACACAGTCACACACACACACAGTCACACAGTTGACCTCTATAGAGGTCAACTGTGGTGAGAAAAGCTTTCATTTACTAACTAATCTTTGAATCGCAACTCCGGAGAATTAAGACATGTTGACTCGTCGATGGCCACCATCATGGAAAATATTTTGTTACCTGAGTTCAATTTCAGCTAATCCTTTTTTTTTTTTCAGGATGGGAAATCATCAAATGACTCCTCCCGCTCTGGGTAAAGCAGGAGGGAGTGTCAGACTTTTACTGACTAAAACCCATCCGTGTTCCTCCTAGTGCCCTTTGCGTTCTAGGGTACGGTGCCTCTTTCGAACGAAGTCCGCAGCCCCAGCAGGTACTGGCCCTAGCGGGCCCCGTCTGTAATGCTGACAGCTCTTTGAGGCGCGCGTGGAACACAGCGCGCCGTCGACCCGGGCCTGGTTCTGATCAGATGGCGAGCCACCCAATGCTCGCCGTCCGCAGACCCGCGCCTACGGTGGCCGAGAATCGTCCGGTGACTCCCGACGCCCGGGGCGTCTTCTTCTGTTGCAGCGGCTAGGGCGTGAGGTTTCCCTCTCCCTCACGCGTTCGGCTTCCTCCTTTGCTAGCATGGGGAAACAGGTACCTCCCGAAACAACCGTGTCCGGTGAGTACCTGCGTCAAGCGGAAGGTAAGGACGCCGTGGCGCCGCTCTAGCCACTCCTCAAAGAGGGGACTTATCGCCGCAATTGTGGCGTGCCCAGCACTGGGTTGCGATAGTCGTTGTCTCCATACTGCCATGAGATCCTGCCGGAGCTCCGTCTGCCGTGCTGCCATTTGCCGCGGCAGAGGAGTCTCGCACCGGCGTAGCACCTCCACGCACCATTCGTAAATGAACGCGAGGGCTCTCACCTCTAGATCCCATGGCGGCATTTCAGCAAGGAGGCTCGCCGCCTCGCCAGAGACCGTGAAGTATCTACAGGCGAGCCGAATGGCAATGATCCTCTGGGACGCGTTGAGTTAACGGACAGGTCGCTTCCTCAAAGTAGGCGCCCACACCGGCGCCCCAAATTTCAGCTAATCCTGCTACCGTATTTATTGTGACCGCATATCCTGACCCTCTTTCTGTACCGATGTGTTTTGATTTACAATGTTTATTTACATTGAGAAACAAAAACCGGCCCAGTGCGAGTTGGACTCTCCTGGCTGTCATTGGTAGATATTTGATACTTATTACGAAGAAACAGAAGTTCGAAAGTTCCAGTTAGCAAATAGTATAAAAAAACCTACCCTGTTTTTTTTTTGTAAAGACGGGAAATCATCAAATGACTCCTCCCGCTCTGGATGGTGCAGAAGGGAGTATCAGACTCTAACTGACTAAAAAACACCCGTGTTCATCCAAATGCCCTTTGCGCTCTAGGGCCGCGGTGACTCTTTCGAACAAATTTGTCAACCCTGTATATCTAGATCGTGCAGCTCAGATAGTCTTACCGGTATACAGATGCATCTGGTAAATCTGAATACATAAAAAAACATCGGATTATGTGTTTCCTGATGGTGGGTGTCTTAGTCATGAATACTTGAATAGGTTCATTTTAGGTAAAGCTTCATTGTCACTCCGTGAGATAGCAGTCAAATGGGAGCGTGTTAATAATAAAAAAGCTACTGGAAGTGAGATGATGAATTTCTTAATGTAAGTTCTGAATTTGCATTTCAATTCATTTCATTTATTTATGGGCATGACATGGGTATTAGCATGTCTGACAGTGACAAAAACCGACAAATTATGTCTACAGCAATTCAGCGTATTACGAATTACTCTATCAAGCTACATTAAAACCTTCAAAAACCCTTGACCTCTAAAATTGTCACCCAAAAGCCTGCGAAAGTAGGTTATTTAATAAATTCGGTCCCTTCTATCGTCGTCTCATTGTAAATTCAATATTTGACGCCTTCCATTGAGTCTGATGCATTGTTGAGAACACAATATGGAACAGCGTAGTGCCTTCCATTTGAGGCGTGATTGTATTTTATAATATTTCTTCATTGAATAAACAATATCGGTGGAGTTATAGAATATTAGCTCAGGTATTCATATTCATTCATATTCATATTCATTTACTTGCATTCTACAAGGTATTTACAAAAGATGTCATAAAAGGCTTACAGCTAAGAACCGTTGTAGACCCTGTTAGGGCACAGCAAAAGGTATTGTTCACTTAAAAATACAAAATAAATAATACTAACGAGATCATTTTTTCGTGTATCACAATTAGAGGTAGGTAATTAGAATTACACACTCAGCATATAGTACCTATTCTATAGTGTCAAATTATCTTCTTGACATATATCTATACAATTAAAAAATTAAAGAAATTAACCAAAACAAAATACATAAATTATACATTCAGTCAAAAAAGTATCGGAAATGGATGATTTGTTTATGGTTCCAAATTCAAATTTTTGTTTTTTTGTAGTTGTTAGATTGCTTGATCTGTTATTTATATTAAATACAGTGCTGGTTTTAGTAATATCATATATAGTGTGTATTGCGAATTTCATATTGGACTCTGGTAGGCCGTCAACGTCTGCAACTGAAGTTAACATCGCAAAAGTAAAGGAAATAGTGACTGAAAATCCCCATTCAACTCTGAGAGAGATAGCCGCCGAACTTTCTGTATCTCACGAGTCGATCCGTACCATTTTAACTAATCATTTGGGTATGAAACATGTTGCTGCTCGGCTAGTCCCAAAAGATCTGAATTTTCTCCAAAAACTCAATCGCATGAAAGTCGCTGAGGACATGCTAGAACGAGTCAGTTCGGACCCAACATTCATAAAACGCATTGTTACTGGTGACGAGACGCGGGTTTACGAGTTTGACATGCAAACTAGTCAACAAGCTTCGGAGTAGCGCCTTCCAACTGAACCGAAACCGAAAAAACCACGCCAAAGTCGATCAAAAGTCAAAGTCATGTTGACTGTTTTCTTTGACTATCGCGGTGTTGTGCACTCTGAATTCTTACCGGAAGGTCTAACGGTAAATAAAGAATATTATTTGAGCGTTATGCGGCGATTAAGAGAGCAAATTCGACGAAAAAGGCCAGATTTGTGGAAAGAAAATTCTTGGATTTTGCACCACGACAATGCGCCTTCGCACAAGGCTATCATTGTGAACGAATTTTTAACCAAACACTCAACAAATACCATCCAGCAACCACCATATTCACCAGATATGGCTCCTGCTGACTTTTTTCTTTTTCCTAAACTCAAATTACCACTTCGTGGCACCCGTTTTCAATCGATAGAAGACATAAAGGAGAATTCGCGGCGAGAACTGAACTCAATTCCGGAAGCAGCGTTTAAAAAATGTTTTGATGAATAGATTATTCGTTGGCGCAAGTGTATCGTTTCTAAAGGAGCATACTTTGAAGGTGATAAAATAAATTTGGATGAATAACAGACATTTTGTGTATTATTGATCTGTTCCCGGTACTTTCTTGACAGAGTAGATAGATTAAAGAATGTATGTATATATTTATATCAGTTACAGTTTATCATTTAAGTATTTATTTAAGAGACACCAAAATCGTGTTCCTTATGTGTTTTAAAATCAGGACAACCACATAAGATCACATACGGAGTTGTGTCCGCAAATCCGCATCCGAGTGTGTATTTTATTATGGTTTCTAAAGAAACACATACATGAGAAATATAATAGTCAATCCAATTGATGGAAAATTGGTTGGTTGAGTTATTTTGTAGATATAAATAACACCAAGGGATGTTTATGTTATTTCACCACCACTAAGACTTCTGACTTATTCATAAAAAACCCAACCATAAACTAAGTTTAGCAGAAAGTTAAGAACTCTGCCAATAAACGTTTTGGTTTCTGCTCCTCAAATTCAAATAAAACCTTTTTAAAATATTAATAAGACGGACAGAAGGACAGAGGAGGCTTAGTAATCGGGTGCCGTTGGTTACCTTTTAGGTACGGAACCCGAAAAGTAAAAAATGTTATTTGTTGTCATCCATACTAAAAGAAAGCGATCATCGCGCGAATACGCAATGATCATTTTGAATTAAGAGAACGCTGTACAAGAAACAGAACATTGTATAACATCCACAGATAATAACATATTAGAGTAGCCTTTAATTTGAGCATATTTTACGGCCATAATTATAGCTCCACTAATATTTACGACTACCCACAAAGGGTGTGGTAATTGTACCGATTAGTTGCTTCAACGAGTACTTAGCTTAAGTGTTCACACCCTTTACTGTACCGCTTTGGTAAATGATTCTTAAGTAGAGCCTATGTTTAAGGTAGGTGCAATGCTTAGTTTACAGTGATAGATAGATTATAGTGTGGAATAACACATAGACTACTATTTATCCCGGGAGTATGTTCCCTAGGGATAACGCGAGCGAAGTCGCTGGCAGAAGCTATTTCTACTTAAATTTTAAGAACCACTTACAGACCTAGATACACCAACGCTCATAACGTAGGTAGTCCATAAATGAGTGGATACAGTCATTTGCATCAATATCCATTATTCTGCAGGTGACTGTAAATCATGCCATACAGGACTACGAACAGTCTGCACCATTATGGATTGTGAAATAAGGATGAATGAATAGTACCACCAATATCCTGCTAGCGGTCAAAAGGATTTTGCATGGTTGTTGTTCAAAATTACGGATTTAATCTGAATCGAACAAAAAATTAATTGTTACTTTTTGGGACATTACATAATCTAAGCTTTTTGGCTTAGAATCAAAATTGTGCACGGATAAAGGCAGTTTTACAATCACGATTTTTATTTTTAAGCTCGTTTATTTTATAAACAAGGTTTATTTATTTATTGAAACTTCATGTAAAATAGTGGTACATAGGCGGACTTAATGCAACAAGGCATTCTCTACCAGTCAACCTTTGGGTCAAAAGGATTTTGCATGGTTGTTGTTCAAAATTACGGATTTAATCTGAATCGAACAATAAATTAACTGTTACTTTTTGGGACATTACATAATCTAAGCTTTTTGGCTTAGAATCAAAATTGTGCACGGATAAAGGCAGTTTTACAATCACGATTTTTATTTTTAAGCTCGTTTATTTTATAAACAAGGTTTATTTATTTATTTAAACTTCATGTAAAATAGTGGTACATAGGCGGACTTAATGCAACAAGGCATTCTCTACCAGTCAACCTTTGGGTTAAAAAGAAACGCGCTGTGGTAGGTATACAGCAAATAAATAAAATATAAAATAAAATATTTTCGAAAAAAGAAATAACATATATAATACAAGTAAATGAATAAACGAAATATATATTACCAATAAAATACACATATATTGGTTTTTTTTTTTTATTGGTCGATGGCCACTCGCAGTTTCAACCTCAGAGGGTTGTCAACTACTAAACCAGACATTCCTGTATGGGCCTCAAATGAATTGGCCCCCAGCCGAGGCTACACATATATTGGTAAAATAATAAAGTAATAAATATGATGATTTATAATTTTTGATTAAGAGAACTCATAATAATAATGACGAAGACCAAACTAAGAATCAGGCTTTCAAGTAATGTTTTCGGATTTTACGTTTAAAGGAAAATTTAGATTCAGCCCTCGGTTACCTGTACCAACAATTTATTTGCAGTATGCCTACCACAGTGTATTTATTTTTAACCCAAAGTTTGACTGGTAGAGAATGCCACGTTGTATCGTGTATTCCTTTAGAATTTAGACAGATCATAATATAGTAAGAAAAAAAATACGTTTTTACGAGAAAAAACAATTCTCAAAACAGCCTTGCTATTCGCTTATCTCCTTAAGTCCGCCTATGTACCACTATTGTACACGAAGTTTAAAAAATAAATAGATTCAACAAAATATGTTTTTCAACCCTATTTAAATTATAAATAGTTTAAAATGTATTGTGTGTTTTCAAGTTGAATCATTCTTTTGACTACTTTCCCGGTGTCACAACCATGATAAGCTATTTAAAATTACTAGGCTTAAACTTATGTTGACACACGATCTTCAAACGCATCGCCACACAATCTAATATTATTATTTAGTAATCGCATCCTCCAGTAGATGGCGCCAACACACAAACTTTCTCTTCTCGAAGTTGGCCAAAGCCTCGCCTAGTTCACAACTATCGCGGAATCGCTGTATGAGGAGGTCGTTCGTTATTTACACCTCAGTTGTTTCGATTTAATGGCCTTATGAAAAGTTCGCATGGAAAGTTTATTCAGATACCTAGAGATCGTAGTTTAAACGTTGCTCCATACTAAAAGTTTCTCCTGTATCGTGAGTGCGTTTACAAACATACAAATTCACATACGCAAACAGCCAGACCCAGAACAACAATCGGTTTTACGTATTTCCGGCCACAAATTTAAATTCAGGTACGTCTGGCTAAAATGGAAGTCAACCATCGATCACTTTATTAATGATCGATGAAGCCAACCCCAACATAGTTGGCCAAAGGCTTGGCAGATTGTTTGACTTCTGTCCGATCAGAAACGAACACAAAAACCTGGCCTTCCACAAGGAAGACCGATGTCCTGGTAAAGGTCGCGACAAGTCGCTGGATGCGAGACGTTCAGGACTGGTCGTTGAAGCGTCATTTGAGGGAGGCCTGTGTCCAATAGTGATAGTTCATATTCCTTGCGGTCTGCACACAAGAATGGAAAACCACATCAGCTATGCCAACTACACTAAAACTAGTTCAGCTAAGTTCTTAGGCCGTGTGCCTACGAATTAGATCCAAAATAATAATCAAGATTCTACACACGTAATCAAAGCAACAGCAACTTGAACTTACAAATTAATTTAATTACCGCACACCGCCAATAGATGGCGCCACATAACTTGAGGCGGGTCCAAGTTTGCCAAACTATCGCGTTTAACATGCGAGTCTGCAAATTATTCACACGACGCGGCCGCTTTCAATTAATTTGGATGCAAGTTATTGAAGAACTTGCGGAGTTCAGAAAGAAGTGCTGTAAGAATGTGTTTTATGTGATGGTTCTATCCCAACTAGGATAGAACCAATAATCGAAGATAAAAACCTTATTCCAAATGATCAATTTGACTTCAGGGAAAAACACTCAATAATAGACCAGGTACATAGAATAACTAACATCATAGAAAAAACGCTTGAAAATAAGAAATTCTACGCCACTGTGTTTTTAGATGTTGCGCTAGCTTTTGACAAAGTTTGGCATAAGGGTTTAATACTCAAGCTCAGACGCATGCTACCAGAATTTGCAGATACCTTAGAGTCGTATATAACTGATAGAGGTTTTAGAATACGGTGGTCGCATATTCTGAGCTAAAAGCTATAAAAGATGGTGTACCTCAAGGAAGTGTGCTAGGCCCAATTTTATACTTGTTATACACATGTGACATCCCAGAACTAGAAAACAACACCATTGCGACCTTTGCAGATGATACTGCAATTATGGCTACCAAATCAAGCCACAGAGAAGCAGTCAAAACAGTCCAACTAGCTGTGAACTTTAAGACGACACAAAAATAGAAGATCAAGCTGAATGAATCAAAATCAATTCACATTGACTTCACAAACAAACATTTGGACTATCACCCAATCTATATAAATGGCATGCAAGTGCCTTATTCTAATACAGCCAAATACCTTGGCATAACTCTCGACGCCAAGTTGCGTTGGAAAGCTCATGTCAAAAAGAATAGACAGGAACTTGACATACGCTATAAGAGTATGTATTGGTTACACGGTCGGAAATTCTTTCTATCAATAAATATAAAAATAGCCCTATACAAGCATATTCTGATAAATTTGGACGTATGGTATCTAACTTTGGGGCTGTACTAAACAAAGCAAGGTCAAAATAATCCAACAATTTTAAAATAAAGTACTCAGGGATGCTGTCAATGCACCCTGGTACATAAGAAATGACGACTTTAACCGTGACCTCAAAATGGAATTCGTCACCACCATTATTAAAAAATTTGCTGAAGCCCACGTAAACCGACTTCATCGAAACGTGAATGTTGAGGCAATTCAGCTGCTGGACAACTCAGACTTAGTGCGTGGGCTAAAAAGAACTAAACCTTTTGAATTAGTGTAGTGTAGTGTAGTGTACAAAGTGAGTGAATAATAGTAACAATGTTGTGCTATACGTATAACACACGAACATAATGTTTTATAAATTATATCAGACTCTTATAAAGTGCTACGGATTTGTGTAAAAGTGCAAATGGACAGTATTCTTAGTTTTTAGATAAACTACCACGTAACATATTAAGTTACAGTTAAATTGATTATTAGTCTTTTAGGCTAGATCGTAATTAATTATTAAGAATTTTGTTCTTAATAATAAAAACCAAAAAAAAGGGAAAGAAACTTAAGAAAGAAAGATAAGAAATCATGAGTATGACTAGTTTAGGGTTTTTCTGAAAGTCTCTCGTTTGTCCATAATCTCACTGATAATTTTATCGACTATGGGGAATCCTTGTCTAGAAGTTGCCTATTATCTCTTTACTTATAGACCCCCAAGTTTTTCCAGGGAATTCTACTCCTTATCTGTACGCACCAACGGTCATACAGCTATATGGTCGTTGCTATGTGCATAATGAAAGTATTCCCAAAACGTTTATCTCAAATAAAGTAGATAAAGTCAGCCAGTTGATCGCTTGTCAATGGAACAAAATTAGCATAAGTAGCTGGTCTCTTCAACATTGTAATAACTAGGCCAGCTTAAGATCAAATTGCTACCGTCCGTAATCAGTCATAGGTATGACGGATTTACAAGTTTAATGAATGCGATCTCTTGTCAAAGCCTTGTACTTCTTAATTTAATTAATTACCAGCGACCGCCTTTACACGGGTGCAAATTATATATTAAAACCTATCTCGAGAACCACTCTATCTATTAAAGAAACCGCATCAAAATCCGTTGCGGAGTTTTAAAGATAGGGGCATACATAGGGACAGACAGACAGCGAAAGCGACTTTGTTTTATACTAGTAAAGCACTACGAACTAACTACTAGTTATGTAGTGAAGCACTGTTACAAATGCTAAGTCGGATCGGTAACTTCATCAAGCTTTTAAAAATCAGAAATAAAAGCATTTCCTTGGAGTATCCAATTCCATTTATCGTTCATTATGACGACTATGCGGAAAGTAAACAAAACTCTATTTTTAGTAAACAACCATTCATCTAGGACCCACTATCCCAAATAAATCCGACAAAATTGCTCATTTAATCACAAAACAAGGCTATTAAACCTCCTCCGTACCTATTACCTATCGCTACAATATCGAATCAATTTCGTAAATATTGACTTTGAGAATTTGGCATTGACAGTTGTTCGACAAATCGAATGCGCCCGTTGGGAAATTAGAGCTCTGGAGTTCAGTACAATACGTACTGGACTAGTTGCTAGATACTCATAGAATATCGGAGTGCCTGTAGTTTTAAATTAGATGGATTTTATAGTAACTTCTGCTGAGCTAGTGAATAAAACTGTATTTCAGATGTATTGTAAAACTTTTAAAGATAAATCTTTGCGAAATAAGCGTTTGCTAGGCGGAGTGGCAATATTAGGTATATACCAATAAACAGATGGACTACGAAACTTAACGTAATTTTTAATCATGAAATCATTCATATGGACCATCCGACCCGAATAATTAAACAAAAGGCAATATTTCAAATCGAAGGGGCTGATTATTCAATACCATTATTATTATTTTATTTAGGAATGGGCTTGCATTATGTCGCTATGTTTCTGCAATCTCAACTTGTCAGACAGCATTGTGTCATTTTCAAGCTTGAATGAAACCTTTGTCACAAAGAGGAATTCATTCAAAAGCTGCAACGTCATTTAAGAGACGTAAATAATTTAGGAATGTACTTTGAATGTCGAATTAGGAATCAGTTAGGATACTTTTTAAGTTTCCGAACATCCGTAAAAAACGGAACCCTTATAAAATTACTCGGATCTCTGTCTGTCTGTCCGTCTGTCACAGCCACTTTTCTACTGATTTACTGGACCGATTCTGTTGAAATTTCGTATACGTATGGAGTTTTGTAATCTGAATACGGACCAGTAACATAAATTATTAAATTTTGAGTATGAGGGTAACTTTTGGTGGTCCAACCAGAAAATTAAAAAAAATACTTTTTCAAACTTTATTGTATGACATATCAATTAAAAAGCTTACTGTGAGAGTTTTAATTATATTTTTTCATAATTTTATAATAATTCATTGCGCTATTCAAGAAATTAGCGCAAAAAATACTATTCCCCCTTACCTCCAAAACTACTGAGCCTAAATTTTTTTGTTCTACACTTAAAAATTACAGGAAAACCTATAAAAAGTCTTAAAATATCATGTTACAAAAAGGAAATTGGGTCGGAACCCTTTGCACGCGAGTCCGACTCGTACTTGACCAGTTTTTAAAAAGGCATGTGGCTACGCAAATAGGGATCCTATCTACTTAATTTTATTTCTAACTTCTAAATTGCTAAACCGATTTCAAATAAAGTTTTGATGCATTAATTTCTCCACTTGCAAACTTCCATAAAGTAAGTACAAAGTTTAAGCCCAAAGTCTAGTGCAGACTTCGTTTCGGAGACGATCTGAAAGTGTAATGGCGAAATGAGCGCGCTATTATTTGAGTTGTAGTTCAAAAAGACGCACTCTTGTCTTGAAACAATTCCTTAATATCTGCTGCTAGTTTTAAATTGGTTTTGCATTCGAGTATTTGATGAGATAGTTAAGGACTTTTTAGAAGTTTGCCAGCATGGAAATAATTGTTGCTGTTTAAATCAAAGTTACAACCTTATTGGCGACTAAGCTCTATTTATTATATGTAGTTCACACAATTTCCTTCAATTTAAGCCATATTTTTAACGCATCGTTCATCATTTCATTCGAAATCGTCTGTATTTATTTCTAACTTCTAAATTGCTAAACCGATTTGAAATAAAGTTTTGATGCATTAATTTCTCCACTTGCGAACTTCCATAAAGTTACTACAAAGTTTAAGTCCAAAGTCTAGTGCAGACTTCGTTTCGGAGCCGATCTGAAAGTGTAATGGCAAAATGAGCGCGCTATTATTTAAGTTGTAGTTCAAAAAGACGCACTCTTGTCTTGAAACAATTCCTTACTATCTGCTGCTAGTTTTAAATTGGTTTTGCATTCGAG
This sequence comes from Lacanobia oleracea, assembly GCA_950371165.1. NCBI lineage: Eukaryota > Metazoa > Arthropoda > Insecta > Lepidoptera > Noctuidae > Lacanobia > Lacanobia oleracea. The sequence continues at coordinate 23,745,878 of OX493396.1, forward strand.
GATTTGATGAGATGGTTAAGGACTTTTTAGAAGTTTGCCAGCATTGAAATAATTATTGTTGTTTAAAATCAAACTTACAACCAAAGTTATTGGCGACTAAGCTCTAGTTATATGTAGTTCACACAATGTACAGTACGCATCGTTCATCATTTCATTCGAAATCGTCTGTCTGATAGTCCTGCTCAAAGAATCGCCCATGAACCAAAGCTTTGCTTCTTGCATCTAGCGGATTCTAGGTGCCGGTCACTAAATCAGAGCTGCTCCAGAAAATGTCTTAATCACTGTACCTTTTGCTTAGCCTATCATCATCACCATATCAACCGAAATACGTCCACTGCTGGACATAGGCCTCCCCAAGTATCTCCACAATAACCATTCCTGAGCATTTCTCATCCATTGCCTACCGGCGATCCTCACCAAGTCGTCGGTCGACTTTGTGAGAGTTCTTCCAACGCTGCGTCTTCCGGGACGTAGTCGCCGCTCCTGAACTTTTCGGTCCCATCGATCGACCATCTGTTCTGCGAGCTTAAACCTGTTCGTATTCAGAGACCTACATTCAGCAGACCAACAAGGCAGTCGAATGAAGCAGATAAAAATCTTACAGATCATTTTATTCGAAATACTTCCTTTGTTGGAGGACGTCTTCACCCCCTCAACCGGTCCTGCACCGCTTTTACTCACATAAAACTCACTTTCAATCTACAAGTGGTAGAAAATCCAACGAACTCAATCCGCTACTTAGTATTTGAGTTCCCTACCTGGTGTAAATACAGTCGGAGTTTTGACACGAAAAGCCTTTCCAAATTAGATTTAAAGAGTAACTCGAGTGCTTTAGAGCACAATGGGGGAAAGTGTACGAATTCGCGAAGAATTGACGGTTTTGTTAGATTCTTCGTACATTTTATGTTGTGAATAGTGTGTTTTGTATTGTGGTGTATTGTTAGTTGAGTGGTCTCATTGTATGTATTGGTTAGACTGTAATGTGGAAGCGACTATACTTACGATGTATGGAATTAGATATACAATGTAAGATAGTAGGTATTTATGTTATTAATTTTGTTGTTACTGGTATGGTAGGTATATATATCTAGCATTTTTACTGGTTCTACTGATTTTACGGGTTCTGGTGGTTATCTACTGATTTTTATGGGAAAGGGGAGGGCCCTTTCCCACACACACCTCGGGGCTACTCTCTAAGCCCGAAGTCTGTAGTTTCGGGCTTAGTTGCGGGCGTTTTCTACTCCGTACTACTTACGGGCTTACGATTAGTCCCGAACCCGAACTACGAATGAATGACAATACGATTTGACCGTAATTGTCAAATCGTGTTCTCATAACTCGTGGTTAGGTGATAGAGTAAAAAAGGCCCGCAACTAAAGCTGAAACTATGGACTTTGGGCATGGAGAGTAGAGTATCCCCCCAGAATACCTACTGCCGTGGCCAGTCCTTTTGAAAATTGTCAAGATCTTCAATGCTTTTATTTTGTCTGCTGCGTTGTCGCTTAATGCGTGTTCTTGAGTGTTCGCTTAAATAGCGAATGGGACATAATCAGTTGTAAATAATGTGAATGCAAATAGAAAGATAGGCGAGCTACATAATTATTCAGTAACTATCTACATGTAATGAAAATGTTTGAGTTTTCAAACGCCTGTAAAAATAATTACAGTAAAGTTTACTGATAGTGACATGTTGCTACTCACTTTTAATAGTTTTAAACCAGAAAATTTAAAGCTTATCACGTCAATGCTGAACTAAGCTCATCCCTCATTAGTTATTGCTCACCACGGATAATTCATATCAATTGATTTATCTACTTCAAATTGAAAATCAGCCTGCGAACAGAGTCATTAGATTCATCAATCATTTTGTATCGTTAAAACTGGATGATCCATTACTTAGCAAGCCCAAAATACTAATGTTACTAGTTCTGTTGTTGATTTAAAACGCGAAAATTGGTCATTATTAGGATCAAGGCTGGTTTTTCCTCAGGAATGTGGGTTATTTATAGAATTTAAAGTTTTGTCATGCCTGATGTAAAAAATATACCAAAATGGTCATTGTGATGAAAAGCTGCTATGTCAAATTTTTCAGGCGCTGCATTAAGTCTTAGATGTTTCCATCTCTGGATTGATGAGGTACAAGACAGTGAAAGATAAAAATAACAGGTATCATTTGACTGTAACTTTCCAGAGTTAAGCATTTTTCTATTGGATCCTCTTCTATCCTTATCTTCAAAAGTATAATACCCGTCTTGAATGCCCAATTCCTTTGTGTACCCAGCCTAATATCTCAACACAAAAACTTTTGAATGTGATTTTTTTTTCAAAGCATTCTCGACCTTATTGCCTGTAGCTAAGTTTTGCCAACTTGATTTATTTTGCGCTACAGAAGTACTTTTCTATTGTTAGTGAGTGTATTGAAGTTATTTCAACTACCATTCGGCATTCGGTCTAGTGTCGATTCAGGAGCTGGTCTGGATATAAAGCCACATATGCACTATGCGATTAAATATTTTGCGTCTTTGTTGTCTGGAAGACTGGATCATTGTGGAATACCTAATCACTGTTTTCGTGTTACCATTGGTTTTGCAACACTGGCAGGTATGTGAATAGCCAGTATCTTTATCAATGAGATATTAGTATCTTTATCAATTAGATATAGGTAAGTATATATTTTTTATCTGTACGTGTATTAATATACATTGAATTTCTAAGCAATTTAACCGAATATAATGAAATTTTCACTGTCCGTCGGTCCGTTTGTTTGTCAGTGGGTTGTATCTCAGGAACCGTCATAGACACACAGTTGAAATTTTCTATGAGATTAAGTATTTCTATTGCTGTTATAACTGCAAATAAAACTACAGCTACTAGCTACAACCTAGGATCAGTCTTTAAGTCAAGAGTGAATAGGTTACTTTTAGGCAAGTGTCCTCCATCTTCAACCAGATCATCGCTCAACTCAGGGGAGATAGTGGTGGTGATAAAGGGGATTTCCATACAAGAAACGTGTTTTTCTCGGTTTATGATGGTGTGAGAGTCCGACTCGTACTTGACCGGTTTTTCTTACAAAAACGTTTATTTGAGCTAGTAGGTAGGTAGGTAATAAAATTAGCGTCTATATACGTAAAGTCCTTGGAACAGGGATACGTAAAATAAAATTTTTGTGAGAGTTGCACGGTTTTGAAGTCGAGGAAGAAAAATAAGTCGCCACGTGAATGCAAGGTTTTAGGCGATATGTGAATTGTTTGTGTTTTTCAGAGGACTTTATATATAGTTCTAGCATTGATACGGGTTGAGAATAAATTGTGTTGTTATTTATTTTAAATTTTCTTGTAAGTTTTGTTCGTCACTGTAGGTAACTCTTATAATTACTGTGTTCCAATGTACAAGCAGTGAGATTCTGTGAAAATTCCGCGGCGTTAACTTAGGTGAAGTAGGCTGTCAATACATACAAACAAGACGGAACGACAGGTCACTTCGTGCTCACTCCCTTACTCCATCCACGTTTACACGAAGAAATGTTGATAGAATGGACCGGTAGACTAAGCGCTCATACGCACTAGCGGTTGAGCCGCCTAGGCGATTCGCTTTAGTGGTTGGAACAGTTTTGTGGCGGTTAAGTGCGTACAATCACTAGCGGTCAGCCGCTCACGTGGTCAACCGCTAGTTGTAGGATAGGCTTGAATCTACGTTTTTACTCAAAACAGACACAAGATTAATTCAATCTGCCTACCGTTTTCCCAACTGTGTCGGAGTGTATTTCTTCCAGTCTAATCGATGTAGCTGAGTACCAGTTTTTACATACATGGTGCGACTGCTGAACTAAGGTTACGGACATAGCCCGAAGGATCACCAAACTGAAATAGCAGTGAGCAGAGCACATTACTCGCCGAACAGATAGTCCATGGGACCGAACAGTTTCCGTGGTCATACCAGAAGACGCAGCACTGGAAGGCCTCCCACAAGGTGGACTGATGACCTAATGAGGGTCGCGGATAGCCAATGGATGCGAGACGAACAGGACCGGTTGTTGCGGCGACACTTGCGGAAGGCTTATGTCCAACAGTGGACATCTTTCGTGGTGAGTGACAGACAGACGGACATGACGAAACTATAAGGGTTCCTTATTGACTACAGAACCCTAAAATCAGATCGGCCTTTGGACCTGTTTATAGACTTTATTTTAATACAAAGATATTATCTGCAACTATTACAGAATATTACCTATTTACATGGGTAAAGAGGTAATGTAATCAGAAAGGACTTATCTTAACGTTTCGAAAGAGAATACGATTGCATAAATAAGATTACAGTATTATACAGGTAGGATATCTTATTTACATTTTTACAAAAGCTAATTGTGTATTCTACGGCTATTATATGAAAAAAGAAGCATTTAAATATAAAACCTATCAGATTTGCCAGTTATCATTTAAAGTGGACTTTTTAGGGCTCCGTGCCCAAAGGGTGTCCAATGGGACCCTATTACTAAGCCTCCGCTGTCCGTACGTCTGTCCGTACCTTCATCTGTCAGCCTGTCTGTCAGCAGGCTGTATCTCAAGAATCTTACCGGTAGACAGTTGAAATTTTACATTACCCAGTGTTTTGTACTGTTGCTATTATAACAAAAATTTTGAGAGGACTCCTACAATTTTTTTTTCGGTTTTTTGTAGGGAACTCTTCGTGTGAGACTTCAACTCGCACTAGGCCAGTTTTTTAGGGTTCCGTACCCAAAGAGTAACGAATGGAATCCTATTACTAAGCCTCTGCTGTCCGTCCGTCCGTCCTTTCGTCCGTCTGTGTTGTCAGCGTAATAGGTAGACAGTTGAAATTTTCATAGATTAGGTATGTATTTTTATTGCCGCTACAACAAAAAATAGAAAAATTAAGGAACCCTTCGTTTGTAAGTCAGACTCGAACTTAGTCGATTTTTTCTTTTTTCATTACTACTTTTTCGACATTCCTTTGCGTTTCATCCAATTTTGTATGAGATCCTCTGCTTCTACAAATTCTCTTTTATTCGTCCTTTACTAGTCACATTTTTTTTTAACTTTCTCTGAAGGTCCTATGACCCCTAGCTGGAGCAGAAGACATTCACAGTACTTCTCTATCGCGAGCGGTCTTGAGGTTCACGATTCACTTCACTCCATGTCATTCCGATGCTCGTTGATTTTGTCAGTACGGTATGTCAACCAAAAAAAAAAAAACAAACAAAAATTTTTCTACCGTTCATTTTTGCTTTCTTTCACAGGTTAAACGGGGACTACCAGGTATGAAGGGGACTGCCACGCTTCTCCCTTGAGTATTCCAGTCTATTAATTTTTTTGCACTACATCAACTGCCTAGCCTTTTCCCAACTATATTGAGGTCAGCTTGAGGAAGGCCAAAGAAAAGATGGATGGATTGAGTGAGGAGCGATATGAAAGAAAAAGGACTTAGTGATAGTGGAAGAAAAAAACGTGTTGCTCCGACCCCAAGTAACATGGGATAAGGGCAAGAAAATGATTGAGGTCGGCTTCCAGTCAAACCGGATTCAGCTGAATACCAGTGTTTTACGTGGAGCAGCTACCTATCAGACCTTCGGTACTTCTTGGCAAGACTGGAGTGAGATTTACTAGCTTCTAACAACTTCACTTCCCTTCCCGCTTGTGCGCTGTGAGGTGTTTGTTATATCGCTCCGTTCTGTAAATTCGGAATTTGCATTGCGTGTTTATTCTAAGGCTTGTAAACTGTTTCTAGCTGTGCCATAGTGTATTAAGTGCGTATTTTGTAAGTTTTTAAAGCTGTCTGTCTATTCTTTTATTGCTAATTAGTCAATGTCTCCAGCCTTCGGTAAGTGCATTTATTTTTTTCAGTCCCGACCACCGTTACCTTGTGTGGTCGCATACCCTACCGCGGACCGGTCAGCTGACTATAACACTTCTTCCGCGACAAAACAAGCGCTCATGAAGGCAATTAAGCCCAGTGACGACGGTTTTCAAATTGTAAGCGTGAAAAAAACCGCGAAATCTGGTGTCGTACTACGCGTTGCTAATGAAATTCAACTTAGAAAGTTAGAATCTGTGGATGCTATCAAGGCCGCTGGTTTACGACTAGAAAAGCCACAGGGTAGACGCAATAGAGTGTCAGTGAAGGATGTTCTATCATCAATGGATGATGGCGCTTTTCTGAACGCGCTTTACCGCCAAAATATTAAGGATGAGCTACAAATTAAAGAGGATGACTTTATAAAGTCTACCAAAATTATTCGTAGGCGCTCCTTAGATAACGGTCGGAAATGGATTGGCATTGAAATAGAACCCGCGGTACGTAAACACTTAGTGACTACCAAGGATAAGTTATTTATTGATTGGGCTACCTGCCGTTTTATTGATGATGTAGAAGTAGTTCGGTGCTTTGCATTGCCAACAGTTCGGTAACGTTAAGAAACACTGCGCTAGTAAGGAACCGACCTGTGCCAATTGTTCGGAGGCACACGAAACAAATGATTGCCCGCATAAGGACGACTTAAATTTTAAACCGACTTGCGTGGCGTGCAAACGCTTTAAAAAACCGTGTGATCATCGCTGCGGATCTCAAGAGTGTACTACCTACAAACTGAAACTCGAACAATTAATCCTAAACACTAACTACTAATAATGGATATTTTAACCATAGGACAATTAAATCTCCATAACGATAGAGTGGCGACATCTGAGCTGGATAAATTGAATGTGGATTATAATCTTGACATAGTACTTATTAAGGAACAATACCAAAACGCGCGCTTACGTCACAGGGTGGTTCAGCTGGACTGCAGGGCGCGGGCCGAAATTTATGTAGCGCGTTCTTCGGGCTTTACTGTAACATCTATAAGTAATCTCATGACGCCTCATTGCGCCGTGGCGGAAGTATCATCGCCTACCTTTAAGGTTTACGTTGTGAGCTGCTACTTTCAATACTCAGACCCAATTACTCCACATATACATAATCTCCGTCACGTCTTGCGGTCGCTCGCGGGCTGCAAAGTTATAGTAGGTGCTGATGTAAATGCATCTTCTTCCCTGTGGTATGGCAAAGTTCGATCCACTGATTCCGAACGACGTTGTGCTGTTGAAGATTTTATTGCTGAGATGAATTTATCAATTCATAACACCCCAGACGCACCACCCACTTTTTGTAGCCAAATGGGCGAATCTTGTATTGACGTCACACTTTCTAGTGCAGACGTACGCTTGGATAGGTGGCGTGTCCTTCCTGACGCGTCTTGTAGTGATCATCGCCTGATCGTGTACGAGTTTGTTCCTATGTTTACTCAAGGTTCGTCACACTTAATTGGAAATTTTAGATATAAAAGTAAGGGCGCGAATTGGGAATTCTTCGGCTCACTTTTTTCTGGTCATGTCAAAGACTTCACTCGCGATGGACTGTCAGCTGAGGAAAGTGCTGAGATAATGTCGGACGCCTTCACTTACTGTTCTGACATTGCTATTGGTCGCGCATCCATGACCAATATTCGTAGATGTGATTGGTGGAGGGACTACCTTGTTGAACGTAGAAGCTTTCGTAGAGCTCGTAGACAGCTTAACAAGCTAAAAAAACGTAAGGTTACCGGGGACCTCCTTAATCTTGCTTTAAGTACTTTTAGAGTTGCCAAGTCACGCTACAGAGCATCTGTTGGAAAATCTAAGGGTAATTTATTGCGGAAAATTGTTGATAAACTTGATAAGAAGGGTCCGTGGTCTCCTTTGTACCACGAGTTCAAAGCTAATACATCTTTCGACCTTGCGTACGTTCAAAACATTAAAGTAAACAATAAACATACAACCGGCATTGAAGAAACAACTGACGCTCTGCTTGATTCCCTTATACCAGACGATTTATCAGTAAATGATAATGAATACCACTAACAAATCAGAGCGTGGACCACGGTGCCACCTGAATCACCGGAGTCAGATCTTCCATCCACTGACGAATTCATAAACGTTGTCAAGAAACTACCTCTCAACAAATCATCCGGTGAAGATAAAATATCTAATAGAATGATTATAGAAGCGTGTAAGACAGCCGGAGACGCGATCTTATCAGTATATAATCGATGCAGTGCGGAAGGTATTTTTCCTCGAATATGGCGACAGGGCTTTATACGCATTATTCCGAAGAGTGGCGATAAGCCCCCGGATGACCCTAAGTCCTATCGGCCCATAACCCTACTTCCATCTTTGGGAAAACTATTAGAGCGACTAATCGTTCCGCGCTTACTACCGAATGGACCTAAATTTCATAATAATCAATTTGGTTTCACTATTGGTAAATCCACCGTCGACGCGGTACTCTCTGTTCGTAAAATTATTAACTTATCGGATCATAAATATGTGGTTGGAATCTTTCTCGATATTTCTGGCGCTTTTGATAACGCATGGTGGCCGATGCTACTACTTAAAATGAAAAACCGTGGTTGTTACAAAAACATCTATAATATGATTCTTTCTTACTTTCTAAACGGCTCCGTGAAACTCAAACTAAGACATCATTCCATTACTAAGTACAGAAATATTACGAGGGCGGCCGTTTGGAGGGGTTGCGCTGATATGGAGAAGAAGTTTGTTTATATCGGTGTCCGTTATCGAATGTAATAGTGTGTGTCTTGTGGCTATTAAGGTAGTAGTGGCAGAGCGTGCGTTTATAGTGTTTTCCGTATATATGCCTACGGACTCGGTGGACAACCTTAGTGAGTTTACGGAATGCCTGAGCGAAATAAGTGCAGTTATCGAGAACGAGAACGTTGAAAGTGTCTTCGTGCTGGGAGACTTTAACGCACACCCAGGTGAGCGCTTTGGTGTTGAATTACTTAGTTTCTGTAATGAGCAACAATGGTTTTGCGCAGATATGAATAGACTCGGACTAAATTCTGATACGCACACTTATGTTAGTGACGCTCATGATGATTGTCGTAGGTGGCTTGATCACTGTGTGGTCACAGAGTCTGCATTTAAAACGGTTGTTGATGTTAAAATTTTATATGATGTTTTCTGGTCAGATCACGTCCCATTAGAAGTGACATGCAACATGAAAGTATTGCAACCAAAAGTTGTAAACAATAATTTAATGTTTAGCAAGGTTAAGTGGAGGATTAGAGAATCAAGTCAGATAAAAGAGTATAAACAAATATGCCATAATAAGTTGAGACAGGTTGACTTTCCTTTTGTCTTCCACGAATGCTGTGATAATGTATGCCTTAAGCTAGATCATAGACTACATATAGACAGGTTGTATACTGCTGTCACTAGCATTTTAAGTGAGGCGGCCGCAATGACGTGTTTTTGTCGGTCTGAACGGAAGCGGAGGTATGTCACGGGATGGAACAAGCATGTGAAAGACGCTCATGCGGAGGCTCGGCTTAGGTTTCGTCTTTGGGTGCAATTTGGTAAACCTAGTACGGGGCCCATTTATGACCAGATGCGCGATGCTAGGAAAGCTTTCAAAGCGAAGCTGAAGTGGTGTCAAAACAACCAGCAGCAAATTAAAATGGACATTATTGCTTCGCACCACTCAGCGAAGAGTTTTGGAAGTTTCTGGAGGGAAATAAAAAAGTTGAACCCTAAGTCAAGTCGGCCCTCAAGCGTGGAGGGAAAAACGGAGCTGGTTGATATTGCTAATTTATTTCAGCAGCGATTTAAAATAGAACCGCCCCTAGGTCTTGTAAATAGAACATGTAATGTAAGTCCTAATGACCTATGTGTACGTTTTACTGCCCGTGACGTGTCCTCTGTTATTAAAAATATGTCCAGGGGCAAGTCACCCGGTCACGACAGCCTTAGTATAGAGCATTTACAGAACGCAGGTGTCCATCTCCCTAGGGTTCTAGCCTTACTGTTTAATCTATGTCTAAGTCATTCTTACTTGCCGGCGGATCTAGTGAAAACTGTGGTCGTGCCCATTCCTAAAAATAAGACTGGTGACATGTCGCATGTAAGTAACTATAGACCGATATCCTTGGCAACAATTACGGCTAAAGTTTTGGATAGTTTACTGGACAGTCAACTTGGCAATCACTGAATATTAATGACAGACAGTTTGGTTTTAGAAATGGGTTATCGACCGAGACAGCGATTATGACACTTAAGAGCACAGTGCAGTATTACACTGGGAGAGGGACGCCTGTGTATGCGTGCTTCCTGGACTTATCCCGTGCTTTCGATCTTGTTTCATATGACATCTTATGGAACAAACTGTCGAGTGAATCTGACCTACCGCCAGAGATAATTAATTTATTTAAGTTCTGGTATGATAACCAATGTAACACGGTGAGATGGGCAGATGCCTACTCAGATGTATATAAGTTGGAATGTGGGGTGAGGCAGGGGGGTTTGACCTCGCCCAAGTTGTTCAATATCTACATGAATAAGCTGATCGAGGAACTCAGCGGCACTGGAGTCGGATGTATGATAGTCGGAGTCTCGTTTAATAATATTAGTTATGCTGATGACATGGTGCTGCTGAGTCCGTCGATCAGTGCTCTCAGGAAGCTACTGAATATATGTGAATGCTGGAGCCCACGGACTAAGTTATAATGCCAAGAAAAGCGAGCTGTTAGTTTTTAAGACACACAACAAGACTTATGAAATTGTACCACCAGTATCCTTATGTGGTACAACTCTAAGTAGGGTAAAACAGTGCAAATACCTTGGTCACTGGGTTTCGGAAGATGGTACTGATAACTGTGATATGGAGAGAAAGCGCAGGGCGTTGGCCGTGAGATGCAACATGCTGGTTCGCAGATTTGCAAAGTGTGACAGAAATGTCAAAATATCTTTGTTTAGGGCGTACTGCCAAGCATTTTACACATGCAGTTTGTGGACCAGATATACGCAAAAAACGTACAACGCTCTGCGCGTACAGTACAACAACGCTTTTAGGATGCTGTTGTCACTGTCACGTTTTTGCAGCGCGTCAGAAATGTTCGCAGCAGCGCATACTGACGACTTTTTTGCAATTATGCGTAAACGATCCGCATCATTGCTACGTCGGATGCGGGACAGCGACAACAGTCTCCTGAGTATTGTTGCCAGCAAGACTGAGGGCCACTTGATGGGGCACCTGTGCGCTGTACATGTGACGTTGCCAAGTGCGCCCAGACTATGGTAGTTGATTAGTTGTGTGTTGTTTGTATTGTTTTGTAATGTTTTGTTTTATGTCTTTATCTATGTCTAAGTCACTGTTTATTATACTAACATAGTTTAAGCGATTACTAACAATGTTGTGTATGGGATATTGATTGTCCTGATTTAAATGTCAATAAATAAATAAATAAATAAGTCTCTAACCATGGGATGTCCTCAGGGCTCAGTTATCGGTCCATATGTTTGGAATATTGGCTACGATGATTTCCTCGCGCTTCCGCTCCCATGCGGCTGCTCATTAACCGGTTACGCGGACGATGGCTTGCTTCTCATTCAGGCAAGTACTCGTGCTGGCCTTGAGAATTTGGCTGACACATGCCTACGATTAATATCTCAGTGGGGCGATCGAAACCGTCTGACCTTTGCACCGCATAAAACCTATCAACTTATTTTAAAAGGAAACCTTAAATCCTGGCCTAGTTTTAAATTTAATAAAGAAGAAGAAAAAGAAAGAAAGAAAAGACGTTTATTTCCCCAAAAGAAAAGAATCCGTGTGCTATCTCGGTATGCTATTAGAAAATAACTTTTTATTTATTGATCATATAAAAACTGTAGGTGAGAAAGCAAAAAAGAACTTCTACGCCTTGACGAGAATATCCAAAGCTACTTGGGGTCTATCTTTTCAAACCTTAAAAACTATTTATGGGGCTACCTACTTGGGTTGTATGTGTTACGGGGCACCTGTCTGGGCCGATAGGGCCACCATAGGTGCGGTACGACGTAAATTGCTTCAAAGCCAGCGTTTGGCTTTGATATTCTTATGCAAGGCGTATAGGACGGTTAGTACTGAAGCCTTACCAGTGCTGGCGGGTGTTCTCCCAGTCGATCTAGAAGTGCAGCGGCGTGCTACAATGTACTACTACGCTAGAAAGATTACGGACCCAGAGTTCTTACCGCAACGCGGCCGTGCTAAGATCTCTAGATTACTAAAACCCCAGACTGATGTCTGGGAGGAACTTTTATCCGAGTGGCAATGTAGGTGGGAAAATTCCATCAAAGGCCGTCACCTCCACCAATTTTTTCCATCTGTTCGTAAGCGGCTGAACAGGACATGGCTGGAGGTGGATCACTGTGTTGCCCAATTTCTCACAGGTCATGGCAATTTTAAGAGTAAATTATTTTCCTTTAAGCTTGTGGCCTCGGCTTTATGTCAATGTTCTACAGCTGACCATGAATACGAACAATCCGCACATCACATCTTATGGGAGTGTAGTCTTTGGCAAACTGAACGCAATATTATGTTAGATAGTATTAAGGTTACATCTGGGGTAGTTTACTATACGGACCTTGTTGAAACCAGAACAAATTTCCGTGCGTTCAAGCGATTTTGCCATACCTATTACTGGAATCAAAAGTAGCTCACAATTTAGGACCCATTAGTTTAAGAGGTAAGATATAATCCGTGGTGCTTGGCAACTGGGCTTAACCCAGTTGTATTTGGACCTTGGTGCCTATTGGCCTAGTTCTATTCTGTCTCCTGCTTGATACGGAGGGAAGTGGAAATTATATATTTTCTTTTTCCTACTCCTCCGCTGTACTTTTCTGATTTATTTCGTTGCAAGATCCAAGACAGTTGAATCGTTTCTCCGGGACTCGTCGGGTTTCATTGGCTCGGCGTTTTTCTGGTGGTCGCCACTGTTGATACTGGCTTTCAGGAGTTGCAGTGGTTGGGAATGTGTGGCGGGCTTGACGCATAAAAAAAAAAAAAAAGCTTCTAACAATACGTAACGACCGCCAAAGATCTACAAATGACAGCTGGGACCAACGGCTTAACGTACTTTCCGAGGCACGGAGGAAACTCGGTATGTTGAGATGGCCACCCATCTACAGACCAACTTTGGCAAACGTTGAACTTAAAGATCGACCTGTGCGGCTGTTGTTACGTATTTAGCCACGAACTCACCATTTTTTTGCACTGATTTTTGTGCACTACAAACGTAATAATTCAGAACCCCTTTCAGATTCATATAATCCACGGTAACTCACATAAAACCAGAAATAAAAATAACCCTACCGACTGCTATGAGTATAAATTCATCACAATTTGGTCCCGACTGTCACAGAGCGTATTTATTGAGTCACCCTTTTCAAACCAAGCTTTGTTTAACATTCGCCTGAGCAGTCAAAGCATTCGCAATGAGCGCCATTCCTTCTTCCACTTTATATAGTTGGTTTTCTTTGTGATACAAATATGTCGGTTATTTTAACGCTTAAGTATTTTTTTTGGAAGCTGAAACTATTTTGTTGTGTGGAATTTCGTGTTATTAGTGTTACCCATTTAATGGGCTGTCTGGTAGGCAGCCTCTTCACGTAAAATACTGGTATTCAGCTGAATCCGGTTTGACTGGAAGCTGACTCCTATATAGTTGGGAAAAGGCTCGGCAGATGATGAGTTTTTAGGTTTTGGTGTCTAAAGAATGGAAGAATAAAACGTGTTGCGCCGACCCCAAGTAACATGGGATAAGGGCAGGAAGATGATGGTACCTAAAGAGTCTAAGGCTGCGTATCTACCAGCGATGTTCAAGGATTAAGGGATGTGTTTGATAAGATCCAATAAAACAGCTTTATTTACCCGGCACGCTCAAAGCAAGCGATTCTATTGGTTCTCTAAAAACTCATCCCTCGCTTCGCATCCTCGCGCATCTCTGGTGGAAACGCACAATAAAGGGAACCGTATTGCTTTAGATCATCCGTGTCGTCCATCTGTCATAAGAGTGTAATGGCTAAACTATTGAAGCTACAATCTTTATATTTGCACTACTTAAAACCAAAAATAAAAAAAACCGGCCAAGTGCCAGTCCGGCCATAATTTTTAATTTTGTTCCATTTTTATTATTTCTTGTTATAGCGGCAATAGAAATACACATCATCATCATCATCATCTTCCTGCCCTTATCCCATGTTATTTGGGGTCGGCGCAACACGTTTTATTCTTCCATTATCAGTCGTCACTCTATCACTAACTCCCTTTTCTTTCATATCGCTCCTCACACAATCCATCCATCTTTTCTTTGGCCTTCCTCTCCCTCTCCATCCATCCACATTTATGTTCATAATTCTTCTAGTTATATGCGTTTCATCCCTCCTCTTTACATGACCATACCAAGGCAAGCGATTCCCTTTCAACTTTTTCGTCACTGGCGCCACTTTTAAAGTGCCTCTAATGTACTCATTTAACACTTTATCCACTCGTTACTCCACACATCCATCTCAACATTCTCATCTCCGCTACATGCAATATTTTCATCCGTCTTTTTTACAGCCCAACATTCTGATCCATACATTACGACAGGTCTTATCACGGACTTATATATTTTCCCTTTTAATTTGAGGGGCATCCGAGGGTCACAAGTTGTTCCAGTGACCTGTCGCCATTTCATCCATCCTGAATTCCTGAGTTGATCCAGTGCGTTACGTCTCGGTCTATATCGCCATCTCCCTGGACAAGCGACCCGAGATACCGAAAGTCGGCAATAGAAATCACATTGGGACAATTTTAACTCTCTACCTATTATGGTTCATGAGATACCGCCCGCTGACAGACAGACGGACGTAAGGACAGCGAAGGCTTAATAAAAGTGTTCTGTTTATTTATTTATTTATGTACCCACAATATACTTATAAAACGAAAATTTTAAACAGTGAGAAGAGCACACCCTTACCCTAACCCCCACCCTTGGGGTACGGAACCCTTAAAACATATTTTTGGGGGCCTGAAAAACATCTGTTCCACCGCAGCATGTAGTGCAGGTTTAAAAGAGCATTCTAACTCCTATGTCTTTTTTATCACAGCTATGATATACCTGAGTTCCAATATCTTTAAAATGTAGCGATTTATATTATAGTACTTTAATTCAACCAGAAGTGATGAAAGATTAAAGAGATAATAATCAAAGTCAAAGTCAAAGTCAAAAACGTTTATTTCAATTAAGCCATTAAACGACACTTTTGAACGTCATCATTACATTTAAAATAACATAGTGACTCTACTTTCCATTCGGAAGGGTAGATTCTTATGGAGAAGAACGGACAAGAAACTCCATAGTTACTCTTTTCAAATCATAAAAATTATTCACTCTACAATTTTAAAGTTCGACCTATTCCATTCTCGGAGTAATTAAAAAAAAGGAACGTTGAAAACTTTTTGAGTCTGAATAAATATCTCTCTATATTTTCTAGATTTTTCATCTGTTAGTTCAGGCTTCGTGTGAAAGCTTTTCAACAAACCCACCTCAGTTTGCCATTTTAAAATGTTGATTCTACCTGGAAACTGGCATTGGCTCAAATTTTATTTGGCCGTCTGTCTAGAACCTTTGCAATCATCGTTCACCCTGCAAATACTTTTTATCACATTTTCCTTGTAGTTTTGAAGTCTTTTGAGAAAGTACAAAGTAGACAACGGTATACCTGCTTGAAGACAAAACTGTTTTGATTTTAATTACAAAAAAAAAAAAAAACAATTGTTTGTCGTCAAGCAACTAAGGCCCATAGAATATATACACAATATCACATTACAGAAACATACAAACGGCCAATGTACTGAGATATTTTTTTGAAAGCAATTATTTCATTTAGCTATTATCTCACATCAATTTGCACAGAAGAAAACGAGTTAATCTGTAACCAACAATAACAAAAGTTTTTAAAACATTACACATTAGCACTTCGCCCGTGATTTCATCCGCACTGCAATTTCCTTAAGGATCCCCATTTTTTCCAGAAATAATATAGCCTACTAGTTGACCCCCGCAATTTCGTCTGCGTCACAATTTTCAAGACTGCTCAGCTCCTGTTGGTTTTAGCGTGATGATATATAGCCTATAGCAGTATAGCCTTCCTTGATAAAGAGGTTTTCTAGCACTGAAATAGTTATCCAAATCGGACCAGTAGTTCCCAAGATTAGCGCGTGCAAGCAAACTAACAAACAAACAAGCTCTCCAGCTTTTTATGTTAGTATAGATGTTACTCAGAGAAAATGTAGCATTCTAATGGTGAAAGAAGTTCTTAAATCGGTCAAGTAGTTTTTTACTTTATTCGTTACACACATACAAATCTTTTCTTTTTGTCTAATCTACACTAATATAAAAAGCTTTGTTTGTTTGCTTGAACACGCTAATCTCAGGAACTTCTGGTCTGATTTAAATAATTAGCCCATTTATCGAGGAAGGCTATAAGCTATATATCATCACACTAAGACTAATAGGAGCGGAGCCACTATATTTATAAAAATCGGCCAAGTGCGAGTCGGACTCGCACACGAAGGATTCCGAACCATAAACCTTAATTTTTATAATTTGTTGTTATAGCGGCAATAGAAATACACAATCTGTGAAAATTTCAACTGTCTACCTATAACGGTTATTGAGATACAGCCCGCTGACGGACGAACAGCGGAGGCTTAGTAATAGGGTTCCGTTGGTTATCCTTTGGGAACGGAACCCTAATACACAAGAGCGGAGCAGACGAAGTTGCGCGGGTCAACTAGTCTAATATATAAAACTCTCGTGTCACGGTGTTTGTTATTGAACTCCTCCGCAAGGGCTTGACCGATTTTTTAGAATTTTTTCGTATATGTTTAGTAGGTCTGAGAATAAGTCGTAGGCTATATCTTTTTTTTTTATTTGGCTAAACAACGTTTGCCGAGTTTACTAGTTATATATATTATTATTATAAATGCACAAAAATCAACACAAAAGTCGCACTTTTCCCCAAATCACTGCCTACAAGTATATGAGTCAATTAGTAAGGTAATTTAATTAAAGAGAACATAATGAATTCAAATTAAATGGGTGCTAGCGTACGCCTCGCGATCGCTTCGATTAACATATTACATTAGGCGCTGATGAGCTGTCGGATTTTTGTGGAACAATCAGGACGGCGAATAAAGATGTTAATAGTTAAAGAGTTGGTAAGTTCTTGGGGAAATTGTTCTGAACCTTTTTTTTAAGGCTTCTATATATGCCAATGACCTTGTGCATACAAACGAAGTTAACTGCTCCTCTTCGCACCACTCTGCGTTTTTTTTTTTTTTTTTTTTTATAATAAACCAAACACATATTTTTAAAAAGTAACAAGACCAACTAGACTTATTTAAAGAATGAAGGAGTAAAATGGTTTCATCTCAACGATTTGGAGGTGATTTGGTGATTTTTTTATCTATTATGTGATACCGATACATAAATTCTGGCTGAACCAAGTTACGTGCAATATCATCTAGATTACTACGTATGTTTTTCAGATGTAATTTCTTAGTAAATGCCGACGAACAACTGCTTCATCTGCACGTTATTTTAAGCTTTTTTGAGAGAACCAAAATAAATTGCACAACACTGCAATGCAGACGCGCGGGTGGTCACCGCTCGACTGGCGCACACCGCTCGTTGCCCGCCCCCGCGCCGCTGCCGCGCCGCTTTTTCCGAGGGTCGGTTTGCTTGATTTTACACATTAGATACTGCCGATCCCGCGCCGCCATCGCCGCCGCCCTGCTGCCCGCAACACTCGAGGCAAAGGCCTAACAGACAACTTATATATAGAAGTTAGATAGAAGAGACTTTATTGATGTACACCAAAAGTTGTTACACAAATTGTAAACACTAACTTAAATCTTATGATTGGCAGTCTTATCGATCATGGCCAATGGACAAGTATTTAGTTTTGCACAAGAAAGGTGCTAGTACTCGTATGTACAGCAAAAGTGAGCACTAAGATAGAGGTCTGTTAGGAAGCTCTTAATTTTTAGTAGTACAATCCTTTTTCGTGTATTTCTGCTTTAACCGTTAACTGTAAGTTCTATATTTTATAAATAGTTAATAGCATTACATAGCTAGCTCTGCACGCAAAATACGCGCTTACTCGCTTAGTCGTGGAGTTGCGGAAACCAGCCCGATTTACATACATACATAGCTCTACACGTGCACAATGAATCGTAAAAAGTCCTTATATCCTAGTGGTTGTCTGTACAATACATTTTTTAAATTGAACTCTAAAAGCAATGAAATGAAAAAAAGAAATTCGTCGTTGAAAATCTACTTTCAAAATAATTCAAGCAAAGTTCCAATCAAGTAAAAGTGAAAACTTGTTACTTACACTTAAACTAGAGTCCATAAAACTAAACATCTTTGTCACAAAATAACTCATCACTCAGTTTTAAACGCCACAATCCAGAAAATCTCATTAGAAACAATAAACGCTGGGCCCAGTTCATTACGAGCCGTTATTGAAAGTCAGAGGGATTACAGCCAACCCTCGTATCCCTTAGTATTAGTACACTACACTTTCATATACAAAAGCTTCTGTCTTAGAACAGTTGGCTCTTCTAATTGGTCTACTCCCGTCTAATAACTGTGGGGCTGTTTAGAATTGACGACTTTTTAGGGAAAACGCAATTTATTTTGTTGCTGTAAGATTGATTCCACAGCCAGAATACGACTGATGCCAACTCCTTGATTGAGACCTCTCCAAGCATTCACCGATCCTATAATTTTCACAAATCCCCGCAACCTAACTCAAAGTAGTTTAATGACCTGGTGAAAGACATGTAGGCCGAAACTGATTTCGGATAAGTCTGAACTTATCACGACATTATTATCCGAGACTCATGATGTCCCACCACTGAGGAGCTTGTGACTTAATTACAAGAGCCGCACGGCTCGATATTCAAGGCATTCGTGCCTCGAAAATCATGTTAAGCTGTTGGTCTCGGCTGTCGTTTGATAGACGTCATGGGCAGTTAGAAGCCAGAAAATCTGTTATTTGACCTGCCAAGAGATTTTATGGTATACAGATACTGAGTTGTGGATAGCAAATAGACAGTGGCTCCATGTAAAACACTAGTATCCAATCAGATGCAACCGGTTAAACTGGAAACCAACTCCAATCAGTCTCCAGAAGCAATCTTTTAAGAAAACTTGAAGGCATAGGCGTGCGTGGTACTGCTCTTGACTGGTTCCAGTCCTACCTTAGCAATCTTACACAGAGATTCGTCTTAGGTAATAACTACAGTTCTTACGCCAATCTTAACTACGGTGTGCCACAGGAAAGCGTATTGGGGCCTACCCTTTTCATTATTTATGTCAACAGCCTTTGCTCATTGACACTTTGTAAAGTCAAAATCTTTGCCTACGCTGATGACACCGCTATAATATTCTATGGTGAGACGTGGGAATTTGTTTATGAGGCGGCTGAGTCAGGTGTAAAGCAGGTTGCTCAATGGCTAAATTACAGTTTGCTGACACTAAATGGGACCAAAGCGAAGGTGGAATTTTAGTATCAGCGCAAAACTTTTTTGCCCATGTCACTTAGCAATTAAATTGCATACCTGCCACGGTGACCCAGACTCTGCATGTTTATGTCCATGTTTTGAACAGGTAGCACACATAAAATACCAAGCAAATAGAGCATGTATCTGGATGTACTAGAAAACTGCTGCATGTGTTTAAGAGAATGGGTCAGATTGCAAACACTAAGATCTCAAGATGATTTATCACACTCTGTGCGAATCTCTTCTTAATTATTGCATAGCGGCATGGGGGGTTGCGCTAAAGACACACCTGATAAAGGCAGAACGCGCGCAACGGGTCGTTCTCAAGGTGGCTTATAAGAAAACGAGACAATATCTCACTAACACTCTGTACCTACCAGGAATCGGGTGTAATGCGCGTGCGACAGATGTATATTATGGCCGTAGCTCTTAGATTCCATAAGGAGGCTTTAGTCAAAGTGGAGTCCAAAGAGCATTCTAAAAGGAAGCCTACCTGGCATAAACCTAAGTGTAAATTAGATTTTGGTTAAAGGTGTTTACACTATATGGGGCCATACCTCTATCAAAAACTTAACGACAAAATCAGTCAATTACCTACGACAAAATGGAAATGTAAATCTAGCACCAAAAAATTCCTAAAAAGTCCGGATTATGGTGAAACAGAGAAACTTTTAAATACCTGTCGTTATTAAACCTCTCATTACCATCTGTTATGACACTCACACACACATACATCACATCACACTCACATTACATCTCATCACTACACATCATTATATTATATCACTATCACATTTTTAGAGACATGACATGGGCACAAACATATATTCATGCACCAACACCACACTACTTACGCTCTCGTATAGTTTGTCTGCAAGACGCCATGTATTTATAATTATTGTTATTGTTTAAATTTTTATTTGGTGTCCATTAATATACTTGAACCACGATGAAAGAGACTGACCTTCACGACACAGGGAATCCTAGTGTGGAGACCAGTGATTTATCTGTTTTAATTTGTGTATATTTCTGAAAAATAAGGATTATTATTGTAATTATCATCATCTGCCTTGCCTTTTCCCATCTATATTGGGGTCAGCTTCCAGTCAAATCGGATTTAGCTGAATACCAGTATTTTACGCGGAGTGGCTGTCTATAAGACCTCCACAACCCAGTAACTGGGTAACACGTTACTTCATGGCAAGACTGGAGTCAGATTAACTGACTTCTTGCTATCCGTAACGACTGCCAAAGATCTACAAATGACTGCCGGGACCAATGGTTTAACGTGCTTTCCGAGGCACGGAGGAAACTCGCTATGTTAAGATGGTCACCCATCCACAGATCAACCTTGGCAAACATTGCTTAACCTTGAAGATCGACCCGTGCGGCTGTTATTATTTAGCCACGAGCTCCTCGGAAGCCGACTCCAATATAGTTGGGAAAAGATAAGCTGATTGGTTGATATTGTCCCTTTGCAGGATGTTCCTCTCCCCCCTCCCTCCCACTTCACTGACTATCACGACCTAAATACCAGCTTGTAACAATGTCACTGCGGGGCAAATGCTTATTGTTATTTTATAGGCCTGTGGTTTCATATCACGAGGTACATGAATGAAGTACAATTATTTTCTTCGTTCTAAAACAAAGTGACCATCGCGTATTGAGTAAATTCGCGATCACGACAACGCCTGAGAGTTGTCATAGAACTCCGCAGCTCCGTGAAAGAAAGGAAAATCATCAAACGGGCCTTCGAATTTATAAAATCGTGTCGTCCCCGTCTCGCAAACTGCAAAGAAGCTCGGAATCTCATTAACAGCAGGGCGTATCCGTGTGACGTGTTCACTTCGAGATCTTATTATTGGACATAACCACTTAATTCGCTTACTTGATTGCTCCAAGACGACACAACAAGCAGATGTGTGGAACTGCTCTGTTGAATATAGTGATATG
This sequence comes from Lacanobia oleracea, assembly GCA_950371165.1. Taxonomy (NCBI): domain Eukaryota; kingdom Metazoa; phylum Arthropoda; class Insecta; order Lepidoptera; family Noctuidae; genus Lacanobia; species Lacanobia oleracea. The sequence continues at coordinate 23,767,256 of OX493396.1, forward strand.
ACGTTATTATTTTCATTTTAGTGGTTTAGAAAGACATGTTGGGAGAAAAAAGATTGGAGATTCAATTCTCAATTCTTCATTGCATTCGATTATGATGTAATACATAGAGGGATGTCATTATTTGTATAAATTAATGTACCTAATGATTTGCATGCCGTAAGGTAAAATAAAGCTGATCTCATGTATTTATGTTAGTTATCTTACATTGTACCTACATTTAGAGCAATTGAAGTACCTACTGATTCTGATGGTAGAAAGAAGGTCATCTGCCTAGCCTTTTCCCAACTATATTGGGGTCGGCTTCCAGTCAAACCGATTTCCGATTCAGCTGAATACCAGTGTTTTACGTGGAGCGGCTGAAGACTGGAGTCAGATTTACTGGCTTCTGACAATCCGTAACGACTGCCAAAGATCTACAAATGACAGCCGAGACCAACGGCTTAACGTGCTTTCCGAGGCACGGAGGAAACTCGGTATGTTAAGATGGTCACTCATCCACAGACCAATCTTAGCAAGCGTTGCTTTACCTTAAAGATTGACCCGTGCGGCTGTTATTATTTATCCATGAGCTCCTCATGGTAGCAACAAGGTAAAATATCAATATGGGCCCTGTCGGGCACAGCAGGAGAGAGGAAGAGAGTTATAATTCTGAAAATACATAATTCTTACGCCCGCGAATCATATTTTAATCAACATATAACCTAACATATAACTAACTTGCAAATTGCAAAAAACGTAAGAAAAATTGAATTTCGCGGGCTACCCTGGCGCAAACACCTTAAGGTGGATGCTCCAGGGTAGCCCGCGAAATTCAAATATTTTTATGTTTTTTGCAATTTGCCGGTCAGTGTGAAGCTGTATGTGGACCAAATGCGTTCCGCGACCGTAACGCGTATATATCTAAAGAATTATAACCATTTTAATCATCAATATAGCCCTCTAAGTTCATGTAGTCCGAAAGAATGATTATTTGTGAAATTTTTATTCTTTCGAACTACATGAACTTAGAGGGCTATATTGATGATTAAAATGATTATAATTCTTTAGATAAATACGCGTTACGGTCGCGGAACGCATTTGGTCCACATACAGCTTCACACTGACCGGCAAATTTCAAAAAACATAAAAATATTTGAATTTCGCGGGCTACCCTGGAGCATTCACCTTAAGATTAATTTGTTTGTGTATTAAAGGCAGTCTTTTTTCTTTCAAGGTTTGTAAATTCAAATATGCATTATCTTTTATTGTAGGTTATGTGATGTAGGTAGGTTTGGGATCGTACAAACAAGAGGAAATAGTTTTTGACGATCTAATCAAACAAAAAGCAATCAGTTTTTAATACTTACCTAAGTATTTGCCCATATTTTCATAAAAAACTGCTTTGTTATTGGTCTGTGCGCTACTAGATCCACTTTGATAGTTGCCGGTCATTGAAGGACTGACGGAGATTTTTATCTAAAACGATAATAAACTTGAAGAGGAAGTGCCTTTTCAAGAGAATTTTTCAAATCATATCAATCACACCATAAGGTGGTCCCATAAACTGCCTGCCTACAAACGTTAAATCCAAGAAAGCCTTAGCTTCTCGAACCCTTTTTCAAGTGGGATGGACAAACGGCTGCAATAAATTATAGCACTTACGCTCCGGAAGATATGTCCCTGTGAATATGTATGATGTTTTAGTCTCAATTTTATATTGGTCGCACATTCCTTTTATATAGATTCACTAGTGACTCGCCCCGGCTTTGCACGGGTGCAAATTATATAATACTAGCGAACGTCACGCGGTTTCACTCGCATAGTTCCCGTTCCCGTGGGAGTTCGGGAATGAAATATTGCCTATGTTACTTCCTGCTAATGTAGCTATCCGTTGCAGAAAGAGTTTTTCAAATCGGTAAAGTAGTTTTTGAGTTTATTCATTACAAAAATATATCTATACTAATATATAAATCTGAAGAGTTTGTTTGTTTGTATGTTTGTTTGTTTGTTTACTTGAACGCGCTAATCTCAGGAACTACTGGTCCGATTTGAAAAATTCTTTCAGTGTTAGATAGCTCATTTATCGAGGAAGGCTATAGGCTATATATCATCATAAAATGAATAGGAGCGGAGCAGTAATGAAAATTGTGACGCAAACGAAGTTGCGCGAGTCAACTAGTTAAATATATTTTTCCTCTTTATAATATTAGTATAGGAAACCTTCCTTGAGAATCACTCTATTTATTAAAATAACCCGCATCAAAATCTGTTGCGTAGTTTTAAAGATTTAAGCATACAAAGGAACAGACAGACAGCGAAAGCGACTTTTTTATACTATGTAGTGATGAAAATTTCTTTGGCTAGAACTTGCAATTTTACACGGAGAGGTTAAACTGACAAAAGAGGACCAATAACTTTACAAACGAAAAACACTAAACAATAACTGACCACACAATAAAACAAAAATGCTTTGACAAATCAAGTATCTGTCATGGACAATGGGCATGTCACGCAACGATGTTCAGATTCCCTTATTTACTAAGTTTTCTTATATGTATCGAATTATCATTTTGTTATAACTATATAGACAAAGCGACAGAACATAACAGAGAGGATTTTGGAAGAAATTTAAGAAGGGACAAAGTCAGAAGAGTGAAGAGGCCAATTATCCAGAGGAATCCCGTGCATCAAGAAGAAGACTATGACAAGAGTCCAGTTGAGTTCGATGTGGCGAGTTTTATACAGCCTGAAAGAGAGAACTCAGAAGCAGATGAATTTTTTACGAGTCATAAGATTAAGAGGCGGTAAGCGTAGTGTTTGATTTGTTCAGGGTTGCACCATCTCCGATATTATGAACTCTACCTCCTGTTTTTATAACAAAGACATTAAATGTATTCTAATTCTAACCAGTAGACAGGACATAGCGAACAAACTCGTAATCCTATAGTTATTTCCTAGTGGTCATAATTCGCTCAGTCTTATGTCATCTCTGCATGTCTTGTCGTACCACTTTATCTACCAAAAGAAAAAAAAATTCATTGAAAATATGCTGAGGTGCGCAATCTTCTATTGCAAATCTCATTAACGTAAAACGACTGGACTTAACTTCGATTTTATTTTCGCAAATATTTTTTATATTTGCGCTGCAATTAATTAGAATTCAATAATTTTGATAAATTGTTTAAGAATTTGCATTTTTTTAATATACGCCCTCTATTGCTGAGTAGCTAAACCTTGTCTGGTAAGAGATGTAGAGGTACCTAATGTCTTTCATTGATTTTGGTATCGATACAATTGAATGAGGTAAGTTAATAATTGAACATTACCTTGTGATTTAATTTAAATGTATATAGAGGCACTAGGCCTATTCTTTCAAGTAGGTTTCTGTTATTTTATATTTTCGAATGTAAATATTGGAGAACGCGAAAAGTGGATACGGTTTGTACACAGGTATACCGGGTTAGAGACTGAAACTGGCTTCCATCCGCTTTGCATCAGCTGCAAATTGAGGCAATATTACTACATAAATAAAATATTCTTAAATTCGAATATTTTTAAGGCCTTTTATTATACACTCATTTGAGAGCTCTTACCATAATAGAAACTTATCCTAATACTATTTATTTTTAGTGTTTTTCTGCACAACATCAGCAACGCTGATGATAATGGTATAATTAATATACTTATTTGTGATCTCTATATATCATATTTGAATTGAAATGAATTAACCCTCGGTATGCCTGGTAGGGTCTGTTAGACCCACCCTGTTACTTAAAGCGTTGTATTTCATCAAAATATGATGTTTCTGCGCTACCACTCTCAATAGCTGAACATTATCAAACAATCGACGCCTTATAGCCACTACTAGTCCGGATTCAGCTGGGTTGGTGAAAAAACACAAAAATCCTGAGCGCGGATTCAGAGGTTAAACCTTACACCTCTGCCTACACTCATTGATGGGAGGAAGAAAGTCTGATTGCTATAGTATTCTCTATAGTCTTTGTCTTGTGCTTCCTATTTTCTAAAGATTAGTTGAGATTTTTTTCTTTTCACGTAAGTGTAAAAAAGGCCTGTTTTTTGCTAAAATCATAACCTTCTATTGTTATTTGTAATTTATTTAGTTGATATTATGTTGGATTTGTTTCTTCATTTTTATCCCTATTATATAGGTACCCCTAGTACAGGTATAAGTATGTTTAGATACACCAGTTACCACAACTAGTATAAAAAATAGTCACTTTAAATTCGGGTCTGACAGACCAACGAGGCATAACGCGTAACTAATTGCCACCAGGCATACCGAGGGTTAAACTTCGATTTATTGTAAAGTTCCACCCCGGTGCAAATGTTCAAAACACATCTAAAAGACAAAAGTTCACAAAATTTGATGAGAACGCAGAATAGGGCCTAAGATTTTATTTTAAATTGGACATTCATTAGTCATTAATGTAAAAATTGTTTGGTATCAATAACTTTCCAAACTGTCTGTCTGTCATTATATTAATACCAGCTAATTAATGTCCCGCTGCAGGGCAAAGGCAGAAAAGGCATTAATATTGATAGGTAACCACGACATTTGCTGTCCTTGGACAAAAAGTATTGCGCGAACATTTTTTTACCTACGGTGTTTGCTCTAGTTTACTTTTCATGGGTCACTGACCATACCTAATAAATTATTTTAGTAATTTGCATACAAAGAGAATTGTCTAAATAAATTAACACACTTGCTCAAAAAATGCATTCATGAAACCTGTATTTGTTCGAAAATTAAAAATTACGCACCATACAATGGAACGTGCGGTAAAATAGGTACTCGCACCTAAGTACTTACCTTATCGCACGCTCCATACATGAGCGTACGGAGCGTGCGTATCCATTACGGTTTTTTTTTTCAATTTCTAAATATACTAGAATTTCCACAAAGGATTTTCAGAATACGAGAATAAGAAAAGTACAGAAGCTAGGAGGTGAAATAAAGCGCAGTATATTTTCAAATGCTTCATTAATAAATTAATAAAAAAATATATTCAACTTTTCGTGGCCAGAGAACAGCGAATAACACAAAATAAACATGACCGCCACATAAAACTAAAGCTCATTCATTTTAAGTAGGTATAACTGGCGTCAGCGTGGCTTGCCTCTCGGAAGTTAGCTTCGAGTGAAGTCCGCGCAGGTACAATCGCGTAAAAAAGTGTTACGTTCTTAAAATATTTTTTTGTTTATACGTATTATACTATAAACAAGTAACAAAGACTACCAGTAACAATAAAATATCAAAAAGTAACACAACAAACACATACACCACAAGAACACAAATCAAACTGTAAGAAATAACCATAATAAATTATTAAAAACAATAACTACGTGTAACACTTTTCGCATCCACAGTCGTATTGCATTGAGCAAGCGGGACACGCTTATGCATTGAACGTATATGAGCGAGTGAGATGCCACTACACCCGCGCGCTTGCGCTAATCCGCGCATGCGCGAGCTACTCGCGCATGCGCGGTGGTATGTTTGTTGTCAAATTGACATTCTGCGCAGCCGATTGCGGCGTACTTTCCGGAGGCAAGCTTGCGTGATTGGAACTGTAAGTCCTTTAAATTCATCTAAATTGAAAATGGAACATCTGAAAACTAATGCTTATAAGTATTAATTTAAAATATTTTGAAATTCAGTTTAACCCTCGATCACTCGCGCGGGTTTTTAGCCTCGTGAGCACTCGCGGGGTGTTGTGGCCACCCCACAAGTACACTACTCAAAGTCTATTTTTATATATATAATATCAGTTAGTGGAATTATACTAGCATTTTATTATTTTGTGTTGTATGACGCATGTAAATAAAAAAACGTTAATTTTATAATCAACTTTTTTACTGTTCTTCACAACATTATAATAATCAGCCTTTTTAGTCATAATATTGAGATCTGTCCTCAAAGAACCACGAAAAAAGAAACTTCCTCGTTTTTAACATAAACTTTCTCATTAAAAAACATAAATTTAAGGATTAAGTAACAAAATTAAATAAAACAATCTTATTTTTCGTAACAAGAACTGCAAATTAACTTGCATGTGTTTTTGACACATGGTGTGTTTGCAAAAATTGCAGTGACCCAATGTTTTAATGTCTTTAAAGCGTGGACAAACTATACAGCGCTGATTTTTTGTTGGTGACTCTCCTTCGGTGCTTGATCCAGGAGCATTCAACATCCTCTTGAGTGCTTTGGGTAAGCCTGGTTGTAAAGATCTTTTTTCAAGGTGACCTTGAAGCATCAAATCCAATGATTTCAAAACCTCAGACCTTTTCATTATAGATTGTGATTGCGCCGTATTCCAATTATATATAACATGAGCATTCATACCAGAAGTGTCCAGCATATGAAAGAAAAATCTCATTGGCCAACGTGAACATATTATTATCCTTGAAATACTGTAGTTGCCATACAAATATCCTGTTCTGACAAAGAATAATGATCAGATTCTTGAATAAAATCTTCATCCACGATCCGATATTATTTCTTTTAACAAAGTTGCCAATCTAGCTTGCTCTTGTTCCCAACTTATCTGAAAGCAAAAAAAAAATGAAAAAAATGTTACATACGGACAGCGTTGCATATGGCAAGCCTTTCAATTCATAAACAATATTCAAACGACCCTTGACTAAGCAAACGCACAGCGTTGAATAGAGCTCTGTGATTGGTTCGTTTGTGTTGCGTAGTTCACTTCGCTGCTTGACGTTCAATCCTAGGTCAAAGCACAGTAAACAAAAGTTTCTAAGAACAAAAACCATTAAATAAGCTTAGAAATACATCATTATTTATATTATAGTAAATAAGGGTACAGTTAAAAACCCTAATATTTAGTTAAATACCCTATTTAGCTAAATATTGGTATTTAGCTAAATCCGGCTTGACTGGAAGCCGACCCCGATATAGTTGGGAAAAGGCTAGCAGATGATGAAGGGTACAGTTAAATAATTTAGATTCACAAAACAATTGAAAACACGTACCTTGTTGATAAAGTAACCTCCGCAAAAGTATAACTCGAGCGCTCGCGGGGAGTCGTGGCCACCCCACGAAAGCTTTGACGCGTCCTCACGCTGCGAGGGCTCGCGCTACACTGTCCCTCCCACCCCGTGTCGACGCGTTTAAAGGTCACTTGGTACTGAGACGGGCGGATGCGCAACTAGAGAAATTATTATTCATTTTTACGTTCAAAAATGCGTGGGGTGCCGACAGCAACCCGCGCGAGGGATGGCGGGTTAAAAATATAATATCATCATTATAATAAGAACAGACGTGCCGCCTGAACTAAGACCACGCTTACCTCGTTTGCCTATGCATAACAGGAACAGGGCGCTGGTGGCTGCTCTGGATTCGCAGTTGAAAATTATTTTGATTTCTGTGAAGACCTCACTGATGCACACTCGATAATGTACTGCGTTGCTGTAGTGTAGCTCATGTCAAAATAACTAATGACAGATTTACACGACCAAAACCGGCCGTACCAGTTTGAAGTGCGGAATCGAGCGTCGTATCGGTGAGGCCAGAGCGCTAATCGGCATACTGATTTGCTTCAGGGAGGGCAACACTCGCCCTAGAGTGATGCGATTTGTGAGACGGGCGTTTTCGGGGACTGATTTCAATCTCCGAGATTATATATCTCATGTCACAGAGCGCATCGACTTCTTGAAGCAAAAGGTGTATGCATGGGCAAGCCGTATACGTAGCCTATACCTACCTACCCAGAGAGTGAAGCGATACACCCAGAATCGCACATTCCGAAGTAATGAAAGGTGGGTATATAGGGATTGGGAGCGACCGGACCAAGGTGTGACTGATATGCCTCTGCCGGATGATGACGGCATGTATTCATTCTGGCGCAGCATCTGGTTGGTGCCTGTCAGTCATACCGAGAGTGACTGGACTCGGGAGGTCGAGCGCGTGTGCGATTCGATAGCAGAAATGGGGGCAATCACCCTTAGCCCCCAAGATGTAGCTTGTGCAGTCCATCCGTTGCCTAACTGACTAAATCTCCAGGGCCGGACGGGCTGCATAATTTCTGGATTAAATGGTGCACGACATCGTACGCTTGCATGGCGTCTCAATTCCAGTCTTACTTAGAGTCTGGGTCGCTAGCCCAGTTCCTAACTACAGGAATAACTCACCTGCTCCATAAATCAGGTAGTACTGTGAAGCCTCAAAATTATAGACCGATCACATGTTTACCGACGGTCTACAAAGTTCTTAAATCTATTTTGAGGGCAAAGATTAATAGTCATATTAACAACAACAACATGCCTGACTCTCAAAATGAATGTAGGAATGGGTCCCGCGGTACTAAGGAGCTACTCCTTATTGATATGGCCATTAGCCAATAAGTTCGGCGTTCCCGAAAAGATCTGTCGACATGCTTGATAGACTATAAGAAGGCCTATGACTCGGTGCCTCATACATGGCTCATGAGGGTGCTAGAATTGTATAAAGTTGATGCAACTAACTTTACGCACCTTCTTGATGTCGTGTATGGGGTAATTAAGGTCAGTTTTTCGCTACCCAGGATGTCGAAATATACAGAGGAATAGCGCCCTGGTAAGTATTGAGCGAGGTTTATTTCAGGGTAATAATTTGAGTCCGCTTTGGTTTTGTATAGCCTTGAATCCTTTTAGCACACTGCTAAAGAATTAAGGGCTGGGCTATCAGTTGAAGAGAGGTGGTCAGGTTATATGATCTCACCTCCTTTACATGGATGATCTGAAACTCTTTGCTCCCACCAACCTGCAGGTGATGGAGCTACTGAAGGTAACTGAAACTTTCAGTAACGCCATCAAGATGGAGTTTGATGTGGACAAATGTGCGGTCATGCATTTAAAGCGTGGAGAGATTATGGAATCCGTGGAAACTCATTCTCGGATTCCATAAGAGATTAAGTATTAAGTATTTTTAGAATTTCGGATTAAGTATTTGGGTATGTCAGAAGCGTTGCATATCAATGTTATTGACATGAAGCAATCGTTGAAGGAGCGCTTCTTTGGCCGCCTGAAGAAGGTTTTCAATACGGTTGGGATATATTGATGTACTCTTTCGGCGTACTCAAATGGACTCAAATGGAACTTGACGCCTTGGATAGGCGGGTCCGCACACTGCTTACTGCATATCGAATTCATCACCCACGGTCGTCGGTAATGAGACTGTATATCCCGCGAAAGTGTGGAGGTCAAGGCTTTTTAAATGCTAAGAGTCTCCACAATCGTGAGAAATGCAGTCTCAGGAAATATTTCTTAGCTGTCAACGTGGGTATGCATCAAAATGTAGTGACAAGGGACTCAACCCGCTCTCCTTTGCAAATGAGAACTGGTGCAAACCTGCGGTGCTTGACACTGACGATCGCAGGGCGGTGTGGCAGAGTAAGGGGCTTCACGGACTCTTTTTCCGGGCCCTACATAGAACAACAGCTACAACAGCGGTTTTGTTTGTGCAATTGTGAATGAAGTTATCATGACAAATAACTACCGAAGATTAATTGTGAAGGACGGCACTACAACAAACTCAAATACTCTCTTGTGGAGTTGGAAGTGCCGTACTACAGATATGTGCCCGACCCAGTTCTCGACAACAGTATCACATTGTACTGGGATCGGTCCATTGGGGTGTATGGGGTCCGTTACCATCTTAAGGATCAAAGCCTACCTTACCTGCTAGCGGTGCACCCTGCTGTCCAACGGACGAGGCTGGTTTCTCTCTCGTAGGGTTGTGGGGGTCAGACGACTGGTCGCCCCACTTAAACCCAATTTCAGTCATATAATCATATGGACAAGTTAAGTAAGGGTACTCGGTCTAGGGCGTCGCCACACAACGACGCGCAGGCACATCGTCCTGAACCTGTGACAAGTGGGCTAGGTCTACCGTGTTAAGTACGGGCACGGCTAAAGAAGTTAGTAACCAAAAGGAAGTTCCGCTTTGCCACCTAGAACATTGGCTCCCTAACGGGACGTTGTAGAGAACTCGCGGACGTATTTGCGAAGCGTCGGGACCATTGCGCCTTCCTTCAGGAGACGCACTGTAAGGGAAATAAGTTACGTGACATCGGGCAAGGGTACCAGCTAGTGTACATCGGATCACCAACGGGCAGGAGCAGAGTAGCCGTAGTGCTGTCTATAGACCTTCAGGATGAACTCCTTGAAGTAGACCGATGCAGCGACCGGTTGATGCGAGTTAGGGTGTTGATCGAAGGGTCGGTAACGAACCTAATCAGCGCCTATGTTCCTCAAAATCGTTGCTGTGAGTCTGAAAAGAAGGCCTTCTGGGATGAGTTTGAGGACGTATTACGCGCTATTCCGAATTCCGAAGGTGTTTTGGTTGGGGGGGATCTCAACGGTCACGTAGGTCAGTTTGCTGGAGAGTACGGACGTGTTCACGGTGTTTTTGGTTATGCCAACTAAATGCAGAAGGAGTCAGTATACTCAGGACCTGCGCTATGTCTGACCTAGCCATCGCAATCACATTATTTCAGAAGAAGCCCCAGCATCTTATTACGTACCGTAGTGGTGCCTACTCAACCCAAATAGATTACCTGCTGGTGCAACGGTGCCACATTGGCAAGGTTACCAACTGCAAAGTTATCCCAGGCGAAAGCCTAACGGCTCAAGACTACCTCCTTGTCTTGGACTTTGCGGTTGTACCAAAGAAGAAAGTGATCGAGATACGCAAACCCCGGACGAAGTGGTGGTTGCTTGATGATCCTAAACAGTCGAACTTCCAATGAAGTTCGACTGTTTGACTGTTCGACCTCTGCAATCAGAGGTCGAGCATCTTGAGATCAGTGCTCCGCATGAGTCCGCAAGAGATCTGGAGTTGGATCCATTCAGCAATCACCGATGCGGGTAAGCGCGTCCTTGGCTCTTCTCGTGGTGGCCGCACCATAGACAAGGAGACGTGTTGGTGGATGACGGGGTGCTGGAGGCAACTCGAAAGAAGAAGGTTTTATTTAAACAGTGGCAAGGGTCCAACTCTTCGGATGACAAGGGGGCATATGGAGCAGCTAAGCGCGCTTAAAAAAAGCTGTAGCCAGAGCCCACAGCAAAGGTCTGGCGCCCTTATACAACAAGCTGGAAACTGCGGAGGGGTAAAAGCTGATTTTTAAGCTGGCGCGTGCCCAGGAGAAAGCTGCACGGGATATTAGCAAATGTCTCTGTGTAAGGGACGCCCAGGGTAAGCTGCTCTACGATGCCCCCTCTGTTAAGGAGAGATGGTGTACATACTTCGCGAAGCTATCTAACAAACAGCATCCCCATAACCTTTCTCTCGAACCGCCTCCTAACCTTGGACTTATTTCCCCTATTTCCCCCGACGAAACCCGCATTGCTCTTCGCCACATGAAGAACTGGAAAGCGGTTGGGCCTGAAAATGTGCCAATTGAAGTGTGGAAGGCGATAGGCCCACATGCTGTGCACCTTCTGACGTATCTTTTTAACCGCATCCTGATCACCAAGGAAATGCCGAACCAGTGGCGATTTAGCCTGATTATCCCTGTTTACAAAGGCAAATGTAGCGTACAGGATTGTAGTAGCTACCGCGGTATTAAGATCATGTACATCATTGACACACGGCTCCGTAGCGAGTGCACTGTCTCTGAGTGTCAATATGGCTTCCGGGCGGGTAACAGCACCATGGACGCAGTGTTCGCCTTACGGACTCTGGCTGAGGCTTACAGAGAGAGAAGGAGAGCTTTGCATATGGCCTTTTTAGACCTGCAGAAGACCTTCGATTGTATACCTCGGCAGTCCATCTGGTGGGCACTGCGCTTCAGGGGCGTTCCCAAGGCCTATATTGACATTATCAGAGACATGTACCGCGATTCCGTATCCTCTGTCCAGACCGCTGTTGGCGAATCGAATGGTTTCCTAATATCTGTTGGCGTTCACCAAGGCTCGGCTCTTAGCCCGTTCTTGTTTAACGTAGTGCTCGATGTAGTTACGGCAAACATCCAAGATCAGCCTCCATGGCTAATGATGTATGCCGATGACATCGCACAGTGTTTTATGAACCCCGATTTTCGGATATCCCATTTTTATTGCAAAACTTGACAGAAATGATCATTTAAATGCAAAAAAATATCACTCGGTAACTAGACTTGGTAGCTAAATGGGGATACGAGATATCCCCTTTTAGCTACCAAGTCTAGTTTCTGAGTGATAATTTTTTGAAAATCGTAATTTTTCCATCCGGATATTAAGAAAAAAAATTACGCCAAAACTAAGCGTGATACGAAATAAGGATGTTAGGTACATTGATGGCGCATCTTATGCCAAGTATTTTAGTCCATAAATGAACCTCGCACCATAGTTAGATCGGGATTTATACGGGTTTTTCAGTTTTTCTTAATTTTCTCGAAAATTCCGCCGTTTCGGGAAAAGTTATCTATACAGAAATAATTTTACTTACTTCCCCAATACACCACAATTATGATATCCCAAATCCATGGAACTCTGAAGTTATTCCAATTTAACTGTTTTTGTTAGGGTTGTCAATTTCTTTAATCCTAATTTTGTGGATCATTTTTTCGTAAAAGTAAAAGTTCCGTTGTCAGAATGACAAACAGAACGTGAACCAGATTACTGGCGGAGAGATTATAGGGTAGGTAGGGTAGGTAGGGTAGATAGGTTAGGTAGGGTAGGTAGGGTAGGTAGGGTAGGTAGGGTAGGTAGGGTAGGTAGGGTAGGTAGGGTAGGTAGGGTAGGTAGGGTTGATAGGGTGGGTAGGGTAGGTAGGGTAGGTAGGGTAGGTAGGGTAGGTAGGGTAGGTAGGGTAGGTAGGGTAGGTAGGGTAGGTAGGGTAGGTAGGGTAGGTAGGGTAGGTAGGGTAGGTAGGGTAGGTAGGGTAAGTAGGGTAGGTAGGGTAGGTAGGGTAGGTAGGGTAGGTAGGGTAGGTAGGGTAGGTAGGGTAGGTAGGGTAGGTAGGGTAGGTAGGGTAGGTAGGGTAGGTAGGGTAGGTAGGGTAGATAGAGTAGCCAGATGACAGGAGCGAAGCCGCGCGGGTCAGCTAGTACATACATATAAACCACTATTTGACCCGCGCAACTTCGTCTGCGTCACTATTTTCATTACTGCTCCGCTTCTATTGATCTTAGCGTGATGATATATAGCCTATAGCCTTCCTCGATAAATGGGCTATCGAACACTCAAAGAATTTTTCAAATCGGACTAGTAGTTCCTGAGATTAGCGCGTTCAAGTAAACAAACAAACAAACAAACAAACTCTTCAGCTTTATATATTAGTATAGATATAGAAGTATAGATTTTGTGAAGAAAAAAAGAGTCCGACGAATTACCGCTGTGACGATTCTACCAACTTCTTGCGAGAAATATCAAGTTTAAAGTCCCCTTTTAGGTGTAATACTTTATTTGTTTGTTTTGAGGTAGAATTCGAAATAAATAGCAAATCAAGTGCATATAGTTTGGATTTAATGCTTTTTCAAATTTAGCCATCGATTTTGATGTGGCCGATTATTTAAGACAAACCTAACACTCTATATCTTCTTCGTTGCAAAGCACCACACATTCTTCTACATCGTAACTTTCAGTTTCGTCAGCACTAATAACACAAAATGCCTGAATATGCCTTTTAGCGTACATCGATGAATAATATTTTATTTAGATAACAAGCTGGTATCCTGGCTTCTTCACGTCATATAATCCAAACCACCGATTTTACTACAAGGTAGATATATTTTTTTGGCAAAATTATATAAAATCCGGATATAAATAAAAATCTTAGATTTTGACAGCCCTAGCGACGTAAAATCCGGATAAAACTTAAAATCGTTGTGGTTTCCAAGTTCCATGGAATTGGGATGTGAAATTTATGTGGTGTATTGGAGAAGTTATCGAAATAATTTCAGTATAAACAACTTTTCCCGAAATTACGGAATTTTCGAGAAAATTAAGAATAATTAAAAACCGAAAACCACTTATATATCTGGATCAAGCAAAGTTACGAGGTTCATTTATGCACTAAAATACTCGGCATAAGATGCGCCATCAATGTATTTAACATCGTTATTTCTATGACGCTTACATTAAATGTAATTTTTTTTTCTGAAAATCCAAATAAAATTTGGTCGATGTCAGGATTTTTAATAAAAATGGGATGCCCAAAAATCGGGGTTCATAAAACACTGTGCATCGCCCTCGTTAATCAGAACAAAGCTCATCTTGAGCTGCCAGGTGAAAGAAGAAGAAAAAGAAGAAGAAGAGTGGGATCGGTCCATCATCAGTGACAGGACTATTGTTGCTAATAAGCCTGATATAGTGGTGGTGGACCGAATTGTGAGGCGTGCGTGATTGTAGACATAACCGTCCCGCATGACGAGAACCTCGTGAAAGCCGAGAAAGATATACAAAACAAGTATATTGACTTCGCTCGCGAGGTTGTCGACATGTGGGTAGTGGACTCCGCAATCATTGTACCGATAGTCGTGACAGCCAACGGCTTAATTGCCACGAACCTCGACCCACACATCAGGAGGCTCTCGTTAGGCAGCTGGATCAAGGGCTTGATTCAGAAAGTGGTACTTCTGGACACGGCTCGCATTATTACGAGGTTCTTCTCTCTGGAGCCCTGACCGCCGGTAGCTTGGACCCTGTTCCCGATACCGTTGGGTTATTATTTATTATATGTGTAAATGTTTTTATTCTTTTTTTTTTCAAATATTTAAAAGCGTAATTTGCATAGGAATATTAACTGAATAAAAAAGATAACAGTTAATAAGCTGAATTGATGTTTGTCTCAGTTTAATACTAAACAGAAAATGAGCCAAAGATCAGACGACGAGGGGGCCGAGTCACCCGCGTCCGTAGGAGAATACCCAAATTTTAGACCCTACACGTAGTCCCCGGGTGGTGCTAATCAGGTGACACTAACTGGTGGTAGGCTTCGGCCGATGGCTTGTGACCACCCACTGGGCAAAGACGTACCGCCAAGCGGCTTAGCTGCGTTCCGGTACGATGCTCAGTGTAGCCAATTCAGAGGAGTTGGGTCGAAATAGTTGTTCCAATGCAGGCAGACCAACCAGGCTTGCCCTGGCGTGGGCGTATCGGGAGACTAGTCGCGGAGGGTAGCGGGATCCGAGGCACGGTGCGCCGCTGGCCGACCGCCAGGTAGTTGGGGGCCCAAGTAATGTGCTAGCCACACATGATAGGCTGCCCCGCCAACTGGCGAAAAATCCCGGAATGCGCCATCGTGCTGGTTGGCGACCAGATGAAAGGGCCCGATGGTCATTTCCGGGGGGGCTCGGGCGTCCCCGCAGTCTCCAGACTAGTCCCCCAAAGATGTCGTCCTGTCAGAGCGTGCCTGAGGGTTAGCAGCATGGAACCTCATTTCACTTCCTTCTCCTCAACCTCACTCACTTTTATTATGAACAGAGGCAAAAAGAGAAAAGCTGTACAGCGGCAGCACGCCCTTTCGCATAAAGTGCACCTCTCTAACATACGAGGTCTGCACTCAAATCTCGCTGCAGTCCATCACCACCTTGAGACCGAGAAACCAGCGCTCTTGTTCCTGTCGGAGACGCAGATCGGATGTCCGTCGGACGTCATACCTGTCTTACCCAGGGTTTACCCTGGAGCACCACTTCAGACCACGCGCGGGCGTATGCATGTACGCCCGGGACGACATCTGCTATCGGCGTCTCCGTTACCTTGAAGACTCCAGGTTCTCGACGCTGTGGGCTATAGTGGACACAAGCTTGGACAAAATTGTCTACGCCTGCGTCTACCGTTCGCACAGCGGTGATTTGGAGACAACTGGGCTTACACAGCACCTGAGTGAGGCGGCGGATGCGGCTCAGCAGCGGTACCCTTCTGCCCAATTGGTGTTACTGGGGGACTTCAATGCCCACCATCAGGAGTGGCTCTTCCCATACCAGTGCACTGACCATGCTGGACGAGAGACGCGAAAGCTAGCGCTTGCGTTAAATCTTACCCAGCTGGTCCAGGGAGCAACGAGGGTGCCCGATGTTGATTCGCACACTGCCAATTGCTTGGACCTTTTGCTGACAACAGATCCTGACCGCTATTCGGTGTCAATTTCTTCACCACTGGGTAGTTCCGACCACTGTCTGGTGAAGTCTGTATCCGTCTACTCCCCGCCCGATCCTAGCCCAAGAGGCACCCGGCGGGTATGGCGATACAGGTCAGCAGATTGGGATGGCATGCGATCTTTTTTCGCATGTTACCCTTGGCAGCCTACTTGCTTTTCTTCCACTGATGCTTCGTCGTGCGCGGACGCCGTGTCGGATGTGTTGCGGAGGGGAATGGAGTACTACATTCCGTTCTCTGACATAGCGAAATCTGGCGAAGCTCGGCCTTGGTTTGGTGCCGAGTGCAATCGCGCTGATGCGCTTAAGCACGCGGCGTACCTGGCACGGGTCGACGCTCGTAAGCGCAAAGCAAATGACGTGAGTCGGATGAAGAGAGCCTTCAACAGGGCTGCCAAGTCCTGCAAGAAAGTGTTGCGGAGGGCTCGGTTTGACCACATTAGCCGAATAGGGAACAAACTTGCTTCATACCCAGCAGGTAGTAAGGCTTTTTGGTCCCTGGCTAAGTCGGTCGAATCGAACTTCTGCCGCCCCTCACTACCACCACTGCTGAGACCCGACGGGACGCTAGCCCACTCCGCTGAGGAGAAAGCGAACTTGTTTGCTTCTTTGTTTGCGGAATCTTCACGTCTGGATCCTGGTGGCGC
Organism: Lacanobia oleracea; assembly: GCA_950371165.1. NCBI lineage: Eukaryota > Metazoa > Arthropoda > Insecta > Lepidoptera > Noctuidae > Lacanobia > Lacanobia oleracea. The sequence goes on from OX493396.1 coordinate 23,783,979, forward strand.
GACGCCCCCTGCTTCTCCTGGTGGATGCGAGTCGAGTATGTCTAGCATTCGCATTCATCAGAAGGACGTCCGTAGGGTACTGCGTAACCTAGACGTGAACAAGGCTAGTGGTCCCGATGGAATACCGGCAATTGTTCTGAAGACTTGTGCGCCTGAGTTGTCTCCGATCTTGACACGCCTATTTCGCCTTTCGTTAGAGACTGGAAAAGTGCCGAAGGCTTGGAAGCAAGCTAACGTGCAGCCCGTGCCCAAGAAGGGTAGTCGAGCTGACCCGTCGAATTATAGACCCATCTCGGTAACGTTCATACTTTGTAAGACTATGGAACGCGTGCTGAATCATAAGCTCCTGGCGTACCTAGAAGCGAATGATATTTTTAGTACCGTCAATATGGGTTCCGCCGAAATCGGTCAACTGGGGATCTTCTAGCGTATGCCATTCACATCTGGAGTGAAGCCATAGAGAAGCACGGGGAGGCACTAGCGGTCTCCCTTGACATCTCGAAGGCCTTCGACAGGGTCTGGCACGATAGCCTTATTAGTAAGCTTCCTTCCTTCGGTCTGCCCGCCGGTTTGTGTGATTGGATCGCAGACTTCCTGAGGGATCGGTCTATCCGAGAGGTCATAGATGGCTGCTCGTCTGGACTGCTGGATATTAATGCCGGGGTTCCTCAGGGTTCAGTGCTTTCGACAACACTGTTCTTGCTGCATATTAATGATCTGCTTAAACCCGGTACCTTTGGGTATGCAGACGACAGCACTGTTGCTGAAAGATAGGTATCCGACGCACGAGCTGGTGGGTCGCAAATCCGGTCTCTCCGGGAGGCAATGGTTGAGCGCTTGAACGTGTCCTTACAGGCAGTCTCTGAATGGGGCGATGCCAATCTGGTCAAGTTCAATGCTGCTAAGACCCAAGCGTGTCTATTTTCCGCCAAAAGGAGCCAATTCCACCCAGCTCCATCTTTCCGAGGTTTAACCGTGCCGATAACCGACCAACTTGAGCTTCTTGGGGTTACATTAACATCTACTCTCAATTTTGGCCCTTACATAGAGGCTAAGGCTCAAGTGGCTGCAAAGAAGTTGGGGATTCTGGCAAAGGTGAGACGATACTTCACGCCGGAACAGCTGCTCAAACTCTATCAAGCGCAAGTTCGATCGTGTATGGAGTACTGCTCTCATCTTTGGGATGGATCTGCCAGATACCAACTTGATGCCCTTGAGACAATTGAGAAACGAGCCAAGAGGATCATCGGCAATGAGAGGCTTGTCGCGACGAAGCTCCAAAGTCTTGAACATCGACGACGAGTTGCTAGCCTGTCGGTTTTTTACCGGTTGCATTTTGGGGAATGTGCGACGGAATTGCATAATTTAATTCCACCAAGCCCGTTCCATCATCGGACCACAAGACGAACGGCGATGCGCCACCGGTACACGGTGGATATCCCACCCATACGCACAAAACGTTTTGGTAACACATTCATAATGCGTACAGCTAAGGAGTGGAATTCCCTGCCGGAGTCTGTGTTTCCCGATAGCTACAACCTGGGAGTCTTTAAGTCAAGAGTGAATAGGTTATTTCTAGGCAAGCGTGTTCCATCTTCGGCCACATCATCACTTACCATCAGGTGAGATAGTGGTCAAACGCGTACCTATCTATAGTAAAAAAAAAAAAAAAAAAAAAAAATGACGATATAGTTCTTATATTAAATTTGCAAGTTCGTGCCATTTTAATACTGCAAAGCTTGTTGCGTCTTTCCGACTGCTCATCATCTGCATAGCCTTTTCCCAACTGTATTAGGGTCGGCTTCCAGTCAAACCGGATTCAGCTGAATACAGTGTTTCATTTTCCGACTGCTATCTAATAAAAACAAGAAGTTTGTCTTATTACTTATTGTGCTGTTTTCTCGCAAATGTGTTGTAAAACGTTATATGATAAACGTGCGGATATTGGTATTTACAAACTCGAGACTATGGTAAGCCCTCGACATCGTCTCGGGCTTACATTCGTAGACTCGTTTGTAAAAAACCCACCAAGTGCGAGTCGGACTCGCGCATGAAGGGTTCCGTACCATCGTGTTTTTATTTTTTGTCGTTAAAGCGGTAACAGTAATACACACTCTGTGAAAATTTCAACTATCTACCTATCACAGTTCATGAGATATAGCCCGCTGACAGACAGATGGATGGAAGGACGGACGGACGGACGGGCAGCGGAGGCTTAGTAATAGGGTCCGTTGGTTACCCTTCGGGTACGGAACCCTACAAACCAACTTACTAATATCTCGCGCTAATATCGTAAATGACTATTACAATGAAACTCCTGCATCTTATTACTTTCCTAATGTTTTGCCATCTGTTTCTTTACTTTTTCTCTTTTTCTTTACATTCGAATACATTAATGTATTAGAATGTAAAGAAAAAGATTCAATTTTTACCATGGAAAGTCGAAATCTCTAAATGGTAGGTAAAATCTCTAGCACACACTGGCCACCTACCGGACGTTCATAAATTTAAATGTCAATATGTATTGTTATGTTTGCCATTAATAGCTAGATGACGTCACTGAGCCATGGGATCACAGTTTTTCTATGACATTACTTCTGATAGCCGCTCTATTGTATCTTTAATCTCTTTGGTTTTTAATCAAGTAGATGGCCGGCAGCTCAGTCAAGAATAGGAAGAGAACAAATTGGATCAGATAAAGCTTAGTACGTCTTAAAAGACCAATTTAGCAGAATCTTAAAGCAAATCATGCTACCCGTCACTGTCAAATTTTCCCAATCAACTTTGAACCTAATTTGTTAGCTATAAAGATGAAATTTGTCAAATTCTTGCGTGATTCATATAAGGATTCTAATAATATTCTCCATGATTCCGGCCTTTTAGCCCCCCAGACCAATTTTTTGGTGACAGTTCGTTCTAAAAAACACGACTGGCAAACTGGCACTACCAGCTTAAACTGGGTACCGTATCAAAATCTCGAATTTTAAAATATCGATGGACGAAATCCCGATAATTGAAACGTCGAATGGTTGTTCGGTCGAAAGTTAATTTGCCCGTAAGTTTATAATCCCGAAGTACTAAATCCCGAAATTGCCACCGTTTCCGAGAAAAACGATTTTTTGTGTTGAACGACAGGGAATGTGACGCTTGGCGGCCGCTGCCGCGGCACGCTCGCTTCGCTCAGTCGCCTTCGCGTGTTAATTTACGCTGTTCTAACCTAACCTAACCTAGGACATTCGATACTCTGATTCAGGATTTCATTCATCGGTATTTCGTCCTTTCGGGCATTTGAACATCGGTATTTTGTGTTTCGATATACCGACTATCGGCATTAAAAACTTTCGGTGTACCTACACAATAACAACTTTCAAGCTTTTTTCAGAAGATGGAATGAAAAACCCTTTGATATCGGTTCTATGATGAAGAACGACGACATCAACAGTAAGCTGGAAAAGAGTCCAGACTACATGAGTATGGGTGGCGGCCTCCCGGAGCTGAATATGAACCAACCTCTGTCCAAGGATTTATTGAACGTAAAACATTTCAGCTATAACCCACTGGAAGATCTGAATGCTGGAAAATATGGACATGAGAAATTCAGAAATATTCACAAAGATGGCTTGCTCAGAAATCCAAATGAAGCTCATAAAAAAGAGAAAAAATGGTAAGCAATTAAGTTAAGTTAAATTGCTTGTTAGTTTGATCATAATTTAATTTATTAACATTATAACCGTTGCTAGGAATTCCTTTCCGTTTTGTTAATTACCGCGCGGATCAGTTCATATTTCATCCAGGTTTTTTCATGATAGGTATTATTAGCATGAAAGCTAGGACCAAAAATTTTACGTTTCCGGGGTAAGGAAAGTCATATGTAAATAAGGGATGATCACCCATCCACAGACAGACCTTGGCAACCGTTGCTTAACTTAAAAGATCGACTCGTGCGGCTATTATTATTTAACCCCTCTGTACCCATCAATTATTTAAGATTGATGTTGATGACCTACTTTAAAAGTAGGGTTAAAAATTATAAAAAGTATTCTTTGTTTCAGTTCACTAAAAACTTTAAAGTTCCCGTTTTTTTCCCATAATAAATCAGAAACAATAAAACCGAAAAGAAATAAAAAGAGGAAGCTGTTCTTCAACAATTTTAAAAAGGAGAGACAAATTCCTAACCTCAAAAAGATGAGCGATGATACAATGATACCTTATAAGATCAAGCGGTCTTACGAACAGAGGCTATGTCCGGCTTGCAAGAAGTTATTCGTAGCCTCCATGGAGTACGTTAGACCTAGGAAAAACCTGAACAAAATAATCCACAACAGTAGACAATTTTATCAAAATACTTTACCTGATGCAACATTGAAAGAGGACATCCGAGATTTTAAAACTAACAAAATATCGAATACTAGTGGAAAGTTCAGAATGAAAAGACATGAAGGAGACCGTCAATTAAAAGAGCTCGAAGAAGTACAAAAGAAGGTTGAAGCTGTTCAAATTAGTGTCCCTCACTTAATCATGACCACTGAAAAGGATGTCGAGGATAATTAATTGCATTCAAGTATAATTATTAGTCGTGAAGTGTGTTCGTTTATGCTAAATGTTAGATTTTAGACTAGATCTTTATTTTAGACATAATAAAAGTTATTTTTCAAAATAAATTATTTGTTTCATTTCAACAGTGAGGAGGTTATGGCTAAAGAATAACAGCCGCACAGATCGATCTTGAAGGTTAAGCAACGCTTGCCAAGGTTTTTTTGTTGAATGGGAGGCCACCTTGACGTACCGAGTTTCATCCATGCCTCGGAAAGCACGTTAAGCCCAGGTGTCATTTGTAGATCTTTGCAGTCGTTTCGAATTTTCAGATGCCAGTGAATTTGACTCTACAGACAATGCCCAGCCGAAACTCAGCTGGGCATTGTAGCAAAAGCTGGTATGTAGCACTAAGGCCGCGGACACGATCTCAGCGGGCAATTACATTGGGCGGTGCGGGAATTTACCTTATATATCTTTGCATTTGGCGCGACCAGCGCTGAAGCGGCGTGTTCAACTGCAGAGATGTATAATGTAACTGCTCGCGCCGCCGCCGCACCGCTCTTTGCCCGCTAAGTTTGTGTCAGCGGCCTAAGAAAAGATTTTCCGAAATCCCTGCGGAAACGGGGAAAAAACGGGATATGCGTGTAAAAAGTCCCGTGCAAGAGCTAGTATTTTAAAAAAATACTTTGCCTCCACTGAACACACTAAAACTTTCTCCTGTATCTTGGGTGCATATACAAACATATAATCTCAGATACACAAACAGTCAGACCCGAAACAACTATCTGTAGGTAGGCCACATACATATTTGTTTCGTTCTTGAATTAATCGAGTCCTAATCTCTTCAAAAAGTAAACAGGCTCCTTCTGGGTAAGCTCGCTCCATCGTAGAATGTGTCTCTGTCATGTCTGACTTAGGCTAAAGTGAAAAGCAAAACCATCACGTAACAAAAAAAAAAGTTGAACGCACGATGCGCAGCGCAGCAGCCAATCACTGAACTACTTTACGCCTTGCATGTCGTCATTATAGATAATTTCAATGTTAATATGGAAAAGGGAGACAGATGACCTTTTTTAAGGATGGGAAATCATCAAATGACTCCTCCCGCTCTGGGTACAGCAGGAGGGAATGTCAGACTCTTACTGACTAGAACCCATCCGTGTTCCTCCTAGTACCCTTTGTGTTTCAAGGCTACGGTACATCTTTCGAACAGATTTTACAGCCCCAGCAAGCACTTGCCCTAGCGGGCCCCGTCTTTTGTGCTGACAGCTTTTTGAGGCGCGCGGGGATCACAGCCCTCCGTCGACCCGGGCCTGGTTTCGATCAGACGGCGAGCCACCCAATGCTCGCTGTCCCCAGGCCCGCGCTTACGGTGGCCGGTAATCGTCCTGTGACTCCCGAGACGCCTGGGGCGTCTTCTTCTGTTGCGGTGGCTTGGGCGTAAGGCCGCCTGGTGCGACCGCCCTTGCGCCAGGACCAGCATATTGTCAGCATAGCAGACAATACTGACGCCACTAGGGAGGTCGGCGCGAGGCACCTAGTCGTAGCCCATGTCTCACAGGAGCGGCTCCACAACGGAACTCTGTGGAACACCACACGACATCTCTCGCCGGTTCCACTCTCCCAGGTGATCGGGGTAGATGACGGCTCTGTCCGTCAAGTAAGCCTCGACTACGCGACGGAGGTAGGTCAGCACCGAAGTGCCTCCCTAATGCAACTGCAGGGCAGGGTTTTAAAGGCATTGGCGATGTATAGAACACCGCCAAGACGACCCCGCCCCGGGAAACCGCGTCCCCCGTCGAGAGGGCTCTCGCGCGCATGATGGCGTCCGCCGTCGAGCGTCCCGTGCGTAAACCGAACTGGTTCTCCGCCAGATCCGGCCTCACCCTCACTAGGTGCTCAACGAGGCGGTTTGCTATTACTATTTCAAAGAGCTTGCTCACCTCATCGAGCAGCACAATAAGCCGGTATGCGGACGGAAAGTCCGCAGGGCGCCCCATGAGCTGCGGGTATAAAAGGGCACTTTAGCAGAATGATATTGTAATCATAATATTAACGCAACAACAATCTGCCAAATTTTATTTTCATCTTTATCGCTAACGTGTTTTTTTTAGATCCGCTGTTATGTATTTCTTCATTTCTCATAAACCATGATTGATTCAATAATAGTCAAATTACTCTTTCATTATTTTAAATGGTCACTAAAATATATCGTCCACAGTGGATATCCCAGGCATTGGGAGGAAGTCTAAGCGAAATAAGAAACGGCGAACAATTTCTCGTTGCAATATATCGGGCCTCTTTGTCATTGTCTCGGATGGAAATATGATTTTACCATCGCCTCCACTCTCGTCGCAATATGCATAGTATTTTCTTAAAATATTTTGAAGAAAGCTTCACTTGTAAGCTGCTTGGTTTTGTTTAAGAAATATGTTGCGTTGTAACATTTATGAGAGAATGATTATACTGCATGTATAATGTTAATTCTTCTTCTTATTGTGTGGGTAGTAATGTCTGACGACCTCACACACCCTAGTGTCACAGTTTCTAAGCCGCTTCAAGGGCAAATATATCATCCACAGGTAGTGTTAATAAAAATAATATAAACGCTAATATTATATATTTACATTTTACAAGATGTTGATTTGCATCCTAGTCAAATTCAAGGACGTAATTATGCTAGTGATTCTCGACCCAAATCAAAAATAAAATGGGTAGGTATTTTTTTTCTTATTTACGGAAATCCGTAAGTGTGAACCAGCCGTATTTAAAAGCGGCCCGTCTGTTACTAGCCCTATAACCGCGCTTTTACACACAAACAAACGGAAACAATACATACACAACGCATACGCAAACGATCATTCAATAAATTCGTAGGTAATCAATTCCACCCCAATCACGGTGCGGGTACTCTCCCGCGCAAGCTCCTAGCCCCGCACCCGCGGCCCCAGAACTAACAGTGTGTTTGATGTCGCCAAAGCGCGCGTGCGCTTTGCGAATTCCGCTTACATCGTTGAGAAGTCGGTACAAGGTGCAAGATGACGGACAATTATTCCCCATCACAGAGCGTCATGCTGGCCGCTACGCAGAGACTGCGGGATCATCGGCAGTTTGACGTTCCCCGGCATGCTCAAGCTCGCGGCAGCGTAGGCCTGCCTGTCGCCTTGCAGGAAGACATTCTGGAATACTTCCAGCAAGACCCACGGGTAAGCACGCGGGAGGCAGGTCAACACTTTGGAGTGCACCACACCACAGTGTTTCGCCTACTGTAGCGCTGCTGCACCCGGTCCGCAAGTACGCGAGTACTTGACCGAAAGTTTTGGTGAACACTGGATCGGTCGCGGAGGATCTGTGGCCTGGCCTCCTCGTTCTTCGGACCTGACGCCTCTAGACTTTTATTTGTCGGGAGATGTTAAAAGGTTAGTTTACACAGAAGAAGTGAAAAGTGTAACAGAATAACGTGCAAAGATCATTAGTGCTTTCGACACTTTAAAAACGAATGTGTGTTACGTAAAAGCTGAAGGAAAACCAGCTACGTCGTGCTCAATTGTGCGAAGAGTGTGATGGTAGCAACTTTGAACAATACCTCCTGGTAACTAAGTAGGTAATTTATTTATTTGTACATTTTTAAATACGTTGTTAGCTTAATCTATTTTATTAGTGTAAATAAGTCGATTTTAATTTTTTTAACTACGTCAAAAATACCTAAGAGTCGAAAGTATCACCACGTACTTACACTTAACTAACACGTCTTCCCATTCCCGTCAAACGTAGAAAATATTTTTAGACTTAGTAGATCGGTACACCAACTAAGGTAGGTATTACTGCCGGTCCGAAGCCCGTTAAGTAGGAAGGAAAATTTCAAATCAACCTATTTAATCCACAAATACACGAAAACTTTAGGTTAAAGGATAAAGCAAAAGTAACATTTTATTAACCACCTGATAACAGGTCATTGAACTTTTCTTTAGCGAACTAGTATTACTGTCTTAAGTATGATTTCCGTATTCCAATGATGCTCAAAAATTAGTAAATTAACAAGCAAAATTTATGACAATAATGTAGGTGATTTTCGAAATAAAATTAGGTAAAATTATGTACCGGTCATTGAACGGTCGCGCTCGCGCGCTAGCGTTTTGTAGGTAAGATGTCGACACTCACGCACACAGCTGCATTGTCGCTGTTTGCGTAGACGGGTGATTCTGTTTTCTTTGTATTGAATTAAGGGTTTAATTCTGAAATACTGTTAAATTTCAACAACAAAAAACGTAACGGTTATTAGTTATTGCCCGCTACCGTATTTTCAATTGATTATTTATGTCTTTTATGACAACCTCCTGAAATTTAACGGGGATGCAAAACAACACCTTGTATAGTTAAACGTGTAGGTAACATTTATTAGTCATTTTCATCTAGATCAAAATCTTAATTTTTAAAGTCAATTAAATTTATATTCTTCAGTCTTAGTTTCACACGCCAAGCATATTTGTTCAGTTGCATACGGACCATCTGAAACAAACAAATAAAAAATAAAAACATATTTATCAATCACATATAAAATAAAATAGAAAGAATAAGCAGGCCATTAATTTATTATTGACTAGCTTCTGCCAACGACTTCGGCCGCGTGATCACACTAGGGAAAAATCCCGGGGTAAAAAGTAGCCTGTGTGTTTTATTTTCTTTATTAAGGTAACCAACGGCGATACTTAAAATATATTACAGATTTTTCGAATAACAGTATTGTATGGCTAATAATAGGTTTTACTGTGTAACTGGGATTATTTATGTATACGAACGGACTAACACGATACAATAAATATAATAATAACAAAATTACTTATTTAAGTTACTTACGATAAGTTTAAAATTTTGAGAAAGTTATACTTAAACAAAAGAGACTAAAAGATTGGTTGTCATTTGCCTTCGCTTATACTTCTTATTATTTGTTTCTTGAATAATATTTTGTTATAGTGAAATTAGCTGACCCGCGCGGCTTCGCTCCCGTCAATTGACTACCTTACCTACCCTACCCGACCTACCCTACCCGACCTACCCTACCCGACCTACCCTACCCCACCTACCCTACCCGATGTACCCTACCCTTTTTTTTTCTTTTTTTGTGACGGGGGAAATCCTCATGGATGTCCTCCGCCCTGGGGCGGGCGGAGGGGGTCTGTCAGACTCTTACTGACTAAAACCACCCCGGTGCTCCATCTCTCACCAACCGGAGATCGCGAGAACTAATGCGACTTCCGTAATCCCCGGCTGGTGCCAGCCCGTCTCTGCGGGCCACCTCGGGTCAGCGGGGGGAGTGAGGTGTTTGACTCCCCCCACGACGTCAAAGAGGGGCGCACGGGAACACCACGCGCCGCCACCTCGGGGCCGAATGAATGGGGGGCGACGGACATCCCCAAGGGTCCGCCGCCCCTAGACCCAGTTAGGGGGGCCGGAAGAGGGCAGCGTATGCCCTCCTCCGACGCCCGGTGCGCCTGCTGCGGGCTGGGAGAGAGGTTGAGATTTCCCTCTCCCTTTCCGTAGCCTCCTTCTGCGCGATAACTGTTTCGCAGAAGGAGACCACCGCGTCCCAGGACTCCTCGCCGTCGGCCATAGCACGAACTACAGCCGACAGCGAGAGATCACTGCCTACCACAGAGATGAGGGCACGGCGCGGCTCCTCCCAAGCGGCACACTCTGCCAGCGTATGCCGCGCCGTGTCTTCCTGACAGTCGACGCAGTGGTGACACCGAGCGTCCGGCTCCCTGCCTATGCGACACAAGAACCTCCCGAAGCAGCCATGCCCCGAGAGGACCTGCGTCACACGAAATGTCAAGGAGCCGTGCCTTCTCCCGAGCCACAGCTCGAGCACTGGCCGGATGGCCTCGATAGTGACGAGGCCGGCGGAAGGGCGTGAGAGCCTGTTCCACCATTCCGCCACCAGAACCTCGCGCAGCTGCGACTGACGCAGCTTAATGTGCTGCTGCATCAGTCGCTCGCCGCGCGCCCGCGCCTCCTCACGCCACCGGTGCAGTGACGCGAGGACTTTTGCCTCCAGGTCCCAGGGCGGAGATCCGGCCAGTACGCAAGCCGCCTCGTAGGAGATTGTGCGATAGCCCCTGATGACTCTGACGGCCATCACCCTCTGCGGCTTTCGCAGAACAGTGATGGTGCCGGCCGTCAGGTCAGCCGCCCAGATCGGGGCCCCATACAAGGCCATTGGTCGCACGATCCCCACGTACAACCGCCTGCAGGTGGTGCTCGGGTCCCCCAGATTGGGAAGCAGCGTTGACAGCGCCCCAGCCGCGCCCAACAACTTGGGCGCCAGCCGCCGGAAATGGGGGCCGAAATCCCACCGGCTGTCGAGAACCAATCCCAGGTACTTCATGGTGGACTCGACAGCGATACGGGCCCCCCCAACAACTATGTCTGATCCCACTGGCGGCGTCCGCCGGGGGCCATGAAAGGCTATGGCCTCCGACTTGTTGAGGGCTACTTCCAGGCCAAGGCGCCGTATGCGGCTCACCACTTGTGAGACCGCGGCCGTCGCCAGAAACGCTGCCTCCCTGTATGAGCTCCCCCGGGCAGTGACCAGCGTGTCGTCAGCGTAACACGTCAGGTCCACTCGCGGCGGGAGCTCGCCCCTCAGTACCCAGTCGTAACCGATGTTCCACAGGGGTGGGCCCAAGACCGAGCTCTGCGGAACGCCGCACGACATGGGGTGCTGGTGTCTGCCATCACGTCCCAGATAGGTGACACACCGGTCCGTCAAATAAGCCCCAATGACGCGGCGGAGGTAGGTAGGCACTCGATGATAGCGCAGTGCCTCCCGAATACAACTCCAGGGCAGGGTGTTGAAGGTGTTGGAGATGTCTAAGGACACCGCCAACATCACCCCGCCCCGGAACACTGCTTCCTCCGCCAGGACTCTCACTCGCGATATTGCCGTGATAGTGGAGCGCCCATGCCGAAACCCGAACTGGCATTCGGCCAGGTCCGGCCCCTCTCCGCACAAGTGGCCGACGAGGCGGGCGGCGATTATCCGCTCGAACAACTTTCCCACCTCGTCCAGCAGCACTACGGGCCGGTACGCGGACGGCGAGTCCGCAGGGCGCCCCGCCTTTCTGAGCAGGACCAAACGACCTGATTTCCACTGAACGGGAAACTGGCCCTGCTCCAGGCACGCTGAGTAGAGTCCCCTCAGTTGGGGCTCCAGCTCCTTCAGAGCGAGAGCCAACACGCAGCCGTGAATCCCATCCCAATCCTCGGACCGAGCGGTATGGACGCCCCCACGGATCCCCGTTGAGAGTCTCCAACATCTCCTCCCTGGCACGCGTCTTTGCCTCGCCGATAGCAAGCCGCAGAGCCTCCTTAGCCGCGCGGTACACTTCATACAGCGCGGCTTCTTCGTCAGGCACCCGACGACGTCTTCTTCGGTATCGGGTGTACCGGCGCCGGACTCGCAAGCACGAGACGCGCAACTGCTCGATCTCGGCGGACCACCAGTACACCTGGCGCCTTTTGGGTTGTGTGTGGACCCGGGGCATGGACGCGTCGCTGATTTGCGTCATTGCCCCGTGGAACCACTGCGCCCCCTCTTCGACGTCGACGGGTTCGGTCGTCGCCGACTCCCGGATCCAGGCCTGCACAATAGCGGCCTCCTCGAGAAGCTCCCTGTCGAGGCGCTTTCGCGGGGCGCTTGTTGTCTGGGGTGAGACGTCAAAACGGATGTATCGGTGATCCGATAACGTCTCCACCTCCACGGCGACATGCCAGTCGCGGACACGGCTAGCGACAGTAGGGCTAGCAAACGAGACGTCCACTATGGAACCGCCCCGCTGCCGCACACACGTGTACTCCAAGCCCCGATTAAGGACGGTCAAGCCGGTCGTGACCGCCCACTCCTCCAGCACCTCACCCTTGGCATCGGTGACCGGGGATCCCCACGCCGCAGACTTGGCATTGAGATCCCCGAGCAACAGCACTGGGCGTGGGAGGTACCGGTTCACGATGGCACCTAACTCGACAAGGAAGCTCTCGAAGTCGGCGAGGCTCTTGTTGGGCGAGAAATACACTCCAATAGTGCCGATGCCGTTCGCGAGGGCGGCCACCCAGCCGTGACCTCGGGACGGGTCGGCAAGAGCCTCGCCAATAATGGCCACCGAGTCGTCCAGGTCACCCACCCAGTTATCTCGGGGGGGGACGTAGTACGGTTCGGCGACCACAGCCACATGAATCGACCACTCTGCCATGCTCTGGAGTAAAAGATCCTGAGCCCTGGCAGAGTGGTTGATATTGCCCTGGAGGAAATGGAATTGTGCCATTACGCACAACCCATTCCTTCGGTGCCATTATCAGGCCGGGGACCTACCCTACCCTACCCTACCCTACCCTACCTACCCTACTTACCCTACCCTACCTACCCTATCCAACCTTTTTTTTTTTTTTTTCCTTGCGAAGAAAATGCCTAACGCATACCACATCATCCGGGGAGACGACGTGGTTATGTGGGACTTGCACCCACTAAAAACTTCGCCTGTGCACCTACTTTCGCCTTGATGGATGGGTCGCGAGGACTGCTACGCATGACATTCGCGACCCATCCAGCGTGGCCTACTTCTGGGCTCCCTTTTCTATGCCCGTTCGGGCTCCCTCTTCTTTCAGCGATGTCCGGGTGCACTTGGACATCACCACGACTCCAGGGACCTTACAGCGTGGACGATAGAGTCCCCGATCTATCGTCCGCTGGCCCCTACCCTATCCAACCTACCCAACCCTAGCTGACCCAGCAAACGTTGTTTTGCCATATAGATTATTTGTAGGTTTTTTTTTTTAGTTCGATAAAAAAATAGCCGATTCTCAGACCTACTGAATATGCACACAAAATTTCATAAGAATCGGTCAAGCCGTTTCGGAGGAGTACGGTAACTAAAACTGTGACATGGAAATTTAATATAAGATATATCAAATTGGAGAAGTTTGTGTTATAAATTTGAGCGATGCGTGTCATTACACAATTTTTGGCATAATTAGTGGAGTGAGTAAGCACGTGTAACAATGACGTGTGATGAGTGCGTCGAAGGGGAGAATAGTTACGAGCAATCCAGGCGTCCATTGAAAATATCGTAAAGCAAACACATATCCGTTACTTTACGCCTTTCATCGAGTGTTAGTAGACCATATTATTATGTTCGACAGCTATTTTCGTAGGATAACGGATGCTTACGGAGGCGATAGTTGTGATGGTTAACGATTTTTTTTGAACCTGTTCTATTTGGTTTGGTTCTTATAGATTATGTATTGAGGGAACCAAATTGGGGATGCATATTCCAACACACTGCGCAAAAATGCAAAATATACCGATTTAAGAGCCCCAATGTTGTTAAATACCTTGCATGACCTAAGAACAAATCCTAGATTCTTGTAGACTTTTGTGCTAATGAGGTCTATGTGCTCAGAGAACGCTAATTTGCTGTCAAACATAACTCCTAAGTGCCGAACTTATTTAACTTTATTTATAGTAAATCCCTTAAAATCCCGAAAGGGCCCGATGGTCATTCCCGGGGGGCCTCGGGCGTCCCCACAGTCTCCAGACTAGTCCCAAATGATGTCGTCGTGTCAGGGCGTGCCTGAGGGTTAGCAGCATGGAACCATGAACCTCATTTCACTTCCTTCTCCTCAACCTCACTCACTTTTATTATGAACAGGGGAAAAAAGAGAAAAGCTGTACAGCGGCAGCACGCCCTTTCACATAGAGTGCACCTCTCTAACATACGAGGTCTGCACTCATATCTAGCTGCAGACCATCACCACCTTGAGACCGAGAAACCAGCGCTCTTGTTCCTGTCGGAGACGCAGATCGGATGTCCGTCGGACGTGTCATACCTATCTTACCCAGGGTTTACCCTGGAGCACCACTTCAGACCACGCGCGGGCGTATGCACGTACGCCCGGGACCTTGAAGACTCCAAGTTCTCGACGCTGTGGGCTATAGTGGACACAGGCCTAGACAAAATTGTCTACGCCTGCGTCTACCGTTCGCACAGCGGTGATTTGAAGACAACTGGGCTTATACAACACCTGAGTGAGGCGGCGGATGCGGCTCAGCAGCGGTACTCTTCTGCCCAATTGGTGTTACTGGGGGACTTCAATGCCCACCATCAGGAGTGGCTCTTCCCATACCAGTGCACAGACCATGCTGGACGAGAGACGCGAAAGCTAGCGCTTGCGTTAAATCTTACCCAGCTGGTCCAGGGAGCAACGAGGGTGCTCGATGTTGATTCGCACACTGCCAATTGCTTGGACCTTTTGCTGACAATAGATCCAGACCACTATTCGGTGTCGATTTCTTCACCACTGGGTAGTTCCGACCACTGACTGGTGAAGTCTGTATCTGTCTACTCCCCGACCGATCCTAGCCCAAGAGGCACCCGGCGGGTATGGCGATACAGTTCAGCAGATTGGGATGGCATGCGATCTTTTTTCGCATGTTACCCTTGGCAGCCTACTTGCTTTTCTTCCACTGATGCTTCGTCGTGCGCGGACGCCGTGTTGCGGAGGGGAATAGAGGCTTACAGAGAGAGAAGGAGAGCTTTGCGTCTGGCCTTTTTAGACCTGCAGAAGGCCTTCAACTGTATACCTCGGCAGTCCATCTGGTGGGCACTGCGCTTCAGGGGCGTTCCCGAGGCCTATATTGATATTATCAGAGACATGTACCGCGATTCCGTATTCTCTGTCCAGAACGCTGTTGGCGAATCGAATGGCTTCCCAATATCTGTGGCGTTCATCAAGGCTCGGCTCTTAGCCCGTTCTTGTTTAACGTAGTGCTCGATGTAGTTACGGCAATCATCCAAGATCAGCCTCTATGGCTAATGATGTATGCCGATGACATCGCCCTCGTTAATCAGAACAAAGCCCATCTTGAGCGCAAAGTTAACATTTGGAAGGACACGCTTGAAAACGGTGGTATGAGACTAAATGTGGCGAAGACTGAGTACATGTCCTGTGGCAGCACGGATTCAAACACCATCCGTATAGGTTTCGGACCTGATCAAAAAGTCCGATGCGTTCAGGTACCTTGGATCCGTGCTGCACGAGTCTGGCAACGTGGGCGACGATGTCCAAGCACGTATAGGCGCGGTTTGGGCGAAGTGGCGCAAGGTAACGGGCGTTGTATGCGACCGCAAAATGCCTCCGAAGCTCAAGGGGCAGATATATAAATGCATTATACGGCCTGTCCTACTGTACGGGGGCGAGTGTTGGCCAGCACTAAGCGAACACACCCAGGAACTTTGCGTCACGGAGATGAAGATGCTTAGGTGGATGAGCGGCGTAACGCGATCCGATCGCATACGCAACTCTTTCATCCGAGGTAGTCTTGATGTCCGTGACGTGGGGGAAAAACTGCAAGAGTGTCGTCTGCGATGGTATGGCCATATCATACCATCTTACCTATGGAGCCCTATGGAGTACATTGGTCGGAGATGCATAAATATGGCTGTCCTTGGGGCTAGGTCCCGTGGTCGCCCTCGCAAGTGCTGGCTGGACATCGTCAAGTCCAACATGAGAGCCGATGGCTTAACTAAAAAGGACGTTCAAGATCGGGAAAAGTGGAGGAAGCTAAGTAGGAAGGCGGACCCTGGCAATAGCCAGGATTAACGCCAGGTGGAAGAAGAATGATTTGCTATACCAAACTGGATATTTACGTGATCCTGAACTTCGATTAACGGTCACATATTTATCAATCTGCGTTTGGATTGTGTCATAAAAACTAAGTACAGTATCATTTGTTGATGTGTTGTCCAAAACTGAGTGCAAATCTATTTTCAAAAACCTATCATTTAACATGCTGAAATTAGATTTGCGGCAATTACGTTTAGGAGTACACAACTCACGCAGCGGAGAAACTGCAAGGTCTGATATTGCAATGGTAATTACTGGATGAGGTAGGTCAGGTTTCACAAGGGGTGATAGACATTCGTTTCTTTTTAGAGGCAAGTTAGAGAAAGCCAAATCAAGTATATGCCCCTTGTGGTTGGGCAAGACGTTATATTGTGTAAAACCTAAAAACGATAAATCATTAACAAAGCGCATGGCCGCGTTTTGTACTTCGACGCCATCTTGTTTCTAAAAAGTTGGCCCACTTGTATCCCATTTAATGCACGGAAGATTAAAATCGCCCACACGTAAGTAATTATATGTATGAGTGCTATTAGTAATTACATTCACTACTCCTTGCAAAGTGTAATCGATGTCTGAGGGTATGCGATGAGCATCCGGTGGTACGTAGGCAATACTTTTGAATTAATCCAGACTATAATCTACCTTTGTATTACCCAGTTAATAGGTTGTGGGGGTCTGGTAGGTAGTTGCTCCATCCGTATTGAGTTGAATCCGGTTTGACTGGGAGCCGACTCCAATATAGTTGGGAAAAGGCTGTAGGCCAGTCACCGTAGACTGATTAAACGCGTTAGGTCGCAGAAAATTGGATCATCCTTATTTTTGGATGGTCGTTAGGATAGATGCGAGGAGTGTCCTCCCAATTTTTCAACCTCGAAAGGCTTGTGCTAACTGTATGATGCTCAGAAAACTTCTTAACTTTTGGTCATTTTGATAACCTAAATTCTCCTTAACGGTGCGTTCTACGGAGAAAGTTGATCTAAATACTTTTAAAGTTGACAAAATTTGCTACAAATTGATTGTAACGGTTACTCTGTAGTTGGTCTGTAGGTGTTGTTGACATACAGCACTTCAAACTTAGCAATTTTTTTTACAAAAAGTTCTAAATTTGAGTTTTAGTTTTAAAGTCGGGGTAGGCAATATCTAAGCAATATCTAGCTAAGAACACTTCAATCACTACACGGTGACTTATAAAATACTCATATAAACTTTTCTGTCGTGAAATTAATGGTCATTCTTTGGTCACGCAGAGTAAATATAGTGATTTTTTTTTTAAATTCCTACCTGCTCTCTAATGTTAGCACACGACATTGTAAGTACTTTCACGGGTAAGGCTAATCAATATATTTTCAGAATATATACCACATTATGACAATATAATTGAATGAGGCACTGTTACAAAAAAAAAAAATCTTATTGCACCCCTCAGCCGTTACTTCATCTCTTGGAGATAATATTAAAATAACGCACGTCCGGTAGTTCGCTCCTGGAGGTTTCTTAGTTCGGGTCGGATTTAATGTCAAATATTGCATGTCTTAGTATATCTTTCGTATTCTGACTTATAAAAAGTGTAGGAAAAAGAATAGGAAAGGCATATAACATCACATGCTAAACATCCGACAGCAATTTGTTACGGAATGTTGTATTAAATTTAGTCTGTGGAGACGCCTTCATTTGTTTTTGCAAGCGGTTAGTTGAGCAGTTATTTAATAACTCTACACTTTACACTTAAAGGAAATTAACTAAACATCCATGGACAAGTAAGTACTAAACAGTTTTTAATTGCTGCATTAGGTATTGGACAAAGATTTTGGACACAATTTGTTATTTTACCAAAGATAATTTCGAAGTTTGCACGCCATGCCGGTATATTTCTACTTGTTTTGAGTAGAAAATACAGTAGTGGTGGCAAAATTTTGTTATAAATATTATTTAGATACGTTACTTCATATATATTAGGCATTTTAATTGTGAAATTCGACAAAATATAGTGTAAATATTGAACTGTAAAAATATAGCCGAAAATCGAATCTCCAAGAGATTCTGTAACAGACAGGCATTTCGCATGTGTATGTCATGCAAGCCGCCATGTTTTTTGTGTTTCGTACACAGTGTCGGATAATGGTCAGTATGGTTTTGATCGACTTAGAAAAAAGCGAGGTTAAATTATTTAATTTTTTTATCGGTTCCACGAGGCGGCAACAGCACTCGACGAGTGCGTGTATGAGTATTTAATTTTTCATAAAAAAATAACATTAAAAAAAAAACAAATTAAAAAAAACATAAAAAAAAACAAATTCAAAATTATCAAATTTTCATATTAATAATATTAATCCTATCCCGGTTTAAAAATTGCTTCATTTTCTTTTTTTTAATTTTGTTGTTCAGATGTGACCTACTGGTTGTATTCTTTATTGTGTACTTGGAATTGGTCTACTGAAATTGCGTGTTTTTTGTTTTTTTATTTGTTGATTTTGTTAATGTTTTTGCTAAGCAACATACCCTTATGTTGTGTTTTTCCATTAGTAAATATCATCATTATTTGGATTGTAATATAAGATTTCTAAGAAATGCAATAGTACTTGCTCTTTGACAAAAAGTATGAAAGCGTCTTTTTATCGCTCTTTTTTTAATGTTTGTATAGTGACTTATTGTTCGTAAACTAAACAATTGTAACTGCTAAAACTTTGTTTGCAATAAGATTGTATACCAAACTATATAATAAGATACTATAATTTAGCCACTTGGCTTACAGAGTTTCCAGAATGAATGTGTAAACATACCCTTTTTTTGTTTGGCGTACGAGTCGACTGGCTTAAGCCGAGTTTTTGTTTAGCTTGCAGTTTGTAAAATATGTATGGAGGTGTCTGTTATTTATCTTGATTATTGTAAAGTAATGTTTAAGTATGCCAATGAAATAATAACATTGGAAAAAAGCGCTTTCATTCTATTAATATGACGATTTTTGTACGAAAAACTGGGAAAAAGTCGCTTACCTTACTTTCAACTTCGAATTAACAATAGATTCTATGACAAAACTAAATAAAACTATAAGTTAGTAGATAGTTTATTTTACACCAATTTGAATGACATATAATTTGTAGAGCTGCAATGCGTAATTTTAGAGATATCGCAGTTTTAGTGAACGCGGGGAAATCGCAAGATTTCGGCCGGGCGCGTAGTAACAGAACTGCGGAGTGACGTTATAGAGGCGTAGCGGCTGAAGGGTTAATATTGAGTTGGTAATTGTAACAAGTTGAGATTAACATAAAATTACACCGTGGTCCCAGAACTAGGGCGCCTATATTTCGGGGACCAGAGTTGCGTTAACATTTATTTAGGTATTACAGTTTTATTATCAATGTGAATTGGTACAGTTATCAAATTGATGAAGATTACAAAAGTAAAATAAAATTATAAGTACAATTTTGGCACTGAAAAAAAAGTGAAAAATAAAATAAAAATAAAAAGGTTTTCGAATTAGGTGAGTGTTATATGTTGCTGTTAGTGAAGTGTGGTAGTGGTGGTTTAATAGAATGCCTGTACAAAAAATATATAATGGGGAGTAGGTACATAGCATTACTTGTTAAATACAAATTTCCTCGGTTTCATCATATGAGTAGTTTCTTGGTCATTCTTTTACACAAGTTGTGGTTGAGGCTTTTAATGTCACAGCATTTATTTATTTTTTTGTAGACATAGGTGTGTGAGTAGGAGGGGCTCCTTCTACTTAGAAGAGTCTTCGTGGCGGGCAGAGGGACGTGAAAGATGCGTTTTGAGAACAGGCTTTGATAGTCGGGTCTATTATTTACTGCCTTGTAAGCACGTAAACTTGCACTCAAAATGTATGATTGCCGTGCCGGAGAACTAAAAAGTCTTTGTAGAGCAAGTCCGTTGGAAATTTGAACGGTTTCTTTAACATTAATTTAATGACAGCCCTCTGAGCCCTTTCTAAATCTATAAATGTGCTTTTACCGGCGCTGCCCCATAACGAGATGCCATACTGAAGCACCGACTGACAGAGGCCAAGATATATCTTTCGTAGAATTTTGATGGGTGTGCAATAATTCATTACGTAAATAAGTTTTCTGACGCGAGCGGTTAGTAGATGTATATGTGGTTGATAAGTTAGGTTTCATCTATCGTTATACCGAGGTACCTAATAGAAGGAGTGCGCTCTATACTAGGCATGTCTTTTATGTTCTATCGTTTCCATATTTCCCGGCAATTTTGAATTTGGAACTATTATATATTCGAATGTGTTTAAATTTTGAATTTCAAAACAGTTGCGAGTATTAGGATTAATGCTATTGTTTAGTCACAGCGACGATTAGAATCTGTCAGGTTACGTACGAAAATGAATCTTTCTATGGAAAATGTTCGTGCAATAATTTTTTACAACTTTAGAAGAGGCCTGACACGGCTTCAGTGTTTTGAAGAGCTAACATCTGTGTTCAATGATGAAGCCCCATGTCTGCGGACTGTCGAAAGCTGGTATTTAGAATTCCAGCGTGGACATACTAGTGTTAGTTACAAATCTCGCGAAGGACGTCCAGAATCCGCCTTCACTGAAGATATCATCATTGCTGTGAGACAACTAATTCTCGAAGATTGTCATGTGACGTATCGGGAGATAGAAGCTCTATTAGGCATCTCAGGGACAACCATTCAAAAGATCTTGCATGAAGCGCTTGGTGTGAGAAAGCTAGTTTGCCGTTGGATACCGCATCTGCCTTCCGACGATCACAAGGCGGCCCGCGTCAGATGGTGTAAGAAAAATCTGCAAAGGTTCAACCAAAGAGAGTCAAATCACGTCTACGACATCATCAGAGGTGACGAATCTTGGATCTATGCCTACGATCCTGATTCCAAACAACAATCTACAATCTGGGTCTTTCAAGACGAGTCAAAGCCGACTAAAGTTGAACGTTCTCGAAGCACAACAAAGAAGATGGTGGCCACGTTCGTTGGAAAAACCGGCCATGTTATGACTATTGCACTTGAAGATCATGGAACGGTTAACGCAGAGTGGTATACCACAGTTTGTTTACCACAAGTCATCGCCAAACATCAATAATCTAACTCAAAGCGACGCATCATCCTGCACCACGACAAGACAAGCTCACACAGCGCTCGTCAAACGATTGAGTATTTGAAGCAGAAAAAGTAGAAATTCTTGGCCATCCTTCATACAGTCCTGACCTAAGCCCTAACGATTTCTTTACATTTATTTACACGTACATGATAACTTCTTCCATAATTGCACAAACAAAACCTTTGGTTTCTCCAAAATGATCACCGAAACGCAGCCAGGCTACGGACGCTAGTTTGTCTACAACGGGCCCATGTAGGGCCCGGAAAAAGCGTCCGTGAAGCTCCTTACTCTGCCATACCGCCCTGCGATCGTTAGTGTCAAGCACCGCAGGTTTACGCCAGTTCTCATTTGCCAATGAGAGCGGGGTGAGTCCCTTGTCCACCGCCACTACATCTCCATGCATACCCACGTCGACAGCTATGAAATATTCCCTGAGACTGCATATCTTGCAATGGAGAGTCTTAGCATTTAAAAAGCCTCGACCTCCACACTTTCGCCAGATATACAGTCTCATTTCCGACGATCGTGAGTAATGCATTCGATATACAGTAAGTAGTGTGCGAACCCGCCTATCCAGGGCGTCAAATTCCGTTTGAGTCCATTTGAGTACGCCGAAAGAGTACCTACATCAATATCAGCATGACCCAACCGTTATAGGCGCGCACCTTGTTTCCGCCTGATAGAAGGCTATTAAATACCTTCTTCAGGCGGCCAAAGAAGCGCTCCTTCAACGATTGCTCCATGTCAGTAACATTGATATCTAACGCTTCAGGCATACCAAAATACTTGTAAGTTTCAAATGGAGAGAGGAATCTCAGGTTTATGGAGTCTGAGAGTTGAGTACCTACGGATTCCATAATCTCGCCACGCTTTTCATGCATGACCGCACATTTGTCCACACCAAACTCCACCCTGATGGCGTTGCTGAATGTTTCAGTTAACTTCAGTAGCTCCATCAGTAGCAGATTAATGGGGGCAAAGAGTTTCAGATCATCCATGTAAAAGAGGTGAAATAAAATTGACCACCTCTCTTCAACCGATAGCCTAGCCCTGAATTCTCCAAAATTAAAAAAAACGAATTCGCTAAAAGGATTCAAGGCAAGACAAAACCAAAGCAGACTCAAACTATCGCCCTGAAATATACCCCGCTCGATCCTAACCAGTTCGCTATTCCTCTGGATATTTCAACATCCTCGATAGCGAAGGACTGTCCTCCATTGCCCCATACACAACATCTGGAAGGCGCGTAGCGTTGCATCAACGTTATACAATTCTAGCACCCTCATGAGAGGGCCTGCGGATGGCGAGCATTGGGTGGCTCGCCGTCCAATTTGAACCAGGCCCGTGTCGAGGACGCGCTGTGTTCCACGCGCACCTCAAGAAGCTGTCAGCATGGGAAACGGGGCCCGCTAGGGCCAGTGCCTGCCGGGGTGCGGAAACCGTTCGAAAGAGGCACCGTACCCTGGAACGCAAAGGGCATTAGGAGGAACACGGATCGGTTTTAGTCAGTAAGACTCTGATACTCCCTTCCGCTCTGCCCAGAGCGGAAAGAGTCATTAGATGATTAGCCATATTTTTAAAAAAAAAGCACCCTTATGAGCCATGTATCAGGCACCGAGCCAATAAATAATCAATGTTTCGTACTTTATTTCGTATTTGTTTTCTTATTTATAACTTTCTAAACTGTCTTTATTTTATTTTCTGCCGATTCTTGCTCACTGTTCGCTGGTACGGGTCTGCTCATCAGACGTGACTGTGAGGGCAGTAAGCAAGCAAGAAAAGGGAGGAGAAGGGAGGAGAAGATAGGGACCACACCCTTTAAAAGGAACAAAAAAAAATATGAATAAGACACACGGAAAAGCATTACCCCAGGGCGGTACTAGCTGCTCAGCAGCTGCAGAATCCACCACGTCTCCTTCGGAGTTGTCATGCCTCTCGTATTCTGGGGTGGGCAACGGTTGTCGTGAACCGCTTGCCAGTGGCAACAAGAGCCGAGGAGGCTCCCGATCCGCAACGTCCTTTAAGGAGATGATCGGTTTTAATTTTAGTAAGCCCGACAAGATGTCGGGCGAACGTAGTGCGAAGGCTCCCTCTAATCATTGGAGGAAGGGCTCGCTTGAACGTCAAGGAGATGCGGGGTCAGACTCCGACTCTGCGTCTGGCATCAGTTCGTCGAGCTCTGGACACGAGGGAGCCGAGGTTGCTTCGGAGAACTCCAAGTTCTTCCGTAAGCGGCCCAGGCCGGAGGATGACCAGGGGTCGTCTTCCAACAGAGAGGCGGTCTCAGCCCGTAAGATCCCCACTAGGGCGCGGGGCAGAGGCCTAGACGGAGGCAAGGGGAGGGGACTTGCATCCCAGGAGGCTACCCAGCGAGCTGCAAAGCTTGCCGAGGAGGGGCGACACCCCGGAGCGAACAGTCGCAGGGCTTGTTTCTCGGGGCCTTCTGGCAGTGAGCTAGACGCTGCTGGCGGCTCCAATAAGGCCAGGTTTGTACAG
Source organism: Lacanobia oleracea (assembly GCA_950371165.1). NCBI lineage: Eukaryota > Metazoa > Arthropoda > Insecta > Lepidoptera > Noctuidae > Lacanobia > Lacanobia oleracea. The sequence goes on from OX493396.1 coordinate 23,807,782, forward strand.
ATCGTGGAGGCGGACGTCCGCGATGTGGCCTTGAAGAGGAAGCAAGCCACTAAAAACAAGGCCATAAGCGCGGCGGCGGCCTCCATTTTGGCGGCAGTGGAGGCCAACTTCCGCGGGCCCCAATCGGACGAAATTTCCAAGTTGCGGGCGGAGGTCACCCGCCTCGCGACCGCCACGGAGCTTCTCCAAAAGGAGAACGAAAAGCTCCAAGCAGACTTGGCCAGGCTCCGAGGAGACGGCTCCAAGGAGGCACCTCAAGGGGGGCGCAAGCGCGGGAAAAGCCAGCCCGTGCCTGTGGAGGAGCAGGTTCTGAACCTGGTGCGGCAGGAGATGGCCGTCTTCGCAGCACGGTTCTCTGTACTGGAGGGCATCGTCCTGCGCCCCCCCCCTGGCGGCGAGCCAAAAAGCGTCGGGCCAGCAGAAGGCAGCCTCGTATGCAGCCACCGTGGCTGCCAAACCGGGGTCATCCGGTCAGGCCAACCGAGGGGCTAGGCCGGCAACGACCAAGCCAAAGAAAGGTAGGGTGGCTGCACAGGCAGCGCGAGCTCCAGCACCAGCTGTGCAACAGGCGCCCCCGTCTTCAAACTCTCCTGCGGCCGAAGCTGGATGGCAAGTAGTCGGAGAGAGGAAGAAGGCGAGAAAGGCAACCAGGGTAACCAAGAAACGCGAGAGGAGACGGCGACAAAAAGAACGAAGTGTCGCAGCCAGGCTCCGTGCCCCTAAGACCGCAGCTGTAGTGATCACATTACAGCCGGACGCGGAGAAGAGAGTCGTGACCTACAGCCAAGTGCTCGTGCAGGCGAAGGAGGCGGTGAACCTCCAGGAACTCGGCATCACTGGGGGCCTCCGACACAGGGTGCCCATGACTGGGGCCCGGATGTTGGAGATCCCTGGTGCAGCCAGTGGCCCGACCGCTGACGCTCTGGCCGAAAGGCTCAAAGCGTCTTTAAATGCGGACGAGGTCCGAGTGTCCAGGCCCACCAAGTGCGTTGACATACGCATTCTGGGCCTGGACGACTCCGTCACGGAGGAGGAGGTGGTGGCCGCCATCGTCAGGACTGGGGGGTGCTCTGCCGAGCAGGTGAAGGCAGGCACCATACGTCCTGACCACACGGGCATGCGAACCGTCGTGGTGAGCTGTCCCGTGACGGCGGCCGAGAAAACATCGGAGGGCCGAAGACTCCTGGTGGGCTGGGTATCTGCGCAGGTCAAACTGCTCGAACCCAGACCTCTGAGGTGCTTCCGCTGCCAATTGGGCAACAACGTGGGAGTCCAGTGCACGTCGGAGGTGGACCGCAGCGATCTTTGTATCCGCTGTGGTCGGCCCGGACATAAAGCCAATTCGTGTAATGCCACGCCGCACTGCGTTGTATGTGCGGCATCTGGCAAGCCGGCCGATCACTGGGTTGGGGGCAAAGCCTGCGCTCCACCTGCCAAAGCCGGGGCCAAAAATAAGCCCTCCACCACTGCCGTCCCTGCCGACGCCGCCGCCGCCACTGCTGTTGCCGCTGCTGCCACCACCAACGCCGTCACTGCCGCCGCCGTCGCTTCGGTTGCCGCGAGTGAGTCCTCACAAAAGACTCAGAAGGAGGCAGAAATGGAGTGCCAATAATGGCTCCATTACGATTCCTCCAGGCGAACATCAACTACTGCACCGCCGCTCAGGACCTGTTGGTCCAGAGCATGGCATGGTTGATTGATTAACATCGCCGTGGTCGCTGAGCCCTACTTTGTCCCGCCCAAGGATGGCTGGGTGGAGGACCTGAACGGCTCAGTGGCCCTAATTTCGTCGGCCGCTGCTGGTACCCCATCCCTCGAAAGCGCCAGGAGAGGACAGGGATGCGTAGCTAACCGTGCTGGTTCGGGGAAATTGTCGTGGTAGGAGTGTACTTCTCCCCGAACCGAACTCTCGCCGAGTTCCAAAACTCCCTTACGGAGTTGGGCGTCGTCGTCGCCGGGTATCGTTCCCTCCCCGTAGTCGTTCTCGGGGACTTCAATGCCAAGCACTTGGCTTGGGGTTCCCGTTATACGGATACGCGGGGCAGGATGGTGGAGGACTGGGCTCTGGAGACCGGCCTGGTCGTCCTAAACCGGGGTTCTGACCTACGTGTGTGCGGATGCAGGGGGCCCTGCTCTGTCACCACGTGTCATTGACTGGCGTGTATTAGAGGAGGTGGAGACCTATTTCGATCACCGGTATATCCGGTTTGACGTCTCCACCCAGACCTCAACTGCGCCAGTCCGACAGGCCCCAAATGGTCCGCGGTGGGCGCGGACGAAACCTCGTTCATGCAGGCCTGGGTGTCACCTCCGGACAGGCCTGCTGACATCGACGTTGAAGCGGAGTGGTTCCGGGAGGCCATGTCCGATATTTGTGACGTAGCAATGCCCCGGGTTAGGCCAGGACTCGCCCGCCGCCAGGTGTACTGGTGGTCGCAAGAGCTGGCGACGCTGCGTCAGTGCGGTTAATAGGCTAAAGGCCAAAAAATCCGCCCCAGGACCCGACAGCTTACCTGGAAAAGCCAGGGTCCTGGCTTTGAAGGCTCTAGGACCTCGACTAAGAGGGTTCTTAAGCGCATGCTTGGAGAGGGTCCAGTTCCCACTTCGTTGGAAGACGGGGAAACTGGTCCCCATTAAGAAGCCGGGGCGCCTGCGGACTCTCCGTCCGCATACCGGCCCATCGTGCTGCTCGATGAGGTGGGCAAACTCTTTGAAAGAGTAATTGCAAACCGCCTCGTGGAGCACCTAGTGAGGGTGGGGCCGGATCTGGCGGAAAACCAGTTCGGTTTCCGCACGGGCCGCTCGACGGTGGACGCCATCATGCACGTGAGAGCCCTCTCGACAGAGGACGCAGTTTCCCGGGGCGGAGTCGTCTTGGCGGTGTCTCTAGACTTCGCCAATGCTTTTAGCCCTGGAGTTACATTAGGGAGGCACTTCGGTATCACCGGGTGCCGACCTACCTCCGTCGCGTAGTCGAGGTTTACTTGACGGATAGAGCCGTCATCTACCCCGGTCACCTGGGGTTGCGATAGTCATAGAGAGGATCCGGCAGTTGGGTCTCGAGGTGGCCTTTCACAAGTCCGAAGCCATGACCTTCCATGGTTCCTGGAACCGGCCACCATCGGGATCTGAAATAACGGTAGGAGGGGTTCACATCGGTGTCAGGTCGACGATGACGTACCTGGGTCTCGTCCTTGACAGTCGGTGGAATTTCGTCGAGCATTACCGACGTTTGGCTCCCAGACTGCCTCCAAGCGGCTTCTGCCCAATCTAGGGGGTCCAAATGCCTCCTGCGGAGGCTTTACGCGGGGGTCATGCGGTCCATGGCCCTTTATGGGGCGCCAGTGTGGGCGCCTACTTTGAGGAAGCGACCTGCCCGTTACCTCAACGCATCCCAGAGGGTTATGGCCATCCGGCTGGCCGGTGATACCGCACGGTCTCTGGCGAAGCAGCGAGCCTCCTTTCTGGACTGCGGCCATGGGATCTGGAGGCGAGAGCCCTGGAGGCACTACGCCGGGGCGAGACTCCTCTGCCGCGGCAAACCGCGGCAAGGAGGACGGAGCACCGGCAAGATCTCATGGCGGTATGGAGACAGCGACTGTCGCAACCCAGTGCTGGGCACGCCACAATCCAGGCGATTAGTCCCCTCTTTAAGGAGTGGCTGGAGCGGCGTCACGGCGTCCTGCCGGCCGGCCACCTTCCGCCTGACGCAGGTACTCACCGGCACGGTTGTTTCGGGAGACACCTGTTTCGGATTCGGCGGGAAGACACGCCCGGGTGTCATCACTGAGGGGATCGCCCGGAGGACACGGTGGAGCATACGATGGAGATCTGCCCTGCTTGGGTGGAGAATCGCCGGATCCTCGTTGAGGCGATCGGCGGCGGCGACCTCTCGCGGCCGGCCCTGGTTCAATCTATAATCCGGAGCGAAGAGGCATGGGAAGCGGTCACCTCCTTCTGCGAAGCAGTAATGCTAGCAAAGGAGGAGGCTGAACGTGTAAGAGAGAGGGAAACCTCACGACCCAGCCGCCGCAACAGAAGAAGACGTCGCGGGCGTCGTGGATCGCAGGGCGATTACGGCCACCGTAGGCGCGGGCCTGCGGACGGCGAGCTTTGGGTGGCTCGCCGTCCGATCAGAACCAGGCCCGGGTTGGCGGCGCGCTGTGTTCCACGCGCGCCTCAAGGAGCTGTCAGCAAGGGAGACGGGGCCCGCTAGGGCCAGTGCCAATCCGTTCGAAAGAGACGCCGCGTCCCTGGAACGCAAAGGGCACTGGGAGAAACACGGATGGGTTTTAGTCAGTAAGAGTCTGACACTCCCTTCCGCTCCCCAGAGCGGAAGGAGTCGATTGACGATTTCCAATCTTTAAAAAAAGGGGACGGTGGGTGTGTTTCGTATATGTGTGTGTGTGTGTGTGTGTGTGTGGGATGGTGTGTTTATGTTGTGTGAGTGTGGTCGTGCGTGTGTGTGCATCAGTGGGAGTAATTAGCGAATGTTTTTACGCGTTAGATAATTTTCGGTTTCGTCATAGTTTAGGTTTGATATGAATGAACGGACAGACTTTTTACAATTGAAAAGAGACGAGCTGTAGACTGGTAAATGTGATTTGATTTTTAACCGACTTCTGTTATACAAATATGGTCCAAGATTGATGTTGAATTTTTTTAAACAAGCGATGTGTGCAGGTGGTATGGTACAGATAAGGTCTTTGCGACGTTTATTCATTTCTACATATGAAGTTGTACGATGTTGAAGCAAGACAGCGTGAAGAATAAACTGTTGCCGTACATTAAGTACTCGTACATTGCACGCTTTGTATAATTCATTGGTTGGAAAAAGAATCGGGCGAAAGTAGAAACCTTCAATGTGGCTCTGTGAGCAGTCTCAAGGGGCTTCGAAATAGTTTAGCAGCGCCTCCCCAGCTGATGATACAATAGGTGTGGATTTTATACCTATAGTTTATAAGTGTTTGTTTAATGAGCAGTGCCCAGTGATGGTCCCCGCCACCATTCACAGGCTTTCCCTATCCAGTCGCAAAAGGCGTCTGGTTAGTTTTCTGTTTAGGGATGGCTTAACTTCCCTGGATTGCCTGCAGCCTGGTGCCAAGGCCCACCAGCGTTCCGCTTGTTTGTGTGTGTTCCTGTAGCCATGTGCGCAGCTGGAAATAGTTATATTTATAGCAGAAGTCCTTTTTAATAGCTCTTTCCAACGATGACTATAATGATACTATGTGTACGAATTCATAATTGACAAAAGTCGAATACGTAGCAAATGATCTTCTAGAAAAGGGCTTTCCAATGGTAATTGTCTGAAGTAATTTTTTAACGTTCGGGTATCTTCCTGTTCTGTTCCTGTTTCTGTAGCAGAAGTCAGCTGAGGTCGGGACCTCAAAAACCTAAATTTACCTAACCTAAGACCTAAATTATTTACGTTACGTGATGACCCGTCATCACGTAACGTAAATAACTTCCCTCAATTTTCTTCCATATTTGAATACTCTCAAAATATGTGCAATATTTAAAATCGCTAAATTTATATTATTTTTTTAATTATACTCGATTTCATTCTTCACTGAACTATTTAACATTTCAATTTCAAAAGTTCAGTAAATACAAAGCTCCATTTTTAAACTACATTTTCAATTTTTTGTGAAAAAATGGGTCGTGTTTGATGTGCTATATCTTAATACCTGTAAAACCAATTCAACAGCATTTGCAATGTAACTGTAGCAAATTTTACCTACTTCAATTGTCTACTGATTGATTTTTTATGCAGAATTTACCGTTTAGAAGATATAAGCCAAAGTCTGCCCTAATAACATACCAAAAAATCAGAAATGTTCAAAATACTACGACCTGAAATGTTTTTTTTTTTTTTACTATTGATAGATATGTTTCGCATGACTGGTCTACTGGGCAGATTATGAAATCTACCTCTGTGCCAAATTTCATGCAGATCCTTTCAGGCGTTATGTCGTGTAAGAGTAACAATCATCCATCCATCCTCACAAACTTTCGCATTTATAATACACAATAGTAGGATAGTAGGATCAGCAGGATAGTGCATCTCTTAAATTGATCATAAAAGGGTCAAGAGCAAACTCATCACATATAAAAGAAAATAGTCAAAACAAAGTGACATAATAAACCACAAATTTAAGATATCAGTCGAGTTTATTGCAAGAATTCTTGTCTAAAACAAGCCACTTTTTAATATCATACATTGACATTACTTTTCAATACAGAAAACAATGGTAAATCCTCACTTTTTCGTTTACTTTTCAGTCCCGTAAAATCAAGTCGTGTCTATTGCTATCAACCGGTAAAAGGTTCTAAACCATCGTACACGATTTAATCTAGGTATACTTATAATATATGAGGGTGGATTGAAAAGTTCGCGGCCTAACACATAAATACTTAAACTAGTTTAATGTAACTGATCTCATTCGATTAGTTTACTCTCTGGTTGTCAAATTGTAAAATTCTATCGCAATAGCATTAACTGTATTTAAATTAGACTGAATTTTGTGAGCCTTTGTGCAGCGAAAGAATGGAGAAAATTGAGCATCGGTCATCAAATACCTGTTTAAAAAAAAACTAACTCCAAAAGAGATTCAAAAAGATATGTCAACAACATTGGGGGAATCTGTTCCGTCGTATACAACTGTGAAAAAGTGGGTTGCTGAATTTAAACGCGGACGAGAGAGTATTGAAGATGACCCTCGATCTGGCCGGCCTATGACGTCTACGACTGAAGAAAACATCAGGAAAATCTGTGATCTGATATTGACAGATCGGAGATTGACTATCAGGGAGATTGCAGACACTATTGTCATCTCGTATGAATGAACACAAGACATCATAGTCTATGAACTTGGATTTTCTAAGGTCTCTGCGCGGTGGGTACCCAGATTGCTTTCAGTCGAACAAAAACGAATACGCCTCACGATTTCTCGCGACTGTTTGGAATGTTTGAGGCTGATCTACAAGATTTTTTGGCCAGATTTGTAACAATGGATGAAACTTGGGTACACCACTACACCCCAGAGTCAAAACAGCAATCCAAGCAGTGGAAAAAAACCTGATGAACTGACTCCAAAAAAAGCTAAACAATTTTGTCAGCTGGCAAGGTGATGGCGTAAGTTTTTTGGGATGCTAAGGGTGTGATTATGGTGGACTACCTTGCAAAAGGTGAAACTATAAACTCGGCTTATTACTGCACCCTTTTACGTCGCTTGCGTGAAACAATCAAAGAGAAAAGGCCAGGATAACTCAGCAAGAAAGTGTTGTTCCATCACGATAATGCACGCGTTCACACGTCTGTTCAAAATGAATCTATGGCTCAAATTCGTGATTGTGGCTTTGAATTACTGCCCCATCCCGCCTATTCCCCTGATTTGGCACCTTCAGACTTTCATTTATTCCCAAACCTAAAAAAACACCTTCGAGGTCAAAAAATTTTATCAAATGAGGAGGTCGAAGCTGCGGTGGGTTACTTTTTTGAAGGCCTTGAAGAAACTTTTTTTATGACCGGCATACAGGCATTAGAAACCAGATGGGAGAAGTGCATAGAGTTAAGTGGAGATTACGTGGAAAAATAAAATTACTTTTGCTTATATTTTATATTGTTTTCTTGCTGAGGCCGCGAACTTTTCAATCCACCCTCGTAGATGAAAGATTTGTTTGTTTGTAAAGAATAAGCTCTAGAACTACTAGACCGGTTTTAACGATATTTTCACAAATAGAAAAATAAATAATGAAGTAACAAAGGTTATACTGATTTATTTCTAAAAAATTAGACATTCTTCAAATAAATGTAAAAATATATAGTGCTAGCGCTTCGCCCGCGACATGAAGTCGCGGGCGAAGCGCTAATATTATATATTTTTATTATTTGTTGTCATAGCAGCAACAGAAATACACGCTCTTTGAAAATTTCAACTGTCCACCCATTACGGTCTATGAGATACAGCCCGCTGACAGACAGACGGACGAAGGAGGCTTAGTAATAGAGTCCCGTTGGCGTTTGAGTAAATAACCTTAAAAAGCACTTACCAATAGTAAACCACTTAGTGCTGGGTAGACCAGATTCTTGTCGAGCTGACACAATGGCTTCTCTAATTGCTATGGGGATCGACACTGACATGCAAGTAGGCGGCTCGCTGCATGCTGGAAAATATACCATTATAAAACAAATAAATATTATATGTCATCAGATAATTGCAAACGATGTAGGTTCATGATAAATCGCATAATATTCTAAACGATGTCTTCTCCATAAGAGACGTATCTTGGTCGTGGTGTACATTTATATGTACGCACATATAAATGTACACCATTCCACTGCGCACAGGATGTTGGAAAGCTGATTCTGAAGTAACTTGTGATGACGTTGGTGTAATTTTTTATGGGAAGTATTCCAAATAATCAATATTTATTACAATCTTACGGTGCTTTAAATAACCAAGTGACATATATGAATGCAGTTTTGCATTGAATGCTAATTGACAATTGACATTGCATCATAAATCTTCTTTCCGATTCGGTTGTTAGATTTTTATTTGATTTGGGTCCAGTGAACGGTCACGAAGATAGCAAAGTCAGTAACGTCATAAAGTACTCAAAAAGTAAAGGGGTATTGTCCAAAATCTTACCCTTAGAACCAAATATTGCCTTAGTAGAATATGACTTCTTCTTCAAATAGACCCTGAAGTCTTGTGGTATATCTCTAGCTTGCGGCACGTAATAGTTCCAAGTACGGTCAGTAAGTAATTCTCCTGTGTTGGAATCGTAGACAAGGTTCTCAGAGGTCCAGTAGCCGAGACCCATGACGAAAGCTCCTTCAACCTGAAATCATAAGAACGAACCTTTTTAATGTCTGACGCCGTATTACTCGTAGTATCATAATCATCATATAAAGCCAAAGTGACCACTACTGAGTAAGGGCTATCCTCTGTTTGATTATGCCAATTCTCGAGCTTACCAGCTTTATTTAAATTGTCCAGAGATGGCAATAACGTCATTTACTTAATAGAGCAGCCGACAGTCCTTCGACACCTTTCTTCTCTCTTCCACCTGGCGTTCATCCCGGCTATTGCCAGGGTCCGCCTTCCTACTTAGCTTCCTCCACTTTGCCCGATCTTGAACATCCTTCTCAGTCAGGCCATTGCCTCTCATGTCGGACTTGACGACGTCCAGCCAGCGCTTGCGAGGGCGACCACGGGACTGAGCTCCAAGAACAGCCATATTCATGCATCTCCGACCAACGTACTCCATAGGGCGGCGCATGATGTGGCCATACTTCTTAGACAGTTTTTCCCCCAAGTCACGGACACCAAGACTACGACGGATGAAAGAGTTGCGTATGCGATCGGATCGCGTTACGCCACTCATCCACCTCAGCATCTTCATCTACGCGAAGCTCCTGGGTGTGTCTGCTTAGTGCTGGCCAACACTCGCCCCCGTACAGTAGGACAGGCCGTATGATTCATTTATATAACTGCCCCTTGAGCTTCGGAGGCATTTTGCGGTCGCATACAGCGCCCGTTACCTCGCGGCACTTCGCCCAAGCCGCGCTTATACGTGCTTGGACATCGTCGTCCACGTTGCCAGACTCGTGCAGCACGGATCCAAGGTACCTGAACGTATCGGACTTTCTGATCAGGTCCGAACCTATTCGGATGGTGTTTGAATCCGTGCTGCCACAGGACATGTACTCAGACTTCGCCACATTTAGTTTCAGACCACCGTTTTCAAGCGTGTCCTTCCAAATGTTAACTTTGCGCTCTCTTGAGCGCAAAGTTAACATTTGGAAGGGCTTTGTTCTGGTTGACGAGGGCGATGTCATCGGCATACATAATTAGCCATAGAGGCTGATCTTAGATGTTTGCCGTAACTACATCGAGCACTACTTTAAACAAGAACGGGCTAAGAGCCGAGCCTTGGTGAACGCCAACAGATATTGGGAAGCCATTCGATTCGCCAACAGCGGTCTGGACAGAGGACACGGAATTGCGGTACATATCTCTGATAATGTCAATAAAGGCCTCGGGAACGCCCTTGAAGCGCAGTGCCCACCAGATGGACTGCCGAGGTATACAGTCGAAGGCCTTCTGCAGGTCTAAAAAGGCCATTTGCAAAGCTCTTCTTCTCTCTCTATAAGCCTCAGCTAGATTCCGTAAGGCGAACACTGCGTCCATGGTGCTGTTACCCGCCCGGAAGCCATATTGACACTCAGAGACAGTACACTCGCTTCGGAGCCGTGTGCCAATGATGCGCTCGAAGAGCTTCATGGTGTGGCACATGATCTTGATACCGCGGTAGCTACTACAATCCTGTACGCTACATTTGCCTTTGTAAACAGGGATAAGCAGGCTTAATTGCCACTGGTTCGGCATTTCCTTGGTGATCAGGATACGGTTAAAAAGATTCGTCAGAAGGTCCACACCATGTGGGCCCATCGCCTTCCACACTTTAATAGGGAACATGCATGCGATTTTTTTATTTTCAAAATGAAATACTTGTTAGCTTTGGTAAACAATCGTGAAATTATTTTTTAAATACCTTCATCACCGATGAAGTTATAAAGCTTCAAAGATTACAATTAGAAAGAGAAGTCCGATGTAAACTTTCACGTCATCGTCTATGTCGCCTATACAACTGCCATAGAAAACAGCGTTTTCGCGAGAGAGACAGGTATATATGTTTAAAATAATTATAACTCCTTCGTTTTCTGAGTAATTTTGATTCTATTTTCACTGTTATGTTAGCATACAAAATAATCGACTATTTAGTTTATTTAATTTGTGGGTTGCACCACTGTTATTTTTAGTATCGAATACATGTTTTATTTGTGGCAACCCATAGTCCAGTTTTGATAATAAAATGGCGCGTTGCGTTTGAATCGCCCAAATTCGACGTTGAGCTACAGACGACAAAGGAGGACTCGAGTCACGATTTGAGATTTGTAACACGGTAACCAGTAATAAATGTGATTAGACACGTATTCCTGTGTATACTTTCTTTCAATTCAGAAGTGTGCTAAAGTGTATCTACGTGCCTGATGTTGCGGTATCCTGGACAAAGGACATTTTAAGGTCAGAGATCAATGCATTACTTCTATTTTCTGTGATTTGATGGCAAACGTGTTGCGTTTTTAAACATTACAACGGCAAACGAGAATCAAGTATTTAAAACAATAACAGTTAACAGTGATCATTGGGAAATAGGTACCCTCTAGTGGATTATTTTTGCGGATTAAGAAAACGTGTCGATTTGAAACCATTTAAATTCAATACAGACGATTGTGTTCAATTATTGATTATTATAGCGAGTGTACCCTGTGTAACTGAATACGTAATAATACAGCGATGATTATTATTTCGTTTTAACCCTCACTGTCTACTGTTACATAATCGAATAGTCGCTGATAAAAGCGGTTATATTATTTGAATAACGTGAACGTGTCTGCGTGTTTTCTGTTATTAATACTATTATATTGCTTAAACTAATTAGGTACTGTATTTAAATTTATTTAACTTTATTTTGAATCACTCAAAATCGTTTAACGTGCTAATGGGTAATTCTAAGCGAAGGCGGCGTGAATCAAGTAGCGATAGTACGTCTTCAAGATCTAGTGATAGTGATGATCACCACCGTAGGTCGCAGCGTAGTAAAAGGCGTCGTGATAAAAAGAAAAGTAGTGGCCATAGGCAAAGTAACAGAAATAGGAAACAAAAACGTTCAAAACGTCATAGTCCTGATCGCGAGTCTACTAAAACTCCACCGTTAAGTGTCTCGACACAATTACGTGCAGGCACTAATCAGACTACAACTGATTTGAACAATATTCCATTAAATACCTTTAACAATAATTCCATCGGTAATTCAGCGCCGCTAGCAGCTTCTAATTTTTGGGCTCAAAATAATTTTCCTGTTGCATTTAGTGTGTTACCTGAATTTGATCCTAGTGACAACAGTCAAACAATTGAAAATTGGATTAATAAGGTCAGTGAATGTGCGCAGATTTACTCTTGGAATGATCGTCAAATATGTCACTATGCACTTCCCAAATTAAATGGTTTAGCCAAGAAGTGGTACCAGGGTTTACCTTCGGTGCTATTTAGTTGGACCGAGTGGATTCAAAAATTAAAACACGCTTTTCCATCCAACGAAAATTATGGAGATCTGTTGACGTCAATGTTAAAGATTAGATATAAGTTTGGTCAGTCGTTAGAACATTATTATTACGAAAAAATGGCACTAATAAATAAATGCGAAATAACCGGCATTAAGGCAGTTGGTTGTCTTACACATGGTATCGACGACAAATTTGTACGAATGGGAGCAGGAGCTTGTATGTTTAACGAACCGGAACAAATCCTGAATTATTTGCGTACAATATCCCAACACGAAAATTCTAACTTTCGTAACCGTAGTAATGCGCCAGCAAGAACTTTAAATAAATTATCAAATGAACAAACACAAACCAATACAGCTAATAATAAAATTCGATGTTTTAATTGCAATGAAGTAGGACACATAAGTATAAAATGTAACAAGCCCATCAAACGATGTACTTTTTGTTTAAAATTAGGACATGACACTAAAGAATGCGGATAAAATTTCCATTATAGCCCGCTACTTTGGCAGTTCGTATACGTCAAAGTTGACCATTTACGTTCCGTTGACGTTAGAAGTATTTTTATTAATTTATATGTCATGTTTTTTTCATAAATATAATTTTTATTTTTACATATTCACAAACTTTTGGTGTGTAATAAATGTGCACAATAGTTGTTGTTGTATTATGCAATTACATTGACTTTTTGACAAAAAAAATTACTATTTTTTTTACACTATGTGGAACGGAACGTGAAGCGACGCCATGCTATCTCTCAACAGTCAATAACAAAAAAAATCATAAATAAAATCCCCAATAAATCTCCACTGACTACTACTACTGCTAATAGGAGAACTTGGACGCAAGAGCGAGCGAAGCGAGCTCTGGACTTGGGGGCACCCCGACTCGGACAGGTTAGGTTAGAAGGGGATGGCGGGGTCGAGTGAGCGAGCGAAGCGAGCGAATAGACCCCGCCATCCCCTTCGTGGTTATTTTTTTATAAACCACTCGGAAGTAGGATCCCCGCGAACACGGAAGCGAAGCGAAAGCGGCTATAACACGTTTTGAGGTTAGGTTACTATAATTATTTTTTCTCAAGAACATCGCCTTTACATCGGCTTTACGCGTCGCCTTTACATGAGAGTGGTGCTAAGGCACAGGGGGCACCTCCCCACTCCCTCCTCCTGCTAAATGATACTCAGTTTTACCTATTTTTCTAACTCAAATTCTATTCTAACCTCAAAACTTTAACCATGGATATCTCCATAACCATGGGGCTCCGGGGGGTGGGGGTGGTGCAGGGGGCAAACCTCCCTCTCCCCCCTCCCCCTCCCACCCCCCGCGTCCCTTAAATCAGCGGGCTATAATGGAAATTTTAACCCTATCTTGTGCATTACTGATAGTAAATGTACGAACTCAAAATATTACAAAGATGTTAAAATTAACGACGTCATCTTGCAAGGATATGTTGATCTCGGTAGTAAATGTACTCTTATATGAGAATCAAATGCGAAGATATTAGTCGATGGTTGGGATTTCGATAATTTGCCCATTCTACAGGGATTCGGCAATACCGCTGTAAAGCCACTAGGAAAGTTTATAGCTATTTTAGAGATTGATTCAGTGAAAGCTGAAACTCAAGTTCTTATTGTACTTGATCATTTTCTACAGACGCCAATTTTAGTTGGGCAATCGTTTACGGAAAAATCAAACGTCATTCTTTTAAAAACAACAGATGATCTAATATTCATGCATACACCAGACTTTGGTGATAATATTTCCAATGCTATTAAAGTATACGCGGATAGTGACAAAGTTATAAAAGCAAAAACGGTAATGCCAATAGATGGTTTTACTAACGATACTTATTGTGGCGGTTTGTTGGTACAATACAGCCTTCGTATTTTGCCGCATAATGAATATGCTGTTTTGCCTGGTCTCTTCGAGTTTAAAGGTGGTAAAGGATATATAATGCTAGCAAATTTATCATCAAATGATTTAATTGTTAATAAAGGAACTTTATTAGTTCGGGGTCAACAATATCAAGAAATAAATAGGGAATATATAGGTTTAACAACGAAAACTAACGATTATCAAGATTTACCTTTATCAGATATAAAAATTAGTACGGAAGTGACTGAAGAACAAAAACTAAAATTAATCGATTTATTAAAAAGGTACAGGGATTGTTTTGCAATGAATTTAGCGGATTTAGGTAAAACTAACCTAGCAAAAATGGAAATTACACTAACAGATAATAGACCAGTAGTATACAATCCATATAGAATATCACACTGTGAGCGTGTCTATTTAAATACTATTATAGAGGAATTATTAGAGAACGGTATAATTCGCGAAAGCTCGTCAGATTATTCAAGTCCTGTTATCCTAGTGAGTAAGAAGAATGGAGATAAGCGGCTATGTATTGACCATAGATCTCTAAATAGAAAAACTTTAAAGGATAAATATCCGTTACCCCGCATCGAAGATCAATTAGACAGATTAGGGGGCAACGAGTTCTTTATAAGCCTTACCTCACTTCAGGCTATTACCAGGTACCAATGAGTGAGGCCAGTAAGCGATTTACTGCGTTTGTGACGCCAGATGGCTTATATGAGTTTGAAAGAATGCCCTTTGGACTAGCTAATGCACCTAGTGTTTTTCAAAGGACGATTAATTGTATGCTTAAAGGAAAACAACATTTAGCTTTGGCTTATATGGATGATCTATTAGTGACAGCACGTTCAATTAAAGAGGGTCTTGATAAGCTGGAAAAGGTTTTTAAATTGTTGAGGTCTGCCCGCCTCACACTTAATCTTAAGAAGTGCGATTTCTTTCAGACTTGTATAAATTATTTGGGCTATGAAATTAGCTCAGATGGCATCCAACCGGGGGCAGCGAATTCAAGCGGTAGTCGATTTCCCAGTCCCTAAAAACGTTCACGAAGTTCGACAGTTTGTAGGCCTCACCAGTTATTTCCGACGGTTTATTCAAAATTATTCTACGTTAGCAAAACCCCTAACGATTCTTACCAAGAAAAATATTCCTTGGTGTTTTAATGAACCTCAAATAAAAGCATTTCATGAATTAAAACTTAAGTTGACATCACGACCTGTTTTGGCATTATATAACCCTGAAGCTGAGTTAGAAATTCACACGGACGCTAGTAAAATTGGTATAGGTGCAATCTTGCTGCAACATGTAAATTCCGATAAAGTGCTTCATCCTATAGCTTACTATAGTCGTCAAACGACACCAGACGAGAGCAAATTACACTCGTATGAATTGGAAACTTTGGCGGTAGTTTGTGCATTAAATAGGTTTAGAGTTTATGTTCTAGGTAAACCGTTGAAAGTTGTCACTGATTGTGCCGCCATTCGTAGCACTATGACTAAAAAGGACCTAATACCAAGAGTTGCACGTTGGTACATGTTAATGCAGGAGTATGATATTACGGTAGAACATCGCGTTGGTAACAAGATGAGTCATGTTGACGCACTGTCGCGCAACCCAGGTATCTCTGAACCCCATAACGAAGTAAAGGTGGTTGACGTTTTAGCAATAGATGACGATGCGTGGCTTCGCACAGTGCAGGAACAGGACTCGGAGATACAAAGGATAATTAATATTCTAAACGATCCACAGACAAAAGACATAGTCGAAGTTCATAATAACTATACTGTTAAAAATGGTCGTTTATACAGGGTAACTAATGATAAAGATGACGTTGTTAATTTAAAGTGGGTAGTTCCAAAATCAGTTAGGTGGCAAATAGTTCGTATGAATCACGACGATGAGTGAGTGAGACAGTATGGTTTTATCAGGGGTCGTTGTACGACTGACGCTGGTGCCACGTTGTTAAAACACATATACTCAGCGTGGGAAGAGGCACAAGATGCCATAGGAATCTTTTGTGACCTCTCCAAGGCATTTGATTGTGAAAATCACGAAACCTTGCTCCTAAAGCTAGGACATTACGGACTAGGTAAACTTGCACTCAGTCTAATAAAATCTTACTTAAATGATAGACAGCAGCAAGTTCAAATAAATGGTGTCAATTCACGGGGTTTAAAAGTCAAAATGGGGGTACCACAAGGCTCTATTTTGGGTCCTTTCCTCTTTCTAGTATATATTAATGATCTACCCCATCTTTTAAAAAATCAACCTCATATGGTATTATTTGCTGACGATACGTCCTTAATTTTTAAGATAGATAGACGTTCCATAAATCTTGACGACGTAAATAACGCCCTACAGCAGGTCCAAAATTGGTTTACTGCTAATAATTTAGTATTAAATGGGAAAATAACTAAATGCATCAGATTTGCCTTACCGAACGTTAAAAGAAATGATTGCGACATAATATTGAACAAGGAGAAACTTGAATTCGTCGAAAACACGGTTTTCCTGGGGATTACGCTTGACTCAAGGCTACAATGGGGTCCTCATTTAACATCTCTTGCGGGTCGGCTAAGTTCAGCAGCATACGCTGTCAGAAAAATCCGTCAATTTACCGATATAGATACCGCGAGGCTGGTCTATTTTAGTTACTTTCATAGTATCATGTCTTACGGTATCTTATTATGGGGACGTGCTGCAGACATCGAGTCTATATTTGTCCTGCAGAAAAGAGCCATCAGAGCCATTTACAATCTCCGTTGGCGTGATTCCCTAAGAGAACTGTTTAAGGATATCAACATCATGACGGTACCTTGTCAATACATTTACGAAAATATTATGTATGTTCGGAAAAATATTCATCTCTTTAGCAAGATTAGTGACAGGCATAATTTTAATACTAGAAATAGGAACAAATTAGATCAACCCCGATTCAGATTGGCCAAAGTACACACTTCTTTTATGGGGTACTGTATTAAATTTTATAATAAAATACCAGTTTATATTCTCGAACTGAATGAGAGAAAATTTAAAGCATGCATAAAACGCACACTATGTAGACAAGCGTATTATAAACTGGAAGATTATATCCTCGATAAAAACGCTTGGCTAAATGCTGGTCCTGCTCCACAGTCACAGCTGCTTAGGTCCACTTTTTAGGTTTATATGTTTTTATATTTGGAAGAGATGCTCGCTCCTTTTAGAGGTTCTTACATTATTTCGTTTATTTATTCTTATATACATACAAATTATATTATTATATTAATTACTTATTTATTCTTTTTGATGTAAGATCTTAATCGTTCTCTTTATTAATTTATTTTTCATTATTTGGTCATTGACAACCATAGTTTTGTGTAAAGTAGAAGCATATTTTTCAAATTTTGTAAATGTGAGTACCATGAAACCATTTACATTTTATGTGAGTAGTTATAGTTTTACTTGTTGGACATGAACGAGCATGGTGGTTGAGAGCATGTCATGCTCACTCAAATGTCTCGCTGATGGCGGCGCGTGGGTTTGATCATTCGGTTCCCTTCGAAATGAATGAGCTGAAGGGTGCCGATACACGCGTCATGTTCGTGAACAGGCGCCGTCGGTTGAGACTGGTCATCTCTTAACTGCCATTGGCTTATTTTAATCTTTATATTTAAAATTCTTATAATAAGCCTTTTTTTTTCCTTTGCATTGTCCTCACATGCAGAAGCAACAAGTATATGTAAATTGAAATTTTGTAAAACCAGAACATGATTTAAAAGAGTGTCCGTGGAGTTTCTTGCACGTTCTTCTCCATAGAGATCTACGCTTTGGAACGTGCAAATAGCTTCCATGTTTTTGACTGACCGACCTTGACGTTTCAAAAGTGCCTGTGAATGGTTTATTTGAAATAAAATGCTTTGAATTTGAATTTGAATTTGATGTCGGCCACTTCGGTTTTGATAAGACCTATAATCGAATTAATCAGATTTACTGGTTTAAAAAAATGAGACGTTTCATTAAAAAGTATTGTAAATCTTGTTTAAACTGTGCCCATAATAAGTTACCAGCTGAGGCTAAAGAGGGGGAGCTTCATCCAATCCCAAAAATTAATAAACCATTTGATACGCTTCATACTGATCACTGTGGTCCCTTTCCTATAAGTAAAAAGAAAAACTGTCACATCCTTGTGATCATTGATGCATTCACAAAATTTATTTATATAAAACCAGTTAAAAATGTCAAAAGTAGCACCAGTGTTCAGGTCTTTAATGAATATTTCTCGCTATTTGGAGTACCACGTCGTCTTATATCAGACCGCGGCACTAGCTTCACTAGCAAAGAGTTTACAGACTTTATAAATAAGAGAGGTGTTAAACATATTTTAAATGCGGTTGCCTCTCCTAGGGCCAATGGCCAAGTTGAAAGATACAATCGGACTATTGTTGACACAATAACGGCTGCTAATCACAACAAACAAGATAATGAGTGGGATTTATCTATACCTCAAATACAGTGGTCTTTGAATAATACGGTAAATAAATCCACGGGTCGTACTCCTTCTGAAATGTTATTTGGTGTTCAAACCACAGGCATTTCGGATGGTTTCATGAATCCACTTGTCTCTGAATCTCATACGCCTTTAGATCGTGACGAAATTAGGACGGACGCTGACTTGCGTATTCAAACTGATCAACAAGTTCAGAAAAAGCGTTTTGATAAGTCTCATAAAAAGCCAACCGAATATAAAGTAGGCGATTTAGTTCGTGTCGAAAAAGATATTCGTACAGACCCCGGACACAGTCGTAAATTAATACCAAAATGTGTAGGACCATACAGAATTTCTAAAAATATAGGTAATGATCGCTATGAAATAGAAGACACTCCTATAACTAGGAAGGAAGGTTCTAAACCTTATAGGTCAGTTTATGCCGTTGACAAGCTACACCCCTGGCTGGTTTTTAATCATGATGTGATTTCGAGTGATTCAGAATAGGTGTCATTATTGGCCACAGTAATAATAAAATAGAGATAATGTTGGATTATAGTAGATGTAACAATTATTATGTTTCATGTGTTGTTATGATAACTGCGATTATTTTAGGAAAAGTAAGCATAGAATTTATTTTTACTGAGAGAATTATACCCTTAATTATATTATAATTTGACGTGATAATGAGTCATGTACTTGCAGATAGTATTGATTATATTATTAAATGCCTAAGTGAGAAAAAGTTCAGTAGTGTCATAAATTTATTATTATTGAATGATTATTATTTAAGAATGAAGTGAGTTAACTTGTCTTTAATACAGTGAGTTGTAGCAAGTAGACAGAGAAAGTGATGATGATGATAATGATGATGAGAAATTATGTTAGCTATGTTCAGCGAGCTGATACAGTGAGCGTGATTGTAGTCGATGTATACTTACTAGAGTGAGTCGGTACAAGTGAGTGCTTGTACTTGATGTTTGATTTGACTTGTTATAAATACCGTTAGTTGAAGCAAGTAGACAGATGAAGTGAAGATTATGATAATAATGAGAAATTATATTAGCAATGATTAGTGAATTGATACAGTGAGTGATTGTACTCGATGTTTAGTTATATGAGTGAGTAGGTACAAGTAAGAGTGCTTGTACTCGATGTTTAGTTATATGAGTGAGTCGGTACAAGTGAGAGTGCTTGTACTCGATGTTTAGTTATATGAGTGAGTAGGTATAAGTGAGAGTGCTTGTACTCGATGTTTAGTTATATGAGTGAGTAGGTACAAGTGAGAGTGCTTGTACTCGATGTTTAGTTATATGAGTGAGTAGGTACAAGTGAGAGTGCTTGTACTCGATGTTTAGTTATAAGAGTGAGTCGGTACAAGTGAGAGTGCTTGTACTCGATGTTTAGTTATAAGAGTGAGTCGGTACAAGTGAGTGCTTGTACTCGATGTTTAGTTATAAGAGTGAGTCGGTACAAGTGAGAGTGCTTGTACTCGATGTTTAGTTATAAGAGTGAGTCGGTACAAGTGAGAGTGCTTGTACTCGATGTTTAGTTATAAAGAGTGAGTCGGTACAAGTGAGAGTGCTTGTACTCGATGTTGAGTTATAAGAGTGAGTCGGTACAAGTGAGAGTGCTTGTACTCGATGTTTAGTTATAAGAGTGAGTCGGTACAAGTGAGAGTGCTTGTACTCGATGTTTAGTTATAAAGAGTGAGTCGGTACAAGTGAGAGTGCTTGTACTCGATGTTGAGTTATAAGAGTGAGTCGGTACAAGTGAGAGTGCTTGTACTCGATGTTTAGTTATAAGAGTGATTCGGTACAAGTAAGAGTGCTTGTACTCGATAATTAGTCATCAAAGCGTGTTGATACAATTGAGACTGCTTGTAGTCAATGTAGAGTAAATGAGTACTGTACTTATAATAGTAATTTTCTTAAATGTTTTTCTTTCCTCTCTGTTTAATTCTTTGTTAAACGCGAGGCCGCGTTTGTCGTCAGGATTAGCCGAATGTTAGCATACAAAATAATCGACTATTTAGTTTATTTAATTTGTGGGTTGCACCACTGTTATTTTTAGTATCGAATACATGTTTTATTTGTGGCAACCCATAGTCCAGTTTTGATAATAAAATGGCGCGTTGCATTTGAATCGCCCCTATTCGACGTTGAGCTACAGACGAAAAAGGAGGACTCTAGTCACGATTTGAGATTTGTAACACGGTAACCAGTAATAAATGTGATTAGACACGTATTCCTGTGTACACTTTCTTTCAGTTAGTATTATATTTTTTTATATTTTTAGATAAACTGTATAGATGATAAATATTTTTTTCATGCATATTCCCTATTGGCACATTGTCAGGCCCGATCGCTTTCCGGTTTTTTATGTGGCGAAGAGCAATGCGGGTTTCGTCGGGGGAAATAAGTCTAAGGTTAGGAGGAGGTTCGGGAAGAAGGTTATGGGGATGCTGTTTGTTAGACAGCTCCGCGACGTATGTACACCATCCCTCCTTGACAGAGGGGGCATCGTAGAGCAGCTTACCCTGAGCGTCCCTTACACAGAGACATTTGCCAATGTACCGTGTAGCTTTCTCCCGGGCACGCGCCAGCTTAAAAATAAGCTTTTGCACCTCCACAGTTTCCAGCTTGTCGTATAAGGGCGCCAGACTTTTGCTGCGGGCTCTGGCTACAGCTTATTTGCAAGCGCGCTTAGCCGCTCCATATGCCTCCCTGTCATCCGGAGAGTTGGACCCTTGCCACTGTTTAAATAAAACCTTCTTCTTCCAAGTCGCCTCCTGCACCCCATCATCCTACCACCACGTCTTCGACGTCGTCAGTCCTTCGACACCACTCAGTCACATACAGCCTATATTATCTAAATGTGACCTGCTGCTACTAAAGTAAAGTCTTCTTCTCTTTTTCCCCCTACCATTAAATCGCCATTTTACCTAGTTATCTTTTAAATTAAGAGTCAGTTGCTAATACGACGTTAACAAATATTTCATTTATAATGGCTCCAGGTGTGCAACTAACGGAATCAAAGATAACCCTGGTCTTTGCAAGTGGGCCTTATAATACAAGTTAACCTCCTCACTTAACTTAAACTACCCACGGAACATAGAATTAAAATCAGACAAAAAAGTGGTTCCTGTAGTGAGGAGGTTAAGTCAAAACTTACCTGGCCAACATCAAGTTCAGGGTTAACACTCTGCCCCGCATCTTGTAACACGTCGACTCTTAAAATCTCCGTTTCTCCGGTTAGAACATCAATTTCAACTTCAGCCACTGTCACACCATAAATTTCATAAGCCTGCTGGTCATTTTGACCAGCAAATCCATGAGCTTGCAAATCTACATACATTTCAAAACTCTTCTGTATCAACTGTTCCCAAGTTGGATTGTTCAACTGCCGTCTAACAGGCTCAAGTCTTTCTAGTAACTGTTCACAGCATTTTTCTACCGCAATGATTATATTCTGTGTTGTAAGACTCCCTCCCGTTACAGCAGCATTCGGAGATGAAATTGTATTGTTTTCTTTAATAATCACTTTGTCTATAGGTATGTTTAACATGGAAGCAGCTATTTGTGTTGCTTTGGTGTTTATTCCTTGCCCTATTTCAACTCCTCCGTGGCTTATAGCAACTGTGCCGTCTGCTTGGTATACTACTAGGTTGACGTCAAAGTATCTTGCATAGATGTGCTCCCATCTAAGGAATACGACCCGAAGACCTCGTTTCTTCCATCTATTTTCTACATTGAATTTATTTACGGCTGTTCTTCTAGTTGCATATTCTGATGTACCAAATAATGTTTGGCACATGACCTTCAGGTCATTATGTAGAGGATCTAGATTTGCTAAGCGTAACTGTATTGGATCTATTGATAGTTCGTAGGATATCTGTTCCATCATTAGTTCTGCCATTGCTATGTTTTCTAAAGTTCCTGGTAATGTTATTAAAAAACATGTTAATATTTACGTCGTTAGACACCACAGTCATAATTTGTATTTCATAGTTTACCTGGTGACCGAAACCAAGTATTCTTAGCGGTGTCAGTAAGGGTATTAATGCATTTGTAATTCCAAGTTGTAGCATTGTAGCAATTATTGTAAACATTGGCACCAAATTGTGTTAAGTTCTCGTTGACGGCGTAACCATTGTCCTCATACAAATTGTAATTTATGTATTGGAAAACGCCTGATTTATTTACCCCTGCCTGAAAACGTAATTATTTTCATACTTAGTAGACCTATATCTATATCTTATTAAACCTCACAGACTGAGTGACTGCTCTAGTATGAATTAAAATTTTGGCATGTAGGTTCCATGGGGAGTGTAGGGTATAGGGACAATAAGATGGATTCCCAAAATTCCTAAGGGGACGTGAAAATACGGAATAATTATGTGCATACGAAGCCACGGGAAAAAGCTATAGTATTATTATAAATTGTTAAGAAATTGACGGAAGGATGTTTGTTACTCAATCGCGACAGAACGGCTGAACAGATCTGGATTAAATTTGGCGCAAAGATAGATCTGGTCTGGAACAGCATAATTTCATCCGGGAGCATATTCCTTTGACATGATTTCTTACATTCAAATGGGCGAAATCAGAAGCTGTTAACTATCATGATGTACTTACTTCCTATTTCGGTAATGAATTAAAGTTTCATAACGTTACCTATAAGCAATCTATACAATATATATATTTACCTCAAAATCAGTAGAGCACGGAAACCTCTTCCCCATTGCTCTTGTATTCGTCTCCATTCTCTGTATGATCCTGCAGGGCCGGTTCAATTTTATGGCTACTAAGCTTGAAGCCACCGCTGTCTGTATGGTGCGTGATATCTTGATGCCATACGAACCTCCAAGACGACGAACGTGAACGTCGATCCTGAAATAAAAAGTACTCTATCTAAAAGTACAATATTATTATGGTCCACTCGTTTACAATATTTAAGTTTTCAAATGTTTGATTTTTGAATTGTCATTATAATAAAATAATAATAATCAGCCTATAATGTTCCCACTGCTGGGACACAGGCCTCCTCTCGGTGAGAGGGAGTGGGCCGTAATTCACCACGCGAGCCCAGTTCGGGTTGATAGATGTCGATGCCACATGTCTTCTAATTTTTGGTTCTAGGATATGTCGGTTTCCTCACGATGTTTTCCTTCACCGTTTTGAGAGCAATTGTCATTATCTTGACCTAATTCATGTCTCTCAATTATCAACTCAGTATTCGCTTCTTGACTAGCCATTATGACATGTTTCACACAGTTAATTTACTTTTTTTTCTGGTCTTTCCAAGTTCTAATATTAAAAAAAAATATTTACTTGCTCTGATCAATCTTCAAAGCCCGTGATATCATCATCTGCATTGCACCTGTCCATTGCGCTGTCGCATATACTGCTAGGCCCTCTTCTATAGGTTTAGATACACTGACCAGCGTTTCTATAGGAAAGTGATACTGCCCTTTGATTGTATTCTCTCCTTTGATTACTTTATCTATATCTTGTCCTCTCGCAGTTGCTTTAATTTCTCGAAACAGATTATTCCTTACAGGATCTTTCTTAGCGGCTTTTACATCAATGACGGGTTTCTCAACATTTGTATATTTTATTTTGACAAGATGAGTTGCTTTGTCAGCAGTGTCTTGTGTATCAGCAACTATCAAGCCTATTGGTTGATTGTAGTATTTGACTTGAGTGCTGCAGAAAACTTCTTCATTTATTGAGTAGATTGGATCATCAATTGGTGTAAAGGAGTTTAAGCCAGGAATGTCTTTTGCAGAATAGAATGCTATTACTCCTGGGTAGCTCTGAAATAAGCAAGACAGAAAGCTTTATTTCATTGGGTTGGTTTTAAGTTCTTATTGCACAGTAGTTTACTATAGAGTTGAACTTACAAGAGCAGCCGATGGATTTATCGATACCATACGCCCTTTACTAACAGTGCTTAAAACAAACGCACCGTAGACTTCTCTGGGAAGTGTGGGCATGTCATCTGTGTACATTGCTTCACCTGCACATTGGATCTGAAAACACAGGGTAAGTACTTGATTAATTATGTAGGAAAGTAGAAAGCTTAGGATTTAATCTCTCATATCTCATACACAATAAAATTTGAATTGCTTTTTCTTCGTGTAAGCAGTAAGGTCTAATGACCCCACACACCCTAGTGTCAGAGTTTCTAATCCTCCCAAGTGCCTCTGTCATGATAAAAACCAATAACTAACCAAACAGGATGTGGTGTGTGTTTCTTTTGTCTGCGGGTCTAAAAAGGCCACTTTAGCAGAATCATATAACAATCGAAATATTAACCACACAACAATCTGTCAAATTTCATTTTCATCTTTATCTCTAACACATTAGGTTCAAGGTTGATTGGGAAAATTTTACAGTGACGGGTAGCGTGATGTGCTTTCTGATTCTGCTAATGTAGTCATCTATGTTAATTACTACAACCTTTCTCAGCATTTTTCCTGTAACGAAACCGGCTCCATTTCCAAAATACGTCGTCTTATTATACTTACCAAACCTTCTATTTTTGGTATAGGCTGGTTGATAGGCCATAAGGCGGGGTTTGTATCAAATATCTGTCGGCCATCAGATACAAGCCGTGATTCATGTAGCTTGATTGCCCCCGATTTGTAGCGTGGGTGAAGCAATGAGTCTGGACATAATGTTAGTAAACCCTGGAATTAGACATATTCGTTCAATTCCCTTATACACAGTTTTTTGTAAAACATTAACAACATTTTAGGGAGTGAAAGTACACATGATTATTAATAACTTTTACTGTAAGTCCAAACCTGAAAGATTGAAAAAAATTTATCAGCTTTTCAATACATTTTATCCAGTTATGGACACATAAATGTGAAGAGGCCGCCAATTTTTCCAGATTTCGGTTTTGGTCCCAAAGTAAAAGTTGGTCTAGGTCAGAGATGACAGAGACAGTCTACGATGCATGGAGCGAGCTGTTTATAATCATTGTGGACTTTCACTCCCAAATTATGATTTATGTTTGCTTTTGACAAGACAAGTTTTTTGGGGAATGTGTGACGGAATTGCATAAGAAGAATTCCGCCAAGCCCGTTCCATCATCGGACCACAAGACGAACGGTGATGCGCCACCGGTACATGGTGGACATCCCACCCACGCGCACAAAACGTTTTGGTAACACATTCACAATGCATACAGCTAAGGAGTGGAATTCCCTGCCGGAGTCTGTTTCCCGATAGCTACAACCTGGGAGTCTTTAAGTCAAGAGTAAATAGGCTACTTCTGGGCAAGCGTGCTCTATCTTCGACCACATCATCGCTTACCATCAGGTGAGATGGTGGTCAAGCGCGTGCCTATCAAGAGAAAAAAAAAGACTGTCGGTGATTTATGGCATATCTTTCGAGCCAATTAAAACTGATATACATATATCAGACAAAACAATAGTTTAGCACCCAAATTCTATACTATCTCAAAAATATGTTGATGTTTAGTTTAATTGTTGAACCGACTTACTTTTTGGCTTGACTTAGTTTTAAGATTTATTAACACTCCATACTTATTATCATCATCTGCCTAGCCTTATATAACTATACTGTGGTCGGCTTCCAGTCAAACCGGATTTAGCTGAATACCAGTATTTTACGCGGAGCGGCTGCCTACCGGACCTCCACAGCCCATTAACTGGATAACACGGTACTTCATGGCAAGACTAGAGTCAGATTAACTGGCTTCTGACTATCGGTGACGACTGTCAAAGATCTTTAATTGACAGCCGGGACCAACGAAACTCGGTATGTTAAGATGGTCACCCATCCACAGACCAACCTTGGCCAGCGTTGCTTAACCTTGAAGATCGACCCGTGCGGCTGTTATTATCTAGCCACGAGCTCCTTAACACTCCATAATGATTGTGTAAAACTGTTAAAAATTAACACAAAAATTAATAACCTTATAAAATAGTCCCAAAGCCAACTGTCTCCTATAAGCTGTGGAGGGTTCAGGTGGATCCTCAGTTACTACTAATTCTGCTTTCAAAATCTTCACAGCAGCTTGTAAGGTTTCATTTGTGAACAATGACTTTCCAACTAAGGACTTTTCAGTGGCTGATGCTCTTATAAAACCTGGAGATAAACCACCAAATACTAATCGTGTTTGTAGGACACAATTGTCTGGGGTTACCTTGAATAGAAAACCGGAGTGCACTATTGCGTGTGCGTTTTGAGATCGCGGCATTACCTGAAAAACATAATAATGACAAGGTTTATTTTATTAAAAGAATCTGAATTTTAATGAATAATTAGAATGAGGACAATATTATTGAGGTACGGCGGTTGACCAATTAATAGTCAACATGTTATGCTGTGTGAGTCTAGAGATACAAATTAAATGATTAAATAAGACTATATCGAATGCAAGGGTATGAAGGAGGCTTTCACCTCCAGAGCTGTCCTTACAAGAAAAGACACATAAAAAATAAATAAATTATGCTAACAAACAAGATTAAGCAAAATACTAATACAATCAATAATCCATTGAAGTGTAGTGTCAAAATAAAGAGTAGGTAATATACTAAATGGCAGATAATTTATTATTTATTCCTCACGTTAAGAATTTGAATGAAAAAATGCAATAATCAGTATTTGATCTTATCATGTAGATTTTTTATGAATAAAAAAGCTAGAGATGAATTCAAAACACGTACCTTAAAAGTTACAAGCTTGCACTGTTTACTTAAAGGTGGCAACATTACATTCAAAATCACCTTTGCTTTCATGTCAAGCTTTATAAATCTGCATCGTTACTATTTGTGTCACTCCTTTCGATGACACTAAAAACATAGACCTTATTGATTGCCTACGATCGGTAGAGATAAACACAATAAAAAAGAAAAATTCAGTCAAGTCAGTGCTGCTAGACACGATGATTGCGTTTCGAATTGTAACTAATTTGTCTAGACGATGGACTAGACACTTTCAAGAGCTCACATGCAATTTGTGAAAGTTTCAGCAAAAAGTGATACTTAACGCAAATGATGCTTTAGTTGCTTTGACAAAACAATGAAAAAGTAAAATAATAACTTTTGAGTAATAGTAATAACGTTTGAGGGTCATGAAATGTATTACGTTTGTAATGATGCCTAGACAAATGGACATACAAGATTTACATTTGCTATGGTGCAATCATAATCCTGACATGACAGCAGTTAAAGAAAAAGGATGAAGATCTCAATTAAGCAAAAATAAAATCATCATCATCTTCCTGCCCTTGTCCCATGTTACTTGGTGTCGGCGCTTGAATATGGTCTAGGCGGTAGGAAGTGTCAGACTCTTACTGACTAAAACCCATCTGTGTTCCTGTTTCATTACTATGGGGTTGGCACTGTACATTTCTTTTACCATGCTGTCCTGCCTAACTGCTGCGCCATCACTGAATCCTTTTTCTTTTCTTTCATATCATTTAAAGTAATGAAAATCCTAATAATATCATACTGAGACGTTTATTTAACTTACTGATGGTCAACTGTGCCCCAATAGTTTCGAATAACAGAAACAAATCTGATTGAAACTCGTTGTGCCTATGTTTTATCATCAAATTGCCTGCTATTGAGCCTACCTGAAAGTAAATAATTGTGCTTATAAAAATCAAATTCATTTAATGAAAATAAAATTCACTCCTCAGAAAGCTGTTATTACTTTCTCGGAAACGTAATTCCACAACGTTATTATAATTTTTCTCTTTAGTTTACCTAATTTTACAGCATATTCATTGAACAGTGAAATAAGGTTACAAAATGGGTATTTTTTTAATGTCTTATTCTAAATCCTCAAAAATTTTAAACAAAACAAAGAATGTTTAGTAAATAAATTACTCTATAAAGGGTGAAATAATTCAGAAAGAAGATGAACATGAGTTGATCATGGTCTGAAGGATTTTGATTATGACGATCAATTCGCGAGTATAGCAAAATTTTGATTTTTGACAAGAGTTGATTACACTGAACGGGGTTCTACCGGGCTTGTTATACTATTTTTAGGAAATACTGGAATAATAGAAGCTAGTAAAAATATTACAACTTACATTCCTCACAGCTAAATGTGCCACTAATAAAATATGGTCGTACAAAATCTTCAAGTAGCCGAAATATTCCTGTTCGGAAATTGTTTTTAGTATCCCAAGTAAACTAGTCAGAGTTGTTTCAGCACCAATTATTAGGTTTTGGTCTATAATGTAACCGATTAAGTCTTGAGCTTGGCTTATGTCTATGAGTACTTGAGCATTGTCTTTAATTTCATCCCCTGGATATACTCCTGAAACAATATCTTGATCATGAATTACAAGTACTGGTATAATAAGAAATTATTTAATATTTCATCAAATAAAATAATTGTTAAATTTGATACGTTATTTGTTTTTCCTAATAATTCTTCCTTGGATATCTTATTCTTACCTTTAGCAGTATTACCACAGATCAATTTATACGAATCATAACCTTCAGAATTCAATACCGTGAAAATATCAGCAACTTTATTAGCTTTATACCAAGTCTTTCCATCCTTTAAATTAATCTTGATTATACCATTATTTATATTTAAATCACTCAACGAAAGGATACACCAATCTTCATCTTCACAAGCTTTGCTGCAAGATTTTTCATTTTTATTGCAAACTCTCAAGTCTTCTATGTCCGGTATGTCAATAGTTCCAGGCGAGTCTTTAGCGAATTTCTTAAAAGCTTCCAATATTGGTCTGTAGCCTGTGCACCTGCATATGTTGCTTGCAAATGACTGTTCTATTTCTAACATGGTTAAGTCTCTTTTGCTTTGGAGGAGGCTGTAAAAATAATAGTATATGTATAAAATAGCTGTGTCAACCAAAAATTGGCAATCCATAGGATGAGAACTTCCCGACCTGTACATAGCCATGACCCAACCAGGAGAACAGTACCCGCACTGGGAACCATTATGTTCAGCAAGCGTGGTTTGTATTGGATGGTATCCTTCCCTTCTGTTGCCCACTGCTTCAATGGTGGTTATCTCCAGACCGTGGCAAGAAGTTACTGGCAGGATACACTGTTACAAGAATGTAAGTTAGTATCCTTCGAGCTGTTATATTGTAAGAGAAACCAAATTTTTTTTAGTCATTGAAGTGGCCTTGAATTACAGCTACGGTTAAATTAAGACCAGTTCACACCTACGCGATATTCATTACCCAGATTGCAATACATTTCGCGGTTTCCAGCTGTATCCCTTTGGGTATTTTGTATGGAGCTTCGCAGCTAGAGCAACACAGTCCAAGCTCGTATTAGCCAGATATACGGTATCATCTGGCATGCTTTGTTAAATAGGTTCAACAAGCGTACTAGTAAGATTCGACACCCTCAGCGGTAGCGACATTCCCTAAGGTTTGAACAAGAGCTAAAAGACTTTGCCAATCATAGTTTTTTCGGCGTTTAAATTATATTTTTTTTTTTACTATTGATAGGCACGCGTTTGACCACTATCTCACCTGATGGTAAGCGAGGATGTGGTCGAAGATGGAGCACGCTTGCCTAGAAATAACCTATTCACTCTTGATTTAAAGACTCCCAGGTTGTAGCTATCAGGAAACACAGACTCCGGCAGGGAATTCCACTCCTAAATTCTTTAATTATATCAAACTAAGCATGTAGATTGATGCTTGATAGTTGTTTAAGACACCATTTATGGCTCACTAAGACACGATACCAACAAAGTGACCCTATAAGGGTTCCGTTTTTTTTCTTTAGAGGCACGGAACCTTTTTACAACTGTTCTCGTAAACATCTAAGTCTTACATACTACAGAATCAGAATCTTACCGCATTGACGGCATATGGCAGGCCCGGAGGTCGTCGAGCAGTAACTACGCACGCTCCGCAGCCGGCCTGGCGACACATGTACTTGGTGCCTCGCAACTCCAGGTACTCCCTGATGTAATCCAAGAGCATCACACTAGAGCTGATCTCGCATCCCACTGGAATATGACAGTATTAGTTGTAGAGCTAACTTGTTCGCTTGTAGGGCACCATTTATTTTATTAGGGTTTCGAACATCTAGTTAATTTTTAAAAATATATATCAAATGCTTAGTATGAGGATAAAAATAAATAAAAATAATTTTATAATAAAAAGTTTTGAAGTTACTCAAGAAATTAGACAAAAATGACCACTCCCCTCTCATTATCTCCTAACATAAAACTAAAAAAAAAACCAGATACTTAATAGACAACAGGAACGTCTCTGTGAATAGTGTTAAAATAACATACACAAAAAGATATTGGTTCGGAAACCTTTGTACATGAGTCTGACTCGCACTTGGCCAGTTTTTGGGAGGACTCGGCCCCAAAAATAAATCTTGTTAGTCCGTCAGATAGATTTCCAAAAAATATTGGACACGAAGCGTTAGCCAGCCTAGCTTCGCCCAGAAGCACAGAAGTTTCCTGGGAGCATCAAAGGCTTCGCAGAGCAACCTCATAGTTTGAAGGATTTGTTGACGTTGGTTAGCCACGGCCTTACATTCTAGAATGACGTGGACAGAAGGAGGACCATATAGACAAATTGTATTTTTTTCTCTCTGTTTGTCTTTCCTTTAAATTGCACCTACCATGTTGTCTGTGCACCACCCTAAGGTCACCTTTGTTCAATGTTTTTAACTTTTAATAAATAAATGACACAAACGTGACGTAAGTTAAGTCTATCGGTGCCCTTTGCTGAAAAACATTACCACGTTGCGATAAGAATTATCATACACACAGTTTACACTTACAAGACTAGGTATTTTATTTCAGACGCAAAATAAAAAAATCAAACGGTGATTAAAGCGTAGGTAATTTCAGTTGTTGGAATGGGTGTGGATCCGTTTTCAGAAACAGGTACCAGCGCATGCATTATGCATATGCATACCTACCTACTCATAATAAATAAGGTGTTTTAATTTAATTACTGCGTTGATTTGCTAATTACCCAGCTAAGAGACTAACATCATATGAAAATATAAATCGGTAGTTAGTAAATATGTGAGCTCCAAGCTGGCTGGCTGGCTTTTAGCGATAAGACCGCCCATTGTGTCACCCTATGTAATGTTTTCTTCATCTATCTTTTCTGTAACTTATATGGTGTACATAATAAAGAGTATTCTATTCTATTATATTCATCATCTATCTAGCCTTTTCCCAGTTACTTTGGAGGCGGCTTCCAGTCAAACCAGATTCGAGCTGAATGCCAGAATCTTACGTAAAGCGACCACCTGCTTCCGTGGTCAAGTAGTTTAGTCGTATGCCTTGTGACCCGGGAGTCGTGGGTTTGATTCCCAAGAGAAGCATACTTTGTAAAGTTGTTTCCAGTTTGGCTAGGACATTGCAGGCTTGAATCACCTGATTGTCTGATAGAATGATAATTCCGTGCTTCGGAAGGCACGTATAAGCCGGTGGTCCCGGCCGCCAAGTAGAGGTCGTCAAATAAACCATGTCAGAGCCCTTTGAGGCGGTTTAGAAACTCTGACACTAAGGGGTCGTTAGACCTTAGTGCCCACACGAGAAGAAGAAGAAGAGCTACTTCGAGCGAGAAGTAAAGCGACTGCCTATCTGACCCAGTTAGATATTGAGTCACAAAAAAACACTACAAGGTACAAAATAACTTCGGAAGAAAGAAAAAACTTTAATTTCTGAAGTCGCTGTTATTGGTTATTTTTTCGTTTTTTGACACCGACTTCCGAAATTAAAGTTTTTTCTTTCTTCCGAAGTTATTTTGTACCTTGTAGTGTTTTGTTTTTGGAAGTCGGTTGTACTTTTTGTAAAAAAGTTTTTCACTTTTTTATTTTTCACACCTGCGTACCCATTAACAGCGTACCGGTGCAACGTTATGTTAAGAACTGGTGTAAACACTAAAAAACATGCGATTTCAGCAATCCCAATCCCTTTGCTATCATTTATTAAAGAGTTCCGTTGCCTACCTCCGAAGTTCTTCGTCAGATCTTCACCAAATTGAATCGGGACCAGTCCAGGAAAATACTCATTGAAACAAAAAAAGAATCATTCAAATCGGCTGACAATTAGCTAAAGTATCGCTGAACAAATATTTTTCATGGGATCTCATTTATACCTTTCATCATCAGCTCAGCAACATGAGATGATGATTACTAGGCACAAATATCTAAATTGCGTTAGAAAGTTCATGAAAAACATTGTATGTGCCTATAAAATTTGAGGGTTGCCCTCGATTTTCGTGGGATCCTATCATCAGATTCTGACATGGTGACAATGGGACCAATCGAGAAGTATATTCTTTCAGATGAGACAAAAATTTTTCAAATCGGTTTATAAATGACGGAGTTATGAGGTAACAAACACAAAAAAAAAAAAAAATGAGAACCTCCTCCTTTTTTCAAGTCGGTTAAAAAGAGCATTTAAAATGCAAAAACGATGCATACCGAAATAACCTATTCACTCTTGATTTAAAGTCTCCCAGGTTGTAGCTATCAGGAAACACAGACTCCGGCAGGGAATCCTCACACTTCCTTCAATTTATATTTTGGACACATCGACAGTGAACTAGCGACCGGTACCTACTATTTCAGTTTTGACAACTTTACAGGATGAAGAATATCCTTGTTTGCGTTATTTATATAGATAGCGCATGGTTTATAAAATAGAAATACGTTTTAAATATTTTTGCTACTATATACTTATACTTACTTTTGTTTTCAATAACCTGAGTTATTGAAAACAAAAGGTTTTGTTATTTAAGTGTGTGTTTGTGTTATATGCTTCCTTTCTGTCAGAAAAACTTCATTGGTTTCCTCGGTTATCGGAAATTATAATAATAATAATAATAGCAGTACTCCTGGACACGGCGCGCATTGTTAGGAGGTTCCTCTCTCAGGAGCCCTGACCACCGGTAGCTTGGACCCTGTTCCCGATACCGGTGGGCTACTATTTTTTATATTTTTAAATGTTTTTTGTATTTTTATAGAAATATTTAAAAATGTATTGAATATGTATATAAATGAATAAATGGAATAATAATAATAATAAATTTAATTCAGACTTTGTCCATACGTTTGTTAGTAACAATATTCTTAGCCTAGTGTTAGTAAGTACAAATAGTTAGGCGCTTACTCTCGCGTGTAGGCCTATCCAATGCGCCATCAGTACCGAGTCCCACCGGCCGGCGCACGCGGCCAGGATGGCGCTGGGGCTGCCGCGCACCCGCGCCATTGTCGACGCACATCGCTTACGCATAATCGCGTGGAAGCCGTCCACGCGCGCCTCCGCGAACATGGTACTCGCGCTACAGTACCGCGGCAGCCCCATCAACATCCTGAACGCATTATTATATTGGACACGCAGGGCGTCGTATGTCCTCTGCGTGTATTTAGTCCACAAACTGCACGTGTAGAAGGTCTGGCAGAATGCCCTAAATAGTGTGACCTTCACTTGATTAGTACAACGTGCAAATCTGCGAGCCAACATATTGCAGCGAACAGACAACGCCCTACGCTCCCTCTCTATATCCATGTTATCTTTAAGGTCTTCGGAGACCCAGTGTCCCAGGTACTTGAAGTGAGTGACTCGGTTTAATGGTGAACCATAGAGTGAGACGGGAGGTATCTCAGAGTAATCTTTTTTAGGTGCTCTAAAAACCATAACTTCACTTTTCTTCACATTGTACCTGAGCCCATGGGCCTCCGCGTACCTTTCACATATACGAAGTAGCTTGCGCAACGCACCAATTGAAGGGCTGAGCAGCACCATGTCATCCGCGTAGCTAATATTATTCACGCAAATTCCGTCTATATGACATCCAATTCCAGTGCTGCTCAGCTCCTCTATCAGGCGGTCCATATACAAATTAAACAGTTTCGGTGAGGTCAACCCGCCCTGTCTTGTCTTATGCGTAATCGCCGGGATACTAGAAAAAATCGTGTTCAGCCAGCTAAGACAGCGCTGCTGCGTAAAAGCGTTGTATGCATGGCGCCAATAATTGTCATTATTCATGCCAATAAATGTCATTAACATGGCAAAAATTAAATACAGACCAGTTTAAAAATAATTTAAAAATATACTGACAGAAAAAGCTTATTATAGTATCACTGAATTTCTAAATGACAAATCGCTGTAATGACTATATTTATTTATTTTGACTATTTACCCAATTTTTTAATTATTTTTAATATTAATTGTTTATTTATTTATTTATTTAAAACTGTTATTCGTACACCAACCATGGTTAAACATGTTGAGTCACAAAAGTGTATGTAACACCTTTAATAAGCATGTATTATGATTGTCCATGTATCTTGTCTACAAATGTTTTTGCAAATAAATTGAACCTGAATCTGAAAAGATACACTATTATATATGAATACTACTTTTGGCAAAACTGATGTCAGCTTTTCTGACTTCTGACCATCTGTAATGACTGCAAAAGATCTGCACATGACAGCCGGGCGACACCTAATAAAGTGTTTTCCCGAGAACTCACCGCCGTAAACAGTCCCACGAATTTAATTTAACCTATGGCGTTTATGAAGTGTTTTACGAGTACAATTTCATAACATATATGTGTAATCAGTGACAAAGTATTTATAAATTAAATGACCCACGCAACTTCTGTTGCGTCATAATTTTCATTACTGCTCCGCTCCTATTGGTCTTAGCATGATGATATATCCTCGTCCGTCCTCGATAAACGGGCTATCTAATACTAAAAGAATTTTTCAAATCGGACCAGTAGTTCCTGAGATTAGCGCGTTCAAGCAAACAAAGAAACAAGTAAACGTTTTTAGTCACGATTTATGCATGTTTGTAATGTTATTGTTGTTGCAATCATAGTCACCTATAAAGTTGTATACTAATGTGTTTGGTATTCTCCAAATAATAGGTATTCATACCTACGTAAATTGCATCAGAACAAGTTAATTATTTGCACAGGTGTTAATCGTTCTGAAAGAAATCAATGCACATTCATGAAAGGTTTAATTAATGTGCACTGTAAAAATAGTTGGAATGATAAATTAATAAGCTCCGGCTGAAAAAAAGGCTGCTCCGCTTAGCATTGGGTTAACGGTCTAGTCCAAGTGAGTCCAAGGCTACAAGTACCTGTCCGTTACAGCGGAGCAAGGCAGCGTAGCGGAGAAACGGAGGAATTTTAACCAATGGAATCGCATAAAATCTTCGTACCACGCGAGTCACTGACATGATTGGTTAAAATTTCTCCATTTCTCCGCTCCACTGCCTCACCTCACGCAAATGTACAGGCAGCCTTATGGCTAACAACCGTGGCAACTGGCATTTTTTTGATATTTTTCAGTATATTTTTTATCGATTTGAAATGGCAAAAATACAAGTCCAATACTTTTTTTTTTAAATCTAACTGACGAGCTAAATATAATTATATTTTTTTCACTTTAGTAAAATATCCTATAGTTGAAAATTAGCTCTAGTACACAAATCATTTGAAGAAATGCACTCAATTACCAGTCACTCTGTAATTGTTTAAAAGTCTTGTACGACTTACCCGAATAGTCGACACCATTAATTTTAAAACTGACTCGATCCATGATTGCACTCAGTCTTCACCCATTGACAGCTACTGTCTGAATGATGCGAGCCAGCTCTCGAAAAACTGGAGTAAACACTTAAACCTTTCAAACACACGGCGTTTTATTTCATACGTGACAGTTACAAGAGGTTTTATACATAAGGCTGAGTCTAGAACAAGTAACGTTTCTTATTTTATTTTTTTCTATTGATAGACACGCGTTTGACCAATATCTCGCCTGTTGGTAAGCGATGATGCGGTCGAAGATGTAGCACGCCTGCCTAGAAGTAACCTATTCACTCTTGGTTTAAAGACTCCCAGGTTGTAAAACATTTTTTTATAAAGACCAGTTTTTCATTCAGAATAATTATGATGTTATATGTTAAGGCTGCTCTCTCTAAAAATGCTTAAAAATAGCGTGCAGATGAACTTTTCGTCGGCACTAAGAGAAATTACATTAAAAAAATAGTTAGTAATCTACATGATATGATACATCAGTAATTTGGTTTAGCCAGAATTTATCTATCGGTATCACAGAATAAGAAAAAATACCAACAAATTACCTCCAAATCATTGAGATGAAACCATTTTATTCCTTAATTTTTTTATCAAAAGGTATGAAAATATATTTACTGCTTTGCAATACCAACAATAATATTATATTAGAATAAGTAAGCATGCCTTTTGCTGTAAGTTTTCCAAATAAAATAACATAAATAAATAACGATTTGGTTTTGTTAATTTTTAAAAACATGTATTATTTTTATTATAAAAATTAAAAATGCGCGTAGTGGAGTGGCGCGTAGAGGGATCCGTTTATATGCACAAGGTCATTAGCATGAATACAAAAGTTTTAACTAGTGTTTGACAAATCAGGGATGTATGTCCAAATTATTTAGCATTTAGTTCAAAATTGTAATTTGTTGTTTGTTTGTGCCGCACGAGTCAATCTTCATGGTTCAACAACGCTTGCCAAGGTTGATCTGTGCATGGGTAACTATCTTAACATACCGTTTCCTCCGTGCCTCGGAAAGCACGTTAAGCCGTTGACTTGTCCTTTGTAGACCTTCGGCAGTCGTAACGGATTTTCAAGAGTTAGTTAATCGGACTCCTGTCTTGCCAAGAAGTACTGTATTAGCCAGTTAATGGGTAGTGGAGGTCTGGTAGGCAGTCGTTTTACCTTAAATACTGGTATTTTGCTGAATCATATTTGAGAGCCACTGACAGAAGCCACTGCATTTATTTACAATTTACCATCAACGTCAAAAGTTCAAAAATATGATCTAATAAAATTATTTTAATTACAACGCATTTAAAAAACTAACGGTGCGCAAATTTTTATCCTTCAAAATCCTGTTATAAATGAAGAGTAGTTAAGTGGTGTGACTTTAATGTTACCTATTAATCTAGAATAAAACATTTAAAAACGTACAAGGAAATGCTGTTCGTTCGTAAACGCAGCATTATTTAGAGAACGGCTGTCCCGATTTGGTTATTTTTTAATACTCGAAATGAAGCTATTTCCCATATTAGAAAATTCTTAGAACCTGTAAGAGTTTTTTTATGGGATTAAACTCTGAAATCAGTGATAGAACACTCAATGTCTTTTTTTGAGGATGAAAAATCAGAGGAGTCAATCAAGGAATCAGGGAGTGTCAGACTCTTACAAACTAACACCCACTCGTGTTTTATCAAATTCTCTTTGCGATCCAGCGCCGCGGTAACTCTTAAGAACAATTCCGTAACCTTGGCCAGCATTGCCTTTAACGGGTCCCGTCTTCTATGCAGATATCTCGTTGAAACGCGAGTAGAACACAAGGCGCCGTAGACCTGGTCTTGGTCCTTATCAGATGGCGAGCTACCCATGCTCTCTCACTCGGGACCGTGGATTGGATCAGGGGCCGTATAATCTAACCACTGAGAATTAATGACAACACGATTTGACGGTTACTGCCAAATCGTGTTGTCATTAATTCTTAGTACGGATTTGGGACTAATCGTAACTCCGCAGGTGTTACAGAGTAGAATATGCCCGCAACTAAGCCCAAAACTTCGGATTTCGGGCTTAGAGAGTAGCCCCCCAGGGTCGGAGACTAGCTCCGATCGCTGCTACGAGAACATGGCGCTGATCCACCCAAGCACAGACCTCCACCGAATGCGCCACC
This sequence comes from Lacanobia oleracea, assembly GCA_950371165.1. NCBI lineage: Eukaryota > Metazoa > Arthropoda > Insecta > Lepidoptera > Noctuidae > Lacanobia > Lacanobia oleracea. Next base: position 23,845,988 of record OX493396.1, read on the forward strand.
GTGATCTACACAGTGGTAACTCCCGGGAGTGTCCTCCCATCCCGTACTTCCCTAAATAACCGTGTCCAGTGAGTACCTGTGTGTGTCAGGCAAAAGGTGAAAATGCCGTAGCGCTTGAGTTGGAGGACTTGTTGATTCGATGAATGTAAGTCAAGAATAAACAGCATAGTGTTATGTTTTTAGCCCAGAGGTTGACTGGTAGAGAATGCCTTGCTTCATTAATTCCAACAAGGTATCGTTATGTTTATTAAATTTTAATAAATAAATAGATTACTTCTAGCACTTCATCGTCGATCAGAAAGCATCGCTTCCCACCAAGTGAGACTGTGGTCTAACGCAAGTTGTTTAAAAACGCAAATTGTGAAAAGAACATACCTAGCTGCAACATATTAATTTTAAGAATGTTATCTTCCTTTCTTCTTGACTGCGTTGTAGACTTCCGCGGTCATTAGCATTACTTAACATGCAATCTTAACAATTATTTTAAAAATGACGTTGTCTTATTTAATTAATAACTACTTAGCGACACGTACAAGAACGTGTTTAATTGAAGCATAACATACGAGTACGTACATAACATCTTGCGTGTATTCCATGAAGGGATAAGCAAAGCGTGTACCTTACCTTTTTAGGGTTCGGAACTTCCGTAAAAATGGAACCTTTATAGGATCACTCGGGTGTCATTCTATCGTCTATCCGTATGTCTGTCTGTCTGTCTGTCCGTCTGTCACAGCCAGTTTTCTCTGAATCTTCTGGACCTATTCTGTTTAAATTTGTTATTCATATGGGCTTCAGGGTTGTACGTTGTTTTATAGAAGACAGTTTCACAGAATTTCGATTCAAAAATTTTTTTTTCGTGTTTTTGTTTTTCATAGAATAATAAATACGCAGAATACTTACTATGAATACATTGAAATCATAGATTTTTATTACAAATAAACTTTGTTTCGATATTCATCACATCACAGAATAACAAATCAAATATTCTTAATCCTCATATTGAGTAGTTAACATAAAACTTGTTACCAAGAAAAACATTTTATCGAGTGAATGTTTTAAACTTTTAACTATAAAATGACAACATCGCGTTCACAAAAACAATGCGAGTAAATTCTAGTCAAGCAAAACTTTTCATTCGGACCCGGTCGACGGAACCCCACGAAGCGGCATTGGTGACAAATGGCGATGGGAATAAAATATAAAAATATGCAAACAAGCATACAGCAAGCATGCAGCAAGCATACAACAAGCATGCAGCTAGCGTATGCTAGCTGCATGTCATTGTTACATGCAAGCATGCAGGAACAATACAGCAAGCATGCAGCAAGCATACAGCAAGCATGCAGCAAGCATACAGCAAGCATGCAGCAAGCATACAACAAGTATGCAGCAATCATGCGGCATTCAACAGGCATCATGAAAGCAAGTAAACGTTCAGCACGTAAACGAGCATGCAGAATGCAAGCAAGCATGTAGTATGAAAAAAAAAAAAAAGAAAATGTTTTATTTGTTTTACAAGTAAACTTAGTAACTTAGTATGCAGGCGAGCAACTCTCTTGAATCCCGCAAAAATATTAAACAGCGTAGATGTAAGAAAACATAGTAGCAATTCCTACACTACATCAACAAGGCAGATCGTTTTCATTAGAAATCCAGAAGTAAGCACTTTTCAGCGTTTGAAAACGCAGTATCATTTCGTATGATATCCAATATTTATTTTAGCACGCATAAACAATAAAAACGACCGTTAAAATTATCATGCCTTACTTAATGTACAAGTTTACGACAGCGAAATAAAAAGACATTTTGATCCACAAAACTACTTTCTACTGCCATCTCAACATCCGAGGCTTAAACCGCGTGAAAATAAAAAATAAAAAGCATTTAATTTCTTACTTCACAGTAAAGATTGATCATTTAAAACAGTGTAGGTAGGTACATGCAAAATCAATGATTCAAATCTTAGTAATTTTGATAGGTTTTAATTTTGATAGTTAGATATTTGTTGTTAATTGTTTTGTTTTTAAAAAAATCCGCAATTTAATTTAATATACATGCTTCCAGGTTAAAAAGTACTATATATATCCTATTTCAGGATATAATAAAACCGTATGCTAAATTTCTTCCAAATCTCTTCAGCTGTACAGCCGCGAACAGGCCACACAGTCAGTTTCGCATTATCTATACTTCTATCTAAACTATTATATAAAGCTGAAGAGTTTGTTTGTTTGTTTACTTGAACGCGCTAATCTCAGGAACTACTGGTCTGATTTGAAAAACTCTTTAAGTTTTAGATAGCCCATTTATCGACAAAGGCTATATATATATCGCATGCTAAGACCAATAGGAGCGGAGCAGATGAAGTTGCTCGGGTCAACTAGTAACAAACATTTAAAAAAAAATCCGTAATGACTTACGGAGCAGAAACGTGGACACTCACTCACAAATTCAAGGTTGCTCAGGGTGCCATGGTGAATAGAATTCGCAACGAAGTCATTCGTCAGAGAACTAAAGTTACCGATATTGTGCGTATCAGCGTGCTGAAGTGGAAGTGGCTGAAATGATGACGATTATTAAAAAATATATATAAAAAAATGAGCTCGCTTTTGCCTGTGACTTCGTACGCGCATATACCATTTTTCCCGTTCCCGTTGGAATTTCAGGACGAATTATACATACCTATATGATTTCTTCCTTAACGACTCTGTGTATTGATGAAAACCGCAATAAAAATCGTTCAAAAGGCAACTTTGTTTCGTACACCGTAAAGATGAAAGTGCGTGCACTGCATAACAAACGCGATCATACTGACGAGATGGCTTATCATCCTCTTCGTAAAGTTAAGCAAGATAGAATCCCACAGAGTGATACATCTTCAGACTCCCTCGGCATCTGCGTGCACATAAGCTTACTTACATATCACACTCTGTGGCTCGGTTGGCATCGAAAGAACTTATTTTGTGTTCAGAAGGACTTGTTAAGGGGAACGAAAGGGCCACAAAACAGGTTTTAGGAGGATGCTCTATATTGGACTCAAATTCCATTTCAGACTCATGTAGGTACCTATACTTTTTATTTCAACTAGCTCTATTTTGTCTTATCGTGGTCTAATCTTAGTTACTTGTTTTGAATGACGTCAAACACAACGCAGGAAACCTGTCTGCGATAAAAATTATCATTTGTTTGCCAAAAAATAAATTATTAAGCACTGTGGTATAGTTTTTACTTAATTGGTAGCGAGAAAGTTAACCTAAGAAAGCAGTTAACTGATAAGAAACACAGGTAGACAAAGACAGAAACATTATAAAGTAGCCAAGGATCGCAAACTGAATGGGGTCCGTATACCGGAAAATGCACCTGATGAGGTTTGCAGGTAGCTGATGGACGTGAAACTCACAGGACGGTTGTTGTGGCGATGCTTGGGGTAGGCCTATGTCCAGCAGTGAACGTCTTTCTGCTGATGATGATGATGATGTGGAACGAGTTACAAACTATGTTCTACCTCATATTCTATCCTGCATGCCCCAAAATGTGCTGTCAAAGCCACCAATTTTTTTTTATAGGTGGCAAATCATTAAATAACTCCTTTCGTTCCAACCAAATGGTATTTCCATTTCGGGGCCGCGGTGAATCTTTCGAACAAATTATGCAGCCTTGGACTAAAACCGCAACCCTGGAAGTGAACTATGAGTATGTACTGTCACCAACAATTGCATGGAGGTGGCAACTGGCAATGTTTTGGGCCACTCAAATCTGACTTCCTGTCATGTCAGCGGCACGAAGAAGACTACTGGAAATTTAAATATTTTCATAATGGCAGAAACAAGTTACGACAACTTATTAAGTACGACCCACCCCAGCTTCGCACGAATGCAAATTATATACTAAAACATTTCTCGAAAACTACTCTGTCTATTAAAAAAACCCGCATCAAAATCTGTTGCGAAGTTTTAAAGATCTAAGCATACATAGGGACAGACAGACAGCGAAAGTGACTTTGTTTTATACTATGTAATGATTTTCTATTAAGTAGTCAAACGTATCCTTGTTTGTATATTTATAAAAAAAAACTTTTGAGGATTCCCCCGCAATTTTTCATATAGACGATATTTTTCTTCATTTTCTCTAATTAAATTAATTTTAATAATTCCTTTTTGTACTTGTAGCATTTGCCATATAAAGTAAGAATTTAAGTAAGCTTCTTCATCCATATTATATTTTGACAAAAACTCAGAACGAGACAGGTGTGATCGCGCGTTACCGCATTCACGCCGCTCGCCGCAGCGCGCTGCCAGTGTGGCCAAACACTAAGCATTTTTATTACCTTGTATTTTGGGTTGAAGTTTAATCTTAAATCACACAACTGTCCCCAAAACCGTTAAAGTGAAGGGAGTCCAGATTCTTGCATTGTAAAGAGTGCATTCTGTGCTTTAGGGCCGGCGCACACAGGCCGACGCAGTAAAATAGCATGTTGTATGCGTTCTGGTGTCGGTTTCTCACAAAGTCTGTTTTATATTTTTTTGACATACTCCATTTGTTTTGTTTACTAACACTATTTTTTAAGTATTTTCGTGTTACTAACAATAAACATATTTTTTTTTTTTACTATTGATAGGCACGCGCTTGACCACCAACTCACCTGATGGTAAGCGATGATGTGGTCGAAGATGTAGCACGCTTGCCTAGAAGTAACCTATTCACTCTTGACTTAAAGACTCCCAGGTTGTAGCTATCGGGAAACACAGATTCCGGCAGGGAATTCCACTCCTTAGCTGTACGCATTAAGAATGTGTTCCCAAAACGTTTTGTGCGTATGGGTGGGATGTCCACCATGTACCGGTGGCCCATCGCCGTTCGTCTTGTGGTCCGATGATGGAACGGGCTTGGCGGAATTAAATTATGCAATTCCGTCGCACATTCCCCAAAATGCAACCGGTAGAAAACCGACAAGCCAGTAATTTGTCGTCGATGCTCAAGACTTTGGAGCTTCGTCGCGACGAACGAGCCAAGAAGATCATTGGCAATGAGAGGCTTCTCATTGCCAATGATCCTCTTCGCTCGTTTCTCAATTGACTCAAGGGCATCAAGCTGGTATCTGGCAGATCCGTCTCAAAGATGAGAGCAGTATTCCATACACGATCGAACTTGCGCTTGATAGAGTTTGAGCAGCTGTTCCGGCGTGAAGTACCGTCTCACCTTTGCTAGGATCCCCAACTTTCTTGGAGCCACTTGAGCTTTTGCCTCTATGAAAGGGCCAAAATTGAGAGTAGATGTTAATGTAACCCCAAGAAGCTCAAGTTGGTCGGTTATCGGCATGGCTGCCCCTCGGAAAGGTGGAGCTGGCTGGAATTGGCTCCTTTTAGTGGAAAATAGACATGCTTGAGTCTTAACAGCATTGAACTTGACCAGATTGGCATCGCCCCATTCAGAGACAGCCTGTAAGGATACATTCAAGCGCTCAACCATAGCCTCCCGGAGAGACCGGATCTGCGACCCACCAGCTCGTGCGTCGGACACGTATCTCTCAGCAACAGTGCTGTCGTCTGCATACCCATAGGTACCGGGTTTAAGCAGATCATTAATATGCAGCAAGAAGAGTGTTGCCGAAAGCACCGACCCCTGAGGAACCCCGGCATTAATATCCAGTAGTCCAGACGAGCAGCCATCTATGACCACTCGGATAGACCGATCCCTCAGGAAATCAGTGATCCAATCGCACAAACCGGCGGGCAGACCGAAGGAAGGAAGCTTACTAATAAGGCTATCGTGCCAGACCCTGTCGAAAGCCTTCGAGATGTCAAGGGAGACCGCTAGTGCCTCCCCGTGCTTCTCTATGGCTTCACTCCAGATGTGAATGGCATACGCTGGAAGATCCCCACTTGACCGATTTCGGCGGAACCCGTATTGTCGGTCACTAAGGATATCATTCGCTTCTAGGTACGCCAGGAGCTTATGATTCAGCACGCGTTCCATAGTCTTATAGATTATGGACGTTACCGAGATGGGTGTATAATTTGACGGGTCAGCTCGACTACCCTTCTTGGGCACGGGCTGCACGTTAGCTTGCTTCCAAGCCTTCGGCACTTTTCCAGTCTCAAACGAAAGGCGAAATAGACGTGTCAAGATCGGAGACAACTCAGGCGCACAAGTTTTCAGAACAATTGCCGGTATCCCGTCGGGGCCACTAGCTTTGTTCACGTCTAGGTTACTCCTTGACGAGACGAGGACGTCCTTCTGATGAATGCGAATGTTCGACATGCTCGACTCGCATCCACCAAGAGAAGCAAGGGGCCTCGCGCCACCATGGAGAATTCTGAAATATATTATTATTATATTATATAATCCTTTATTCATTTACTATACATATATATTATATTTTTAAATATTTGAATAAAATAAATTAAAAAAAAACATTTAAAAATATATAAAAATAGTAGCCCACCGATATCGGGAACAGGGTCCAAGCTACCGGTGGTCAGGGCTCCAGAGAAAGGAACCTCCTGACAATACGAGCCGTGTCCAGAAGTACCGCTTTAGCCCTTGATCCAGCTGCCCAACGAGAGCCTCCTGAGATGTTGGTCGAGGCTCGTGGCTATTAAGCCATTGGCCGACACGACTATCGGTACAATGATTGCGGAGTCCACTTCCCACATGTCGACAACCTCGCGAGCCAAGTCAATATACTTGATTTGTTTGTCTTTCTCGGCTTTCACGAGGTTCTCGTCATGCGGGACGGTTATGTCTACAATCATTGCACGCCTCACAATTCGGTCCACCACCACTATATCAGGCTTATTGGCAACAATAGTCCTGTCAGTGATGATGGACCGATCCCAGTACAATGTGATATTGCCATTATCGAGAACTGGGTCGGGCGTATACCTATAGTATTGCACCTCCGACTCCACAAGAGAGTATTTCAGAGCAAGTTGCTGATGGATAATCCTGGCTACAAGGTTGTGCCTATGCAAGTATTCTCCGTTAGCTAGACGAGAACAACCAGAGACAAAGTGGCGAATTGATTCTCCCGGACGGTGACATGCCCGACATAATGTCGACCGTGCCGTCTTTCACAACAAATCTCCGGTAGTTATTCGTCATGATAACTTCGTCCATAAATTGCACAAACAAAACCTTCGGTTTCTCCAAAAAGATCACCGAAACGCAGACAAGCTACGGACGCTAGTTGGTCTACGTCGGGCCCACGTAGGGCCCGGAAAAAGCGTCCGTGAAGCTCCTTACTCTGCCATACCGCCCTGCGATCGCTAGTGTCAAGCACCGTAGGTTTGCGCCAGTTCTCATTTGCCAATTATATATTATTATTAATACTGGTATTCAGCTAAATCCGGTTTGACTGGAAGCCGACCCCAATATAGTTGGGAAAAGGCTGGGCAGATAATTATGATTTCAATGAGAACAATTACTGCAGGAAAATTAAGGAAATCTGAGTAAATAATTCGTGTTTTTTTGAAATTTTGGACAGTTGTTCTTTAGGGTCCAGATGAACATGCCAAAAATCTCCGAAGGTGGTAGGTAAGGTGGGGAAGGGGGGAACGGTACCTTTTTTAGTTTTTTGCTTGTATCTCCAAAACCATTAAAATATCTCCTTGTTTACTTCCATTTCCATAAAATGTCGATAATAGTCTGACAGTGAAAAATCATCTGCGTTGCGCTCTGCTATTATGTGCGCCGCGGCCCTGTGTTTTTGCCCGGTGTTTTGATATGAGAAAATGGAGGGTATGATTTTTATCGATGCAACCTGTCACGTTGAAAAAATAACATCTTATAAAGAGCAACAAGTTTAACATCCGAAGACGTATTCAATTGGAAATTCTGTTCACTCTTTTTTAACCGCCTTTTTAAAAAGGCTTGAGGTTCTCAAATATTTTTTTTATGTGTGTTCCCCGATAAATCGAAGATTTGGACCTATTTCAAAACTAACTTTTTTTTTGTAAAGGGCTTCCCAGGTGGTCCTATGGTCATTAGGTCAAGATCTGATGATTAGATCCTAGAGAAAATCGGTGTCAAAAAACAAAGAAACAAAACAAAAAACACTGACTTCCGAAATTTATGTTATTTTATACTTTGTAGTGTTTTTATTTGGGTGTTGGTTGTATTTTTTTTTAAGTTTTTTTTTTCAGTAATTTAATAAACTTCCCGACTGAATTTTGATTGCGGTGGCTAATCCCAACGGAAATTAGTAACGCTGGAAATATAATAGTAGTAAAGTGTTTGCGCAAACACAGATGCATAGTTTGATGGGATGGCAATCCGACCTGGGCTCTCCCCCGGGGGGGGATCGTAAAGCCGTTGGTCCTGACACGGCTTTACGTGCTCTCCAAGGCATTGGGGTGTTTTACCATCAACTTTCAAACTCGGCTGTTAGTGAGAAATTCCTAATGAAAAATCTAGTCAAAAGCAAGTCGGACTCGCACACCGAGGATTCCGTACCATCATATAAAACTTGTTTTTTTTTTTTTAATTTTTATCAGAGAGACCTTTATTTGACAAAGAATTTTAACACTGCGATGTATATTGCAATTTTAGATTAGCGCCGTCTCTTGACTGATTCTGGAACTAATGTAACTGTAATTGATGATTTCTGAAAAAGTGTGCTATTTAGATTTATTTTTCGTTTATTTTTTTTTTGTATAATCTGTATATAAAATTTAATCACATAGAATAATTTCAGATTTTTCCCTATACAAACTTCGAAGATATGGGAAAACGATCAAAAATTTTAAATTTTTCGTCAAAAGTCAAAAACGCTGTCTAAAATTAAATAAAAAATGTTTGAAAATGTGCAAATAGCGTTTTTTTCATATGATATTAGTAGCCTCACTTCAATTTTTTAAGAACCCCTTTGTCTCTGTAGCAAGAAAAAACAATTTGTAAACTTTTGCCATATAAATAAGCAAACATCATCTAAAACTATTACAAATTTTAATTTGATATCATTAGTAGTTCTTGAGATATGCAGCTGTGACAGACGGACAGAATTAGTCACACTCTAAGGGTTCCTTTTTACCATTTTGGTACGGAACCCTAAAAACTGAAATTGATTTTTCAAAAGCGTAGGTACGCTTTTTGCCGGACCTGAGCATCAAACCCAGGATCACGCTCGGCAGTCACACTAATGGCCACAAGACCAACGGGACCGTTATGTCACAGTTTTTTTTAATAATGCTTGTGTCCACTGCAAAAATCTCTTCCCTGTGTCTGTAGTACGTCTGTAGCAATTAAAGAGGCCTCCCTTTATGCACAATGCACAAATGCACACGCCTGTGTGCATTTGTACATTGTGCAGCGGTATGATAAAGCTGTCAGCCGCAGAGATCCAATCAAATGAAAAGAGTACTCAATTTTTATACTTGGAGAAGCTCATGGAGCTGAGGAGCTCGTGGCTAAATAATAACAGTTACACGGGTCGATCTTTAAGGTTAAGCAACGCTTGCCATGGTTGGTCTGTGGATGGGTGAGCATCTTAATATATCGAGTTTCCTCCGTGCCTCGGAAAGCACGTTAAGCCATTGGTCCCAGCTGTCATTTGTAGATCTTTAGCAGTCGTTACGGATTGTCAGAAGCCAGTAAATCTGACTCTAGTCTTGCCAAAAAGTACCGTGTTACCCAGTTGATGGTTTGTGGAGGTCTGGTAGGCAGCCGCTCCTCGTAAAATACTGGTATTCAGCTGAATCCGGTTTGATTGGAAGCCGACACCAATATAGTTTTGAAAAGGCTAGGCAGATGACTCAATTTTTATACTTGTTGGGGAAGGAATATTCAATATGCAAAAGTTGAAAATATTTATTTGAACAATTCCATTTAATCAAATGAAATAACTGACATAAAAATAATGTTGACATATTCAAGCAGAAAATAATATTTACATTGAATTTCTTTTTTCAGCATTATTGTCACTTGTAGCTGAAATCATACTTCAGTTGTGATAAAAGGGAAACTGGTTGTTTAGATTACTTTAGATAAATACTAGCGACCCGCCCCGGCTTTGCACGGGTGCAAATTATGTACTAAAACCTTACTTGAGAACCACTGTATCTATTAAAAAACCCGCATCAAATTCCGTTGAGTAGTTTTAAAGATCTAAGCATACATAGGGACAGACAGAGAGCAAAAGCAACTTTTTTTTTACTTCTTTTTGTTGTTTTTTTTTTCTTTTTTTACATTTGTGTTAACTGAAGATAAAACCCATCAAAAATCAGGCCAACTTCTCATTTTCGAGTCGAGCCCTTTAACAGCTGGGACTGGGAAGGAGGTTGCGGAAAGGGAGAGGAAGATCTCGATTTCTCTCCCGGCCCGCAGCGGCACGGGTCATCGAAGCATACGCTGCCCTTTCCCGGCCCCCATAGCTGGGTCCAGGGGCGTCAGACTTGGGGATCTGTCGCCCCCCATTCATTCGGACCCGAGGTGACGGCGCGTGGTGTTCCCGTACGCCCCTCTTTGACATCGCAGGGGGAGTCCACTTACCTGGGAAAGCCTAGGTCCTGGCCTTGGAGGCTCTTGGACCTCGACTAAGAGGGTTCCTAAGTGCATACTTGGAGAGAGGCCAGTTCCCACTTCGTTGGAAGACGGGCAAACTGGTCCTCATTAAGAAATCGGGGCGCCCTGCGGACTCTCCGTCTGCATACCGGCCCATCGTGCTGCTCGATGAGGTGGGCAAGATCTTTGAAAGAGTAATTGCAAACCACCTCGTCGAGCACCTAGTGAGGGTGGGGCCGGATCTGGCAGAGAACGAGTTCGGTTTCCGCACGGGCCGCTCGACCTCGGAACAGGCCACCATCGGGATCCCAAAAAATGGTAGGAGGAGTTCACATCGAGGTCGGGTTGACGATGACATACCTGGGTCTCGTCCTCGATAGCCAGTGGAACTTCGTCGAGTATTTCCGACGTTTGGCTCCCAGTCTGGGGCGGGCTGGGGCTGCCCTCAAGCGGCTTCTGCCCAATCTGGGGGGCTTATCCTTAGATTGGACATAATATGGGGGGAGGGGGGGAATCTAGGGGGGGGGGGCGGAGGCTTTACGCGGGGGTTGTGCGGTCCATGGCCCTTTATAAGGCGCCTGTTTGGTCGCCTACTTTGAGGAAGCGACCTGCCCGTTACCTCAATGCGTCCCAGAGGGTTATGGCCATCTGGCTGGCCCGGGGATACCGTACAGTCTCTGGCGAGGCGGGGCGAACCTCCTTGCTGGACTGCCGCCATGGAATCTAGAGGCGAGAGCCCTCGCGCTCATTTACGAGTGGCGCGTGGAGGCGCAAAGCCAGGGTGAGACCACTCTGCCGCGGCAAATCGCAACAAGGCGGACGGAGCTCCGACAGGATCTCATGGCGGTATGGAGACAGCGACTGTCGCAACCCAGCGCTAGGCATGCCACATTCCAGGCAATTAGTCCCCTCTTTGAGGAGTGGCTGGAGCGGCGCCACGGCGCAGGTACTCACCGGACACGGTTGTTTCGGGAGATACCTGTTTCGGATTCGGCAGGAGGATACGCCCGGGTGTCAACACTGCGAGGACCGCCCGGAGGACACGGTGGAGCATACGGTGGAGGTCTGCCCTGCCTGGGCGGAGAACCGCCGGGTCCTCGTTGAGGCGAACGGCGGCGACGACCTCTCGCGACCGGCCCTGGTTCAATCTATGGTCCGGAGCGAAGAGGCATGGGAAGCGGTCACCTCCTTCTGCGAAACAGTAATGCTAGCGAAGGAGGATGCCAAACGTGTGAGAGAGAGGGAAGCCTCACGACCCAGCCGCCTTAACAGAAGAAGAGTTTCAGGGCGATTTCCGGCCACCGTAGGCGTGGGCCTGCGGACGGCGAGCATTGGGTGGCTCGCCGTTCGATCAGAACCAGGCCCGGTTCGGCGGCGCGCTGTGTTCCACGCGCGCCTCAAGGAGCTGTCAGCATGGGAGACGGGGCCCGCTAGGGCCAGTGCCTGCCAGAGTACGGAATCCGTTCGAAAGAGACGCCGCAACCCTGGAACGCAAAGGGCATTAGGAGGAGCACGGATGGGTTTTAGTCAGTAAGAGTCTGACACTCCCTTCCGCCTCACCTAGAGCGGAAGGAGTCATTTGATGATTCCCATACTTAAAAAAAAAAGGGGAAGTCCACTTCACTCTCCCAGCTGACCCGAGGTGGCCTGCAGAAGTGGGCCAGCCGGGGATTACGGAAGTCGCATAAGTTCACGCGATCCCCGGCGTAGTTGGGAGACATTCATGAAGATTTCCTCCTGATAGTTAAAAAAATAAAAGGGTATACCTTTGTCATTACATCAGTGGCATCCATTAGGTCGTTATTATGATGCAAGCATAAGGACATTTGCGCCAAAAATCACTAATTGCATTCGGCACTAAAACATTGTGATCGTTCCGTTTTTAGCAATTTCTGCGAGGAAGATGATGTTTTATAAGCTGAAGAGGAAATGCGAGCGGATAGACTTTGTATGTAAATAGTCATAATTCGAGGTTGGGTTTTCACCTGTTTTCTCCTCCAATATAGGACCGATTTAAAAGATGATTCACTAACTGAAGAGTATGTAATCGGTGTCCTTATGTTTTTCTTTTTTCATTTATAGTTGCCAAACTTGTATACGAGGGCTCTGTTGATAGCGGTTATCGGACAATTTTGAGCATACGACGCAGGACGCAGCATATATTCTTTTTATTTAGTTTATGAAACACTATCTTCTGCCAGCGGCTTCGCCCGCGTGGTTCTTAGGCTCTAGACTATCTGTGTACCAAACTAAGTAGTTTTGGCGTAAAACGCGACAGACAGACAGAAAGAAAGAGTTACTTTTGCATTTATAATATTAAGTAAGGATGTTTTAAATCGGTTCAATATTGGGGGAAGAATCAGGCGAGAGCCAAACCTCGAATTGTGACTTTTTACATACAAACTCTCTTCGCCCAAGTTTCCTCATAATCACATCACTACAACCTTCTCATTAGTTACCCTAGTATACACAAACTATTCCTTTTCAAATGTGCTCTCAAAACGATTTAGCTAACCTTACGCATGGCGCCTATAAACGTTGAACATCCAAACGCCTATCCAATCTTGTAGTGCATCCAATCGGTGTAATGTATTGACGTCATATGTATTCCTTCATGTTGAGCCTGTGTACGATGAGGTGGTGTTCAGAAGTCAGTAGTATTGAGTGGGAGTTGTGTTGACGCTTTTGCGTGAAAGTTGTGTGTATTCGTGTGGATTTGTGGCTTCTTACTGCATACTTTAGTAGTGGTTGATGAACTATTAGATGAGGACCTAGCAGCACGATTTTTCATCAAAAACACACATACAAGATATATAATATGCGTCATTCGCGCGAAATAAAACAAAAATGAGAATTCCAATACAAAAAATAATCTTTATATCAATTGACTACTGACGGACTCAACATTATGTCCTCCAGTAAAAATTTGGTATTAAACTGTTAGTAACACACAAAAAATATTAACAAAAAAATATATTAGATCTCACAGTGTTACTTCAATTTCAATTTCAATTACATTGCTATGCAGCGGTAACATTTACAAATATATCTACATAATATAATTATTTCTACTTAGACCTAATGTAACACTTACGAACTTAAGGTGGTTATGCCAGGATAGCCCACGAAATTCAAATATTTTTATGTTTTTGGCAATTTGCCAGTCAGTGTGAAGCTGTATCTTGAACCTAATGATTATTTCATGAAAAAGTCATTCTATAGGACTTCATGAACTTAGAGGGCTAAATTGATTATTAAAATGGTTATAGTTCTTTAGATAAATAAGCGTTACGATCGCGAATCGTATTTTGTTCAACATACAGCTTCACACTAACCGGCAAATTGCAAAAAAAACATAAAAATATTTGAATTTCGGGGGCTACCCTGGCGCATCCACCTTAAATAGATCACTTAACATATAAAAAATAACACACACTTTATAACTGATACCATTTTCTTCGAAGCCTAATTAATTTAACAACAATTAAAATAAATTCTTGTAGTTTTTTTTACATATCCCAACCTTAATTGCTTTAGTAACGAGATAAAACATTTGAAAAGGTAATTACTTCAATTATTTTAATTATGTTACAAGTAAGATAAACGACTTCATTTGACTAATCTTTATCTGTACCTATATTATGAAGTTATCGGTATCGTTCAGTGGATACGTAAATGTTAAAACCAGTCTAACACTGACCCACTGCAAAATAAAGAAAGATAATAAAAGAGTTCTTTTTTTGCGCCAAACGTACGCGAAACTATACAAAAAAAAAACAATATGATTAACCTATACAACTTAGAAAAATATGCGGCACACCCGAGCATAACGGCCATCGCTCAGCATAATGCTGGGACTCGTGTGCGAGCCAGAACTAGATCTCTAGTTTTCAACCAGTTTGCTCTGTCTCATATAGAGGACATCAACACGCTTGTTCCAGGTAGATTGGATATTTCAGATTTATCACGATATTTTCCTTCACCAATATCTATAGAAGCTAAATATCTATGATGAGGTCTATATGTCTATGCTAATTAATTTTATTATACAATATTTTATCATTTAGCAAAAAGGGTGAACTAACTTTATACACAGCCTCTATACTTAAAAGCCTCTCAACGTGATTCTCAAAAACAGCCATTCTTTTTACACTCATTTTTATATTCTCCACTTTGCATATATGTACGAATTAGCTAATGTCATAACGAAGCTACATTTTGATTCTTAGTAAAATTTAAAGTCTTTAGTATTGGTGTTGATTGCCAGACAGATGTTTTCGGTTGTGCTTGGCCCATCTGAAAAAATATAATATATTTGATTTTGTTAATAGCAGGTTCTTAAAAAAACTCATACATATGGCATTTGTCTCACCGCCGGCGATCAGCGAGTAGCGAGAAAAGCTTCAAACTCGAAACGAGTTGGCGAGCAGCGAGTTGCGAGTGAAAAGTGGTTTTGACGCTTGGCTTTCAGCGAGTGCTTTTGTGGGAAGGGCTTTCACTCATTTTACTTTGGTGTGTTCTGACCGCCAAGCGATCTCTTGTCGCTGCGATCAATTAGAAGTAAGAGCTGCTCGCCGGTAATGTGGACAGCCAGCTATGGGCTATGTATGTATGTGTCTCTTTTACTCGCACGAGATCTATATCTATTATCCCTTTTCTCAGCAAGCAAATAGCCGATATCTACTCGCTTTGCCTAACAAGTATGCAACACAGGCTTTTCATAGCAGGCATTTTTCAACTGGCGCCACAGCACTCGGATTTCCGCCTTCTGCATCCATTCTCTTATACCTAGTCACCGTTTTCAGCGGGTCTTTTGAGTAAGAATTAAGTAAACTGTCAATTCATTTTGTATGTATGGATCAGCTCACTTACTTTACCTAAGCTTACGTGGTAAGAAGTTTACAGAATATTTAACACTGCTGATTGTCCTTCTATTCCGGATGGAAGGTGCATTGCGCTATCGTTTGCTCAAAGCCGAAATTCAAAGTGAACTTACCAATATTGAACCACTGTGTGGTGGGGATTCCAGACTCCTGTCTTGCTTGAACTATTGCTTCTCTAATCGCAAACGCTACGACCACCGTCGCACACGTTGCTGGCTCTCCAGTACCTTTAAATTAAAATATATTCTCTCTATGATACACTCGTGCAATCTTCCATAAGGAAATATTAAAAAGAGAGTCTACAATAAGAACATCAGAGCATGGAATAGACTGTCATTAATGACAAGATTTTCTTAAGAAAATCTTGAAATGTACGTGTGTCAAATACGATATCAAAACAAACGTATCTCAGATACAAAACAGGCTCTGAAGGTGCAGTCAATCCGGTTATGTAAAATGTTGGGTCAGTAGGGTCAGGATTTTCTTCCTTGTTTCGCACTTACCTTTAGAACCCAGTATAAGTTCATTGCTAAAGGAGTTCTTCTTGAAATATACTCTGAAGTCCTGAGGAATATCCCTCGCTTCAGGTACGTGATAGTCCCAGGTTCTGTCGGTGAGAATAGCACCATTCTCACCATAGACAAGCTTTTCGCAAGTCCAGTAACCGAGACCCATAATAAAGGAACCTTCAACCTAAACAGAAATTAATAGAACTGTTATAAATATGATAATTTAAACAAACAAAAACAAAATTAGTATTGAGTTATTATTGTAATGGACAGTCAGTTACTAAGAAAATGTCTTTCACAGCATGGGCTTATAGTTTTTATGACTTACTTGTCCAACATCTATCTCTGGGCTGACACTCAAACCCACATCTTGCAACATATCCACTCTTAATACTTCAGATTCTCCCGTCAGCACATCTATTTCAACTTCACACAATGCCATGCCGTACACATTGTACATCTGTGCATCGGTAATGCCAGAAAACCCATGCGCCTGCAGATCAACATTAGCTTCAAATGCTGCCTTTATAAGTTTCTCCCAAGTTGCGTCAGGCATTGTAGCTCTAATAGGTTTCAATCTTTCGTTTAATTGATCACAACATCTTCTCAAACCAATAATAATACTCGATGTCGTAAGACTTCCTCCTGTAATGAAACTGTTTGGAGCAATAATTGTGTTATTTCCTTTGATCTGAATTTTCTCTACAGGTATTTTAAGGAAATAAGCTGCAACTTGAGCCGCTTTAGTGTTTATGCCTTGTCCCATTTCAACACCAGCGTGAGTGATGACAACAGTGCCGTCTCCTTGGAAGACCGATAGGTTTACATCAAAGCGTTGTGCACCAATAGGAGACCATCTGGCGAATGCCCACCTCATTCCTCGTTTTTTCCATCTATTTTGTGTGTTAAAAGAATCGACTGCAGCTCTTCTTGTACTGTATTCAGCAGTGGCCTTCAGCGTATCTACCATTCCTGACATTTCATCGAATTTGGCTCTATCAAGATTAGCTAGACGGACAGCCACTGGGTCTAGAGATAGTTCATACGAAATCCTTTCCATTATGTGTTCGATGCAAGCTATGGCTTCTAGTGTACCTATAGTAGGAAAAAAGTGTAGATGGTATAATGAGTGTGAAAAAAGTCTTTAGAAGGTTTTAAACATGTTTTTTTGAAATTAAACTCACCTGGTGATCTGCACCAAGTATTTTTAGCTGTATCAGTGATCGTATCAAAAGCCTTGTAATTCATTCTAGTGGCATCGTAGCAGTTGTAGTATACGTCAGCACCAAGTGCAGTCAATGTTTCATTGAGCATGTGACCATTGTCTTCATAAATGGTGGTATTTAGGCGTTGAATCACTCCTGCTCTGTTTACCTGAATCTAAAATGTGAAGCACGTATAAACTATAGTTTAATATTTGTATCTATTCAATATTTATTCTAAATGGTATGTTATCATTCAATATTCTCAACATTATATTGAATGATAACATACCATTTAGAATAAATATTGAATATATGTATTCAGTTCGGCTTCAAATATTAGTGGACTGTCCAAAGTGGAGCAGATTTCTCACCATTTGCGGTTTTTGGTCGTGAGGCAGAAAATATCAAAATAATCTAAAAATCTTAAAACATCCATTGGGTTTTTAACCCAATGGTGTAAACGTTGATGTTCAAAAAGTGCTGGCACTCAGCCTAATTTAAATAAATGACTTTTGATTTTGAGTTTGACCCCGAAAACTTAGTGTTCATCAAATGAAAACTAAGTTTTCGGGATCAAAATTGTTATAAATCAGCTCCCGTAAAACCCATTTCAAGGAACGCACTCAATTACCAGTCAACCTGTTAAGTATATATTAAAGCTAAAAGTCAACAAAAGGATACCTCATAATCATTTACTACAGGCAATCTCTTGCCAACTGCTCTGAAGTTTGTCGTCAATGGCTGAATGAATCTGCAGGGACGGTTCAACTTCTGTACGACCAGACTACACGCGACGGCAGATTGGATGCTGCGAGATATTTTTATGCCGTATGCACCTCCAATACGGCGAACGTAACAATCGATCCTAGAAGCAAATTAAGTTTATTTAACAAAAAATTAAAGATTTTTTTCTTTTGAAATTGCAAGAGCAATCGTATGTACGTGAGTGAATCCCCAGTCAATGTAAATTAACGCTCAGCTTGTCAATAATAACAGATACTCCAAAAAAAAAAAAATCTGCTCGTACTTATTTTCATCCATTTTTAACGCCCTTGATATCATAACATGTGTTCCATCTAGCCATTGCGTAGCCGAATGCACTTCCAGACCTTCTTCTGTTGGTTTAGCAACGCAGAGCAGAGTCTCCATAGTAAAATGATACTGTCCATATATTGTTGTGCTTCCCGTAATCGTCTTGTATACATCTGTACCAGTATTTGTAGCATCTACTGATAAGAATAATGTATTTCTAGTTGTGTCTGTTTTAGCTACTTTGATATCTACCACAGGTTTTTTAACATTGCTATATGATACTTTGACCAATTTTACAGCTCTGTCAGCAATATATCGGGTTTCTGCTACAATGATGCCGATTGGCTGATGATAGTATTTCACATTGCCACTGCATAATACTTCTTCATTGGCTTGATACAGTAAACTCTCTGCTGGCGTGAAAGAATTTAATCCTGGTATGTCTTTTGCAGTGTAGAAGGCTATTACACCTGGGCATGCCTGAAAATAATAAAATTATTCGTCTTTAAGTTGTGAACCAACGAACTGAAAAAGCTACCGGGACTGATTGGATAAATTGAAAAGCGAGAAGTCTGTGTCCAGTGATCTGATTGACTCTTAATATTTCTGATTGATAATTAAAATATTTTCGGGCTTACCAATGCAGCACTGGGATCAATCTTGGTAATAACGCCAACAGCTACAGTGCTGAGCACAAAAGCACCAAACACTTCATGCGGTAAACTGGGAATATCATCAGTGTACTGAGCTTCTCCAGCACATTGAATCTGAAAAGAAAATGTAATAAATTAAATGATAAGTGATAATTTGGCAAACGTATAATAAAATTTCTAATTGAGCTTTGAAAATTCTCATGGGAGGTTCCTATCTTACATCTCAATAAATACTGTCACCAACTTCATTTTACTCACCAATGATTCTACTTTAGCAATAGGTTGGTTCAATGGCCACTTTTTAGGATCAGTAGTGAAAATCTGTCGCGCATCCGAGACTGGTCTGGAAGCATGTAAGTGGATAGTACCAGACTCAAAGCGAGAGTTCCTGATGTTCGGTGGGCAGAGCGTCAGGAGACCCTGTAAAAGACAGAAATAGATGAGTAAAAAAAGTGTATACTTATTTAAGTAAGATTAAAATGTTTCCAAGGAATCTGACTCAAATTTGTGTATTTAATCGCAATCCTATATGTCAGTATCTACGTGTATATTCTTGCTATAATTATCCAATTTTTTATTCACATTAACAAAGAATATGCAAGAAAAAAATATTTTTCATCTATACAGTTTATCTAAAATTATACAAAAATATAATACTAACAGTGAAAATAGAATCAAATTTTCTCGAAAAACAAACGAAATTTGAACAAAGATATCTGTCCCTCTCGCAAAAACGCTGTTTTCTATAAAGGCGTAATGGACTTTGACACAAAGTTCATATCGGACTTCTCTTTCTAATTTATTGTAATCTTTGAAGCTTTATTACTTAATCGCTGATGAAAGTATGTAAAAATAATTTCATGATTCTTTACTACAGCTAATAAGTATTTCATTTGCAACTAAAAAAATCGCATGCATATTAGCTATCATTATAATAAACAACAGAGGTGTACGTCAGCCTTTTTTTTTTTTTTTTTAAGTATGGGAAATCATTAAATGACTCCTCCCGCTCTGGGTAAAGCAAGAGGGAGTGTCAGACTCTTACTGACTAAAACCCATCCGTGTTCCTCCTGGTGCCCTTTGTGTTCCAAGGCTACGGCACCCCTTTCGAACAGATTCCGCAGCCCCAGCAGGCACCTGCCCTAGCGGGCCACGTCCTCCACGCTGACATCTCTATGAGGCGCGCTGGGATCGCAGCGCGCCGCCGACCCGGGCCTAGTTCCGATCAGACGGCGAGCCACCCACTGCTCGCCGACCGCAGGCCCGCGCCTACGGCGGCCGGAAATCGCCCTGCGACTCCCGACGCCTGGGGCGTCTCCTTCTGTTGCGGCGACTGGGACGTGAGGTTTCCCTCTCTCTCACCCGTTCGGCCTCCTCCTTTGCTAGCATTACTGCTTCGCAGAAGGAGGTGACCGCTTCCCATGCCTCCTCGCTCCGGACCATAGATTGAACAAAGGCCGGTCGCGAGAGGTCGCCGCCGCCGATTGCCTCGACGAGGACCCGGCGGTGCTCCGCCCAAGCAGGACAGACCTCCACCGTATGCTCCACCGTGTCCTCTGGGTGACCCTCACAGTGTTGACACCCGGGCGTGTCCTCCCGCCGAATCCGAAACAGGTATCTCCCGAAACAACCGTGTCCGGTGAGTACCTGCGTCAGGCGGAAGGTGAGGACGCCGTGGCGCCGCTCCAGCCACTCCTCAAAGAGGGGACTTATCGCCTGGATTGTGGCGTGCCCAGCGCTGGGTTGCGACAGTCGCTGTCTCCATACCGCAATGAGATCCTGCCGGAGCTCCGTCCACCTTGCTGCCATTTGCCGCGGGAGAGGAGTCTCGCCCCGGCGTTGCGCCTCCACGCGCCACTCGTAAATGTGCGCGAGGGCTCTCGCCTCCAGATCCCATGGCGGAAGTCCAGCAAGGAGGCTCGCTGCCTCGCCAGAGACCGTACGGTATCCCCGGGCCAAACGGATAGCCATGACCCTCTGAGACGCGTTAAGGTAACGGGCAGGTCGCTTCCTCAAAGTAGGCGCCCACACTGGCGCCCCATAAAGGGCCATGGACCGCACAACCCCCGCGTAAAGCCTCCGGCAGGAGGTATTTGGACCCCCTAGATTGGGCAGAAGCCGCTTGAAGGCAGCCCGAGTAATGCTCGCCCAAGTCTGGGAGCCAAACGTCGGAAATGTTCGACGAAGTTCCACCGGCTGTCAAGGACGAGATCCAGGTACGTCATCGTCGACCCGACATTGATGTGAACCCCTCCTACCGTTATTTGAGATCCAGATGGTGGTCTGTTCCGAGAACCATGGAAGCACATGGCTTCGGATTTGTGAAGGGCCACCTCGAGACCCAACTGCCGGATCCTCTCAACGACTATCGCAACCCCGCGTGTCATAGCGTCAGCCGCCGCCTGGTGCGACCGTCCCTGCGCCAGGACTAGCGTATCGTCAGCATAGCAGACAACACTGACGCCGCAAGGGAGGTCGGCGCGCAGCACCCAGTCGTAGCCGATGTCCCACAGGAGCGGCCCCACAACGGAACCCTGTGGAACACCACACGACATCTCTCGCCGGTTCCACTCTCCCAGGTGACCGGGGTAGATGACGGCTCTGTCCGTCAAGTAAGCCTCGACTACGCGACGGAGGTAGGTCGGCACCCGGTGATACCGAAGTGCCTCCCTAATGCAACTCCAGGGCAGGGTGTTAAAGGCATTGGCAATGTCCAGAGACACCGCCAAGACGACCCCGCCCCGGGAAACCGCGTCCCCCGTCGAAAGGGCTCTCACGCACATGATGGTGTCCACCGTCGAGCGGCCCGTGCGGAAACCGAACTGGTTCTCCGCCAGATCCGGCCCCAGCCTCACTAGGTGCTCGACGAGGCGGTTTGCAATTACTCTTTCAAAGAGCTTGCCAACCTCATCGAGCAGCACGATGGGCCGGTATGCGGACGGAGAGTCCGCAGGGCGCCCCGGCTTCTTAATGGGGACCAGTTTCCCCGTCTTCCAACGAAGTGGGAACTGGCCCCTCTCCAAGCATGCGCTTAGGAACCCTCTTAGTCGAGGCCCGAGAGCCTCCAAGGCCAGGACCCAGGCTTTTCCAGGTAAGCCGTCGGGTCCTGGGGCGGTATTTTTGGCCTTCAGCCTATTAACCGCCACTCTCAGCTCCCGGTCCAGCTGCTTCAGCGCCCACCGTGGACCGCTTGGGGTCTGCCGGACTGGCGAGGTTGAGGTCTGGGTGGAGACGTCAAACCGGATATACCGGTGATCGGAATAGGTCTCCACCTCCTCTAATACGCGCCAGTCAATGACACGCGGTGACAGAGCAGGGCTGGCGAACGAAATGTCCACCACGGACTCCCCCTGCATCCGCACACACGTGGGGACAGAACCCCGGTTTAGGACGACCAGGCCTGTCTCCAGAGCCCAGTCCTCCACCATCCTGCCCCGCGTATCCGTATAACGGGAACCCCAAGCCAAGTGCTTAGCATTGAAGTCCCCGAGAACGAGTACGGGGAGGGTACGACACCCGGTGACGATGACGCCCAACTCCGTAAGGGAGTTTTGGAACTCGGCGAGAGTTCGATTCGGGGAGAAGTACACTCCTACCACGACAATCTCCCCGAACCGTGCTGCTACGCACCCTTGTCCTCTCCTAACGCTTTCGAGGGATGGGGTGCCGGTAGCGGCTGACGAAATTAGGGCCACTGAGCCGTTTAGGTCCTCCACCCAGTCACCTCTGAGCGGGACAAAGTAGGGCTCAGCAACCACGGCGATGTTAATCAACCACTGTGCCATGCTCTGGACTAACAAGTCTTGAGTGGCGGCGCAGTGGTTGATGTTCGCCTGGAGGAGGCGTAATGGAGCCGTTATTGACACTCCATTTCTGCCTCCTTCTGAGTCCCTTGTGGGGACTCACTCGCGGCAACCGAAGTGACGGCGGTGGCAGTGACGGCAGTATTGGTGGCGGCAGCGGCTACAGCAGTGGCGGCGGCAGCGGCAGGGACGGCGGTGGTGGAGGGCTTCTTTCTGGCCTCGGGCTTGGCGGGTGGAGCGCAGGCTTTGCCCCCAGCCCAGTGATCGGCCGGCTTGCCAGCTGCCGCACATACAACGCAGTGTGGCGTGGCGTTACACGAGCCGGCCTTGTGTCCGGGCTGACCACAGCGGAAACAAAGATCGCTGCGGTCCACCTCCGAGGTGCACTGGACTCCCACGTGGTTGCCCACTTGGCAGCGGAAGCATCTCAGAGGTCTGGGTTCCAGCAGTTTGACCTGCGCAGATACCCAGCCCACCAGGAGTCTTCGGCCCTCCGATATTTTCTTGGCCGCCGTTACGGGGCAGCTCACCACGACGGTTCGCATGCCCGTGTGGTCAGGACGTATGGTGCCTGCCTTCACCTGCTCGGCAGAGCACCCCCCAGTCCTGACGATGGCGGCCACCACCTCCTCCTCCGTGACGGAGTCGTCCAGGCCTAGAATGCGTATGTCAACGCACTGAGTGGGCCTGGACACTCGGACCTCGTCCGCATTTAAGGACGCTCTGAGCCTTTCGGCCAGTGCGTCAGCGGTCGGGCCACTGGCAGCACCGGGGATCTCCAGCATCCGGGCCCCAGTCATAGTCACCCTGAGCCGGATGCCCCCAGTAATGCCGAGCTCCTGAAGGTTCACCGTTTCCTTTACCTTCAAGATCACTTGGCTATACGTCACGCCCCTCTTCTCCGCGTCTGGCTATAGCTTCATCACTACAGCTGCGGTTTTTGTGGCGCGAAGCTTAGCCTCGACGCTTCGCGCTTTGTGCTGCCGCCTCCTCTGCCTTTTCTTGGCTGCCCTGGCTGCCTTGCCTGCCTTCTTCTTCTCCCCGACCACTTACCATCTGGATTCGGCCGCAGGAGAGTTTGGAGGTGAGGGCAACGGTTGCACCGCTAGCATTGGAGCCTTCGCCGCCTGTGCAGCCGCCCCACCTTTCTTTGCTTTCGCGGGTGCTGGTCCGGCCCCTCGATGGGCTTGGCTGGACCGCCCCGAATTGTCAGCTACAGCGGCTGCGTACGAAGCCGACTTTCTCTGTTCTGAGACCGTCTGGCTTGCCGCTAGGGGGGGGCGCAGGACGATACCCTCCAGGACGGAGAATCATTCCCGGATGGGAGCCAGCTCCTGCCGCACCAGGTTCAGTACCTGGTTCAAAACCTGGTTCTCCCCAGGTACAGACGGGCTTTGCCCGTGCTTGCGCCCCCTTTGTGGCACCTCCTTTGAGCCAGCTCCTCGGAGCCCGGCCAGGTCTGCTTGGAGCTTCTCATTCTCCTCTTGGAGAAGCTCCGTGGCGGCCGCTAGGCGGGCGACCTCCTCCCGCAACTTGGACATTTCGTCCGTCGAGGCCTCACGAAAGTTGGCCTCCGCTGCCGCCAAAATGGAGGCCGCTGCCGCGCTCATGGCCTTGTTTCTAGAGGCTTGTGACCTCTTCAAAGCCACATCGCGGATGGCAGCCTCCACGACCTTCACAAACCTGGCCTTACGCCCTTAATTGGAGCCGTCACCGGTGTCCGGTACACCGCCCGAAGATGCCGAGAGGTCTCGCCTCCGACCGCTCGCTCCAGGGTGGCACTCCCCCTCCTCAGCAAGGCTTACAGCACGCTGGGCAACCTCCTGGGAGGCGAGCCCCCTCCCCCTGCCTCCTTCTCGGCCCTTACCCCGCCTTCTGGTGGAAATTTTCCGGGCCGGGGCCATCTCTCCGTTGGAGGACGACCCCCGGTCGTCCTCCGGTCTGGGCCGCTTGCGAAAGAACTTTGCGTTCTCCGCAGTAGCCCCTCTTCCCTCGTGTCTAGGGCTCTCCGAGCTGTCACCAGACGCAGAGTCGGAGTTTGACCCCGCATCTCTCTGACGCTCAGGCAAGCCCCTTCTCCACAATTTGGAGGGAGCCTCCGTGCTGCGTTCGCCCGACACCTTGTTAGGCGTATTAAAATTTATTAAGTCCTCAAAGGACACTTCAGATTGGAAGCCTCCTCGGCTCTTGTTGCCATTGGCAAGTGGATGACAAAGGTTGCCCCCCCAGAATACGAGGGGCATGACGCCTCCAGAGGAGACGTGGCGGATTATCCAACTGCTGAGCAGGTGGTACCGCCCTGGGGTGGTCTTTTACCGTTTGTCTTGCTCATGATTTTTGTTCCTTTTCAGGGTGCGGTCCCTATCTCCTCCTTTCTCTTCCTCCTTTCTTGCTTGCTCACTGGCCTCATAGTCACGTCTGATGAGCAGACGCGTACCAGAGACCAGTGAGCAAGATTCCGTCCTTTGAAACGCACACCGTTCGAAAACCCGAAAACTGTTCAAGTCTCCGAACGGTGTGCCTCTCGCGTGTGTGTGTGTCCCTCTTTGTCTGGTCTCTCACTTGGTCCTTTCCGGCATGAGCAACTCTACCGGCAGAGATCTAAGATCACTGAGACACACAAGCCCCACCACGACGGCAACGTGGGAACACACGGTGGGGAGGTGTACGTCAGCCTGTCCAATTAATAATTTATAGAACAAAACAAAAGCTTATCTATTCTAGTTCCTTGTTAAAACTGTTAGTTTTAAAACTACTCAGTCTAGATAGGAAATTCTACGGAGATAAAAACAATAAACTTTAATGGATTATGTTGTTACTGCATTTTCGCGTTTCAGCCCTAAGTAACCACGGAATTCGAGTGTGTTTCCCAATTTTCAGGATAAAGGAAAAGAAAAACATAATTTCTACTGCAACACAATATAATTAATGTACTGCAAAGATTTCAGATTTGTTTGAGAGCTGATAGTAAGTTGCTAGAGATATAATATTCCTTGCACAACTTTATGAGAAGTTTTAAACCCACGATCATTTTGACAACAAATAGTATGGTTGCTGAAGATTAATATTAGAAGATATCATACTTGAAGCTCGAAATAAAAAATAAGTAATGAGAAATAAATTAAACTTACCTTGAAGAACAATGCCTTTGCAACATATCGTCTATACGCCACTGATGCTTCCGGTGGGTTGGCATCAACAATCATTTCTCCATCTAGTACTTGCAGAGCTGCTTGTAAAGTTTCATTATGAAACAAGGGTTTCCCAACGAGGAAGGTCTCAGTTGCTAAAGCTCTTAAGAACCTGGGTGAAAGACCTCCATATACGATTCTAGCGCTTTGAACTACGTTATTTGGATTCAGTTTGTAAAGAAAACCGGCGTTGACTATGGCATGTGCGCTTTGAGCTCTTGGCATAAGCTGAAAGAGAGGAAACATACTGTGTATTAGATTTATTGTTTTGTCTTCTGACTATGGGGTTCTGGGTTCGATTCCTGGATTGAGCGAACTGTTAACTTATTAACATCCTGGACGCAAAAAGCTAGGGAGCTTTAATAAATGTATGAGACATAAACATCTACATCTATTTGAGTAAACCTTGAAGACACCATTGCCTAACTTTACTGCGAAGATAGGCGTGATTATAATAATATATCATAGTAGTTATTTGTTTGGTAATTTTCAATTACATTTCATATTCGGAAGAACATAGTATTTTTTTTTTCATACTTTATTTTTATACTTTCTCCAGTAATGATGTCTTTTAATTACCTAATACAAAAAATCTCTGTATGATATTACCTTGTATGAAAAGAATTTGTGTTCATTGCTCAATGGTGGCAGCATCACATTTAAAATCACCTTGCCACTCATGTTTGTTCTCAAGAAATTCTCCATTGTTACTGTTACTATTGTTCTATTTACATCAACTAAAAAAATAAGAAAGAATTGAAAAAAAAAAGCAGTAAAACTCAACTCAGTTGAAAAACAAACAATGATAAACAAACAAAAGTTCTGATAGTGAAGAACATGAAGACAATATGAATAAAAGAGAGAAATAATTACCAATAGATAACTGTGCGCCGACAGTGGTCAACAGCAGGAATATATCAGACGGAAATGATGGGTTTTGATGCTTAATCATCAAATTACCTGCAATCGTACCTACCTGAAATTGGACAAAACATAATTTTAAAAAACTTGCTCGAGTAGTGATTAGTTCCGCCACAACGATTCAAAAGAATAATTAAAAAACTTGGCTCAAAACATGAAACTAGTGTTATCTCTAATTTGGTTCAATACTATCATCATTGATGTTTTTAGAATCAAGACTCACATTTCTAACAGGTATATGAGCAACCAAATCCACATGGAAATGTATCTTTGACAGATAGCTGAAGTATTCATGTGTAGACGCATCCTTCAGTATTTCAAGGAATTCAGTCAGAGTTGCTCCTGCACCAACTACCAGATTTTGATCGTAATTAACTGTTTTTAGCTCTGCAAGTGTGCTGACGTCGATCAGAACACGAGGGTAGTCATCTATTGGGTATGCTCCTGTAATGACACGGTTATAAGGATCATTATTTACTTCGAGAACACGGAATGAGCATTATTTAACAATTACGAAAACAAATGTATGTATTTTTTAATTTAAGTCTTAGAATTTGGCTTGTTTGTTAAGAATTAATTTTTTTCTTATGGCAATATCACGTAAAATTATCGTCCATATGTACCGATTTTACAGACAACCATTTTTTTAATCCAAAGTCAATATTGATAGCCTTGTATTCTGCCTTCTACTGTCAACTTATTAAATTATTTGATGTAACGTTGTGTATTTTTGTTGTTTCATTGGATTCTCATTCTTCTATTCTTTATACATCAGCTTCTTAGCTATTATCCTCATATATGAATACATTGAGCACGTTTCTAGGATAATGGAATTAAAGTCACAGTATTTACCTTTTGCAGTATTTCCGGCTACCAACATATACGAAGCAACACCCTCATGATATAATATGTTGAAAACATCTTGAAGCACTCTTGGCTTGAACCATAGTCTGCCATCCTTTAGAACTATTCTTTTGACTTGATCATCTTGTAGGTCATCATCGCTTACCACACACCAATCATCATCATCACATGCAGACTGATTGCAAGGCTTTCCTGACTTCTTACAGATTTGCAGGTCTTCTATATCCATAATTCTTTGTTCTTTTGGAGCGTCTCTGGCGAATCTCTTGAAAGCTTCCAGGATTGGTCTGTAGCCGGTGCAACGGCAGACATTGCTGCCAAATGATTGTTCTACTTCCAACATAGTGACGCTTTTTTTACTTTCCAGGAGTCTGTAAACGTAATTTTTTTTGTTTACAAAAATGGCTATAATTTAAGAAGTGTGAGGACTACTACATCGGTGAAGGAAAACATCGTGAGGAAACCGGCATATCCTAGAACCAAAAATTCGAAGACATGTGACATCTACCAACCCGCACTGGGTCCACGTGGTGGATCACGGCCCACTAGGGCTCACCGAGAGGAGGCCTGTGCCCCAGCAGTAGGAACATTATAGGCTGATTATGCTTTTGAGGGCTACTACCTACACTATACCTGTTAAAAGCAAAATAATTAAGGGTCTTTCTTAGGTACTCATTTGTTATTTATAACATCGGTTTCTATTTTATCTTTACGTACCCGTGCATAGCCATGACCCATCCGGATGTACAGTATCCACACTGAGATCCGTGGTGTTCAGCCAATGTCTTCTGAATCTTGTGGTAACCAATCTTCCTGTTTCCAAGTCCCTCGATAGTCCTGATATCCCATCCATCGCAAGACGTGACGGACACCAAACACTGTTATGAAAAGACAGTGGATATTAAGCTTTAAATATATAGAGCAAGTGTTTGTAGCCGATGCGTTCAAATTTCAAATTAATGATTGATCAAATAGAAGACTAATGTATAAAGTCTTATTTCTTACCAAATTTATGGACGTTATCGAAGCAAAAGGAATTTATTTGGATTTTTAGAGATATTGTTCTGTTGTTTGTACCCTCATTTTAAATAGAAAAATAGCGTAAATTAATGTATGTCTCATGTTATTTTAAGTTTTTTTTTCAAAATATTGAACTATGTTATTTCGAACACTTGACACAACCACTAAGTTATCCAGATGTTACTGGTTAATGTAAAATAACAGAAATATTATTTGCATACTAATAAATTGACAGATTGTAAAATAAATATGCCCAACGATTAAATTGTTGACACAAGTGGTTTGAGTGGTTTGTGGTGTGGTTGTGGTTTGGTTATTTTTGTTTAATTTAAATCTAAGATATCTAATTTTTTTTTTTTGAGTGTGACATGCAAAACATGTTATTTAAGTAGCTGGTCTTAATAAATAATTCATTAGATAATTCAATTTATTTGCAAAAACATAATGTGTAGATAATATACATGGTGTGATGGTTATTACTGGTGTTACATATCATTCTTTAGCTCAACATGTTTAACTATTGCTGGTGTACACAATACGATATAAAGTAAGAAAAAAACAATAAATTGATTTGATTTATTGTTTTTGTTATCTGTATTTTTTAATTCAAATCTTGTGAGGTGACAAAATCATGGTTTCACACAGCCATTTTCATTTATCGTGCCTGTGAGTGCTACGCCCTTTTCATGTTACTATGCCTAAGCTCAGTCCTTAACTTAACTATTAGCTTTGTATGTTATTGATTCACAGAGGGTAAATTCTTGTGAGGATAATTGTTGTGCCTGAAATTTTTAAGTTTGAACCCAGCTTCTTGTTTTCGTCGATCGACAGTCTGTAAATTGAACTGTCCTAAATATGCTATTGATGTCATAGGTGCTCAAATACGCCACGTCAGTAGTAATACGTTTATACTAAGTTGGCCTGGCATACTAAAGAATTTTTATGCTATGCTCCAGTATATACCGATTTGTGGATAGCTGTAAAGGTACTTTCAAGAACATACTACTACGTGTTGCTTTGGTTATGTAATCAGACTGTTTTTGTACGTACGGTAACGTTATTTACAAATTTTATAACTTGTCAACACACGCACTTACTTGCCTAATTATTCGTAAGTATGTTGTGAGATTATCTAACTATGGTTTCTTAAATTCTAACCTTATCACGACCCATGATTTGATTCATGTAACTCGTTATCATCGATAAATTTATATATTTATTATGTACTCGCTTTAGCCAGCGGCTTCGTAAAAATATACCCTATACGGCTATAGGGTATATTTTTACGAAGCCGCTGGCTAAAGGGGCTCTCGAGGGTCCCATCTATTTCTATACTAAAATTCATCAAAATTGATCCAAAGATTTAAGCATGAAAGCGTAACAAACGAATTAATGTTCACATTAAATGTAAACATTAATTCGTTTGTATTATATTATAAATTTTATAATACACGGTGTTATTTTAGTCGTCATATAAAGACGGTCTACTTAATGTACCCGACAAAAACTACTTCTAGGCGCAATTATTTTTTTTAAATAATAGGTACAACCAAAATAAATTATGAATAATAATTATGAAACACCCTGTTAATAGTGTTAACGTATCAAAACAATGTCACCTATCGATACCGCACCGTCCTTGAAATAAAAGGCTCGAACTCCACTCACTCCTGGATGTTTCAAATGAAACTATGCTTCATTATCATGACGCATATAATATTTTCATTTCTTAGAATAATTCAAATATTCAAAATATCTTACTTTTTTATAAATGTTTAGTAGTCAATGGTCAACTTAAAAAGCACAGTGTAGAACAAAAGTTAGGATGGAATTAAAACTTTATGCAACACACAGGTACAAAGGTGGACTCAATGCTTTCGGCATATATGTCAGTGAACAAAGGATGGTGGTTTAGTTAGACAAATACTCACAGCATTGATGGCAACATGAGGAGCTCCAGGACACTTAGAGGCTGTGACCATGCAGGCTCCGCAGCCTCCCTCACGACACATGTACTTGGTGCCGCGCAGCTGGAGGTAATTGCGGAGATAGTCCAGCATTGTGACGTCGGAGCTCACATCGCTACCCACTGTGAAAGAAATACACGATTTTTTTATAGTGGGAACAATAATCAGATTCCTTCTGGGTAAGCGCGCTCCATCGTAGACTTTGTCTCTGTCATCTCTGACCAAGACTAGAGTCAAGAACAAACCCATAACACATAAAAAAATGACGTAAGGGACATGCAATGCATTTTGGATTTTAGAACGTGCGTACTGAGTCGAGCGTTATAAATCCAAAGTGCACCGGTGACATAAACGACCTCGGGCTAGTTGGAACTTTTTTTAATTATGAGAAATTATGCCAAATGACTGCTTATGCTCTGGGCGGAGCGGGAGGGTCGGAGTGTCATACTTTTACTAATAAAACCCATCCAAGTGCCCTTTGCTTTCCAGGGCTGCGGTGACTCTTTCGAACAAATTCCGCGACTAGGCTAGTTGGAGCTACGATTTACATTATTGCTGGTAGCACGCATGAAGGTTGCAGGGAATCAAGATGCATGGCGTGTAATTAGAGAGGTCTGTGTCCAGGCTTGGCATGGACTTCTGTAGAGTAATGATCAAGACGATACCATAATAAAACGTTCTACTGACTGTGCCTGCGGCTCTGGAAAAGTAAGTACTGAGTGACTAACCAATCTATCGCAATCTAAATCTAAGTCAGCTTGCCAGCCACGAACTAGATTAAAATCAAGTAGAATAACTTTCGAAGAAACTGTTGCATGCTGTACGGCTGATTTTTATAAAATATTGATAAGATAAATTATATTTTACCGTATTTAACAAAAGCGTGAACGAGATTATATGTTTGGATGTTGTGACTCAACGCAACGGCTGAACAATTCGGATATCACTTTGCACATGGGTTAACCGTGTCTTGTACATGGTTACTCCATATGCAAATATTACGGACATAACTTCATCACTAGAGCTGCGTTCCGAAGAGATAGCTTCTACCAAAACGCTATTCTTTATAATAATCGTGTCAATGCCAAAAATGGCAATATTGCAAAAGCTTTAAATGCATACAAATACAAAATTATTTAGACCAAACAGCCTGTTTTGAGTTGTCAACGTCTGTCGGTCAAATAGATAAAGCTAGTACTGGCCAACAATAAAAGCAGAATGTTGTTCTGCAGCAAAACACACTCACCGACCCTATCCTCTAGCGCGGCAGTTGCACGTTTGCATTTGCCAATTAAAAAGAAAAAAAAAAGATGCTATAGATTCCACATTCTAAAAGCTTAGTTCAAAAATGATCCCAATGATTGAACCTATTTTTAAATCTTGATCAAAAAACAAAGAAAACCGTAGCAGCAAAAAACCTCGTTACTATTCGATAAAAAAGAAAAAGAATTGAATTATGTGTATGAGTGAATTTAATCACTATCGTAACGTTTTATTTTCTTTTAGTGTTACAAAAAGTATCTTCATCTGACCATGGTTGATGCATAAAAGTACCGTTATCCCTATTTTTAGACAAGCAAGTCTTCCAATGCGGTATGTAATGGTCTATCATCTAGAATGGGGGATAAATAAAGGCGTTTAATCGGATTCTTATGCATTTATGTAGTTTATGTAATAGAGCTCAATTATAGATATACTAGGTAAGAATTATAACAGCATAGGATATAATGGAACTAATTAGGTATATTATTTTTTCGATTTCTCTTCGCCAATCATGTAACTAGGATTAAATCGGTGCCAATTTGAAAACATGAGCTGCAAGTTTTTATTGCAACTATGTTTTATGATTTTTTTTCTCATACACCAAAAAACATTTTAGATTTCTCTTAGAAAATCTAACTGACAACATAATAAAACTAATAACATAATCATAATTTAACTGTGATAAATTATGGAGTTAAATGATATTTATTTTGAAAATAGGTTACAAGTAACTCTTTTACACGTAATTTTTTTTTAACATATTACTCTAGATGAGGCATTTCCTAGCTGACTACCCTGAGAAGAAACACTGAAACAAACTCAAAGGTCATAGTCTCTTTTGATGTCCATACCATCGCCAATAATATCGACGGTTGAAAGGCTAATTGGTCTAAGCGACATTTTTTGCGATATTGAGTTATATACATATTCGGAATCAGCAAATTTTTCTCCATCGTTTGAATCAGGTTTCAAATTTTTTTGACTACTTTTTTGGCGCTTAGCCCCCACAGCAAAACAGGCCTCATTTTCAAGCCCATTGATCTAGACGACACAAAATTAGACAAATTTGAGGACTCGATGACTTAAACCAATTTGATTTTTTGTACTATTATAACGTGTGTCGATTAAGGCATTTAGCTTTTTCGCCGTGGTTGTGGTTTTATCATTTGGCTTATTTTCCATTAAACTAAAACAATAAGCTATGTCGTTTGGCCCATTTTGCACTCAACTACATTAAAATACCGTGTCGCTTGAACCATTTCGCATTAAGTTATAATAATTGTCTATGTCTCTTGACCCGTTCAGCCTCTATTGAGGATAATGAGTAATGCCACTTCGGCTAATTTGACCTAACTATCTCATTAGTATTATGGCGGTTAAAATGTTTTGATTAAGATCAGTATTTGTTAAATTGGCATTTCCATCATTTTATCAAATCGGTTTTAACTTATAGGCTATTCAACAAATTAATAAGATTGCTGCTCCTTAGTCGTTTGAAACTAAGTTCAATTTATTTCGCGCTCTGTGTACGTGTCCGTTACGAGTACCTCACCCACCCGCGCGGGCGCGTCAGTCAGCCGCCAACACTAAGGGAAGTACGTTGTGTGCGAGTGAGCTGTGAAGACAGACGGTTGATTTTCTGGTAAGTACAAATTATTTTGTTTTATCTAAGTGATAATAAATGAAACGATCTATAAATACGATAGGAATATAGAACAAGGAAGACATTGTTTTGATTTACAATAGGTACCTACATTAAATTCAAGCTAGGTTCGTGTCGTGACTTGTTCACGAAATAACTTTTGTAGGTTACTGTGTAATAGTAATATTCTTAACGACGGTATGTATCTAGATGAGTGAAAAAAATTATTATTTATCTACCTACCTACTCGTAATTAGAAAATCAGTATTGAGAAAAGTGAATAGTAAAAGTACTTTGCAGTAGTAAGTAGGTACTTACTGCAACGATACTTGAATAGGTAAACTGATACGAGTAGTTAGGTAATTAATTTTTTTAACAGATGTTTTGTACTTCGTCTGCATTCGGTGCGGAAAGTTAGTGTATTCTAGGTGAATAATCTTAGGAATAACTACTGTATCACACAGCTTCTTAACATCTTTGTATTTGGCCGTAGTTATAGGCACAGATGTTTTATACTTCGGCTGCACTACCTTTGGTCTTGAAATTA
Organism: Lacanobia oleracea; assembly: GCA_950371165.1. Classification (NCBI taxonomy): domain Eukaryota; kingdom Metazoa; phylum Arthropoda; class Insecta; order Lepidoptera; family Noctuidae; genus Lacanobia; species Lacanobia oleracea. The sequence continues at coordinate 23,879,985 of OX493396.1, forward strand.
TGGCTATAGAATCGTAATGGGATGGTAGTGCTGGTAAACTTTAGATAAAATTAATGGCCGACACCCTTACTGAGTGAGGTGTTTTATTTTTAGGAACAGTTTTACTTCTGCTCTCCTCTTTTGCCAACCCAGACGATGCATCGGCTAAGGTATAAGTAACATATTTTGGGCTAACACCCAAAGTGTCTACTAGAATGTTTTTACAAACCTTACGTCGGCCTTCACCATCATTAATATAGTAGAAATATGTATTGTGCCTCACACCAGAGTCCTTTGACCTATTCCGTTTTATGTCAGTTTTAGCAGTCATGCCTACTAGTCAATCTTTTTTTTCTTTGGGATGGTACTCCACAAAATAATCAAAGATATTTTTTAATTTTTCTTCAGAAACATTATTGGCAGGCGTTGCTACAGTTTTTTCTTAGGCATGGATTAGGCTTAAATGATCTTCCACTTACAATACTTCCGTCTTTTTACACATACTCTTTTCCTTTTTCTCGCAAGTTTTTTTGCTTCTTTGCGTTTATTCTTTTTTTTCTTTTTCAATTCCGCTTCACTCACCTTACCGTCTTCCGATGTTACCTTTTTTTTGAGGTTCATTGCTTTCAGTTGATGAAGATTCATCCCCAGTTTATTCCTATAATTACTTATCAAAATAAAATGTTCTTAAATCGGTTTTAATTTCATTTCAGCAATTATGGAATCACAACGCCGGTTGTATTTTAAGAAACAGATAGTGAAAGAATTGTCTGAACAGAAAACTGAAGTACCTAAAACTGCCGAAAATGAAAATAATGAATCTGATGAAGATTGTGATCTCACACTATTAGGAAGTCAATCCTACTATGACCAAATCCAAAAAAATTCATGTGTGAAAACGATTCCTTCAAACCCACATAACAGCAATATGGAAAAAGAGTCACAGGTAAATAAAGCTTTAAAGCCATAATATAATATAGCCGAAGGGTCTTTTTGTCTATTTATACGCGCTAATCTCTAGAACTACGAGTTGTTTTTTTAACCTTTCTCCCTTAAATACAAAATTCATTTATTAGTGTTAATTTTTGGTTCATTTTACATGACATCTTAAAATTTGTTCCTTAAAAATCTACCTTAAAGGTGTACACTCTTTCACATAATTATTATAAAAAATAATAATCATAATTAATTTTATTATTCTATCATGAGTTCTCGTTGATTTATGTTTTTTTTTCTTTTAGGATGACAGTACCACCAAAGCTCTATTAGAAGATATTACTAACAAATACCTAACCAAAGAAAATAGTTATGCAGAAAATATAGAACATAATATACAAATAGATATTGAATTTGAGTCGGTATGTAATTAATTATAATACTAGCTTTCACCTACGACTTCATCCGTGTGGAAATAGCATTTCTGATTTATTTTATTTTTTAGACTGAGAATACTGAAGGAGTGTGGAAGAAGGAAAACTCGAGTGATATATTTCCACAAAAAGAAATCTATGATGACGAACTGATATCTAAAAATGGAAAAAATGAAAACGAAAAAGAACCTGAACTTATTTCTACATTAACGGAAGTAATTGCTGAGAGTGAGATGGAGTTACTGAGAAAGTCTCTTGAAGCAGTTGAAGATGACATAGAAGCAGAGAAGGTGTTACTGAGAAAGTCTCTTGAAGCAGATGAAGATGACATAGAAGCAGAGAAGGAGTTACTGAGAAAGTCTCTTGAAGCAGATGAAGATGACATAGAAGCAGAGAAAAATAATGATACAAATGATAATCAAATCAAATCTAAGAAAAAGAACAAGAGAACCAAAATTAATAAAAGTTATGTCGATTTTCTATCTGAGGAAGAGGACTTCGTATGGGATTCCTCTTCTTGGAAAGAAACTGGGGATGAATCTTCATCAAATGAAAGCAATAAACCTCAAAAAAAGAAAAAAAAATAACATCAGAAGACGGCAAGGTGAGTGAAGCAGGATTGAAAAAGAAAAAAAAGAATAAACGCAAAGAAGCAAAAAACTTGCGAGAAAAAGGAAAAGAGTATGTGAAAAAAGACGGAAGTATTGTAAGTGGAAGATCACTTAAGCCTAATCCATGCCTAGGAAAAAACTGTGGCAACGCCTGCAATAATGTTTCTGAAGAAAAAAGGAAAAATATCTTTGATTATTTTTGGGGACTACCATCCCAAAGAAAAAAAGATTAGCTAGTTGGCATGTCTGCTAAAACTGACATAAAACGAAAGAGGTCAAAAGACTCTGGTGTGAGGCACAATACATATTTCTACTATATTAATGATGGTGAAGGCCGACGTAAGGTTTGTAAAAAATTTCTAGTAGACACTTTGGGTGTTAGCCCAAAATATGTTACTTATACCTTAGCCAATACATCGTCTGGGTTGGCAAAAGAGGAGAGCAGAGGTAAAACTGTTCCTAAGAATAAAACACCTCACTCAGTAAAGGAGTCAGCCATTAATTTTATCAAAAGTTTACCAGCACTACCATCCCATTACTGTCGTAAAGACAGTACCAGATTATATCTCCCCACTGAATTTAAAAACATAAAAAACCTATACAGGATTTATAAACAGTCAAAAACATCAGAGGGTGTAGATGTTGTTGGTGAGAAAATATTTCGTGACATTTTCAACAAAGATTTTAATATTGGTTTCCACGTTCCAAAGAAGGATAAATGTGCCAAATGTTTACGTTTTGAAGGCCAGAATGAAAAAGAAAATCGTGAAATGTTAAATCATTTAAAGGAAAAAAAGGCATCAAAAGACAAATTATCTTTTCACTGTGAACTAAGCAAGAATAATAACGCAATGCTTTGTACTTCTTTTGATCTACAAAAGGTACTGAACACCCCACATGGGGAGAGTATGCTGCTATTTTATACTAGAAAATATACAGTGTATAACCTTTGTTTTTACGAAAGTGGTACCAGAAATGGATTTTGTTATACGTGGGGAGAAACTGAAGGAAAAAGAGGAGGCAACGAAATAGCTACAATCTTACAAAAATATATTGCTGAAGTTGATTCCCGTGGGTCTGTAACAAATTTAATTCTTTATTCAGACTCATGCCCAGGGCAGAATAAAAACAAAATAGTTTTAGCCGCCATACATAGCGCACTGCTTGAAACAAAACACATTGAAACCATACAAATGAATTATCTGCTTCCAGGGCATACCGAAATGACTGTCGATAGCATCCATGCCACAATTGAAAATTCTGTTAGAAATACTATAATATGGGCACCATCGCAGTGGCCAACTGTTTTTCAGTTGGCTCGTAAAGAGCCCGGCCCATATTACGTAGAAACTCTTACGCACAACGATTTCATGAATTACGAAGAGTTCTCAGAAAAGTATTTCAAAGGCAATTTAAGCGGAAAGATTAGTAAGATTCGGGTGGCGACATTAAAAAAATCGTCACTCAATGCCATGACTGTCAAATACAGCATGGATAAAGAAGCTGAGACCGATTCTATAGCCATAATTTCAAGACCAAAGGTAGTGCAGCCGAAGTATAAAACATCTGTGCCTATAACTACGGCCAAATACAAAGATCTTAAGAAGCTGTGTGATATAGGGGTTATTTCCAAAATTTTTCACCTAGAATACACTAACTTTCCGCACCGCATTGGTAAAGATGTTCTGATAGATACAGATATTGAAGATGAGATAGAAGCATAAGGTTCTCTCTTTGTCATCGTCAACATTTTTTTTTTTTTTATAAAGAATGTTACATTTTCTTTCTTTTTGGTTTTTGATGATAGATACTGTATCTATATTTGTTTGTTTTTTTTTTTCTTATTAAGAATGTCGATATTGTATTGTTTTTGATAGAGAATGTTAACTTTTATTTGTTTTCTGATGAAATTGTTATTTTTTTCTACTTCTGATTTATCACAAGTTACTGAAAAGAGATTTTTTGAAGTTTTTTTTTATAACATTAATGTTTGACTGATTTTAATTAGGTACGTCCATGTCGAAGACTGATTTTGAATAAATTGATAAAACCTCTTAAATTGGAACGTTGATGTCATCTCTATCCTGGAGGTGGGCGTTAATAGCCACGACACAGTTTTAACTAATGTGGCTTTTATCGAACACAAATAAAATTGTAACATGTGTTTTTTTTTGTTCTAATAAATAAATAAATAAATAAAAATAAAAATAAATAAATTATAATTAATAACAATTTATTTGTTGGTTTATTTATAAAGTGATGCTAAAGTACAGTGGTGATACTACATACTACTACATAGGCTTAGGGTAATATACCATCTTATCTAATACCTTGTTCCAAGACACATTGAATCAACATCTTGAATAATTCCTCTACACATTTTTTTTTTATATTAAAAATATATATTCCACTGTCTAAAATTGTATAAAGTGGCATACCAACCTCAAAAACATCTTATGGACGTTGCTGAATTATGATGGCCTAAGCATCCAATATCTACTATAATCTAGCTCAAGGGCTCATTTTGTTTCATCCTGCAGACCCTCTTATGGGCATCTATATCAAAATACTTCACTCTGGTGCAACACCATCATGTTGCTTAGGGTCATTGGGCATATTCAACTATCAGTTGACTTGGCGCTAAATTCATTTTCTCTCGTCTTCGTTTATTCTAAATCGATGCTTGAGCCAGTTTATTTTCAACTATTTTCTCAAAAAATAGTTAAAGTTGATGCATTTTGGGCTAACCAACATAAATGTTCTTAAATAATACAAAATTTTCAACAGTTATAACTTAAAAAACTTCCTTATTTAATTAGGGATATACTGTATTAAAAAAATAAAAGTCTATTAAATAGTTGATTTTTTATGATTTTTTTTTCCAAAAAAAAAACTTTGATCCGTCCTCCTGCAAGTTTTGCAAAATGTCGCATAGATCAATTAGCCTTGCAACCGTCGATATATGAAAACCATGTAGGTTAACGTCTGAGGTGGCCTTTTGAAGAAAGCACCACGCAAGTTTGAGTGGGCCTGTCCAGACAGTGCAAGCATTTGTCAGTTATCGTGCAGCTCAACTCAGAACTTTGAGTAGCTCAAAAACACTATTTTATTGTTTTTTATTTATATTTGTTTGCTTAACCATTTCATCTGTAAGTTAAACACGTATAATACAGGAAATAAACTGATTTTATGTAGTCAGGAGTCGAACCTGCGATTTGCAGCAGCCTATCAGCCACTGCGCCTATCGTTCCAGTATATCATGTTGCACAAATCGCAAAAAATAAATAGAATATGATAGAGATCGTGGAGGGGTATAATTTAGACGGTCACCAAAAATAATATTTTTAAGACTCTAAGCCTAGGCACCAAAATGGATCAACGGTCACCAAATTCTATCCAACTCAACTGTGATTGCCATAAAATGTAGGCTTGGGGTTACAAACTGGATAAAATAGGTTAGGTTAGGTTAGAATTGTGACCAACCGCGCGCGAGCCGAGCGAGCGAAGCGAACGGTGCCGCGGCAGCGGCCGGCGAGCGCTACTTCTCGAATGTTATTTGGTGACCATTTATCTGTTTTGGTAACCGTTTAGAACTTTTTTGGTAGTAAAATAGGTACTTTTTTGGGCGGTGTTTAAACACAAGCCATCGTGGAGTGCGATAAAGGGTTATACCTCTGTGTTATAGATTCCTTTTAAGGTTCCTTACCGTAAGCGTAAGTTCACTTCTTGACCCAGTCGTTAAGCCCGTAAATATGGGTTTCTAGATATACGTCAAAAGCAGTACATATTTAGGCTCTCGGATACGTTTCCACCCAAATAGATACGGTCTGTCCTGGCTGGCTTTTGAATTCTACCGGGCACTTTGATTATCACTGAGAATTAAATAGATGTCAAAGACCATTGATTCATTCAATTTTCTTTTTCCGTAATATTAAAGTTAAAACAGTTTGAAGTTGGTTTTGTGTCAGAAGACCTGGATTTACTTACTTTAACGATAATATTGATCGATTCGATTTTTTGAGAATTAAATGTATTTCTACAATTCATCAGCTCTCTCAATGGGCAATAATAACAAATTATCCATTCGTATGTACATTTTACCCAAAAATAATTGATAAAAACTTTTTAGTGTTTTTGTAATTTCATTTATAACAAAACCTATCAGCTAAATCCAGCTTAACTGGAAGCCGATCCCAATATGGTTGGGAAAAGGCTAGGCAGATGATGATTTATAATAAAACCTCACAAAAAATTAAAAAAAACCAAGGCACCGATGGTAAAAAGTTGTTATCTATTAAATCTGTTTTACAAATTAAATGTGAAGCGAAAGTTAGGTGTTACGGTCAACTATGACTTAGCTTATTTTTTTTACTGCGCATAGTATTAATTTTATTACAGCTAAAATAAAAATGGTGACATGAGAATGTTTCGTGGTTTATGAAGTGATTTTCTAAAGCACTATTTGGTATTTGGTAAGTATTTGGTAAAATTACGGCAAAAAATCTAGGTTTGATTTTTTTACTTAGCGTTTTTTTACTTTCCGTAGTACAGTCTGTGACCAACATTATCTAACACACTTGACTATTATTTTTATTATCAAGTGAGTTAGATAATCTTCGTAACTGACATTACAAGGACTAACTACCGGTGATTCACGGTCATCAGAACAATACAGCAAGGCTTCATAACGACCGTTATTTATTAATCTTAAACAGCCAACACTTTTTATTACTCAAACAATTCAGCAAAATATTAGATGCTGTGGCCACATACTGGTCGAACAAATTTTGATGAGTTATTCGACACGAAAAGAAGCAATACTGTTTCATCATTGATTTGATAGCAACTTAGTTTTGCACATCTTGCTCCATAAACAGATTAACATACCCATACCTACATACACATCACTTGCATCCATTTCGATCAGGTTTTGAACCGGACAAAAGTGAAATTTTGGTCACTCGATGACATTTTTTAGACCTACAAGCTGTCCGCTGTAAATTTCTCGACCGCCGTAAAAAAAGGAAGAGTCGACACAAAACGAAGTAATCAATTTCCGACCTTATGTTATGTTCTTAATGTCGGAAATCTTAATGTCATTTTTTTAATGTCGAAAAATAGCAGGGGTCATGTGTTCCTGACGTCATGAGACAGTAATTTCGAATTCGTCCGGTGCAAAGTTGTTCTCATTAAACAAGCATTTCACTAATTTTATTTCTTTTTTATGGTATGCGTCGTAGTCTCCGCAAATTAACACTTCTTTGTTTCTTTCTTTTGTTTAATTTGTTTATTTTTGCATCTGCTTGTAATTTACTTTCATAGTCTTTCTTGAGGATTAATGTGCGTTTAATGAGCCTATGATTAGCCAGCCGTTGTGGCGACGCTTGGGGGAGGCCTATGTCCAGCAGTTGGCGTCTTTTGGCTGATATGATGATGATGAATGAGCCTATGAACACCAATATGTATTAAGCCGCAGCTGTAGGACTTAAACTCAGTGTCGTTATCGAAAGTTCAACAATATTAGATTGGTAAACACTAACGAAATGTTTTCGTTTTACCTGACTGGCCCAGAAGCAAGGAAGGTAATGTTATCGATACTCAGTTGTCCCTCAGTTGTTCTTGAAAATCTTTTTGTTTTCCTATGCCGGTTAATTCTATAAGCATGTTGAAGTAAGAATCTCAAGGCTTGGGCGAAGTGATCACGAGTGAGCGGTTATTCCATCTGGGTTAACTTACTCATACTTGGATCGACAGCTCACTTCGCGATGACTTCAACTCTTTACTCGACATGCTTGCAGTATCGTACTGCTGAAGTTCCAGTCAAAGTGACATTGTATCATCGACAATGATTATCGAATAGTAAAAAATGTATGGCATTAACAAGGACTACCGAAATGTCATTATGACCGAACCCTTACTTATTTTGGCTTTTGAATGTCACTTTTTATAGACCACTAGCGGACGTCACGCGGTTTCACCCGCGTATTTCCCGTTCCCATGGGAGTTCGGTATAAAATGTAGCTTATGTTATTTCCTAGGAATTTAGCTATCCATTGCTGAAAGAATTTTTCAAATCGGTCCAGGAGTTTTTGAGTTTACTCATTACAAACATACACACAAAAATAAAAAAAAATCCTCTTTATAATGTAGAAGTAGAAGTGTAGATAAACGTTCAAGTATTGTTCTTTTGATCAAACAGGCTGGATTAAACAGTTTGATCAAACATAAATACGAAATTTCGCATTTCTTCATGCCATTTGATGACTCCTTTTTGATCAAATTTTCCTACAGATATTCACATGGTCATGACAATTTGAAAAATTTGAACCAGCCTGTTTGGTGAAATTTTTTGAACGAGTATGGCTCGCATTAAAGGAACTGACGTGCGCTACAGATACTGAGAGGTATACTACATATTTGCAGCTAAGTTCTGTGCTGACTGCTGTGTGGTATAATTAGTCACTAATAAAGCGCTAAGAAGAAGTACGGGTTGTAAATTAGTCTCTTAAAATAAAGCCTATATATCTATCTTAATATTAAATCTAATCATAAATTCTAACTGCACTTGCTGCTACTCTTAGAAAGTAATAAAAACCGTAACAGATAGAACCGGTTTTAGTAACTCGTTGCTCGCATTACTATGTTGGTTTAACTTTTGTTTTTTTTTTATCTAAGCGTACTTACTTAGATATGACCCGTTAATTTTCTTTGATCAGTAGTTTGACGCTGATTTCCTGTATGGTAACTTTCGAAAAGGTTTTTTACTGAATTCTGTAGTTTTTGCAAGTGAATTAGTTTTTGCTATTAATTTTGAAATATGGTGTTTTTTACTTGTTAGAGAAAGTGAGGGATCTGGCAGATGACCCAATACTACTTATTAATTTTAAAAAATGTCGAGATATTTTAGTTGCTTTAAAAACCAATCTGTACTAATATATAAAGCTGAAGAATTTGTTTGTTTGTTTGTTTACTTGAACGCGCTAATCTCAGGACCTACTGGTCCGATTTGAAAAATCCTTTCAATATTAGATAGCCCATTTATTGAGGAAGGCTATAGGTTATATCATCACGCTATGACCAATAGGAGCGGAGCAGTAATGAAAATTGTAACGCAGACGAAGTTGCGCGGGTCAACTAGTGACAATTATAAAGGTTTTTGTTGTCTCATCGTGATTCTAACCAGTTTCACTTATATTTTGTGTTAATAAATTAATTTTAACTTTGAATTATTACTCTTTTTATCAATGTAGCAGAATTATGGTAAAAAAAAAATTAAACGTAAGGCACTACATACAATTATCGTGTTTTACATAAAATCTTTCTTATTCTTGTGTCATATTGATAAGGCTAGCTGATGAGGAGGAGCTCGTGGTTAGCCTCTCGCGCGTTTCTCGTACAGTTCCCGTCACGCAAGCTTGCCTCCACAAAGTACGCCGCAATCGGCTGCGCAGGACGTCAATTTGACAACAAACATACAACCGCGCATGCGCGGGTAGCTCACGCATGCGCGGCGCGCGGGTGTAATGGCATCTCACTCGCTCGTATAAGTTCGATGCATAAGCGTGTCCCGCTTGCTCGATGCAATACGACTGTGGATGCGAAAAGTGTTACAGGTTGTTATTGTTTATTTTGGTTATTTCTTACAGTTTGATTTGTGTTCTTGTGGTGTATGTGTTTGTTGTGTTACTTTTTAATATTTTATTGTTACTGGTAGTCTTTGTTACTTGTTTATAGTATAATACGTATAAACAAAAAAATATTTTAGGAACGTAACACTTTTTTACGCGATTGCACCTGCGCGGACTTCACTCAAACCTAACTTCCGAGGGGCAAGCCACGCTAACGCGAACTGTACACCCATGTGTACGAGAAACGCGCGAGAGGTTAGATAATAACAGCCGCACGGGTCGATCTTCAAGGTTAAGCAACGCTTGTCAAGGTTGGTCTGTGGATAGGTGACCATCTTATCGTACCGAGTTTCTTCCGTGCCTCGGAAAGCACGTTAAGCCGTTGGTCCCGGCTGTCATTGTAGATCTTTGGCAGTCGTTACGCACAGTCAGAAGCCAGTCAATCTGACTACAGTCTTGCCACGAAGTACCGTGTTACCCAGTTAATGTTGTGGAGGCCTGATAGATTTAATTTTTGGCGATATACACAATTTGTATCATACAACAACACTATAAAGTAAAAAATTACTTTAATTTCGGAAGTCGGTGTTTTTGGTTTTTGAACACCGACTTCCGAAATTAATGCTATTTTTTACTTTGTAATGTTTTGTTTTTGGAAGTCGGTTTTATTAATTTGTTAAAAAGTTTTTTTTATTTGCACTTTTTAGTGGTACGCAGGTACCAATAAAAAGTAAAACTACAAACACAGCGTGCCGGCGTGATGTTATGTTATGAACCGGTGTAAACTACAAACACAGCGTGCCGGCGTGATGTTATGTTATGAACTGGTGTAAACAATCAACAGACATGTGATTCCAGAAATCCCGATCCATTTGCTATCATTTATTGAAGAGTTCCGTTGCCTAACTCCGAAGTTCTTCATCAGATCTTCTTTAGATTTTCTTTAAATGGGACCAGTCCGAGAAAATACTCTTCCAAACAAAAAAGAATCAGCCAAATCGGTTAACAATTGGCGAATATATCGCTGAACAAACATTTTTCATGGGATCCCATCATCAGATCCTGACTCATACCTTCCATCATGAGCTCAGCAACGTGAGATGATGATTACCAGGCACAAATATCTGAATTGCATTAGAAAGTTTATAAAAAACGGTGTATGTGCTTATAAAATTTGAGGGTTTCCCTCGATTTTCATGGGATTCCGTCATCAGATTCTAACTTGGTGACAATGGGACCACCTCAGGAGTATAGGCTTTCGAATAAAAAAATGAATTTTTAAAACCGGTCCAGAATTAGCGGAGCAATCGGTGCACATACAAAAAAAAAAGATACAAACAGCCGAACATAGAACCTCCTCCTTTTTGAAGAAGTCGGTTAAAAAATATGAATACGGTAACCAATTCAAATAAATATTATGTGCAAAAGGAGTATTATAATATAGTAAAATTTTACTTTAAAAATATTCGTGTAATAATATATACTATCAATATTATTCCCTTTGTATGATTAAATAAAGATTAGGTACTATAGTTATATTGTCTATTTTTAACTCGTATCTCGTCAGCGATGCGTAACCAGCAAAGTCATACGCATATTTTTAATAATAAAACAATAATGCTTATTTTTATCGTGCCGGCCAAACGTGGATGTTTGATAACAAATCTGATTCGTGTGAACCTATTTAGTTTTAATTAATTTAATTAGCTTCCATTTCAATGCCTTAGCACTTGCGTTAAAATAGTGATTGAATTCACTCGCATACCATTGCATAATTGTTTGGGTAGTGTTACGTTCCTACTTTCTCTGTAAAATAGGTGAAAACGCAGAAAATAATAGTAACTGATAGGTGTACCTATTAGTCACTATTCTATCTATATTATTATCTTCTGCGTATGGTTTGCCGTATGGTGTTGGCCAGTGTCTTATGGTGCCGTATAAGAATAATAACATCCCATTACTTTCCGTGGGTGTCGTAAGGTAAGGTTTAATAAGAATATTGCCTTATCTTTCATTCTTCGATAGATGCTTATTTGGTTGCTAATCTATTTTTAACCGACTTCAAAAGGAGGATGTTCTCAATTCGTCGAAATCTTTTTTATTTATGTTCCCCGATTACTCAAAGGAGGAGCTCGTGGCTAGATAATAACAGCCGCACGGGTCAATCTTCACGGTTAAGCAACGCTTTCCAAGGTTGGTCTGTGGATGGGTGACCATCTTAACATACCGAGTTTCCTCCGTGCCTCGGAAAGCACGTTAAGCCGTTGGTCCCAGCTGTCATTTGTAGATCTTTGGCAGTCGTTACGGATATTCTGAATCCAGTTAATCTGACTCCAGTCTTGCCATGAAGTAACGTGTTACCCAGTTAGAGGGTTGTAGAGGTCTGGTTGGCAGCTGCTCCGCGTAAAATACTAGTTTAGCTAAATCCGGTTTGACTGGAACCCGACCCCAATATAGTTGGGATAAGGCTAGGCAGATGATGATGATGAATCTTTCCGTGGGTGTCGTAAGAGGTGACTAAGGACTCGCCAGAGAATAGGCAGCAGCGATCTCTGTCAATCTCAACACCATGCACTGCGATCGCCAACCCGCCTGCCAAGCATGGCGATTATAGCCAACCATCTTGAGGAGGCCTATGTCCAGCAGTGGACGTCTTTCGGCTGATATGATGATGATGAGGCACAGACAGACGATACAGTGCGTTGACACTTTTTACCAAGTAGTCTCGTCACAAGCCCTCACAGGAGTCCCCAATCCTCAATCAATCAATTCCTCAATTTTTATTGATTTGGTAAGTAAAAAACACGTGTCTCATGTTATTTTCGATAATCTAATTGACGAACTAGTTACAATCATATTTTTCTTTACTTAGGTACCATCTATATTTTGTAAGTTTCATTCATTAAATTGCAAACGGCATCTGTCGTAAACCTGTGACAGCAATTTTGTAATTATTTGTCATATATGTTATTTGTTAGTTAATGAAATAGAGCCGGTACCAAATATATTAGATAAAGAATCTTATTCTTAAAAAAAATAATGCGTACAGCAGAGGAGTGGAACTCTCTGCCTGCGTCTGTGTTTTCAAAAGCTTACAACCCTAATCTCTCTCTTCAAATTTAGAGTGAACAGGCTCCTTCTGGGTAAGCTCGCTCCATCGTAGACTTTGTTGCCTCGGAAAGCACGTTAAGCCGTTGGTCCCAGCTGTCATTTGTAGATCTTTGGCAGTTGTTACGGATATTCTGAAGCCAGTTAATCTGACTCCAGTCTTGCCATGAAGTAACGTGTTACCCAGTTAGAGGGTTGTAGAGGTCTGGTTGGCAGCCGCTCCGCGTAAAATACTAGCTTAGCTAAATCCGGTTTGACTGGAACCCGACCCCAATATAGTTGGGAAAAGGCTAGGCAGATGATGATGATGAATCTTTCCGTGGGTGTCGTAAGAGGTGAATAAGGACTCGCCAGAGAATGGGCAGCAGCGATCTCTGTCAATCTCAACACCACATGCACTGCGATCGCCAACCCGCCTGCCAATCGTGTCTATTATAGCGAACCCTCCACTCTTGAGGAGGCCTATGTCCAGCAGTGGACGTCTTTCGGCTGATATGATGATGATGAGGCACAGACAGATGATACAGTGCGTTGACACTTTTTATCAAGTAGTGTCGTCACAAGCCCTCACAGGAGTCCCCAATCCTCAATCAATCAATTCCTCAATTTTTATTGATTTGGTGTGTAAAAAACACGTGTCATGTTATTTTCGATAATCTAATTGACGAACTAGTTACAATCATATTTTTCTTTACTTAGGTACCATCTATATTTTGTAAGTTTCATTCATAAAATTGCAAACAGCATCTGTCGTAAACCTGTGGCAGCAATTATGTAATTATTTGTCAAATATTATAATTATGTCGTTTGTTAGTTAATGAAATAGAGCCGGTACCAAATATATTAGATAAATAATCTTATTCTTAAAAAAAATAATGCGTACAGCAAAGGAGTGGAACTCTCTGCCTTTTTTTTTTAAGGATGGGAAATCATCAAATGATTCCTCCCGCTCTGGGTAAAGCAAGAGGGAGTGTCAGACTCTTACTGACTAAAACCCATCCATGTTCCTCCTGGTGCCCTTTGTGTTCCAAGGCTACGGCACCCCTTTCGAACAGATTCCGCAGCCCCAGCAGGCACCTGCCCTAGCGGGCCCCGTCCTCCACGCTGACATCTCTATGAGGCGCGCTGGGATCGCAGCGCGCCGCCGACCCGGGCCTAGTTCCGATCAGACGGCGAGCCACCCACTGCTCGCCGACCGCAGGCCCGCGCCTACGGCGGCCGGAAATCGCCCTGCGACTCCCGACGCCTGGGGCGTCTCCTTCTGTTGCGGCGACTGGAACGTGAGGTTTCCCTCTCTCTCACCCGTTCGGCCTCCTCCTTTGCTAGCATTACTGCTTCGCAGAAGGAGGTGACCGCTTCCCATGCCTCCTCGCTCCGGACCATAGATTGAACCAAGGCCGGTCGCGAGAGGTCGCCGCCGCCGATCGCCTCGACGAGGACCCGGCGGTGCTCCGCCCAAGCAGGACAGACCTCCACCGTATGCTCCACCGTGTCCTCTGGGTGACCCTCACAGTGATGACACCCGGGCGTGTCCTCCCGCCGAATCCGAAACAGGTATCTCCCGAAACAACCGTGTCCGGTGAGTACCTGCGTCAGGCGGAAGGTGAGGACGCCGTGGCGCCGCTCCAGCCACTCCTCAAAGAGGGGACTTATCGCCTGGATTGTGGCGTGCCCAGCGCTGGGTTGCGACAGTCGCTGTCTCCATACCGCAATGAGATCCTGCCGGAGCTCCGTCCGCCTTGCTGCCATTTGCCGCGGGAGAGGAGTCTCGCCCCGGCGTTGCGCCTCCACGCGCCACTCGTAAATGTGCGCGAGGGCTCTCGCCTCCAGATCCCATGGCGGAAGTCCAGCAAGGAGGCTCGCCGCCTCGCCAGAGACCGTACGGTATCCCCGGGCCAACCGGATAGCCATGACCCTCTGAGACGCGTTAAGGTAACGGGCAGGTCGCTTCCTCAAAGTAGGCGCCCACACTGGCGCCCCATAAAGGGCCATGGACCGCACAACCCCCGCGTAAAGCCTCCGGCAGGAGGTATTTGGACCCCCTAGATTGGGCAGAAGTTGCTTGAAGGCAGCCCCGGCTCGCCCAAGTCTGGGAGCCAAACGTCGGAAATGTTCGACGAAGTTCCACCGGCTGTCAAGGACGAGACCCAGGTACGTCATCGTCGAACCGACATCGATGTGAACCCCTCCTACCGTTACTTGAGATCCAGATGGTGGCCTGTTCCGAGAACCATGGAAGCACATGGCTTCGGATTTGTGAAGGGCCACCTCGAGACCCAACTGCCGGATCCTCTCAACGACTATCGCAACCCCGCGTGTCATAGCGTCAGCCGCCGCCTGGTGCGACCGTCCCTGCGCCAGGACTAGCGTATCGTCAGCATAGCAGACAACACTGACGCCGCAAGGGAGGTCGGCGCGCAGCACCCAGTCGTAGCCGATGTCCCACAGGAGCGGCCCCACAACGGAACCCTGTGGAACACCACACGACATCTCTCGCCGGTTCCACTCCCCCAGATGACCAGGGTAGATGACGGCTCTGTCCGTCAAGTAAGCCTCGACTACGCGACGGAGGTAGGTCGGCACCCGGTGATACCGAAATGCCTCCCTAACGCAACTCCAGGGCAGGGTGTTAAAGGCATTGGCAATGTCCAGAGACACCGCCAAGACGACCCCGCCCCGGGAAACCGCGTCCCCCGTCGAAAGGGCTCTCACGCGCATGATGGCGTCCACCGTCGAGCGGCCCGTGCGGAAACCGAACTGGTTCTCCGCCAGATCCGGCCCCACCCTCACTAGGTGCTCGACGAGGCGGTTTGCAATTACTCTTTCAAAGAGCTTGCCCACCTCATCGAGCAGCACGATGGGCCGGTATGCGGACGGAGAGTCCGCAGGGCGCCCCGGCTTCTTAATGAGGACCAGTTTCCCCGTCTTCCAACGAAGTGGGAACTGGCCCCTCTCCAAGCATGCGCTTAGGAACCCTCTTAGTCGAGGCCCGAGAGCCTCCAAGGCCAGGACCCAGGCTTTTCCAGGTAAGCCGTCGGGTCCTGGGGCGGTATTTTTGGCCTTCAACCTATTAACCGCCACTCTTAGGTCTACCTCAGTCACCTCCGGAGCATCGTCATCGTCGTCATCGGTGTAGTCCGCATAGGGCACCGCAGGTGGCGGAGCCATAGGCGGGGGAGTATGCTCCCCTCGCGAGGGGAACAGAACGCTCACCACGTCCTCCACCATGTCCATGCCCATGTCCATGCCACGTCCATGTCCATGTCGTTTGTTAGTTAATGAAATAGAGCCGGTACCAAATATATTAGATAATTAATCTTATTCTTAAAAAAAATAATGCGTACAGCAAAGGAGTGGAACTCTCTGCCTGCGTCTGTGTTTTCAAAAGCTTACAACCCTAATCTCTCTCTTCAAATTTAGAGTGAACAGGCTCCTTCTGGGTAAGCTCGCTCCATCGTAGACTTTCTTTCTGTCATCTCTGACATAGACTAGAGTCAAGAGCAAACCCATTACAAATAAAAAAAATCTGTTTTTAATTCCATCATTCTAGGTACTTTCAAGTAGGCTTTCGTGAATTTTTTACAGATTAGTCAAACAAAATAGGTCAAAATACACATACTCAGAATGCTGACACGTTTGTAAATTCAGTGTAAGCAAATATTTTTTACACAACAGAAAAAAACTATATTAAACTGGAGATGTTATGTGAGTAGTGTCTGAAATGATCTTTTGGAGAAAGAATCTATACTAATACTAGCTGACTCGGAAAAAGGGGTTTTGCAAAAAAAAAAAATAGCCTACCATCTACTCTCATACCTACTGAATATACACACAAAATTTCATGAAAGTCGGTCGAGCTGTTTCGGAGGAGTTCGGTAACAAGCACCGAGATTTTTATACATTAGAAGATTATAAAACTGAAAAATTTGTTTGGTCGAACGCTTATCTTAGAAACTATTACTGATTCGAACCGAAAAATATTTTAATGTTGGATAGCACTTTTATCCAGGATAGATATAATATGCTACGACCAATAGAAGCGGAACATTAATGAAAAAAAAAAACCGGCTAAGTGCGAGTCGTACTCGCACACAAAGAGTTCCGTCCCATGAACCTAATTTTTATTTTGTTTTTGCAGCGGCAATAGAAATACACAATCTATGAAAATTTCAAGTATCTACCTATGGCGGACGGATGGACGGACGGACGGACAGACAGCGGAGGCTTAGTAATAGGGTTCCGTTGGTTACCCTTTGGATACGGAACCCTAAAAAGTGACGCAGTCGCAAATGATCTGGTAGACTCACATAATTATTATAAAATTTGAGTACACCTATCGAGTCTCGCATCCGTCAGTGATCGTGGTACTCAACACAGATTATAATAATTATAATATAACGTAAGTATAACCATGCTTGCAAACATGAGAATCTAATACGAATCAATATTACCTCACAATGATTTCTTCTAAAATAGACTATCTCACGATTGACCTTTACTTCTTAGATTTGAAAATAATGATTGAAGCAAGCGCCCTTCAAAAGAAACCTTGTAATTTCCACATAATACTACTAAGTAATTGCCATGGTATTGTCGCCATTGTTCTGCTAGATTTTTTACCCATTTTCTATATAATTACTAGCTACTGACATTAAATGAAGTAATTAATTTTATTTTTAACCAGTTATTCCTTTTTGGGGGCCTTACTTTAACCTTTAAATGTCAACAGTTATTCCCAAGAATTTACCAATGAAATCTATAATTTGCGGTTACTGCATTTGACTATCTTTACTTTTCCTGCTACGAATTCTGATACCTTGGTTTTAAACGTTATTAACCTAATTCCTAACTTTATATTATAAATTGGAAAGTGAATTTCTTTGTTTGTGTTGCCTTTCGCACCTACATCGCTGAACCGACTTCGATGAATTAATCTTATATATATATATTTTTTTTTTTTAATAATAAAAACGTTGCCTCACACTAGGATTATTCCTGTATCGTGGGTGCTTTTACAAACATACAAAGACACATACACAAAACAGCCAGACCCGGAACAACTATCTGTAGGCCATACAAATATTTGTTCCGTGCGGGAATCGAACCCACGACACGCGGCGCAGCAGCCAGTCGCTCAACCACTGCGCCAACCGTGCCATAATATTCTTCCGTAACTGACTGAGTGACCGATAGATAACGCACAGCTGAAACTACTGGTCGTAGAAAGCTACATGTAGCTTCCTTGGGGAGAGATCCGAGATTCTCGAAATCCTAACGGGAACGGGAAAAAACGGGATTTGCACGTACAAAGTCGCGGGAAAAGGCTAGTTTTGATATACATGTAAACGAGATCCTAGAGAGAGTTATAGGTTAATTTATTTACAAATTGAAATAGACTCGGGCAATACCACGGGCAAAAGCTAGTGAAGTATAATTAATATTTAAAGAGCTGCTTTGTTCTCCCTTTCATAATTGTTTTTTTTTTATACTTTCTTGTTCTTAGCATTGTCTTCACATATATTTTAAAGCAATCAAAGATAATGTTAACAATGTTTTCGTAACACATGACATGATTTAAAAGAGTGTCCGTGGAGTTTCTTGCACGTTCTTCTCCATAGAGATCTACGCTTTGGAACGTGCTTAAATAGCTTCATGTTTTTGACTGACCGAACTTGACAATTTAAAAGTGCTTTAAATGATTTCTTTGAAATATATGCTTTAAGTTTGTAGGCCAGTCACCGTAGACAGATTAAACGCGTTTGATGTGCCTGTAAAACCAATTCAATAGCTTTTGCACTCTAATTGTAGCAAATTTTATCTTCTTTAATAGTCCACTGACTTTTTTGTGCAGATATCACCGTTTACGAGTTATAAGCCAAAGTCTGAAAAATTACTGAAAATTGTTAAGTTTTTCGAGCAATACGCAGCGCAGGTCTTTCGAGGTTGAAAAATTGGGTGTACACTACTGGCTACTACCCTAATAACATCCCAAAAAATCAGGATGGTGCAAAATACTTCGACCTAAAATGTCTTGTATGACTGGCCTATTGAGTTTGAGACATTTTAAAAATCTGTTTGTGTAGTATCGGAAAATAAAATACAAGAAGTAAGTAAGTACCTGCGGAACCTAATTAGTTGAGACCTAGATATAAAGTATGCGGAACGCGTATGAACTCGTCCAGTGGCGTAACTTGGGCGAGGCGTTACATGTGGCGAGCTTATTATTTTGTAGCTGTCAAATGGTATGTGCAAACTGATAAAATAAGAGTAATGTCTATTTGTAGGAAACACTATTAGATCTGCGCAGAACAAAATTTAAATGAACTCTGCAAATAATGAAAAAATAGAAGCTAAAGTATTGTTAAAATTAGCTAACCGGTTTTTCAAGATATACATTTTATTCATAAACCCGACCTAAAGGATTATGTGCCGACAATTTGAAGTGGAGAATAAATTGTCAAACTCTAAAATCTAATTTAAGAGTTTAGTGCAGGTACAAAGATTTATTTCTAAGAAACATTGCTGAGCCGTTAAGTGATTTTTAAAATGTACACACAATCGAAATAAAAGTTGTGGCTTGCAGGAATCAAATCCTATTCCTAAACAATTTAAAGCATCGGGCCACCAATTTTTTTTTCTGTGTCGTAAATCATCAAATGACTCCTTCCGCTCTGGGCTGAGCGGAAGTGGAAGTGTCAGATTCTTACTGATTAAAACCCATCAATCCATGTTCAATGCCTTTTGCGTTCAGGACACCATGCCACCATAATACAATTATGATACTATGCACAACGCTAATCATTTCATAATTCGATCATCAATTTAGATCGCGTGTCAGCTAAGTGGACGCTGGTATTAAATGTAACAAGTTAACATTAAGGGACTGGATAATCTGAATAAATCATTCAGAGAAAATAATAGTGTTGCATGATCTGTTTGAGTGGTACCTAAGTGGTCTAATGGTAGCGTTTATTAGCGTCACCACCTCACCACACGTCATGCTCATCATTGCCATGCTGAATTATGGTTACCCTTTCGGCATGGGCACGCTGAGCTCAATTTGCGTACCTGATAATTATTACTTTTGTTTTTCTTTGTCGCTGTGCGTTTGTGTCTGTGCTGAATAAATGTTTTTCTATTCTATTCTATTCCTCGTCTGTGCATTAAGCTACCTGTCCATTAGCGTGGACCGAGGCAGCGGAACGGCCAAACGGAGAAATTTAAACCCATGAAATTGTATAAAATGACAGCGACAATTGATAATTCTGTTGGTTAAATTTCTCCGTTTCTCTGCTCCACTGCCTCGCTCCGCGACAATAGATAGGCAACCTAAACGTGGACAAGTAATCAAAATTCAAAGCAATAATTATTTCAATTAAACCATTTACAGGCATTTTTGAATAGTCTAGGTCGTTCAGTCAAAGAGGTGAATCCTATTTGCACGTTCCAAAGCGTAGAAAACTATGGAGAAGAATGTGCAAAAAACTCCACGGACACTCTTTAAAATCAATAAATTGTTTCAAAGTTGTGTTTCTAATGTTCTTGCCGAAATCATTATGTACATGTGAGTACGATGTAGAAAGACGTGCACTACAAAAGAATCCGGAGTAATTTAGATAAATGGTTAGATTAGACTGATTGATTTTAAGGGTTCCGTACCCAAAGGGTAACCAACGGACTATTACTAAGCTTCCGCTGCTCTATCTGCTGTCTGTCCATCTGTCTATCAGCGGGCTGTATCTCAAGAACTGCAATAGGCAAACAGTTAAAATTTTCACAGGTGTATTTCTATCGCAACAAACTATAACAACAAATAATAAAAAATAAGGTTTACGATACGGAGCCTTTCATGTGCGAGTCTGACTCGCACTTTGCCGGTTTTAAAAGTCTTTAGTAACATGAAAATTACACACTGCAGACAATAAGATCTAATTCTAATTATGTACAACCCTAAATGTATCTTGATCTTAGGCTAACTTATCTTTTAAACATTTGACAGATTTTGAATGAAACTATTTATAAATCCTTTATAGTTCGTATTAGGTACTGACTTAAAACGCATCATTTCAGTAGTGCTATTCTGTAACAACATAAGTCTTAACTGTATATTTCGACGTGAGTATAAACTTAAAGTTCTCTTTGTGAGCTTTGTCACTCAGGTGCAGCTCGATATCGAAATGGTTACTTACAGAATAGACTAGCTGTTTACCTACTAGTGGTAATACACATCACTGACACAAACTCCTATTAAAGTGAGGAATAAACATTATAACAAAAAACGACATAATTAAACACTAAAAACATGCGTTTTGAGTTGTAATAATTATAAACAAATAAATTATAAATCTCATTTGAGGGTACTTTCAGTAATTCAACACAAAATAACTCCAACAGCGGCAGAGTGGGGGCTGGTCCGGTGGTGGGTAGACACAGTTATTCACTCCAGAAGTAGTGATATGGTAGGCGATATCGATTGTACGTTATGGCATACGATAATTTTTTTTTATTTAATTTTGTCTACATATGAAGCTAATGGATTTTAAAATAAATGAAATTTAAACTCAAATCAATTTCACACTACCACTTCCATCTTTCACACCAACTGGGCAGTTCCATATTTCGACGGACAAAAATCTCCACGGCAACTATTTTCTGATGACTGCTACTCTGCATCATCCCACGGTAAAGGCCTCTTCCCCATAACCTTCATAAATGTCGACCACTTGTGGTTAGCTGGATAAAATATTATACTAACCAAAATTGCAACAGTGACCAACAAGAGAACCAAGGATACCGATATAGCCCGAAGGATCGCCAAACTAATTTGGCAGTGGGCAAGTCACATTGCTCGCAGAACAGATGGTCGATGGGGTTGAAAAGTTCTGTAATGGCGACTGCGTACTAGAAGACGCAAGGTTGGAAGGCCTCCCGCAAGGTGGACCGATGACCTGGTGAAGGTCACGGGTAATCAATGGATGCAAGACGGGCAGGACTGGTCGTTGTGACGATATTTGGGGGAGGCCTATGTCGATGTATGATGATGGAAATTGCAACGCAGCTCTTTCTTAATATTAATTTTGTGTTTCTAAAAATTATATGGAACTGAAGCAATAGTCTGATAGACTTCACTAGTGCATGGTTTTTTGTTAGAATTATATTATAATTTTTAATTATACTTTGTGCAATATTACTTTACTCGTAAAAACTAAACATTCTTAAAACTAAATTTTCATGATTCACCTAAAATGGAGTTTCTAACCCGCTTATAGTCCTATGTTTTGCAGCTAATCAATCTATAATAACATATAAAGCTGAAGAGTTTGTTTGTTTGTTTGCTTCAACGCTCTAATCTCAGGAATTAATTGGTCCGATTTGAAAAATTATTTCAGTGTTAGATAGCCCATTTATTGAGGAAGGCTATAGGCTATATACCATCACGCTAAGACCAATAGCAGTGGAGCAGACGAAGTTGCACGGGTCAACTAGTTAAAAGATAAAGTTAAAAATCTTCCACCCAAAAAATCACAAAAACGTACGACCTAATGCGTGGGCCGTGTCGATTTGTTTATCCTTAATATTCTAATATGAATTAGAAGATAGCTTATTTTTTGTATTATTATATATGTAGTATATAGTATAGTATTTGTAGTATATAGTACGAAGAAATGCCCTTTAAAAAACAATTTAAACAATTTATTTTCAAGACAGGATATTTATTTGTAGAAACATGAGTATACATAAAAGGAATGCAGGTTGTTCATAAACAAAACAAATTGTCATGTTCGGCCGTTGTGGCATACAAGATCTCCTTTTTTGATAGAAATAGGCATATTGTCATTTCTATAAATCATTCAATGGATAGAAATGCACGATCTGTTTACTCATAATATCGTGAGGCACACCGTACGAGTATGTTTGCAGCCTTATTGTTTTATGTAGGTAGGTACTACAGTTACTTTAATACCATCAAACTCAAAAATATACCTAAACTTTTGTCATATAACAACATTATAATTGTCATTTATAAAATTTAACTAGTTTATTTTACTAAACCTAAGTACCTACACAACATACGATAACATGACCAAAAAATATTGACGTGTAAAAGTGTTATGTTCAACCTATTTAACAAATAAATATTAACTATCATATTCATGTACAAAAAATTGCCCATAACTTTCTTTTCATTTCAGCTCTCATTTCCCAGCACCGGAATAGCACCCAAAAATAAAAACAAAAATAAATATTATGGCTGACCTGAACACTGATATCCGTTAACCTTAAACTTGATGCGGTCCATGACTGTATCTTGCCGGTACGTGCAACAAACTGACGGACATACCGTAATCTTCAAGCAGGAGTACCTTCTATTAAAAAATCTTGTAAACATACGCCGTGATTTTTCGAACGCGTGCGTCCGTTTTAATCGGCGGATACTTGTGCAGACACTTGCTGTAAATTTTCAAATTAATAGTGATGATTTTTTTATTGATTTCGGCTAACTATAAAAAATAACACCAGCATCAAAGGCATTTAAGGTGGATGCTCCAGGGTAGCCCGCGAAATTCAAATATTTTTATGTTTTTTGCAATTTGCCGGTCAGTATGAAGCTGTATGTGGACCAAATGCGATCCGCGACCGTAACGCGTATTTATCTAAAGAATTATAACCATTTTAATCATCAATATAGCCCTCTAAGTTCATGTAGTTCGAAAGAATTAAAATTTCAGAAATAATCATTCTTTCGAACTACATGATGATTATAGGCTATATTGATGATTATAATGGTTATAATTCTTTAGATAAATACGCGTTACGGTCGCTGATCGCATTTGGTCCACATACAGCTTCACACTGACCGGCAAATTACAAAAAACATAAAAATATTTGAATTTCGCGGGCTACCCTGGAGCATTCACCTTAAAATCATAGAACTTCAATGATTTTATCAAAAGAACGTTACTTTTTTTTTTAATATGTTCTGTGTCAATGTTAGTAATTATTATGCAACGTTGGTCTCAGATCTCAGAGCCTCAAAACTTTAGGTACTTACAAAATGTGTAGCGTTAGTGTTGAAATTAAAAATATTAAAAAAACAATAACAGACAGTCACTGAAATATAATCACCATCATTTCAGTCGAAAAACGCCCACTACTGGACATAAGCCTCCCCAAGAATGAAATATAATAAGCCTTAAAAATTATCAAATCCGTTATAATTCGAAAAACTTTACATCGGACAAATAAATAAATATGCAAGTTCGTGATTACAGCGGATGCATTAGTAGTTATTCTTATTTCGTCGTTGTAGTGCGAGAAGTAACTAAGTGACGTTATTTGCGAAAATGAGTTAATGATACCAAAGCATTTTTTAACCCATTATGTGATGAAATGGTAAAAAAGCTGTTTTACGTATTTTAAATGATACGAGAATGTCAAAAGTACAAACTATTTTTCAAGCCAAAAAATCAGTTTATGAAAATTAACTAATAGTATTGTGACAATGTTTTCAAAATTTTCGACGGAAAACTGGGAATGAAACGCTATTCTGTCCGGTAAAAGTCACCAACAGATCTTAAGTAAACTTAACTAACGGGAGTTTAATTAAATAGGATAGGAGATTATATTTAACTTAATATAGATTTATACATTTTATATATAGTAACTAAAACTAACATTAGTTAATTAAATAACCCAAATTATATTTTTTTGAGTTTACTAAAATTAACTATCTTACTTTTTATAATATTTCTGAATAATGATAAAAATATTAACAACATTTACTAAATATGAGAATGCAGGCTAAAAATTGAAGCATTTTTTAAACTACATAAAAGC
The DNA here is from genome assembly GCA_950371165.1 of Lacanobia oleracea. Classification (NCBI taxonomy): domain Eukaryota; kingdom Metazoa; phylum Arthropoda; class Insecta; order Lepidoptera; family Noctuidae; genus Lacanobia; species Lacanobia oleracea. The sequence goes on from OX493396.1 coordinate 23,904,519, forward strand.
GTTAATGTGTTATACAGACTAAAAGAACAAAAAAGCTTTCAAACGCGATTATCTCGAAGCTAGCTTTTCGCACTTAGTTATTTCTCGCACTACATCGACGATTTGTAATTTTATAAATATAACTTGTGCAATTCTGTGAACCAACTTCTAACAGTGTTTTTTATATAAATTTGGTTGTACAAGATCTTCAAAAACTAGAAAGAATGTTATTATCATCATAGTCACCATGTTTGATGTTTTTAAGCGGGATAAAAAGTTCACATAAGTGTATCCTTTCCACGTGCACATATTATCTCTACAAGGTATTTGCCTAATCAAACCTAAATTAATTAACTTTCAGATAATTTTAATAACCGGGAAAAAAAAAAACATATTTAAAAAAATATAAAATAGTAGCCCACCCGTATTGGGAACAGGGTCAAAGCTACCGGCGGTCAGGGCTCCAGAGAGAGGAACCTCCTACCAATAAGAGCTGTGTCTGGAAATACCGCTTTAAGAAATTCATATTTTTTTCTATTATTTATTTATTTGCAGACCGAGGTCCATAGTGTCAGTAAATACATTATCTTCATCAGCGATACTAGAACAGTTTATTTGTTTTTTTTTTTTGAGCATTTACGAATTCAAAAGCAATAATCTATACAAATATCATAAATTCGAAATTAACTCTATCTGAAACGCTTTTATGCCTAAACTGCTGAACCGATTTCGATGAAACTTGAGGAATAGGCCCTAGTTTTTATTCCGAGAGTATGTTCCCACACAACTTACTAAGTAACAAATAAAACCCATCTGTTAATAATTATTTCTGCAAATATATTACAGTTTTTATACAACGTGTGTCTTTTAAGGGATAATTGTACTCTTCATTGTGAACAACTTTTGCTTCGGGACCAACTCCGAAATCCCGGCAACTAACGTAAACGCGCACAAATTCAGACCGTATGTTTTCAAAACTTATGAGATTTAAAACAAATTCATGAGATTTATTAAGATTGATACCTACACATATTTTGGTAAACAGAATTTAAAATGTTTATAATAGCATTTAAATTACAGCAAAAATTGGGTGAGTAAAATCACGTCAAAGAAAATTAAGCCTTACGTTGAAGTCTAATGATTGCTTATCGCTTGATTCAAGTGAAAGTCTTAAACTAAGATCTAGCAGAATGACCAGTGTGTGTTATGTAGTGCATTTTACGCATAATATCTAATTGTGATATTATACGGAACACTTGTGCGTTTGAATAGAAACGTTTGAATGTGTTAATGTCTACTTACTTTCATGAATATCAAAATATGAATAGAAATGAAGATTTGAAAGGAATAAAATATGGTGGTTTGGCGCCACTTGCGAGAAGCCTATGTCCAGCAGTGGACTACAGTGGGAGACGAGTGTAATACTGCTTTGATATTGTTCACAGGTTCAGCCATTTTGGTCACACCGTCAGTGACTGAAGACGCACCAGTCTCGATTTCACGATTATGGTATATGCATAAAATAATTTCTATAAAAACGCACGCGGCAACCCGTGTAGTGTTAATCGCATTGCCCTTGTTTTATTTTTCTAGTTGAAAACCAAAATCAGAAATTAAAACTGGCCCAGGGCGAGAAGTCTCAACATGGTTACCGATGGCCTATCGACCGAATTCGTTCGTTAAGTCCCAAGGCCACCCGTGCACAATCAATCTCGAACGCGATCTACTGATTTTGATCGTGGATCGCGCTTGACTATGTACGGGTAGTAACTATGTAAGCCATACTTTTATTACTTCACCTAGACCTTTAAATCATTACTCATCATCATTACTCATTATTTTGTAGTTTGAATTGACGTTTATTAAGAAATTATTTATTTATTTTCACAAGATCACAAGTATCTTCGGATTACTTTCTCAGAAGTCCCGGCAACTTAATTGTATATAGACAATAAACCCAGTTTTTGTTACATTTTTTGGTATTTATTCATTGTTTTCTCTGATCTCGAGATTTGTCTAACATCATGATGCGTCGCCATAATTGGATAGTTGTAAAATTTTATCTTACTTCGTTTTCTACACCAATTATATTTGAACAAAAAAAAAACAACGTGTTGCACTCCGGGAGCACCGGCAGAAGTCAAAACTTGAATACTCGCTTCTCTCCCTCCGTCTTACAAATTTTCGATCAGATCACGTGTCCTGGCGCGAGTTTAATACTTTTTCCCCATCACAAAAAAGCGCACAACGTCGCTAAAAATTTTGCAGGACACGTGACCGTCTTACGAATTTTCGATCAGTGTCACGTGTCCTGACGCTAGTTTAAAATTTTTTACCCAACGCAAAAAAAGTGCACAACACTGCTAAAGAAGGTTTTACTTCAAAAAAACATGCAGTCTTTGGAGACTGCCGATAGAAGTGAAAACTAAGTAACTTGTGAATTGGGCAATATAGCTCATGAAGTGGCAATATAGTTACCCAAAAAGTGCTCAACGCGCCTAAAGAAGTTTTTACTTCAAAAAAACATGCAGTCTTTGGGGACTGCCGATAGAAGTGAAAACTAAGTAACTTGTGAATTGGGCAATATAGCTCATGGAGTGGCAATATAGTTCACCCAAAAAGTGCGCAAAGTAATCTCTCATCATCTGCCTAGCCTTTTTCCCAACTATATTGGGGTCGGCTTCTAGTCAAACCGGATTCAGCTGAATACCAGTATTTTACATGGAGCGGCTGCCTACCAGACCTCCACAACCCATTAACTGGGTAATACGGTACTTCTTGGCAGGACAGTCAGATTTACTGGCTTCTGACAATCCGTAACGACTGCCAAAGATTTACAAATGACAGGGGGGACCAACGGCTTAACGTGCTTTCCGAGGCACGGAGGAAACACGTTATGTTAAGATGGTCACCCATCCACAGACCAACCTTGGCAAGCGTTGAAACAAGTAAACTCTATAAGTTTAGAAGTTTGGATGTAACAGGTAATATTTGAAACTCATCAAAAAATAAACTGGCCAAGTGCGAGTCAGACTCGCGTACCGAGTACCGAGTGTTCCGATCGAGTCTTGATTTTTTCCGAGTAAACATTATCAACGAAAGTTTATAAACTATGAAAGCAAAATATAACAGTTTTGTTGGCACATCCGTGTGCCATTGGGCGTCAACTGAAATTGACGCAAAATGGCATTCCACATGCCATACCAAATCACGCGATATAAACTTATTTTTTAAAAAACGTAGTATGTAATATCCTATGGCCCCCAATTGACCAAAAAACATGGCGACATCACTTTTTCCTGTACTTACTTCATCTCATCATCTGCCTAGCCTTTTCCCAACTATATCGGGGTCGGCTTCCAGTCAAGCCGGATTTAGCTGAATACCAGTATTTTACATGGAGCGGCTGCCTATCAGACCTCCACAACCCATTTACTGGGTAATACGGTACTTCTTGGCAGGACTGGAGTCAGATTTACTGGCTTCTGACAATCCGTAACGACTGCCAAAGATCTACAAATGACAGCCAAGACCAACAGCTTAACGTGCTTTCCGAGGCAAAGAGGAAATTCGGTATGTTAAGATGGTCACCCATCTACAGTCCATTCATCCATATATCTACATCTTCTGTACCTACTTCTTGTACTATAAAATCTATCCCCGGGTGCTTTGTGTTCCACGCGTGCCTCAAAGATGTCAGCATAATCGACGGGGCCCGCTAGGCCCAGTGCCTGTTGGGGTTGCGGAATTTGTTCGAAACAGTCACCGCGGCCCTGGAACGCAATGCATTAAGGCGTTAACCTTGAGCATTCGTTCCCTCTTTGCCCTACCGTTTATCATAGAATTCACCCAATTTTAGGAATTATTTTAATAAAAAAGAAAATCGATCTTTTGAAATAAAACAAAACGTGTATAATTAAGATTTTTAAATTATCTATCCATTAGTGTTATCCTCAAATGATTAGAGCCTTTAGTCGCCTTTAGCAACTGATGCATACGATCAATAATTTCAGTGATTTTTTAAATTCGATTTTAAATGCATAACATAAAAAAAAGTAGAATGTGATGATAAGATACCTATCGAACATTAATTATGTTCTTTCAGATGTAGTTTATTTCTCTTATCTGATGAGTTAATAGTCTTTGTAAAACGGACTGTCGCAAGGTTTTGGTCGGGGTCGTCTTAAGGGGAAATAAATGGGTTTTAGCCTATGAAGGTCAGACACTATTTTCTGCCCCGCCCAGAGCGGAAGGAGTCATTGGATGATTTCTCATCCTTAAAAAAAAATATTCCGAATCAACACAACAGACAGTTGTGTTGCTGGGGAGTTTGTTACCCACTTCTTCTCCCCAGCTAAAACACTAGGAAGTGGTGATGGGCTAGGCGATTTGGGGGACTGTCTTCACGTAAATTTGACGTTCAAAAAGAACTGATTTTCAGCCTCGTTGGAATAAATGCCTTTTGATTTTTTAATCTATGCAAAGTTTTGGCTTTAGAAGCAAAGCCGCGGCAAAAAAACTAGTTGCATAATTATAGGTATACCTACGTGCCTACTCGCATGTGATGCAATGCAAACGTACTAAGAAAATAATACTGTAAGTACATTCTTATGCAAACGAAAGATCGTGTAGGAAATAACCTCGAATGGTACTGAAGATCTGTACTAGATATCACATTACAATGATACGACAAGTTACGGTTGGTAAAAACCTGACTGAATGAGTGACTGACAGGCAACGCACAGCCAGAACGACTGGCCGTAGAAAGCTGAATTTGGCATATACGTTCCTTAAGGAGTGTAGGGAGCACAAAGAGAGGATTTCCCGAAATTACCACGGGAACGGTAAAAAACGGGAAATGCGCGTACGAAATCGCGGACATAAGCTAATAACCTGTTATAAAGGGAAGCATAATGAATGAAATATCGGAAATTAGCCTAGGGAACAAACTCCCGGAATAAAAATGTGCTATTCCAGACTATAATCTTTGTGCCAAATGGCATGTAGATATTTTCAGATGATTTGGTGTGATCGAGTAGCAAACATTCAGCCATACATTAAGGGCGAATTTCACCAACCAAACTGATCGCGATTATAAACCACAACGTGTCGTTATTTTCTATGGAATATTGACACTGACCGCTCTTGAACGCAGTTCAGATGATCACGATCAGTTTGAATTGGTGAAAATGGCCCTAAATGTCTAAAATTCAGTCGGAGTGTGTTTAACGCTGAACAAATTGTTCTACACACAGTTTGAAAATGCAAAACAAATTTCTGCAACACCTGCAACATGACAAGCACTTTTCATCTCGCTCAGTCAATATTGAAACGGAATTTCATTGTACTATAATTTAGTCATCAACTTGACAACTGTTTCAACTTTACCTATAATTCACCAATATACTACAAAGTATAAAATACCTCTAATTTCGGAAATTGGTGCTTTAGTTCATTTTTCGTATTTTACAACCGAAAAATGAACCAAAAACCACCACTTTTTAATGGGGGTTCCCAACTCCCACGAAAAAAGTGAAAAATAAAAAACTTTAATTCACAACTTAACCCACATGAAAAGTCACAGGAAAGCAAAATACGCAATTTCGTTGAACTGGAGGCCATTTTTTCCAGCTATTTTGATTTACTTATGAGTCGATTTTGATGACATTTCAATTTCTTTTTTTCAAGTGGGTTTCTTAATGATATAGTTATTAAACAAAAAAATTAAACCGAATTGAAGCCTTTCATTAAAGTTGATAACAAACAGCAAGAGATGATACACTTGTAGGTATCACCGAATAATTGAACATTTTGTGTATCGGAATAGAATCAATAACACCTCAAAGTGGCTAGACAGTCCACAAGTCTGACTTGCATTCATTTACATACAGTTGGAATAACAACTGTGAGAGATATGCCTATACATTCTGATGTAAGCGTCAGCAATCATTCTGGCGTTCCTTTTCCCAACTATTTAAGGGTCGGTTTCTAGTCTAACTCGCATCGTATGGACGTACTTTACAAGTTATCACGTGTGAGTTGGAAAGATATTCAAAGTATTTATTTCAAATAAACCATTTACAGGCACTTATGAAATGTCAAGGTCGGTAGTAAGAACGTTTTAAAGTAGCTCGCATTCGAGTTACTTCAACAGTTCTTGTTTTCACTCGCCTGCTCGCCAGACAGCAGAACTCGCAGCTTGGACATCACTCGCATCGTTCGGACGCGTTCGGCAGTGGCTTGCCAATGTTAGCCAGGCTAGTTTACACTATCAATGAATTGCCAATCTATTTAGCCCGTCAGTTAGAATATTGTAAAATAGCGGATATGTATTTTTTGTTTTTGTAAACCAATGAATACTGACAATGATAAAACGCATCAAAACTCCGGAGTGGGGCTCGTGACGTCAGAACGCACTAAAAATCATACCACGGCGTGACGTATTGAGAAATTTAAAAGCGTCGTATCTTCGTAAATTTTGATTTACGTAACAAAAGAAAAAAAACTGGTCAAATGTTTTTTGATAATATAACTGGTCCATAGTAATTAGTTTTTTTTTTTTCAGTAGACAAGCCTATTGCGAGCTGAACCTGTATTTCCTGTATGCTGCGTCTCGCAAGAGACTGGACAGCTACTTTCATCGTGAAGACAGCTTAGGCGAACCGAGCTACTGGAATACGATAGGCAATCCGAGTAGCTGTCTACTATCTAGTCAGCAGCTTGTACTATGTAAACTAGACATAACCGTATGCAGCTGAACCTCAGTCGCTTGCATGAGGAGGCAGAACGTCTTGTGCACGTAGCTCGGCATCTGATAAAGACCGGCCGGCCTATTCTGTCAACATCACTTGGTGTAAACTTAATGTGGAGTGAGCATGGAGAAAACTGTCAGTCCATCTTGTTTGTCCTATGCTTTTTCGGTGTACGGTTTACAGAAACGAATGGCAGGACCAGGTCGACAGCGCGTTGTGTTCCACGCGTGCCTCAAAGAGGTCTTCTTCTTCTCGTGAGAGCAGTAAGGTAACGACCCTTAGTGTCAGTGTTTCTTAACCGCCTCAAGGGTATCTGACATGGTTTCTTGACGACCGCCATTTGGCTGACGGGACCACCGGCCTATACGTGCCTTCCGAAGCTCGCAATCATCTATTTTATCAGACAATCAGATAGGTGATTCGATTCTGCAACGTCCTAGCCAAACTGAAAACAACTTTACAAAGTATGTTTTACCGTGGGAATCAGACCCACTTTACAGTCACAAGGCAAACGCTTAAACCACTCGACCATAGAGGAAGTTAAGCCTCAAAGAGGTGTCAGCATAGTTGACGGGGCCTACTAGGGTTAGTGCTTACCAAGGTTGCTGAATTGTTCGAAAGTTTAAGTCAAACAGAGTCTGACACTCACTCCTGCTACATCCAGAGAGGGAGGCTCACAAGCAGGTATAAGTAACGGACCGCTACTTTATTCCTCTGTATAATACTTGATTTTGCTCGCGACTCCGTACGTGCGTATCCCGTTTTTTGGCGTTCCCGTAGGAAATTCGGGAAATTCTCTTAGTGCTTCCCTACGCCCTGCATATCAAGATATTATAAAGCTGTCCGAGATTGCAATTTCATGAACTTTTACATGTTCTAGTAATGAGAAACGATTCGTTATAATTGTGTTTTTCGGGAACCAGTGAAGAGATATTAGAGAAAGGTCAAGGTACTTAGTTCCATTATACGTGGCGTCTTCTATAGCACTCTGACCTGATCAGTTAAGTTAGGTTGAAACAAACCTCGTATGTTTGAAATAAACATTTGAAAAAACGAACGGCCAAGTATGAATCGAAATGGCATATAGATATTTTTGATAGGGCACAAGAAGCAAGTAGTATCTCATACACTTTATACCTAAGCATACGGACAACCATAACCATAATAAAATTTTATTAATATTACATTCTGCAATACATTCTGTTGACAAAGATGCCACGGAAATAATGTTAACGAAATTATAATAGTACGAACAACGATGTTTGTTTTTAAGAACATTTAAGCACAGAAAAACATGTAGATAAACTAGTCGCTTAGTGGCAAAGAATCATACAGTACTACCATGGATTTCATCAAGTTTAAGGTTAATGGAGTCAAACATACAGGTGAGAGACAAAAACTAAACACACTAACTGTTCAACGAAACTTTGAAATGAGATTGTTTACCATTTTTGTTTAAATCAAGCTGTTATTCGACTCTTTACGTGACTACAGGTCTAGCCGTTTCTTTGTCCAAAGATACAGCATTGCATTTTCCCCTCCCCTCTTTATCCCACTTATACACTTATAGCTTGTATACCTATACTATGCATATTAATAGTTTGTACTTATCTATAAAGAAATTAGACAAATACATTTTAAAATTCAACATTCGGCTATGCATTTTTCATATACGGCGAATGGCTATACACGGTGTCATTTTAATAGTTATCTTATAACGGTAACTCACTTCATGTATCCACATCAAAAAAAAAATCTTTTTTGAATTATTTTAAAAACGAAAATAGTTATTCACTAGCTGTTGCCCGCGACTTCGTTCGCGTGCGAAAATCTAAATTATGTGGCTATGTAAGATCGCTCAGATATTATGATCATCATCATCATCTTATCAGCCGAAAGACGTGCACTGCTGGACATAGGCCTACCCCAAATTTGGGGGGGGGGGGGTTCCATAATCGCCACGCTTGGCAGGCGGGTTGGCAATCGTAGTGTGTGGTGTTAAGTCTTACGGAGAACGCTGCTCCACATTCTCTGGCGAGTCTTGTAGTCGCCTCTTACGACACTCACGGGAAGTGATGGGATGGTATTATTCTTTCACGGCACGGCATCGGCCGACACTATACGGCATAAGATAAGATAAACAAACAGTCAATATCTAGCATTGCTTGACCTCTCGTAGAATTTGGAATTTGAAAATGAAAATGAAAAATGTTTTATTTGTTTTACAAGTAAACTTAACAACTAGTGATTGGAGCCTCCTTTTAAGCAAAAAAGCCTGTGTTAGGAGACTCCGCTCTTCCAAAACTTAAAATATTAACATAAAATTACTTGTTTTAAGTGTTATAAAAACAGGCGATTTAAAGTAAAAGAAAAAATTAAAACTAGACAAGAAGCATGCAAATGCGTGAGTGAGAGTAGGGGTGTGTGAATGTGAATATGAGGGTGTGTGAATGTGACTATGACTATGAAGGTGTGTGAATGTGAAAATGGAGGTGTGTGAGAGTGAATACTGAGGTGTGTTACTGTGAGTATAAAGTTGTGTAAATGTGAATTTGAATGTTGAATGTGAGCATCTGTGTTTGTGAAAGTTAGGTGATAGTGTGAGGGTTTGTTAAATTTAATGTAAAAGACAGAGTGAGTGTAAATAGCAATGAATGAAAACAGACTGTGTACGTAAAAATACGAATGATAAGAGCATTATGTGTAAGGTTTTATTTATTCCAGTAGCTTCTCCGTGTCGTCATAAGTGAGTGGTTTTATCCAATTAGTTACTATTTTTTTACAGTCAGTTAATGGTTTGTTGTATATGTAGATATCCTTGTTTACTCGATTGTAAAGCTGAGATGAGCGTTTGTCGTATTGAATACGGGCGAGCTTGGTTTTCGTTTTAGGAATTTCAACTATTATATCTGGAAGACTGTTATGCAAGGCACTGACTGTATCACCACTTTTCACTTGTTCCTATCTTTTTTCTTCTTTCTTCTATGCAAAATGCCGTCCAGCCCTTGTAATTTTTGTAATAAGTAACTTAATTCTGTACACGATGTTTAAGATAGTTGCTAAGGTTGTTAATACGCGATAGAGCTACATAAAGTTGGCCATGGGTATATAGAGTAGATACTCCGTTATCGGCACTTAGACTCCCGTTCGGTCCATTGCGTAATTGTGTGTGTGTGTGTCTAAGTTAACCAGCCTAGCTCCGTCAAAATGCATAGAAGCCTCCTGAGTGCTTAACAGGTTTCGCGGAGCGACCTCACCGTTCCGAGGATTTATTCACGTTGGGAAGCGACGGCCTCATTTCCAGGATAAAGTGAGTGACTGATTTCTCGGTGTCGTAACAACCTCTATATATTGGACTTTGGCGCCATTTTTATAGAAATTATTTTTAAGAGGCAATGACCCGTTATTATACCTATAATTATTCGGAAGGTATTTCTACTTAGGCTGATAAGTCGTTTAGTTAGTCGCGTGCATAGGCGTGACTGTCTGCAATTTGTTTCCCGTGACCATTGGTTCTCATGAAGTTTAGTTGATCTCTGGCAAATTCATGTACGAAACTGTAAATGATCACGACACCGGAGCAATCAGCCGAAATCTTATTTCAGGTCTATTCGGTCTTTTGCAGTGTTGATCGCTGCGTAATTCTACCTCCAACAGCCTGCTTTATGGCGTAGAACCATAAAGAAGACCATATGTTTGCATCTTTGAACTTTAACGTGTTGATATTATATTGCACTAAATAAATGGTGATTTTCTTCAAACTACGAAGTTAAGAAATTACTTTATTCATTTCGAACCAGGAACGTAAATCATAACGATGAACATTTTTAGAATACAATTAGGCAGCCGATTAACCGAGAGAATTTAACTGATTTTGCGACTCCTCTATCATGGGACTCGCCACCAGCTCGCGGGTAGTATGACATGATCCCTTTTTTATTTTTTTTTTATTTTTTTTGGGATTTGAAATCATCAAATGTCTCCTCCCGCTCTGGGTGAAGCTAGAGGGAGTGTCAGACTCTTACTGACTAAAACCCATCCGTGTTCCTCCTGGTGCCCTTTGCGTTCCAAGGCTACGGTACCTCTTTCGAACAGATTCCGCAGCCCCAGCAGGCACCTGCCCTAGCGGGCCCCGTCATGACATGACCCCTGGCTCCGGGCCTGAAAAAGGTTCATTCTTTTTTTTCTTTTCGAGTCGATGGTTAACTCTTTATACTGTTTTAGCCCAGTAGGTGGCTACGTTCATTGCAACATCGGTGGCATTCATAAAATCCTCCAAAGTACAGGTGTTTTTAAGCAGCTTTAGCTTATGTACCTACCTTAGCTTAGCAAATGAAAACGCGCGCCTGTTTACAAATATTGCAATCTGAACACCAAAAATGAGATCAAAAGCTAAATTCTGAGTTTGTTTAACATACTTTTATTAATAGGGATATTACGTTCATTCAGATTTTTTTAAGGTTTCAAAAGAATCACTTTTTTTAAGACGATTTAAATGTACTACTAAAAACTAAAAAAATATGTTTTAGTGTAACCTCATGAATGCCGTCGAAAGTACTATTTGGATCAATTGATGGTATTGCAGATAAGTATCTGTATTACGTAGAAGTTGATTGCATCTACATTGCCACGAATTCCCACCAGGTTTATGTGTAGATAAAAGTTATCAACTTTGGTTTTGTACTTTTTATTGTGATTCAAACAAAACGGAATACAGGTAAACAGAAAGTAAGTTCGGTAGATTATGCTACTAATACGAAAGTTCAGTATTTAGGCACATCCAGTTCCTCACATTTTTAAACATACAGATAAACAAAGTCGCCGCCAACAAAAATATGAGAGAGCAGGGACATAAAAAAAGTAAAAAAGAATTCAAAGCATTTTATTTCAAATAATAAACCATTCACAGGTACTTTTGAAACGTCAAGGTATGTCAGTCAAAAACATGGAAGCTATTTGCACGTTCCAAAGCGTAGATCTCTATGGAGAAGAACGTGCAAGAAACTCCACGGACACTCTTTTGAATCATATTCTGTTTTACAAAATTCTAAGTTACATATATTTGTTGCTTCTGCATGTGAGGACAATGCAAAGAAAAATAAAAAAAAAGAAGCTTATTATAAGAATTTATTATATAAAGATTAAAATGAGCCAATGGCAGTTATCCAACCCACGCGCCGCCATCAGCGAGAGCGTGAGTGAGCATGACACGCTCTCAACCACCATGCTCGTTCATGTCCAACAAGTAAAACTATAAATAATTACATAAAATATAAATGGCTTCATGGTACTCACATTTACAAAATTTGAAAAAATTGCTTCTATTTTACACAAAACTATGGTTGTCAATGACCAAATAATGAAAAATTAATTAATAAAACAACGATTAAGTTCTTAAATCAAAAATAATAAATAAGTATCTATAACAATTATGTAAGTACCTATATAAAAAAGAAGAGAGTGAGCATCTCCTCCAAATATAAAGACCTAACAAGTGAACCCAAGCAGCTGTGACTGTGGAGCAGAACCAGCATTTAGCCAAGCGTTTTCATCGAGGATATAATCATTCAGTTTATAATACGCTTGTCTACATAGTGTGCGTTTTATGCATGCTTTAAATTTTTGTCTCATTCAGTTCGAGAATATCAACTGGTATTTTATTATAAAATTTAACACAGTACCCCATAAAAGAAGTGTGTACTTTGGCCAATCTGAATCGGGGTTGATCTAATTTGTTCCTATTTCTAGTATTAAAATTATGCCTGTCACTAATCATGCTAAAAAGGTGAAGATTTTTACGAACATACATAATATTTACGTAAATGTATTGACAAGGTACCGTCATGATGTTGATATCCTTAAACAGTTCTCTTAGGGAATCACGCCGACGGAGATTGTAAATGGCTCTGATGGCTCTTTTCTGCAGGATAAATATAGACTCGATGTCTGCAGCACGTCCCCATAATAAGATATCGTAAGACATGATACTATGAAAGTAACTAAAATAGATCAGCCTCGCGGTATCTATATCAGTAAATTGACGGATATTTCTGACAGCGTATGCTGCTGGACTTAGCCGTCCCGCAAGAGATGTTAAATGAGGACCCCATTGTCTTGCCTGCCTTGAGTCAAGCGTAATCCCCACGAAAACCATGTTTCCGACGAATTCAAGTTTCTCCTTGTTCAATACTATGTCGCAATCATTTCTTTTAACGTTTGGTAAGGCAAATCTGATGCATTTAGTTTTTTTCCCATTTAATACTAAATTATTAGCAGTAAACCAATTTTGGACCTGCTGTAGGGCGTTATTTACGTCGTCAAGATTTATGGAACGTCTATCTATCTTAAAAATTAAGGACGTCAGCAAATAATACCATATTAGGTTGATTTTTTAAAAGATGGGGTAGATCATTAATATATACTAGAAAGAGGAAAGGACCCAAAATAGAGCCTTGTGGTACCCCCATTTTGACTTTTAAACCCCGTGAATTGACACCATTTACTTGAATTCTCTTTTTGAATTCAACAAAAATTCAAAAAGAGTTGCGAAAACTGGGTTTGGAACTTACACCAAATGACTCGGAAGGCAGCCATTAAACGACCGGGTCTATGATTTCAGTAAACATTGGATTTAAATAGCCGATCACATAATGTTTTGGTTAAGGATTGCTTAGCTTCCTGAAGATATAGCGTGATGATTAAAATTTCTAAGGATGTTTTTAAAGGCTTAAGTGAACGAATAGTTCAAAGTTGAACAAAACATTTCGAAAAACGTTGATACGTAATTTTCAAATCTTTAAATGTCCATAACTTTCCTTCATCCTGGCCACCAATTTTAATGAAACTACGATTAAATGTTGCTCAGATAAAAATTTAATCTAACTTTGAAAACCGCAACAAAATTGGTTCAGTATTTTCGGAGATTAGCGTGTACAGGCAGACAGACAGACAAAAAGAAATAAAATTGCTCTTTTTGTGTTCTACAGCTTTTTTTTGATAACCCTTCTCGATTTTTGGTATTTTTGTTAAATGTACAGAAATCATGGTCTCTACTATTTTATTATATGTATAGATTATCATGACGCATGGTATAGTTTGAACATCCTTGGGCAAGCGCAGTCTAAGCCTTGTGTTCCAAGGACGGCGCGGAATGGAACGGCGACATTGTTGTACGTAAACATATTAACAGGGTGTTTCATAAGTCTAAAGAATTATTTATTTGCAATGTACTATTATCTTAATGAATTATTAAGAAAAAAAAAAAAAAACGAATTGAGGTAGTTTATGTCAGGTACGTTAAGTGACCGGCGACTAAAATTACACCGTGTATACGCAGAAATTAACTCTAATTGTAATATTTCTTCCTCAGTTGGCAGCGATGTGAGCTCAGACGAGTCACTTGTAGACTACCTGCGCAATAAACTCCAGCTGCGCGGCACCAAGTACATGTGTCGTGAGGGAGGCTGCGGAGCCTGCATGGTCACAGCCTCCAAGTCTCTTGGAGCTCCTCATCTTGCTGTTAATGCTGTGAGTACGACTAACTTGTATCCTTCCTCCTTTCGTCATATTCCTCATTATTGATGGTCGATTTGTTCTTTGATATTCTATTGCTATTTTTAAACATTCCTTGCATTGTGGAGAGCATTGTAATTTTATGTCTAAGGAAGATTAAGCCCTCATAAACTTGCCATTTAACGTTTTTGTGTTGCCTCAGTATACCAAAAAGAATAGGAAGAATGATTTTGTATCATTAAGAGTGAAAAAAAAACAAAATAAAAGCATTTATCACACACATACATACAAAATTATAAACCATGGCATAACTAAATAACAGGGTATATTTTTGCTAGGAGCTGCCTTAATGGTATAATATTTTACCTTATACAAATAAATTACGTCTATATAGGAGCCGTCTCCACGAGTGAGAGAATCACCGCAAGTTGACGTTTTTTCACTCATCGAATCACCACGATAATATTACAGTGTGGAGATACGCTCATAGAGTTATTCTAGATTCTATCGTTCTTGGAAAACATAACTGCTCAATAAGTAATTTAAAAAATTATAAATCTTACTAGCTGACCCGCGCGGCTTCGCTCCCGTCAACTACCAGCCACCCTACCTACCCTACCCTATCCTACCTACCCTACCCTACCTACCCTACCCGACCTACCCTACCCGACCTACCCTACCCGACCTACTCTACCCGACCTACCCTACCCGACCTACCCTACCCGACCTACCCTACCCGACCTACCCTACCCGACCTACCCTACCCGACC
This sequence comes from Lacanobia oleracea, assembly GCA_950371165.1. Taxonomy (NCBI): domain Eukaryota; kingdom Metazoa; phylum Arthropoda; class Insecta; order Lepidoptera; family Noctuidae; genus Lacanobia; species Lacanobia oleracea. The sequence continues at coordinate 23,919,532 of OX493396.1, forward strand.
TACCCTACCCGACCTACCCTACCCGACCTACCTATAGAGATAATAATATATTACTAGCCGCAAATCTATGTAAAACTAAATAAATTAACACTAACTTCTATTAAAACAGTGTTTGGTGTCCATCACGTCTTGCGATGGCTGGGACATCAGGACCATTGAAGGTCTTGGAAACAGGAAGATAGGATACCATACGCTGCAGAAAACATTAGCAGAACACCACGGATCTCAGTGTGGATACTGTACCCCAGGATGGGTCATGGCTATGCACGGGTACGTAAGAAACTACATCTTTTTGGTAATTATAATAATGTTTATTTTTTATAAAAATATTTTAAAATGTAAATGACGGGTATTTAAAATAAATAAATGGAATAATAACAATATTTTATTCTTAAAAGACAACTTTGGGTCCACGGTAATGTTAGTAACACTTAATACTTCTTTAGTCAATATAATTTTATAAATACGACATGACGTCCCCTTATTAAATAAGTTTAAAACTTGATAATTTTTGATTTGACGTGTATTTTTTTTTTTATTTAATTTCTGTTTTTTTTTAAGTTCTCTTAATTAAAGTACGTAAAGATGTTTGTTTGATTATTGATATGTGTGTAAAAATTGTTAGCATGGGAAGCGTTTTGGTTTGAAACTGTAAGCTTTTAATATATTTTTTTTAATAAATAAATAAATAAGTGGGGACTTACCGAAAGAGGGGTCTTCCTCAAATAGGGGTCTTTGAGGAGTGACCAGAGCGGCACCACCGTGTCCTCGCCTTCCGCTTGACGCAGGTACAAGCGATCCTCGCAGTGTCAACTCTGCGAGGATTGCCCGGAGGACACGAAGCATACGTTGGAGGTCTTCCCTGCTTGGGGGAGCACCGCCATGCACCATGGCCCTAGAACGCAAAGGGCGTTAGGAGGAACATGGATGGGTTTTAATCAGTAAGAGTCTGACACTCCCTTCTGCTTCACCCAGAGCGGGAGGAGTAATTTGATGATTTCCCATCCTTAAAAAAAGGGTTTTTTGGCAAGTGTAGGGAAGCACACACGGATTTCACGAAATTCTTTCGTGAAAAAATAGGATATGAGCGTAAAAAGTCGCGAGCGAAAGCTAGTTTATTGTAAATTATCTACAGAGGAACCTTTGCAAGCGTAAAAGGTGGTTGTTTTTTTCTCATATCTCAGAAGCATATAGGTAATTTTTTCAAATCCCAGCCAACCAGCAACCTTAAATACTTTTAATTTCAGTCTGTTAGAAAGCAAAAAGAACCTAACCATGTTGGAAGTTGAACAGTCATTTGGCAGCAACGTCTGTCGCTGTACCGGCTACAGACCAATTCTTGAAGCGTTCAAGAGATTTGCCAAGGACGCTCCAAAAGAAAAAAGAATTATGGATATAGAAGACCTGCAAATCTGTAAGAAGTCAGGACATCCATGCAATAAATCTGCATGTGATGATGATGATGATGATTGGTGCATGGTTCGTAGAGATGACGTAGAGAAGGACCAGGTGAAAAGAATCGTACTGAAGGATGGTAAAATATGGTTCAAACCAAGATTGCTTCAAGATGTTTTTAATATATTATTACACGAAGGTGTAGACTCATGTATGCTAGTAGCTGGAAATACTGCTAAAGGTAAATAATTACTATTATTTATTGATTCTTTACCTAGACTTGGATTTCCAGAAAAACAACGGTGACTTGTAACAATCTAACTACCTTTAGATTTAATTTAATTTTATTTTATGTTATCGTCACAATCTAAATGGCTTTTCTTCCCAAATAAATAAAATAAAATCTATCGCGAAACACCGTACAATTAACCAAAGTATGAATAAAATTACATTATAATATGAAAAATAAATTTGACCAATTCAATTATTTCATACGAATCTATATATTAATTAATTAAAGCTGAAGAATTCGTTTGTTTGCTTGAACGCGCTAATCTCAGGAACTACTGGTCCGATTTGAAAAATTATGTCAGTGTTTGATAGTCCATTTATCGAGGAAGGCTATAGACTATACAGGGTAATTTGTAAAACCCCCTGTGTTTTACAAATAACCCTGTATATCATCACGCTAAGACCAATAGGAGCGGAGCAGTAATGAAAATTGTGACGTAAACGAAGTTACGTGTCGTCGTGTGGTGTGTGTTACGTGTGTGAACTAGTATATACTAATATATAAAGCTGAAGAGTTTGTTTGTTTGTTTGCTTGAACGCGCTAATCTCAGAAACTGCTGGTCCATTTTGAAAAATTGTGTTAGATAGCCCATTTATCGAGGAAGGCTATAGGCTATATATCATCATGCTAAGACCAATAGGAGCGGAGCAATAATGAAAATTGTGACGAAGACGAAGTTGCGGGGGTCAACTAGAGTATTGAATATTCTGAATCATCAACTGTCTTGTAATCTTTATCTTTTTTCCATATTTTCACAGGAGTAGTACAATCTGATGATGACCCTCGTATTTTGATTGACGTAAGCTGCCTTCAGGAGTTGAAAACCGTTACATACGATCAGAACCTGGTAGTGGGTGCAGGAATCACTCTCTCGGATTTTTTAAAAATTCTGAAAGATGCATGTACACGTGAATACTTTGACTATGTATCGATTATTTATACACATGTCGATTTGGTAGCTCATATACCTGTTAAAAATGTAAGTATTGTTTTCAGAAAAATGAAAACCCGGCCAAGTGCGAGTCGGACTCGCCCACCGAGTGTTCCGTTTCCGTGACCGACAATACGGGTTCTTCCTAAATCGGTCAACTGGGGATCTTCTAGCGTATGCCATTCACATCTGGAGTGAAACCATAGAGAAGCACGGAGAGGCACTAGCGGTCTCCCTTGACATCTCGAAGGCCTTCGACAGGGTCTGGCACGATAGCCTTATTAGTAAGCTCCCTTCATTCGGTCTGCCCGCTGAATTGTGTGATTGGATCGCAAATTTCCTGAGGGATTGTTCTATCCGAGTGATCATAGATGGCTGCTCGTCTGGACTTTTTTTTTTAGGATGGGATATCATCAAATGACTCCTCTCGCTTTGGGTGAAGCAGAAGGGAGTGTCAGACTCTTACTGACTAAAACCCATCCGCGTTCCTCCTAGTGCACTTTGCGTTCCAGGGTATGGAGCCTCCTTCGAACAAAGTCCGTAGCCCCAGCAGGCACTGGCCCTAGCGGGCCCCGTCTTTTACGCTGACAGCTCTTTGGGGCACGCGTGGAACACAGCGCGCCGTCTACCCGGGCCTAGTTCTGGTCAGACGAAAAGCCACCCAATGCTCGCTGTCCGCAGGCTCGCGCCTACAGTGGTCGAGAATTGCCCTGCGACTCCCGACGCCCGGGGTGTCTCCTTCTGTTGCGGCGGCTGGGGCGTGAGGTTTCCCTCTCTCTCTCACACGTTCGGCTTCCTCCTTTGCTAGCAATACTGCTTCGCAGAAGGAGGTAACCGCTTCCCATGTCTCCTCGTTTCGGACCATGGCTTGAACCAGGGCTGGACGTGAGAGATCGCCGCCGCCGATCGCCTCGACGAGGACACGGCGGTGCTCCGCCCAAGCAGGGCAGACCTCAACCGTATACTCCACCGTGTCCTTGGGGCGGTCCTCGTAGTGCTGACACCCGGGCGTATCCTCCTGCCGTATTCGAAACAGGTACGTCCCGAAACAACCGTGTCCGGTGAGTACCTGCATCAAGCGGAAGGTAAGATTGCCATGGTGCTGCTCTAGCCACTCCTCAAAGAGGAGACTAATCGCCGCAATTGTGGCGTGACCAGCGCTGGGTTGCGACAGTCGCTGTCTCGATACTGACATGAGATCCTGCCAGAGCTGCGATTTGCCGCGGCAGAAGAGTCTCGCCCCGGCGTAGCATCTCCAGGCACCATTCGTAAATGACCGCGAGGGCTCTCGCCTCTAGATCCCATGGTGGCAGTCCGGCAAGGAGGCTCGCTGCCTCGCCAGAGACCGTGTGATATCCCCGGGCCATCCAGATGGCCATGACCCTCTGGGACGAGTTGAGGTGACGGGCAGGTCACTTGCTCAAAGTAGGCAACCACACCGGCACCTCATAAAGGGCCAAGGACCGCACGAACCCCGCGTAAAGCCTCCGGCAGGAGGCGTTTGGATCTTCTAGATTGGGCAAAAGCCGCTTGAAGGAAGCCCCGGCTTGCTCCAGTCTGGGAGTCAAACGTCGGAAATGCTCGACGTAGTTCCACCAGCTGTCAAGGACGAGACCCAGGTACGTCATCATCAATCCGACGCCGATGTGGTACCCCCCCCAACCGTTATTTGGATTCCCGACGGTGGTTTGTTCTGAGATACGTGAAAGCACATAGCTTCAGACTTGTGTAGGGCCACTTCGAGACCCAGCTGCCGGATCCTCTCAACGACTATCGCAACCCCGCGTGTCATAGTGTCAGCCGCCGCCGGGTGCCCCCCCCCCCCTGCGTAAGGACCAGTGTGTCGGCAGCATAGCACACAACGCTGACGCCACTAGGGAGGTCGGTGCGCAGCACCCAGTCGTAACCGATGTCCAACAGAAGCGGCCCCACAACGGAACCCTGTAAAATACCGCACGACATCTCTCACCGGTACCACTCTCCCCGGTGACCGGGGTAGATGACGGCTCTGTCCGTCAAGTAATCATCGACTGCGCGACGGAGGTAGGTCGGCACAAGGTGGTACTGAAGTGCCTCCCTGATGCAACTCCAGGGCAGAGTTTTGAAGGCATTGGCGATGTCTAGAGACATCGCCAAGACGACCCCGCTCCGGGAAACCACGTCCCCCGTCGTGACGGCTCTCACGCACATTGTGGCAACTCTATCAAGTGCAAGTTCTCATTGTGTATGGAATATTGCTCTCATCTTTGGGACGGCTCTGCCAGATACCAGCTTAATGCCCTTGATTCAGTTGAGAAACAAACCAAGAGTATCATCGGCGATGAGGAGCTCGTCGCGACGAAGCTCCAAAGTCTTGAGCATCGACGACGAGTTGCTAGCCTGTCGGTTTTCTACCGGTTGCATTTTGGAAATGTGCGACGGAACTGCATAATTTAATTTTGCCAAGCCCGTTCCATCATCGGACCAAAAGACGAACGGCGATGCGCCACCGATACATGTTGGACATCCCACCCACACGCACAAAACGTTTTGGGAACACATTTATAATGCCTACAATAGCTACAACCTGGCAGTCTTTAAGTTTAGAGTGAATAGGTTATTTCTAGGCACCGTGCTCTATCTTCGACCACATCATCGCTTAACATCAGATTAGATAATGGACAAACGCGTGCCTATCAATAGTAAAAAAAAAAACATTGGCTGGCCGGAGTGAACACTGACGAGGAACAGAGCTCCCACCTCTTTCTTGTGTTAACCGGCTGGTCTGAGTGGAGATTCGCAAGAGCAAACGTGCTCGGGAGAAGGATGTACTCGTATAATCCAATTTAGGGGACCGAGTCACCCGCGTCCGAAGGAGAATACCCAATTTTTAGACCCTACACGTGGTCTCCGGGTGCGGGTGGTGCTAATCAGGTGACACTAACTGGTGGTAGGCTTCGGCCGATAGCTTGTGACCACCCACGGGGCAAAGACGTACCGCCAAGCGGCTTAGTTGCGTTCCGGTACGATGCTCAGTGTAGCCAATTCAGAGGAGCTGGGTCGAAATAGTTGTTCCAATGCAGGCAGACCAACCAGGCTTGCCCTGGCGTGGGCGTATCGGGAAACTAGTCGCGGAGGGTAGCAGGATCCAAGGCACGGTGCGCCGCTGGTCGACCGCAGGTAGTTGGGGGCCCAAGTAGTGTGCTAGCACTACACACATGAAAGGCTGCCCCGCCAACTGACGAAAAATCCCGGAATGCACCATCGTGCTGGTTGGCGACCAGATGAAACGATGATAATTCCCGGGAAGGCTCGGGCGTCCCCGCAGTCTCCAGTCTAGTCCCCCAAAGATGTTGTCCTATCAGGGCGTGCCTGAGGGTTAGTAGCATGGAACCTCATTTCACTTCCTTCTCCTCAACCTCATTCACTTTTATTATGAACAGGGGAAAAACGAGAAAAGTTGTACAGCGGCAGCACGCCCTTTCGCATAAAGTGCACCTCACTAACATACGAGGTCTGCACTTAAATCTCGCCGCAGTCCATCACCACCTTGAGATCGAGAAACCAGCGCTTTTATTCCTCTCGGAGACGCAAATCAGATGTCCGTCGAACGTGTCATACCTGTCTTACCCAGGGTTTACCCTGGAGCACCACTTCAGACCACGCGCGGGCGTATGCATGTACGGCCGGGACGACATCTGCTATCGGCGTCTCCGTTACCTTGAAGACTCCAGGTTCTCGATGCTGTGGGCTATAGTGGACGCAGGCCTAGACAAAATTGTCGACGCCTGCGTCTACCGTTTGCACAGCGGTGATTTGGAGACAACTGGGCTTACACAGCACCTGAATGAGGCGGCGGATGCGGCTCAGCAGCGGTACCCTTCTGCCTAATTGGTGTTACTGGGGGATTTCAATGCCCACCATCAGAAGTGGTTCTTCCCATACCAGTGCACAGACCATGCTGGACGTGAGACGCGAAAGCTAGCGCTTGCGTTAAATCTTACCCAGCTGGTTCAGGGGGCAACGAGGGTGCCCGATGTTGATTCGCACACTGCCAATTGCTTGGACCTTTTGCTGACAACAGATCCAGACCGCTATTCGGTGTCGATTTCTTCACCACTGGGTAGTTCTGACCACTGTCTGGTGAAGTCTGTATCCGTCTACTCCGCGCCCGATCTTAGCCCAAAAGGCACCCGGCGGGTATGGCGATACAGGTCAGCAGATTGGGATGGCATGCGATCTTTTTTCGCATGTTACCCTTGGCAGCCTACTTGCTATTCTTCCACTGATGCTTCGTCGTGCGCGGACGCCGTGTCGGATGTGTTGCGGGGGGAATGGAGTACTACATTCCGTTCTCTGACAGCGAAATCTGGTGAAGCTCGTCCTTGGTTTGGTGCCGAGTGCAATCGCGCTGATGCGCTTAAGCACGAGGCGTACCTGGCGTGGGTCGACGCTCGTACGCGCAAAGCAAATGACGTGAGTCAGAAGAAGAGAGCCTTCAACAGGGCTACCAAGTTCTGCAAGAAAGTGTTGCGTAGGGCTCGGTTTGACCATATTAGCCGAATAGGGAACAAACTTGCTTCATACCCAGCAGGTAGTAAGGCTTTTTGGTCCATGGCTAAGTCGGTCGAATCGAATTTCTGCCGCCCCTCACTACAACTACTGCTGACGGGATGCTGGCCCACTCCGCTGAGGAGAAAACGAACTTGTTTGCTTCTTTGTTTGCGGAATCTTCACGTCTGAATCCTGGTGGCGCGACGCCCCCTGCTTCTCCTGGTGGATGCGAGTCGAGTATATCGAACATTCGCATTCATCAGAAGGACGTCCGTAGGGTACTGCGTAACCTCCCAACTAGCACCAAAGCGTTAAAAAAACCTATATAAGACTCATATATCAGTTCCATTTGAGTATAAAAGTGTTAACGCATACCTGTGCAACTGAGTTAGAGCATGCTCTAACTCACTTATAACCACGAAAGAGGCCCACAGTTTTACAGGTAAAAGTTATAGAAAGCCTATAGTACGGTGTCACAAAGATATTAAAGCTGCACAAGAGCGCTTTTTCATCGTCAGCTACTACTTTAATCTGTATTACCGTTGTAAAATAGAGTTGGTAAACGCTACAGGTGCTATAAATCCTATAGTAAGGTGTCAAAAAGATCTTAAAGCTCCACAAGAGCGCTTATTCATCGTCAGCTACTACTTTAACCGGTATTACCGGGATAGTGAGCACTACAGGTGGTAAAAAGCGTACGTCAAGATAAAAAAGCCTGTAACCTTACTAAAATTAAATCTGTTCGTAATGGAAGTGTTATGTCATCCATTATTCAACACAGCAGAATAATATAATGGAATATTATGTTATTTGAGTATGTGAAGTGAAAAATGACTGCCCTTATGATTTCACAGTAAATGTATACCATGTTTCTCATCTCAATTTTAACGCGCCTAGGATTTATTAAAGATTTAAAAGAAAAATTATGATAACAAAATAGGTACCTCAAGCTAAACATTACTATTCATTCCTGCTTCTTGAGCAGTGGTATGTAAAATTAAGTGGCATTCATGGAATGCTTCAAATAATGTAAGAAATTTTGTTTATTGTAGTCAAATGTTGAATAACTCGAAATAATATTAATTGTTAGGTTACCAAAACAATGGCGAACTTTACAAAAGTGAGGTTAGTGTTAATAACGACCGATACTTGCGTTATTTGACACCAATACCTTTAGAACGTCTGTAAAAGAGGACTGCCTAACACAATAAGCTTTAGTTAAACCCTTTATTACAGGTTAAACCTAGATAGAGGAGTTGTTTGACACCTTTAGTTTCTCGTGTTACTAAACTCTCGATAAACTCTACTTTATAGCTTATGACTGCAATAATAGTCAATATAGCACCTTAAGTGGTATAAAAGAGTTCATTGCAATAACTATACAACAATAAGTGTTAAGAGGTGTCGGCGAACACTTTTATAAAGACTTGGGTGTCACAAAAAGGTTAAATCTATAACGTATTAAGTATACTTGCTGCTACTAGCGCCATTATAACTCTCAAAGCTGTATTACATCATCCATTAACGCTATAGTGCTGCGATTGGGGCTAAAAACTTGTTTGTTAACTCCTCTATATCGTCTTTAGTAATAACTGAGATAATTATAACCCTGTTATATTACTTAAAGTCATAAAAAAGCCTGTAACTGACACCAAAATGTTAGTTGGGCTAGACGTGAACAAGGCTAGTGGTCCCGACGGGATACCGGCAATTGTTCTGAAGACTTGTGCGCCTGAGTTGTCTCCGATCTTGACACGCCTATTTCGTCTTTCGTTTGAAAAAGTGCCGAAGGCTTGGAAACAAGCTAACGTGCAGCCCGTGCCCAAGAAGGGTAGTCGAGCTGACCCGTCGAATTATAGACCCATCTTGGTAACGTCCATACTCTGTAAGACTATGGAACGCGTGCTGAATCATAAACTCCTGGCGTACCTAGAAGCGAATGATATTCGTAGTGACCGTCAATACGGGTTCCGCGGAAATCGGTCAACTTCTAGCGTATGCCATTCACATATGGAGTGAGGCCATAGAGAAGCACGGGGAGGCACTAGCGGTCTCCCTAGACACCTCGAAAGCCTTCGACAGGGTCTGGCACGATAGCCCTATTGGTAAGCTTCCTTCCTTTGGTCTACCCGCCGGTTTGTGTGATTGGATCGCAGATTTCCTGAGGGATCAGTCTATCCGAGTGTTCATAGACGGCTGCTCGTCTGGACTACTGGATATTAATGCCGGGGTTCCTCAGGGGTCGGTGCTTTTGGCAACACTGTTCTTGCTGCATATTAATGATCTGCTTAAACCCGGTACCTTTGGGTATGCAGACGACAGCACTGTTGCTGAGAGATACGTGTCCGATGCACGAGCTGGTGGGTCGCAGATCCGGTCTCTCCAGGAGGCAATGGTTGAGCGCTTGAACGTATCCTTACAGGCTGTCTCTGAATGGGGCGATGCCACTCTGGTCAAGTTCAATGCTGCTAAGACCCAAGCGTGTCTATTTTCCGCCAAAAGGAGCCAATTCCACCCAGCTCCATCTTTCCGAGGTTTAGCCGTGCCGACAACCGACAAACTTGAGCTTCTTGGGGTTACATTAACATCTACTCTCAATTTTGGCCCTTACATAGAGGCAAAGGCTCAAGTGACTGCAAATAAGTTGGGGATTCTGGCAAAGGTGAGACGATATTTCACGCCGGAACAGCTGCTTAAACTCTATCAATCGCAAGTTTGATCGTGTATGGAGTACTGCTCTCATCTTTGGGATGGATCTGCCAGATACCAACTTGATGCCCTTGAGTCAATTGAGAAACGAGCCAAGAGGATCATCGGCAATGAGAGGCTCGTCAGTACGAAGCTCCAAAGTCTTGAACATCGACGACGACTTGCTAGCCTGTCGGTTTTTTACCGGTTGCATTTTGGGGAATTTGCGACGGAATTGCATAATTTAATTTTGCCAAGCCCGTTTCATCATCGGACCACAAGACGAACGGCGATGCGCCACAGGTACACGGAGGATATCCCACCCATACGCACAAAACGTTTTGGTAACACATTCATAATGCGTACAGCTAAGGAGTGGAATTCCCTGCCGGAGTCTGTGTTTCCTGATAGCTACAACCTGAGAGTCTTTAAATCAAGAGTGAATAGGTTATTTCTAGGCAAGCGTGCTCCATCTTCGACCACATCATCGCTTACCATCAGGTGAGATAGTGGTCAAACGCGTGCCTATCCATAGTAAAAAAAACAATGACGAAAACCTCGTGAAGGCTGTGAGAAAGAAACAAATCAAGTATCTCGACTAAGCGCACGAGGTTATCGACATGTGGAATGTGGACTCAGCTGTGATTGCCGATAGTAGTTACGGCCAATGGCTAAAAGCTTCGACGACCATCTGTCGAAGCTGAATGCAGTACTCCTCGATACGGCTCGTATCGTGAGGAGGTTCTTTTCTCTGGAGCCCTTACCATCGGTAGCTTGGAGCCTGCTCTCGACACCGGCGGACTACTATTGTTTATATTTTTAAATGTTTTTTTTTATGTTTTTGATTGAAATTAAAAAAAATTAATAAATATGTAAAGAAAATGAATAAACGGTACAATAATAAAAAAATATTTCAAGTACCAAGACTCATAGTCTTAGTAACAATATACTTACAAACAATATTAGTAACAACACAAAAACCAAAAGAGTGCGACATCACTGCTGCAAGGTGACAGGCCCAGCTGATACCCTGCAGCAGTGGTTCACAAACGCACAATCTAGCCTGCTTGCTATCATGGACAGACTTGAGTAAATGGGTTCAATTTCAATTCGATCCGTCCGTCGGCTTACAAAATGATCTTATAAGAATTCCGTTTTTCCCTTTTGTGGTACGGAACCCTAAAAAGGGCAAAAGTGCTAGACGGACAGGCGACTCTATTGCTTGGCTGAAGCTGATATAGAATCACTGGGATTGGCACAAGAAATTAGAGGTCTACAAATACCCAAGAGCGGGTAAAGTTGGGCTATGAATAATCAAGATGGTTTTCAGCAGTATTTAAACTGTGCACAAATAATAATTCACATGTTTTGTTAATCTAATTCCAGATAGGTACAATCGCAGGTAATTTAATGATAAAACACCAGAATCCCTCATTTTCGTCTGACCTATTTCTGCTATTCACTACTATAGATGCTCGGATAACTGTTGGTGAGTAAATTTCAGCGTCTGATTTACCCATTTCGATTACAAATATCAAAACTTGCTTTTTGTTATTATCATGAATATAAATAAACATCACAGAATTTATTTTTTAATTTGTACCTATTCCTATATTTGTACTTTTGAACTGCCTCCGTGGTCAAGTGGTTTAGGCATTTGCCTAGTAACCCGGTGATCGTGGGTTCGATTCCCACGGGAAGCATACTTTGTAAAGTTGTGCCCAGTTTGGCTAGGACATTGCAGGCTTGAATCACCTGATTGTCTGATAAAAGGATGATTCCATGTTTCGGAAGGCCGTATAAGCCGGTGGTCCCGGTTGCCAAATGGCGGTTGTCAAATAAACCATGTCAGAGGCCCTTGAGGTGATTTAGAAACTCTGACACTAGGGTGTGTGGGGTCGTTAGACCTTACTGCCCTCACGATAAGAAGAAGACTTTTGAATTTCTTTTACAGTGGACTTACATGGAACACTACAAATAGTAACGATGGAAGATTTCTTAAAAATCAGCATGTTGGGAAAAATTATTCTGAATGTAATGCTACCACCACTAAGCCATGAATATAAACTGTATTCTTACAAGGTAAGTCGATAAAAGCAGAAATGTATTCAGATTCTGTTACCAAATAAAAAAATGTCAGGTGTTTGAATGGAAAATATAAGAAATAATGACAACGACATTAATGAATTGATTATTCTAATTAACAAAACAATACTACAAGAACGCTAATCCACTTGATTTCATTTTAGCTGATGCCAAGAGCTCAAAGTGCCCATGCCATCGTCAACACAGGTTGTCTGTACAAACTCAGTGCCAATAACGTAGTCGAAAAAGCAACAATCGTATACGGAGGTCTATCCAGCGTTTTTCTAAGGGCAACAGCTACTGAAACGTTTCTGATCGGAAAGCCTTTGTTCACTAATGAAACTTTACAAGGAGCTTTGAGGGTGTTAGATGGAGAAATAATTGTTGATGAAAATCCACCGGAACCCTCTGCTGCTTACAGACGACATATTGCAAAGGCGCTACTCTATAAGGTTTGTAAAGATTTGGTTTTCTTATGCTTTTATTTTATTGTTTAGCGTGTTATGGTTAGGATCCAGAATAAATTATATGCACTTAAGGTTTTTACTGAATACGATAAAAGTTTATTGAATGTTCACAATCACCAGGTTAAATTGTTACAGTAAAATAGGAAGTGTCTGAACGGTGGTATGTAAGCGACTAGCGTGCTGGCTCTCTGTATTCCTTTACAATATCAAAAATGCAATTCAGCAAATCGCATCGCTAGGGTCGTTACATTATAAAAATGTATTTATAATTTAAAATCTACTTACTACATTTTTTTTCAAAGTGGCAAATAAATTGATCTACTCGTTGGTGACACCTCCTTCTAACATAACTGTCCGTTGTAAGAAACGACCTGAAGACAGAAAATTTGGATATTTCGACGAACCAGAAAAGACACGTCTGAAAAATGACGAGAAGAGCCGACTCCAAATAAGGTTAAGCAACGAGGGAGGAACTGTTTGAGAGAATCTGTTATTTTTTTCCCATAACTCATTATTTACATTACAGGGTCTTCTCACGCTCTGCCCTCCAAACATCAGGGGGCCTCGTTTTGAGTCAGGAGCCATATACTTACATGCTTCCAGACAACTCTCGAACTCACGACAGACCTTCACCACCGATCCGGAGAAATGGCCATTGAACCAACCTATTGCAAAAGTAGAATCTTTGGTTAGTAGTGATTTCGCTCAACTGGAATTCATAATTATAATCACTTTTGCTTAGAACTATAATTAGGAGGCATTTTGTTTCTACAATATTGAAAGGTTTGCGTTTGACCACAACATAATATTTTTAGATCTTTCTTTATTCACACATAATACTTATCACTGGAAAAGAATACTTGGAAGGATTTGGGAGAGGCCTTTGCCCAGCCGTAGGACAGTACAGGCTAAATTAAAAAATATAAAAAACTTATCACTGCTTTTTTCTCTAGATCCAATGTGCTGGAGAAGCTCAATACACTGACGACATTCCCAGTCTACCAGAAGAAGTTTTTGCTGCTTTCGTACTCAGCACAGTAGCTATAGGTGTTATTACTGCGATTGATGCCAGTGCTGCACTGGTAAGTTTACATCATCACTATCTGTCTAGCATTTTCTTATATATTTTCGGTTCAACCTTTAGTCTTACTGGATGGATCTTCAAAAGCATACATTCAGTGTTTTTTTTTATTTGTTTATTCCAGGCATATCCCGGAGTTATAGCCTTTTACACGGCAAAAGACATACCAGGATTAAATTCTTTTACTCCAGCCGATAGTTTTCTATATCAAACCGATGAAGAAGTATTATGCAATGGTAATGTAAAATACTACCATCAGCCAATTGGTATTATTGTAGCAGAAACCCAAAGCATTGCTAACAGAGCGACAAGATTAGTTAATGTTACGTATAACAATGTCAGAACACCTGTAATAGATATCAAAGTTGCAAGAACAGATACCACAAGAAACACTCTGTTTGATTCAGCTGAAGCCACAAATCCTGGCACAGATGTATACAAAAGTATAACTGGAACTACTACTTTTTACGGACAGTATCATTTTTCTATGGAAACCCTGGTCTGTGTGGCGAAACCTACGGAAGAAGGACTAGAAGTGCATTCAACTACCCAATGGCTTGATGGAACACATGTTATGATATCGAGGGCGTTGAACATGGATCAAAATAAGTATGTTCTTGTTAGTCCTTACGAAAAACTTCAAGCAATGAAATTTCAATAGTGGTTTTCATTTTCTTGCGGTAGCTTATGCTCGTATCATTTTAGTAATAAACAACTACAAAATGAATTATTTCATTTTCACGAAGAGCCCATAATTCATGTAAGACCCATTTACATTTTTTACATAATGGCGTCGAAATATTTTTGCCATGTGTAGAAACAAAAACCGGCTAAGTACGAGTCGGACTCGCACGCGAAGGGATTCGTAACATTAACTTTAATTTTAAGTTTTTTTTTTAAGTTGTTATAGCGGCATTAGAAATACACAATCTGTGATAACATTTCTCTACCCATAACGCTTCTTCAGTTATTAGCCCGCTGTCAGACAGGCGAACGGACTGACGGATGGATAACGGAGACTTAGTAATAGGGTTACCCTTTGGGTACGGAACCCTAAAAACGATGCAAATTAAAAATTGATACTATATTTTAGGATCGATTGCTACGTCCGCCGTCTTGGTGGTGGATTTGGATTGAAGATATCTCGCAGCATCCAGTCTGCCGTCGCGTGCAGTCTTGTTGTACAGTTGTTGAACCGTCCCTGCAGGTTCATTCAATCATTGACTACAAACTTTAGAGCAGTTGGCAAAAGAATGCCCTGTGTTATTGATTATAAGGTATTATATTTTTTAGGTTTAGTGTGCCTCCATTATACGTATATGAAGATTAAAACTTGCAAAAAAAAATAGTATATTATTATTGAACATTAAAATTCACCTGGTTAGAGATTGCGAGCCCTAGTTGCCTGAAAAATAATAATTAGGATAGCATGCCAGAAATTGCAGGAAATATTCTGATATAACTGGTACATTTTCTAGGTTGCCGTGAATAAATCAGGAGTGATACAGCGTTTAGACTCAACACTTTACGAAGACAATGGCTATGTGCTAAATGAGACAATAGCCGTTTTTGGTGTTGACGTGTATAACAATTGTTACGATGCCTCTAAAATAAACTTCAAAGTTTATGATACAATTACAGATACAGCTAAAACTACTTGGTGTCGATCACCTGGTGAGTCTAGTTCTAATAAAATGGTTTTGTATTGTAAACTCACCTACAAACTTACTACAGACATATATTTTTTTCCTTTTTTCAGGTACATTAGAAAATATAGCGAGCATGGAACACATAATCGAACGTATTGCATACGAATTATCTTTGGACCCAGTGGCTGTCCGTCTAGCTAATCTTGATAGAGAAAAATTTAATGAAATGTCGGAAATGGTAGAAACATTGAAAGCAAATGCTGAATACATGACAAGAAGAGCTGCGGTAGATACTTTTAACACACAAAATAGGTGGAAAAAACGAGGATTAAGATGGGCGTTTGCAAGATGGGCGTCTTATGGCGCACAACGTTTCAATATTAATTTATCGGTCTTCCATGGAGACGGCACTGCTGTCATCACTCACGCCGGCGTCGAAATGGGACAAGGTATAAACACTAAAGCAGCCCAAATAGCTGCTTACTTACTAAAAATGCCTGTGGAGAAAGTTCAGGTCAAAGGAAATAACACAAATGTTGCTCCAAACACTTTTATGACTGGAGGAAGTCTTACGACGACAAGCGTTATTATTGGTTTGAGGAGGTTATGCGATGAATTGAATGCAAGGCTGGCACCTATTAGAGCCACATTAACTAACCCAACTTGGGAGGAACTGATTAAGGCCGCATCTGATGCTGATGTAAGTCTTCAGGCGCAAGGATTCGCTGGATTTAATGATGTGCAGGCCTATGATGTGTACGGTATGGCATTGTGTGAAGTTGAAATAGATGTCTTGACGGGAGAATCTGTAGTACTGAGAGTAGATATGTTACAAGATGTGGGCTTGAGTGTCAGCCCAGAAATAGATATTGGACAAGTAAGTTCGATTGTAAATTGTATATTAATATATATATCAAAAGGGTAATCTAGAAAAAATAACAATTTAAATGTAAATAATATATTCTGAATTGAGATATATTAATTCAAATCGCAGCACTGGCATATTTATTTTTATCAAAACAATTTTAGATTTTTCTGATTTATTTTAATGTTAAATTTTTACTATTTACGTTAAGGTTGAAGGCGGTTTCATCATGGGTCTTGGGTACTGGACTTCGGAGAACCTTGTCTACGCTGAATCTGGTGAAATACTCACAAATAGAACCTGGAACTATACCGTTCCTCAAGCGCTGGACATACCTCAGGACTTCAGGGTTTATTTAAAAGAGAATTCTTTCGGCAACGATGTAATACTTGGATCTAAAGGTGATTTTAGAATAAGAATAGACAAAAACTGGCATAAGCCCTCAAAAGACGACAAATAAAGGCCGAATCACGAGAAGGGGAATTGCCTCGCTGCACATCTTCTGTCCTTAATCTTTGTGGTGGTCAGCTTAGTGCAACTTTTACATTCTATTAATTATAGCTTTTTCGTTGTTGAGATTTGTCCTTATGAGAGAACATCATTCATTGTACATACATTTTTGGCCTAAATAAAAATGTGCCATCTAAACAAAAAAAAACGAACCCTATAGGGTTCTGTGGCAAATTATAGAAATTCATAAAAATATTTTTTTAGGCTTATTTGACACGGAACTGTAATATTTACTGAAGGTAAAGCTATTACTATAATTACATTATAAATTTTCTTATTTACCGACTTCATAGCTGAAACATACAGATGTTAGCATTTTTAAAACTCTTATAACAGCGCAGAACACGACTCAATCGATTTAGGCACGAAGTGGACTATGATAGGAATACAGTATTATTTCCGAATTGCACTTTTTTTCGCTTCACCAGCATTGTCATAATTATGCCCAAAATGAAGATGTCCTTTAATCTAAATTTGACGATATATAACCGTGCATTTTTATTTTGCAGGAACTGGAGAGCCTCCAACATGTGCGTCAGTGGTCGTAGCGTTTGCGATCAGAGAAGCCATAGTACAAGCAAGACAAGAGTCTGGGATCCCCACCACGCAGTGGTTTGATATTGGTAAGGGCATTGTTACACTAGCATTGGT
This sequence comes from Lacanobia oleracea, assembly GCA_950371165.1. Lineage (NCBI taxonomy): Eukaryota > Metazoa > Arthropoda > Insecta > Lepidoptera > Noctuidae > Lacanobia > Lacanobia oleracea. The sequence goes on from OX493396.1 coordinate 23,936,679, forward strand.
ATGTCATAGGCCTCGTCCTGATATTTAAGCGATCGTCGTATTGACAGAGTGCATCTCGTTTTCGTTTTGTCGTTGTGTTTTGTGTAGAAATATAGAGACAAGCGCGAAGACACGTTTTTCGTACTTTTTTACGCGAATATCGCGTATAATTGCGTGCCGTACGCTTTTATCAGGGCAACTTAAGTGCTGATAAACAGTTCAAATCACTATTAAATCCCAAAATTAATATCTTTTTCGTCTGAAAACAAAAACTCTTTACAGAAATTTATATAGATTATTTTCTTCTTGGGACTTACCCGTTTACATAATCATTTTAGTAATTAAATTTCTGAACAATCATATAATAATATAAGGTTAACTAAAGAAGCCATAGAAGTATGCGCTACAGAAATGAAGGTATCTGCGAAGAAACAAACCCTGAAACCGTGGATAACGCCAGGTTTGCTAAGGTGTATACGTAACCGAGACTCGTTGCATAAAAAAGTAAAGCAATCGCCTGACAACATCGTAATCAGTAGGTACCACCTATAAACGATACAGAAATTTTTGTACAGCAATATTAAAAAAAGCAAAAAGACAATTCGATTCTCTAGAATTAAATAAGGCTATGAATAACCCTAAAAAACTTTGGGAAACTATTAAAAATATCACAAATACCACCAAAACCAAACACTCGTACACACAGCTGCTATCAGCTTCATCATCTCCGATACAGTCGTGCAACGACGTAAACCTATTTTTTGCAAGTATAGGAAGGAATCTTGCAGATGGTATAAACAACCAACCAACATTCACCCGCACTTCACTCCCCCACACATCTAACTTCAAAAAATCTTTTGTTTTGGAAAAGACAGATCCTGAGGAAATTATATCAACCATAAATATGCTGCGAATAAATGCAGCAACCGGCTGGGATGGTATTTCCACCCTGTTCTTAAAACGTTACGCCACAACCCTCGCACCTATACTATGCCATATATTCAACCTTTGCTTTGACTTAGCCACTTTTCCCACTTCATTAAAAAAGGCAGCCATTCATCCCATTTTCAAGGGCGGCGACGGGTGCCTCGTAAATAACTACCGCCCCATAGCGGTTCTTAGTACTTTATCAAAGATACTTGAACGTTTAATGAATAAAAGACTCGTTTACTATCTTGAACATTTTAATATTTTATCACCACAACAATTTGGTTTTCGCAAAAACAAATCCACAAATGACGCAACTCACAAGTTAATTGATCACATTGTGAAGAATTTAGACAATAGTAAAAAGGTATTGACCATTTTCTTAGATCTCACAAAAGCCTTTGACACTGTGCCCATTCCGACCCTTTTACTCAAGCTAGAACGTATAGGTGTAAGGGGCCAACCACTTAATTTATTTAAAAGCTACCTAACAAACCGTTCACAATTTGTGACAATGGATAATTATAATAGCGATACAGTTACTATCGAATACGGCGTGCCGCAAGGAAGTATTTTAGGGCCCACTCTCTTCCTCGTATTCATCAACGACCTCTGCAACCTAGATTTACCAAATGCCCAAATAGTTTCTTATGCTGATGACACTGCAATAACTTTTACCGCTAACTCATGGTCGGAACTACAGTCAATTGCTCAAAAAGGATTTAACTCCACACTAGGATGGCTTTACTCACATTCCCTGACACTAAATACCACTAAAACTAGTTTTATTACCTTCTCAATGAACACTAATTCCCAACCAAATCCCTGTATCTCCCTAAAAGCTCACTCGTGTGGTTTAATGTCGCACCAGACTTGTCAGTGCTTATCACTCACTCCAGTAGATCAAATAAAATATCTTGGTATTATCATTGACCAACACTTAAACTTCAAATCACACATTAATACCCTAGCAGGCCGCGTACGGAAACTTATTTACATTTTTAAAACACTGCGACATGTAGCACACACATCAGTTATCCGGAATGTATACTTCGCTCTTTGCCAATCACTAATCACCTACTGTATTTCCTGTTGGGGAGGAGCTGCAAAGACAGTGATAAAGCCAATAGAGATCGCTCACAGGGCCATACTTAAAGTTGCCACCTTTCGCCCTATCTTATTTCCAACAACCGAACTTTATAAATCCTGGAACGTTTTAAATGTACGTCAACAGTACATTTTACATATAATTTTATTACAACATTCCAGAACACCATACAGACATATTTCTAAACGTCGAAAAGATAGAATCTGCTCAATTCCGCCTCCACGTACCTCTTTCGTAAAACGATTCTCTTTATATCTTGCTCCATCTCTCTATAATAAAATAAATGCAAAATGCCCAATCTTTAAACTCTCATTGCACAATTGTAAAAAAACTGTACGGACACTCCTTTTGGACCTCAATTATGATAACACTGAATTATTCCTTACAAAGTAATCTCATAAACACACATATACACACGCACACACACGCACACACATATACACACACGCACCACACACCTGTGGGTGTGTGGTGCGTGTGTGTACACACACTCTAGATATGTCTTTTATAAATAATAGTGAAAATAACTACTGTATAGTAACTACTGTCATACATATACAGATGCTGTTTCAAATTTCAAATTTTATATTAAGCGCTCACTATTTTATATAATCCGCCAATCAGGGGACCGGCACTGTCTCTCCTTAACACAGGCTAAATTTTAGCCTAGCTAGGAGAACAGTACTTCACCCGTCTTTATTGTATATTGTTAGTGTACCTAAAAATGTGTAAATACAACATTTGTAAACTTTACAATCCCATTATGAAATAAACTATTATTATTATTATTATTATTATTATAGCGTAAACATGCGTTAATTTATACGACAAATCCGAACGCATCGTTGCGCTATACTCTACAAGAGGAAGCACGAAAGAAACGACGTAATGTAACGATCGTATGTCACGCGATGATCGCTTTAAATTGGATAAAATAAGATTATTTAATTTTGTTTCAGATGGACCAAGCACTACTGAAAACATTTGCATGGCCATCAACACTGATACAATGGACTTTAAGTTTTACTGAGGAGATTCTTGAATACCATGTCATTTTTATATTGTGTTTGGATCTAACTGTCATGTGTTTTTTTATTCAATTAGTTTGTATTTTTTGTTTTGAACATTTTAATTAACTTTTGACAATAGTCCTACCCAGAATGCTGTTTCGCGCCTTAGATATGCGCGCAGTGAGACGGAGGGCAGTGCAGGCTAATAGCTCTGTCATTCCACCGTCAAAGCTCACGTAGTGTTTTGTTACCAGGCTGTCCATAAGAGACAAAATATCCGGAGATGGCTCGTGCATTTCTCTTAATATCAAGACCGTCATACCGACGTATCACACAGATTTAAATCGCACTCATGTAAACACAAATGCGCTTTCCTGTTATCCCCCCGTCTCACCGCTATACCGCGTCTAAGGCGCGGTACCACTAGTAGTCGAACTATACCATGTAATTGTTTTTTTTAGTTGATGTATAATTTGATGTTGAATTTGGCTTACCGACGGGATTCCCATTTAAGATATAAGTGGTTCATATTATTATGCAAAGGGCTTTGCCTTAAATGTTTGAGCAACTGTGGCCTTTTTTATGGCACATCAACACCACCTCGTTACACGTGTAGAGTACTTGCATATAAACTATAGTTACTACTGTAGCTCAGCTCCAATGTACATCCGTCTCGAGTTATGCGCTCTAATCTAAGATGCATAGTTAGCCTTTTTAAATGCACGTTATAGATTAGGACATTTTTGGGCATAGTCCTTCATTAAAAAACTATTTTTTTATTATACTTTTTCAATATAACTTACTTTTATTACTACCTTTTCCTTCCTTATTTTTTTTTCCTTTCTTTCTTTCTGTCGATGGCAAAAAAAATACGTTAGGGGGTGAATTTCAACAAATGCCATTTTTTTTATCATATCGGTGAACTTTTTCATTTATGTTATTTTTTTATATTTTTCAGGTTTTATGTAATCTTTAGGATATCAAATATCCCCAAATGTAATATCATCAACGTAACATTTAAGACTAAAGAGAAAATTCAGTTTGAATTCTGGTTTCCACCGATATGATAAACCGGCACCGATTATTTTTTCTGTACACCGATATGATAAGTTTATCCACCGAAATGATGTACATATCCAGCGATATGATAATCTATCCACCTTTGAACATCAAACAGGAAATAGTTAGTAGGTACCTATATATTTTTACTAGGGTGACTTAGAACTGAAGACCTGAACTGAGGGTCTTATGTGAGTAGATCACATCCAAAGAGAACTGAGTTCTTTGAAATCTTTTTTATTATATTTACTATAGGTACTTAGAATTAAAAAAAGAGCTTTTATTTTTATTATCATTGTCTTTATTAAAATGAAGTATAAAAAAATCAAAAATCTCTTATAGGTTAAAATTGCACAATACACATATACTGTGGACGATCCAAGCAATGGTTTAGCCGTGTGTACACTTAAAACATTGAAACCTAGGTTTAACAATAATAAGAATAGGAACTTTATATACCTAATTAATCAGCCTTTTAAGTTTAACATTAATCACAACCACACTACAATAATCACAGCTTTAATTAATTCTTACTTTAATACTTTTTAAATCTTTGTTCTCAGTACACATCACAGATTACAGATCGTTGACATCTTACATCTAGTAAAAATCTTTACGCTAATACTACTAAGCAAATACTCTTCACCTAGTCAAATATTTAGTAAAATGAAACATAATTAAATCTGTCAGTATAATTATTTTGGTTTTTATGTTAATCAGCCTTTAAGTTGAAATGACACGGGATCTACCGATATGATAAAACGACTCACCGAGATGATAAAATATCTACCGATATGATAAAGCAATCCACCGATGTGACAAAACTGTGCGTTGATCATGAATCAAAACACCGATATTAGATATAAGACACCGATTGATTTTTTCTCATCATTTCGGTGTAAATTATCACATCGGTGGTAATAAAGACCACCGATTACAGCGATATGAGAACAGCGACGTGAGAAATAACACAATTTTTAGAAAATTAGAGAAAATGCATAGTATCTAGGATAAATTCAATAACAGTCAATGAAGCTAATTCACTTACTACCTCTGTTAGAACCAAACAACAATAATGAAACTACTCATTACACTAGAAAAATGCAACCACCGATAATATAAAATAATTGTCCGGGAGCAACTGAAATGGCGTACTTACGTTATTGGCGGGAATATGCAGCGATTTGACACACGTCCGTCTTGAATGCGCACTAGCACACACTAACGAGAGAAATAAAATTGGGGTGGGGACGCTGTCGGACTCGTCGATGTAAAGTTAGGTTTAAATTACTTTTGTCCAGCGATATGAGAACATTTCGCAGGACAAGTACGTTTGTGCCTCTCAGTAATAATTATCGTTAATTATGTAATAAAATATGTTATATATTAATAATATAACTAATATTCTATGAAATAGAATAAGTTATATCCTTAACTTACTTATTTTTATTAGTGTATAAGCTTTTTGTTTGTAAAAAAAGTAGAGGGACAGCACCGATTTGAAAAAAATAGAGGTTTATGTATATATTTCTACCTTTGTAATAGTCCTAGGTAAATTATATTTTTGCCACAACGCAATAACTATCTATTAAATACTAAAAAAAATAATTCAGAACAATATTCCTTTTTTTCAAATACTAATTTCACCGAAGACAAAAAAATAAGTCATTTGGGAAATTCACCCTAGGCCCAGTTTTCAGCAACGGTATCAGCATTCGCTGACGCAGCCATAAGGTCTTCACATGTACAGGTGATAGGGCGCAAGACGAAAGATGGGTCAAGGACTGCGGAGAGACGCCACAAAAACACTGAAGATCGGAGCCATCCGAGAACCCTTTCTTCCTTTGAAACTGGTGAAAACATAAATAAATAAAATAAAATAGTAATTTATTTCCTGCAAACTGTACATTAACCTATTAATTTTTGGTTCAGTTCTTAGTTTAATCAATTGTGTTACTTCTCATTATTAGTATTGTTAGTTTTAACTTAATGGTATGGAATTAGTGTTGTTAGTATATTATAAAGATTTTAGTTTTTATTTTTATTTCGAACTATTTAGTTTGCAAGAACCCCTGTACGGGTAAAAGGCTCCTCCAAAGATGCCCATGTTTCTCTGTCTTGTGCCACTTTGATCCACAATGGGCCAGCTGTTTTTCTCACTTCATCTTCACAGCGTGTTTTCTTTTAGTATAGTTTTGGTTTGCCCCTTATCGCTGTATAAGTCCCTGTAGAATTCAGTTGCAGCAGCAATAATATCCTTTCGTTTATATAGGTCTTCATTGGACTTTTTCAATCAGTGCAGACGATTTTCTATAGTGTTTAGTCTGTGATTTGCATAGTCTCTTTTTGTGTATCTGTTAGCTAGCCTGTAGAGTGCAGAGAGTTCATTTCTCGTAGTACGAGTTTTGTTCCCAGTTTTCTGTAATTATCTTCTTCTATGTAATAAAATTGTTGTGCGTTCTGATAATATCTTATGGTGTTTCCGGTTGTGCTGCTTTTTTCGAGCATATTTTTAGCTTTCGTTGTTGGCATTTAATATTTTCACGTAATATTTTTGTACTGAAGCTTCTTCCTATTGATCGATTGGGTCTGAGCATGAGTTATAGGTTTTCTTCATACTTTATTATTTCCTCTTCGCATTTCAGTGAACTTTTTGGTCGGAGGTAAATTTAACTCTACTCATTTTATGCTTGGACAGTTTTATTGTTGCTCTTATTATCTCTATGGTTTGATGGGTAATTAATGTTTATAATTTCTATATTCTGAAATATTTTTGGTCAGTTTGATATAACAAAATCTACCTCGTTTTTATGTTGGCCATTTGGTGATTGCCGGGTCCACTTTCGATTTGATGATTGATAGATTGTTTTCTAATACAAATCTACCAGTCTCTTTCCTCTGTCGTTTCTTTTTCTGTATCCATGTGGCTTCATAACTCGATATTTTTCTTGTCTGGGGAAGCCAATTTTCGCATTAAAGTCACCCATTAGTATGTTTTTATGTGCTTTCCTCATTACGTTCATGGTTGTGTAGAATTTGTCAATCTCTCGTTTGTCTGCTGCCTCTGTTGGGCGTACACTTAGAATATTTCAATTTAGAGTTGCCACTCTCTCTGATGTTCCTACGAAGCTTTCTATATGTTTTTTGTTTGATTTGTTTATAATTAAATCGACTCCATATTTGCCTGGTGTTTGGCCTATATGACATAATATAACACTTTCATATTCTTCTATTTTGTTGCCACATCTCCTTATTTTTGACATACCTATAATATAATATTTTGTTCCTTTTATGGCTTCTTCCAGTACAAGTATGCGGTCGTAAGTAGATAGTATTTTGACGTTATAAGTTGCAATGTATCGCTGATCGGTTTTCTTTTTGGTTATTATATTATTGGGTAATTCGGTTGATTTCGTTTCCTTTGCAGGGTTTTGGTCATATTCTTCCACCGTGACCAGCTGGCTTGGAAGATGTGTTTCTTAAGTTAATTTATCTTGTTTGGTTCTATTTTTTTTTTTTTGGATAGGCCGTGATGTTCGTTGCTACGTATTTTTATCATTATTGCATTGTGCCTTGGTTGCATTTTGTTTACAAGGAAAGTAAATAAGCCGAGTTTGAGCATTCCTTCTGGGACGCTTGATGATCTTTGTGCAGAGTGTGTTGTGACGGTTTTTTTTTATTACTTTGCGTTCTATACTCAGCCTGAGAATTTAAGTTATTTTCAGGAGAGTTGGAAAGGTTTCTCTTCTTGTTATCCGTTGCATTAACTGATGTTTTATCTAGTATGACTAACTTGTCATATTTAATTATGGCTTTATTTCTGTTTTCTTTTTCGATCTTTAGTTGTGTCTGCAATTCTTTTCTTTTTTGTAGTACTTGTTGCGGGTTGTCTTTTTTAATATAATACTGATTATCTTTAAGAGCTTCTTTGTGCTTGAGGGTATTAAGTTTTATACCGAGTGTCGTAAATGTTACAACAATAGGACGAGGTTTATCGTTATTTTTTCCCAATCTTCTTATCGCAAGTCTGTGTTGTCTAGTTTAGCTGTGAAGTATTTATGTATAAAACTTAACACATTACTCTCCAAACCTGAATATGAATAGTATTTTCATCATCCTGAAATCCAAATACTAGGTTGCGTTGTCTTGCTTCTTTTTCTAAATAATACAATCTTGGTTTTCCTCTCTCTCTTTAAGGTGTTCGAATTTTTCAACCCATATCTGAAGTTTTTCATATATAATTTTGCTTTAATGCACTATTTTAAATCATATTGGTATGTTCTTTCGTCTCTTCTTGTATTTTACGTAGTGCTGACATAAATTCCTCCATCATAATAGGTTTATTTATTTACTTATTTTATTTCTTGAGATGTTAAAAATGTATACATCGTGTAAAAATATCAACGCTTAAAATAAGCGTATGCAAGACGCAGGTGACGCTGGTCTACACTAGCAGGGCACAGGAGATTTTGTAATGCATGAACTAAGAGCTGTAGTGCTATTCTGTAACAACATTTTCGTGTCTCGACAGTGGAATCCGAGGTGAGTATAAACGTAACAGCTTTATGTTGTGTTTGATAAACTTCACTAGACTTGTGAGCTTTGTCACTCAGGCAAAGCTCGATATCGAAATGGTTACTTACAGAATAGACTAGCTGCGTACGCTGCGCTGCAGGCACGTGCGACGCAGACAGACGCTCATGGCCTATGTTTTCTTCACCTGCCCTTTCCTGCAAAATCTGTACTGTGCATACAATTTTCCACGTGAAATAAGCATTCTATAGGGCTTTATGAACTTAGAGCGCTATATTGATAACTAAAATGGTCATAACTCTTTAGATGAATACACGTTACGGCCGCGAATCATATTTTCTTCAACATACAGCTTCACACTGACCGGCAAATTACAAAAAATATAAAAAAAATGAATTTCGCGGGCTACCATGGCACAACCACTTTAAGATAGGTACAGTATATATAGTCTCACATCGTATGCAGGATTGTGAGAAAGTTAGAGATTTTTAGGATTCCGTACCCAAATAGTTAAAAGAAATTACGGTGTGACTAAGTCTATCCGTCTGTCACAGTTGGATATCTTAAGAACTACTATTACTATTAAATTGAAATTTGGAATGGATTTAGATGACGTTTGCTCAACTATTTTGCAAATAAGAAAAGCAACAGCGACTGAAAGGGGTTCTTAAAAAATCTATGTGAGGCATACTGAAGCATGTGGGGGTTTCATTTTCTTTTTAAGGTTCCGTACAAAAATGGCAAAAAGGAACCCTTATGGTATGACTAAGTCTGTCCGTCGGTTAAAGCTGGATATCTGATATAATGGATGTTTGCTCAACTATTTTTCAATTAAGAAAGAAATAGAAATGTAATTATTTTTCTGAAATAGTGATTCGAATTAGAAGTGGGGCTATTAGGACATAATGGGGTATCATATGAAAGAGCGCTATTTGCACATTCTCAACCTTAATTTTTTTATTTTTAAGCCTTTTGACGAAAAATGTAAAAACTTTAAACACCCCCACCCCTCCCCCGTAATTTCGAAGTTTGCATAGAGAAGATTCTGAAATTATAGTATGTAAAAGAGGTTTATGTAAAAATTACAGGAAATAATATAATACGACGTCATTCAATAGCACACTTTTTCAGAAATCAACAAAAATGACAGTAGTTCCACTATCGGTCAAATAGATGGCGTTGCCATATACACCGCAGTATTAAAATTCTCTGACGAATACAGGTCTACAAAGGCCACTTAAGGAGAACTATAATTTTAATGAAAATTTAAAACATTTCACATTTTATTTGATGGTACGGAACGCTCGTTGCGTGAGTCCGACACACTCTTGACTGGTTTTTTTTAGACCGCATAGTTTTTGAATTTTGAATAAAAATTTAAAAATTCACCTCATGGCTATTGATCCTCGACCTGATTGAGTTCCTCAAGGGTCTGTTCTCTCTGCAACTCTTTTTCTGCTGCACATCAATGACCTACTTCAGCCTGGTCTTGTTGGGTACGCAGATGACAGTACGGTTACAGAGAGATACTTGTCCAGCGCAACAACCAGTGGGGTCGAAGTTTGTTCCTTGAGTGAGGCCATGGTAGAGCGGACAAATTTGACCTTAAGCGTTGTCTCCCAGTAGGGTGATGACAATCTGGTCACTTTTAACGCCACCAAAACACAGGCGTGTCTTTTTACCGCAAAAAAAAGTCGTTTTGACCAAGCTACTACTTTTTGGGGTGCATCTGTTCCTGTGACTGATCGGCTCGAGCTCCTAGGCATGGAGTTGACATCCAGTCTCAACTTCGGCGCCACCATCGAGTACAAAGCCAAAACTGCGGCCAAAAAGCTGGGCATCCTAAATAGGGTGAAGCGATACTTTAGTCCTGGACAGCTTTTAACCCTTTACAAAGCACAAGCCCGATCCTGCATGGAGTATTGTAGCCACCTTTGGGATGGCTCAGCTAAGTATCAGCTTGTCGCGCTTGACACGGAGGAAAGCAGAGCTAAGAGGCTCATCGGCAACGTAAAACTGGTGGATGCCAAGCTACATAGCTTGGCTCATCGCCGTACACAAATAAAAAATAAAAACATAAATTGACCAGGTAGGTCAAATTTTTAAATTTTTATTTAAATATCTCCGTAGTGTGCATAGCTGGAAATCTGGATTTTTTCTATGTGACAGAAGTACATCTAAAGATAACAGGGTTAATAATACGATGTCTCTGAATAGCACATTTCTTTTCAGAAATAATCACTAAAAAACCGGCCAAGTTTTTTATTTTATTTTTTTATTTGTAATAGGTTTGCTCTTGACTCTAGTCTATGTCAGAAATGACAGAGACAAAGTCTACGATGGAGCGAGCTTACCCAGAAGGAGCCTGTTCACTCTAACTTTGAAGAGATTAGGGTTGTAAGCTTTTGGAAACACAGACGCAGGCAGAGAGTTCCACTCCTTTGCTGTGCGCATTATAAAAGACGTTTGAAAACGCTTAGTGCGAATTGGTGGAATAGCCACAAGGTAGGGATGGCAAGATGCAGTGCATCTGGATGTCCGATGGTAGAAGGGGGCCGGTGGGATGAGGTCGTGGAGTTCTTGAGCTCACTCACCGAAGCACAATCAACAAGTGCGAGTCGGACTCGCACACGAAGGGTTCCGTACCATAAACCTTATTTTTTATTATTTATTGTTGTAGCGGCTATAGAAATACACACCGATCCTTCCTACCTAGATCCTTCCTAGTCCTTTCCGAGACGCAGATCAGGTGTCCGTCAGACGTGTCTTACCTTTCGTACCCAGGGTTTACCCTGGAGCACCATTTCAAACCACGTGCGGGCGTATGTATGTACGCCCGTGACGACATCTGTTATCGGCGTCTCCGTAATCTTGAGGACTCCAGGTTCTCAACGCTGTGGGTTTTAGTGGACACAGGCCTGGATAAAATTGTCTACGCTTGTGTCTACCGTTCGCACAGCGGTGATTTGGAGACAACTAAGCTCACACAGCACCTGAGTGAGGCGGCGGATGCGGCTCAGCAACGGTACCCTTCTGCCCAATTGGTGTTACTGGGGGACTTCAACGCCCACCATCAGGAGTGGCTATTCCCATACCAGTGTACAGACCATGCTGGACGAGAAACGAGAAAGCTAGCCCTAGCGCTGAATCTTACCCAGCTGGTCCAGGATGTTGATTCGCACACTGCCAATTGCTTGGACCTTTTGCTGACAACGGATCCAGACCGCTATTCGGTGTCGATTTCTTCACCACTGGGTAGTTCCGACCACTGTCTGGTGAAGTCTGTGTCCATTTACTCCCCGCCCGATCCTAGCCCAAGAGGCACACGGCGGGTATGGCGGTACAGGTCAGCAGATTGGGATGGCATGCGATCTTTCTTCGCATGTTATCCTTGGCAGCCTACTTGCTTTTCTTCGACTGATGCTTCGTCGTGCGCAGACGCCGTAACGGATGTGTTGCGGAGGGGAATGGAGTACTACATTCCGTTCTCTGACATAACTATGTCTGGCGAAGCTCGTCCATGGTTTAGTGCCGAGTGCAATCGCGCTGATGCGCTTAAGCACGCGGCTTATCTGGCATGGGTCGACGCTCGCACGTGCAAAGCAAGCGACGTGACTTGGAAGAAGAGAGCCTTCAACAGGGCTGCCAAGTCCTGCAAGAAGGTGTTGCGGAGGGCACGGTTTGACCACATCAGCCGAATAGGGAACAAACTTGCTTCATACCCAGCAGGTAGTAAGGCTTTTTGGTCCCTGGCTAAGTCGGTCGAATCAAACTTCTGCCGCCCCTCACTACCACCACTGCTGAGACCCGACGGGACGCTGGCCCACTCCGCTGAGGAGAAAGCGAACTTGTTTGCTTCCTTGTTTGCGCAATCTTCGCGTCTGGATCCCGGTGGCGCGAGGCTCCCTGCTTCTCCTGGTGGATGCGAGTCGAGCATGTTGAACATTCGCATTCATCAGAAGGACGTCCGTAGGGTGCTGCGTAACCTAGACGTGAACAAGGCTAGTGGCCCCGATGGGATACCGGCAATTGTTCTGAAAACTTGTGCGCCTGAGTTGTCTCCGATCTTGACACGCCTATTTCGCCTTTCGTTTGAGACTGGAAAGGTGCCGAAGGCTTGGAAGCAAGCTAACGTGCAACCTGTGCCCAAGAAGGGTAGTCGAGCTGACCCGTCGAATTATAGACCCATCTCGGTAACGTCCATACTCTGTAAGACTATGGAACGCGTGATGAATCATAAGCTCCTGGCGTACCTAGAAGGAAATGATATCCTTAGTGACCGACAATACGGGTTCCGCCGAAATGGGTCAACTGGGGATCTTCTAGCGTATGCCATTCACATATGGAGTGAAGCCATAGAAAAGCACGGGGAGGCACTAGCGGTCTCCCTTGACATCTCGAAGGCTTTCGACAGGGTCTGGCACGATAGCCTTATTAGTAAGCTTCCTTCCTTCGGTCTGCCCGCCGGTTTGTGTGATTGGATTGCAGATTTCCTGAGGGATCGGTCTATCCGAGTGGTCATAGATGGCTGCTCGTCTGGACTGCTGGATATTAATGCCGGGTTTCCTCAGGGGTCGGTGCTTTCGGCAACACTGTTCTTGCTGCATATTAATGATCTTCTTAAACCCGGTACCTTTGGGTATGCAGACGACAGCACTGTTGCTGAGAGATACGTGTCCGACGCACGAGCTGGTGGGTCGCAGATCCGGTCTCTCCGGGAGGCTATGGTTGAGCGCTTGAATGTGTCCTTACAGGCTGTCTCTGAATGGGGCGATGCCAATCTGGTCAAGTTCAATGCTGCTAAGACCCAAGCGTGTCTATTTTCCGCCAAAAGGAGCCAATTCCACCCAGCTCCATCTTTCCGAGGTGCAACCGTGCCGATAACCGACCAACTTGAGCTTCTTGGGGTTACATTAACATCTACTCTCAATTTTGGCCCTTACATAGAGGCAAAAGCTCAAGTGGCTGCAAAGAAGTTGGGGATCCTATCAAAGGTGAGACGGTACTTCATGCCGGAACAGCTGCTCAAACTCTATCAAGCGCAAGTTCGATCGTGTATGGAATACTGCTCTCATCTTTGGGACGGATCTGCGAGATACCAGCTTGATGCCCTTGAGTCAATTGAGAAACGAGCCAAGAGGATCATTGGCAATGAGAGGCTCGTCGCGACGAAGCTCCAAAGTCTTGAGCATCGACGACGAGTTGCTAGCCTGTCGGTTTTCTACCGGTTGCATTTTGGGGAATGTGCGACGGAATTGCATAATTTAATTCCGCCAAGCCCGTTCCATCATCGGACCACAAGACGAACGGCGATGCGCCACCGGTACATGGTGGACATCCCACCCACACGCACAAAACGTTTTGGGAACACATTCATAATGCGTACAGCTAAGGAGTGGAATTCCCTGCCGGAGTCTGTGTTTCCCGATAGCTACAACCTGGGAGTCTTTAAGTCAAGAGTGAATAGGTTGCTTCTAGGCAGGCGTGCTCCATCTTCGACCACATCATCGCTTACCATCAGGTGAGATGGTGGTCAAGCGCGTGCCTATTATTAGTAAAAAAAAAAAAAAAAAAACAATCTGTGAAAATTTTAACTGTCTACCTATTACGGTTCTTGAGATATAGCCCGCTGACAGACAGACGGACGGACGGACAGCAGAGGCTTGGTAATAGGGTTCCGTGACCCTTTGGGTACGGAACCCTAATTACGTTAGTTCCACTATCGGTCAAGAGATGGCGCTAATCTAAAACTGAAATACACACCGCAATGTTAAAATTCTCTGACAAATAATTGGCCATGCCGATAAAAATTTAAACACATTTCACCTTTAATATAGAACCCTCGGTGCGCGAGTCCGACTATAGTATCGGAATAGTTTATTTGTGGAATAGCCACTTATAACAATTTGTATCGAACTGGTTCCAAACCTTGCTTGCCTGCGATGCTTGAGTCCTTGATAACAAAATGCGCATCGCAATAGTCCGGAAACTCAAATAACTCGTATTGCAACAGCTGAATCAACATAATTTGGCTCTCTATTAATTAGGAAGTAACTCTTAAATGTAAACGCCTTTATGGATAAAAATTTTCACAAATTGTGTTTTTCTTTTGCCGCTATAACAACAAATAATAAAAATTAAAGTTATTTTTCTTTGTCATGTGATAGAGGAAAGGCTAAACTTTTTCAGTAACTGAAGGCCTTGTCCAGAGACAACACGGTATGTCCAGGATAGGAGCGATTAGGTGGCTACAGGGTTTTGCTATAGACGAAAGTAGAGGCTAGACGTGATTCCTCAGATTAAAACCATGTATGTTCCTTGGTGTCGATTGGCCAAGACAATCGCATGCTAGCGAAGCTGGTTCATTACATTACGCTAGGCACCGTCTGAATGCATACGACCATCGATATTTTGCACACGTTTCAAGCGCGCTAGAGCACCTCACTTTTGTCCAGCCTATAGTTTGCCTCATTGTTATCATACAAAAGGTGATAGAAATATTAAATAGTCTCATCATCATCTTCATCATATGACCCGAAAGACGTCCACTGCTTGACATAGGCCATCTCCAAGTATCGCCACATCGACAGGTCCTGTGTGTTTCGCATTTATCGGCTACCATCACCAGGTCATCGGTCCACCTTGTGAGAGGCCTTCCAAAGCTGCGTCTTCCGGTAAACGGTCGCCACTCTAGAACTTTTCGGTCCTATCAACCATCTGTTTTGCGAGCAATGTGCTCTGCCTACTGCCACTTCAGTCACATCCATCCACATCACACATCCTTCGGGCTATATCGGATCTCATCCAAACTACAAACATTGCCCTCTATATCGCCCTTTGGGTGACTTTTAGGTTTCTGATGAGGCCCATTGTGAGCGATCACCCCGGGATATAAGAATCCTAATAATCACAATCTAAATCTGATGATTCTTTGATTTATTAAATTTCGGATTAAGAACTCTATTAATATTGGGGGGAAATTGTCTTACCTGAATAGATCAACTCAATTATTTCACGGTTCATAAAAGTTACTTGAAACACAGCGTGACAAGCACTTTTCATTTCATTGAGTCAATATTTAAAATGTGTTGTTATTCTCCACGTGAATTGGCAAAAATGGTTTGAACAAGTTTTATCTTCAACTGTTGGATTATTGCAAATTATTTACTTGAATTTTCATTACTGTATTTCTTACGCGTTGTTCGACCATTTTTAAAACCGTTTCTTTCAAGATAAAAAGTAGATACCCAGCAATTTGATCTAAATCAGTTCTACCAGAGATTGCCTTTTACAAATCTACAAATGGCAAAAATGTTCACCTTAATGTTCATTAACGATCAAGGAAACTTAAAAAAGCGAGGCACCTTTCAATAACAAATATTTTTGACAAATTCCATCTATGTTGAAATAATTAAGTAATGCAACAGTAAAGATTTATTTAGATTTATGTGATATGTATTTGAAAAAAAAAACTTACGCGTTATACTAGACGAGAGAGTTTTTTATTGTAAAAAATGTTAATGTTTGAAAATTGCCCTGTTCTTTGACGCGGTATGAACTTTAATGTATATACAATTTAAGTAAGAAGAGACTACATCTCTATCTTGTTTAACATTAGACGCAAAAGATGCACATATCTTACTATACGAGGACAACACGAAGAGTGTTACCATCATACCTGTTGGATAACTCCAGAGGTAAACCACCTTGTTCCTATCAGCAGTCAATATGCATCACTGTATAGTATACTAGCATTTCGCCCGCGACTTCGTTTGCGCGGGTTTGTTTAGTACTCCACGAATTTCATGTAAATTACTTGTTAATAGACTAAACGTTCGATGACGGCAGATCGCACAAACTGCAACATTTTCTTACTTAGAGTATTTTTAGCCGACTTCTTCAAAAAGGAGGTGGTTCTATGTTCGGTTGTATGTTTTTTTATGTAAGTTCACCGATTTCTCTGCCAATTGTAGACCGATTTTAAAAATTATTTTTTTATTCGAAAGCCTATACTTCTGCGGTGGTCTCATTGCTACCTAATTAGAATCTGATAATGGAATCTCGTGAAAATCGAGAGAAACCCTCAATGTTTATAAGCACATACAATGTTTTTCATAATCTGTTAAACTCAATTCAGATATTTGTGCCTGGTATTGCTGATGATGGAAGGTATAAGTCAGGATCTGGTGAAAAATGTTTGTTCAGCGATATTTTCGCCAGTTGTTAACCGATTTGAATGATTCTTTTTTGTTTGGAATGAAAATACTTGTCCAGCACAACAACCATCGGGGATGAAGTTGCACAGGAACAGATGCACCCCGAAAAGTAGGAGTTTGGTCAAAACGACACCATTTTGCGGTAAAAACACACGCCTGTGTTTTGGTGGCGTTAAAAGTGATGGCCTCTCTTAAGGAACGCTTTAAGAGAGGCCATGGTAGAGCGGACAAATTAGACCTTAAGCGTTGTCTCCTAGTGGGGTGATGACAATCTGGTCACTTTTAACGCCACCAAAACACAGGCGTGTCTTTTTACCGCAAAATGATGTCGTTTTGACCAAACTCCTATTTTTCGGGGTGCATCTGTTCCTGTGACTGATCGGCTCGAGCTCCTAGGCATGGAGTACAAAGCCCAAACTTCGGCCATAAAGCTGGGTATCCTAAATAGGGGGCAGCGATACTTCAGACCTGGACAGCTGTTGACCCTTTACAAAGCACAAGTCCGATCCTGCATGAAGTATTGTAGCCACCTTTGGGATAACTCAGCTAAGTATCAGCTTGCTGTGCTTGACTTGGTGGAACGCAGAGCTAAGAGGCTCATCGGTGACGTAAAACTGGTTGATGAAAGGAGTGGAACTCTCTGCCTGCGTCTGTGTTTTCAAAACTTTACAACCCTAACCTCTTCAAAGTTAGATTGAACAATTCTGGGTTAGCTCACTCCACCGCAGGCTTTGTCTCTGTCATCTCTGACATAGTCTAGAGTCAAGAGCAAACCCATCATTAATAAAATAAAAAAACGAACGTTCCGATTTGAATAATTTAAAATGTAATTTACTTGTACATAACCAACCTTAATTATTAAACAATTTAAATAGAGAAAGATTAATATCATGATACTAAAATCACAACTATTCCATTTCACGGGTTTTGATTGAATAATTTGACCAAAAAGCGGTCATTGTGACTTAACCATAATAGTTAGATATATACCCTTGCAGATTTTTTTTAGATATTGATGTTCTATATAAAACAGTAGTACATTACTTTGCTCTATTGTCAACAGTTTCCGCAGCGTACGCGACGGACCCCTTTTTTTTTTTTTTTTTTTTTTTTTAAGGATGGGAAATCATCAAATGACTCCTCCCGCTCTGGGTGAAGCAAGAGGGAGTGTCAGACTCTTACTGACTAAAACCCATCCGTGTTCCTCCTGGTGCCCTTTGCGTTCTAAGGCTACGGCACCTCTTTCGAACAGATTCCGCAGCCCCAGCAGGCACCTGCCCTAGCGGGCCCCGTCTTCCACGCTGACATCTCTTTGAGGCGCGCTGGAATCGCAGCGCGCCGCCGACCCGGGCCTAGTTCTGATCAGACGGCGAGCCACCCACTGCTCGCCGTCCGCAGGCCCGCGCCTACGGCGGCCGGGAATCGTCCTGCGACTCCCGACGCCTGGGGCGTCTTCTTCTGTTGCGGCGACTGGGACGTGAGGTTTCCCTCTCTCTCACACGTTCGGCCTCCTCCTTTGCTAGCATTACTGCTTCGCAGAAGGAGGTGATCGCTTCCCATGCCTCCTCGCTCCGGACCAAAGATTGAACCAAGGCCGGTCGCGAAAGGTCGCCGCCACCGATCGCCTCGACGAGGACCCGGCGGTGCTCCGCCCAAGCAGGGCAGACCTCCACCGTATGCTCCACCGTGTCCTCCGGGCGATCCTCGCAGTGATGACACCCGGGCGCGTCCTCCCGCCGAATCCGAAACAGGTATCTCCCGAAACAACCGTGTCCGGTGAGTACCTGTGTCAGGCGGAAGGTGAGGACGCCGTGGCGCCGCTCCAGCCACTCCTCAAAGAGGGGACTTATCGCCTGGATTGTTGCGTGCCCAGCGCTGGGTTGCGACAGTCGCTGTCTCCATATCGCCATGAGATCTTGCCGGTGCTCCGTCCGCCTTGCTGCGATTTGCCGCGGCAGAGGTGTCTCGCCCCGGCGTTGCGCCTCCACGCGCCACTCGTAAATGTGCGCGAGGGCTCTCGCCTCCAGATCCCATGGCGGCAGTCCGGCAAGGAGGCTCGCCGCCTCGCCAGAGACCGTGCGGTATCCCCGGGCCAGCCGGATGGCCATGACCCTCTGAGACGCGTTGAGGTAACGGGCAGGTCGCTTCCTCAAAGTAGGCGCCCAGACCGGCGCCCCATAAAGGGCCATGGACCACACGACCCCCGCGTAAAGCTTCCGGCAGGAGGCATTTGGACCCCCTAGATTGGGCAGAAGCCGCTTGAAGGCAGCCCCGGCTCGTGCCAGTCTGGGAGCCAAACGTCGGAAGTGTTCGACGAAGTTCCATCGGCTGTCAAGGACGAGACCTAGATACGTCATCGTCGACCCGACGCCGATGTGAACCCCTCCCACCGTTATTTGAGATCCCGATGGTGGCCTGTTCCGAGAACCATGGAAGCACATGGCTTCGGACTTGTGCAAGGCCACCTCAAGACCCAACTGCCGGATCCTCTCAACGACTATCGCAACCCCGCGTGTCATAGCGTCAGCCGCCGCCTGGTGCGACCTCCCCTGCGCCAGGACCAGCGTATCGTCAGCATAGCAGACAACGTTGACGCCGCCAGGGAACGCGACGGACCCCTAACTTTTTCAAAAATATTCTATAGCCTATGTTCATCAGGGATAATGTAGCATTTTAATGGTTTAAGAATTTTTCAAATCGGTCCAGTAATTTCACAGCCTATTAAATTCAAACAAACAAACAAACAAACATACAGACAAATAAACCAACAAATCTTTCCTCTTTATATTATTATCTAGTGTGGATGTAGAACTGCAGACGTAGATGTAGAAAACAAAGTCGCTTCCGCTGTTTGTCTGTCCGTATAAGTTCTTAGATCTTTAAAACTACGCAATGGATTTTTATTCGGGTTTTTTTAACAGATAGAGTAGTTCTCGAGAAAGGTTTTAGTATATAATTTGCACCCGTGCAAAGCCGGGGCAGGGCGCTAGTCGATAATATGGAAAGAGCATAGTAGTAGAGCGTAATAGTCATTCGATGATTTCCCGTCCTAAAAAATAGCTTCCCATCTGTAAGAGGTAGTACATTCCACCATGCAATCCGATTGTCCGTGATTTTTTGATAGCATTGCTAATCTAGTTACACTAAGTGAAGTTGCCTACAGTTTCATCTCCACAACAACGACACGTACTGCTACAAGTCTTCATCACGAGCCACCACACGCCCAGCCGATGTAATCGTGATTTTGGTGCAAGAGATGGACGGAACTATGCAGGATGAATAACACTATTCTCTATCAGAGCTTATTCAGGCTGGCAATGACACGCTAAAGTAGGAGAGCTGTTCACTGATAATTCATGAACTACTTATATTATTGTGAAAGTGTGTTAATCAATCATGCTTAGGCTGCCTGTCCATTGAAGTGAAGTGAGGCAGCGGAGCAGAGAAACGGATAAATATTAACCAATGGAATAGGGAATATGCATGCGATTATTTTATCTTCAAAATGAAATACTTGATTAGCTCTAGTAAAAAATCGTAAAATTATTTTTTAAATACTTTCATCAGCGATGAAGTTATAAAGCTTCAAAGATTACAATTAGAAAGAGAAGTCCGATGAAAATATGACGTCATCGTCTATGACGCCTATACAACTGCCATAGAAAACAGCGTTTTCGCGAGAGGGACAGATATATTGGTTTAAAATAATTATATCTCCTTCGTTTTTCGACTAATTTTGATTCTATTTTCACTGTTAGTATTATATTTTTGTACATTTTGAGATAAACTGTATAGATAATAAATATGTTTTTCATACATATTCCCTATTGCTTAAAAGTTACGGCATTGATATTTTATGCAATTCCATTGTTTAATATTTCTTCGTTTCTCCGCTCCGCTGCCTCGTTACGAGCCAATGCATAGGCAGCTTTAATCTTGACTTTTGAGTAAACCATGGTTTGGATTAAGACATAGTCTCCCTTTTTAACCGAATACAAAAAAGGAGGAGGTTCTCAATTCGTTTGTATTTTTTTATGTCTGTTATCTTATAACTCCGTCATCTATGAACCGATTTGAAGAATTCTTGTTTTATCTGAAAGGATTTTCAATTGGTCTCATATTTTTTTTTTTTAAATCGATTAGTAAGTTTGATTTTAGAACAAAATAACTGGAATTCATAAACATGGATGACAGTTTTTTGTCATCCAAGTAAACGAAATTGCGTATTTTGCTTTCCTGCGATTTTGTTCAAAAAATACCTTCAAGTGGGAAAATTTTGACCTTCGTAACGACGAAGCCGCTGGCAAAAAGTAGTGGACTATAAGCTGCAGCATTACCAGAACACCGTATTTGTATGACGGTTCCGGAAACAGCGAATACCTAATAAAATTCAACTGCCAATATACCTACATGAGTCAAAATAACGAAGCAAACAAAATAATACTTATGAAAGATGATTCTGTGAAAAATACACGTTCCTCAGACAACTGTTTGGTTATACTTTAATATATTCAACGACTTCTGTATGCACATCTGTTGTCTCCTTTCATGAGCATCAATAATGTCTGCAAAAGTAAGGGTTTGCACTTGTAGTCTGGGTGATCTTGATATGAAAGTTAACAATAACGCCTATCTGCTAACACCCTCCAGATGCCCAGCCTTCTTCTTTTATGTGCTTAAAATAAGAAGTAAAGCAAGATCAAAAGTAAAAGCGAGTCTGGCGAGGCCAATCTGGTCAAGTTCAATGCTGCTAAGACCCAGGCGTGTTGACTTCCCAGCCAGTATCTGTGTTTCCTAATAGCTACAACCTGGGAGTCTTAAGTCAAGAGTGAATGATTACTTCTAGGCAAGCGAGCTCCATCTTCGACCGCATCATCGCTTACCATCAAGTGAGATAGTGGTGACGACAACGTGAAACGTGTGTCTATCAAAAGTAAAAAAGTAAATGCCTCCACACTAACCAGCTGTAGCTAAATACCAGTATTTTACATAGAGCGACTGCCTCTTTGTACTCCATGACCTAGTAACTGGCTAGCATAACAGCCCCTTGGCAAGACTGATGTCACTTAGTTTGGCTTGGCTTGGCTTGGCTTGGATTCGTAACGATTGTCAGTGGTCTATAAATGACAGCTGGGCCAACAGCTTAACGTGCTTTCTTTGGCTCGGAGGAAAAGTCGAAAAAGTTTAAACGGAATCGTTTGTCTTGGCATGGTCAGGACGTGATGTGTAGGAAAAAAGGATTGTGACAGAAGACATAGATCAAACAATATTGTCTTTCTAAAAATATGGAAAATGTAATTATAATACATACAATGAAAATATGGGTTTCGTTGCGTGATCAAATCAGGAATGACGATATCCGCAAGAGAAACGAGACGTGGGTAGCAGATGGATGCGAAACGCACAGTACCGATTGTTGGGGCGACACTTAGGGGAGGCTTATGTCCAGCAGTCTTTCTGCTGATATGATAATGATGATGATGAAAAATAAGGATAATATAAAAAAAAAATGTATGAACTTCAATATGACAGTTATTTTTTACGTAACTTCAACTAGTAAATTTTGACACCCCTAAAAAAAAAAGTCATTTCATGCACGTTATTTACCTGAACAACAGACAATGCATGAAAAGGAAAACACTTGTTTTCACGTCAGTTTAAATAGGCTGGACACACTTTCATGAGAACCTTCCACATTACGAGTCAGTTGGCGGTAACGAATCGCATTATACAGCCATGACTGACTGCATAAAGTTGACGGTAAATGGAGAACAGCACACAGGTTAGAGAGAATTTATTTCATATATTTATCTTTTTATGGTTAGTTCCTACTAACCCGCTCGTGCACGTGGCCCGCATGGGTCAAGCAATGCTTGCCGATGGTCGGTCTGTGGATGGGTGACCATTTTAATATTTTGAGTTTCCTCCGTGCCTTTGAAATCGCGCTAAGCCGTTGGTCCTGGCTGCCATTTGTAAACCTTTGGCAGTCGTTACACCATCAGCAGCCAAAAAAAATGGCCCCAGTCTTGCCAATGAAGTTGAGGAGGTCTAGTATGCAGGTGCTCAACGTAAAATACAATTATCAAGCTGAATCCGGTTTGTCATGGAGGACCCCAATATAGTAAGGAAAATGCTAGGCAGATGATTAGGATCCTGAACGTACGTGTCAAAAAACTGAACCTTATATAAATCACACGACTGATCCGTGTTTTCTAGGTCAGCCTGAGCGTCTGACTGTACGTCTGTCACATTAATTTTGTATTTACAATGAAAGACGCTAAATAGATTTGTAAGGATCTGTAACTTTTTGAAATTTTATTAATATTTTATAAATAGATATCATCTAGTTTCTTGTAATTTGTATATATTATTAACCCGATTTTTATTTTTGAAAAAAATTCAACTAAACACTACAAAGTATAAAATAACTGTAATTTCGGAAGTCGGTATTTTTGTTTGTTTCTTCGTATTTTAAAACCGATTTCCGAAATTAAAGTAATAGTAGTAGTAGTAGTGGAGGTATTTTTTCTTAAAAAAAAAAAAAACCCTCCACTACTACTCTATCGCGTAGCTAAAATTTTTTTTTGCTCGAAGAATTTTGCTCAGCGACCATTTTTACTGCCACCAAAAGATTTATAATTTTAAAAATCACGTAAAAATACGTCAATGTTCTATTAGCCAGTCTGTTTATTTATTTATTACTTATTATACGCTTCATTGTACATACACCAAAAGTAATACAAAAGGAAACTTAAAACTAAAACACATACAATGGGCGGTCTTATCGCATTCCGCGATCTCTTCCAGACAACCTGGGATGGAAAGTATTTGTCCGGACATGAAATGGGGCTGTCATTGGTGTAAAAAAAAAAAGTTTCAAAAGTTTATTTTTTTTCAAAATCTTATGAATTATACGTAAAGAATTTTTTGTTTGTTTATTTGTACCGAATAGGCTCCTGAAAGTACTGAACTGACTTTATCCACTTTTTCATGAATATAAAGCAAAATTATCAGGACACAACACTTTATTACAAAAAAATACAACCGACTTCCAAAAAAAAAAAACACTACAAAGTATATAATTATCGGTTTTAAAATACGAAGAAACAAACAAAAATACCGACTTCCAAAATTACAGTTATTTTATACTTTGTAGTGTTTTTTTCTGGAAGCCCTTTTTGTGAAAAACTTTTTTATTTTGACTTTTTATTGGAACCTACACCTAACAACACCACTGCAAAGTCGCAGGAATGCAAAATAGACAATATTATGTACTTTGATGACAAACTAAAAACGTCGTTAAAGTAAAGGAATTCCATTTTTCAAATCGGTTCATAAACGACGGAGTTATGAGGTAACAAACATAAAAAATTAATTAAAAAAAAATAAAACCTAGGTAATTGAGAACCGAATAGTGACGAAGACAAAGTCACGGGAGCAGTTCTAGCACGTTAAGCCGTTGGTCCCGGCTATCATTTGAATATCTTTGGTAGTCGTTACGGATAGTCAGAAGCCAATAAATCTGACTTCAGTCTTGCCATGAAGTATCCTGTTACCTAGTTAATGGATTGTGGAGGTCTGGTAGGCAAATTGACCTAACAAACTTCCAAAATATGAAATGGAGTTTCGTTAAGATTTACCCTTTCATAATTCAGTCACTACGACCAGAACAGAACTAAATAATATAGTTAGAATAGTTTTCCCCGTTCCCGTAAGAAATTCGGGAAATCCTCTCTTAGTGCTCCCAACTCTCCCGAAGGAACTACATGCCAAATTTCAGGTTTCTACGACTAGTTGTTTCGGCTGTGCGTTGTCTGTCTGTCACTCAGTCATTCACCAGTTACGGAAAAGTTTTATTCATATTGATTTTCAGTGGGGAGCGATGTGTGCTCAGACACAATGTTGCTGGAATACCTCCGCAAGTATCTACAGCTTAGCGGCACCAAATACATGTGTCGTGAGGGAGGCTGCGGAGCCTGCATGGTCACTGCTGCCAAGACTCCTGGGGCAGCACACGTCGCCATTAACTCGGTAACAATCCATTTTATTCATAGCAGGGTTGTAGCATTATTCGAAAGAGTTATCGCAGCCCTGGAAAGCAAAAGGCATTTGGAGGAACATGGGTGGGTTTTTGTCAGTAAAAGTCTGACACCCCCTTCTGCTCCACCCAGAGCAGTAGTAGTTATTTGATAACAATCCACTTCCATAGTATCTAGAATGATAACTGCTATGAGTATAAGAAGATAACTTCAAGTTGGATATATTTGTTATCATGTAACTTGTCCAGCGAAAAGTTGAACAGGTCATACTGATGTGTGAATGAATCATGATCATGATCATCATCTGCAAAACTAACAAAAATTTTTAGCTGTATCAATATGTACTACAGACAATTATTGCAAAAGAAAATGACAGTTGATTAAACACGACTTGAGACTATCTGAAATTCAGACAGTGAAATTCATAAGTGGCATTTTATTTTTCAACTTCTAACCGGTTTTTCATTAAACAGTGTGTGACTTCCGTCGCGTCTTGTCACGGCTGGGACATCAGGACTATCGAAGGTTTGGGCAACAGGAAGGATGGCTACCACACGCTACAGACGACAATGGCAGAGAATAACGCAACCCAGTGCGGGTACTGTACCCCTGGTTGGGTGATGGCTATGCATGGGTATGTCTTTCATCAAAGTTACAATTTTGTATCCGAAAATGTTTCTTTCAATAACAATATCTGTTTTTTTTAGACTCATGGAAAGCCATCCAAATCCACTGACTATGTTAGAAATAGAGAAATCAGTTTCCAGCAATCTTTGTCGTTGTACCGGCTACAGGCCCATACTGGAAGCTTTTAAAAAGCTCGCAATCGACGCTCCTAAGGAAGACAGAATCAGGGCTGTAAAGGATGCGGCCTGTAAGTCTTCAGGCGGTTGCTGCCAAAGCTCAAACAATGCAAAGGAAGATGGATGGTGCATGGTGCGAGATGATGATTATCATGAAGACAAGCTGATCAAAATCGCACTTAAAGACGGCAAAACATGGTACAGACCTACGACCCTCGCAGAAGTTCTAAAGTTACTGGAGGAAAATTCTGAGTCTTATATGCTAGTTGGCGGCAATACTTCTAAAGGTAAAAACTTTACAATAATTAACCTAATCAATGTACTTGAACAAGTACCTTGAACTCTAATGACAATTAAACTAATTTAATATTTATTGAATTCCAGGTGCTTATCCAATAGATGAATACGCTAATGCAATGATCGACGTTCACCATCTTCAAGAGCTGAAATGCAAAGAAATGGATCAAAATTTGATAGTAGGAGCTGGATTTTCAATGACAGAATTCATGGAAGTCATAAAAACTTATTCAAAACAAGAAAATTTAGGATATTTGAAAGTGTTATATGATCACATAGTTTTGGTAGCGCATATACCTCTTAGAAATGTAAGATTTTTTGTTTTCCATTTTGAAACGTGCTCGTATTAATAATTTTTAATACTCTTACACCAATTTTTTTGTTTACATAGGTGGCTACTATCGCTGGTAACTTGATGATCAAGCACACATACAATTCGTACCAATCAGACATATATCTGATCTTCGATACTGTCGGAGCTCAACTAACTATCGGTATGTATTATTTAAAATCATTGCCTATTCTAAATAAGCTAGATTTTCAATTCTAATGTTGTTAGTAAAATTTTAGTGAATTACCAAGGAGTCGAAGAAACAGTGACAATGTCGGAGTTCTTGAAAATAAGCATGAAAGGAAAAATAATCGTAAAAGTATTGTTCCCACCATTGACTAGTAGATACAAGCTTTTCACATATAAGGTACGAAAACAAAAAGCACAATATAGAAGTAACTACGAGTAGTAAAGACGTTCGCATCCACGAATTTAAACTGAATATTTAATTTATTTTAGCTTATGCCAAGAGCTCAAAGTTCCCACGCCATAGTAAACCTTGGATTCCTGTGTAAACTGAATGATTCTAACATTGTTGAAGAAAGCAGAATCTGTTACGGAGCTCTGTCAGAAAAGTTTGACAGGGCAGTATCTACTGAGAAATATCTGGAAGGAAGAAACTTGTTCACAAATGATACTCTACAAGGGGCTTTGAGGGTGTTGGAAGGAGAAATGATCGTCGAAGATCATCCTCCTGAACCAAGTGTTGAGTACAGACGGTACATTGCAAAGGCTCTTTTGTATAAGGTATGTGGCTACAATATTAAACTTGACAAAACTTTGGTTTTGTGATTATAATCAGAAAAGCAACATATTTTTTTTGTATTTGTGTCTTTTTTGACTGTATTATCATGAGGTATCTCATTTACACATTATACTGCATGTATTCAGGCATTTGTTATTGTGTTAGAGGACAGTGTAGTCGGTTTAGTACATATAACAACCAACCGCTCATAATGCCTATACATACGTCGCTAAAGTGAGGTAAGTATAGGCATTATGAGCCATTATGAAATTGACAATTCGTTTAGTATGACTTTTTTTAAGTACGACGTAAAAACACCAGTCCTTTTGCCGTCGTTATAATCGGATTCTACTGTATTTCTGTCTAGTCACACAAACGACTTTTAAAAAAATCAGGGCCCCAAGACTGCTATTTTTTATAAATTCGTCATTCCAACACGATCCCATTGTCATTTTGCTAAAAGTTCGTCAGTTTCAAGTTCGTTGGAACTGCGACGTAATTGTTGATGCACTACTACTTATTACTTAACAATATGATCGTCGACGCGACGACGCTAGCTCGCTGTGCACTGTTCGCTCCGGACCGACAGCGGGTGTCGCTCGCCGGTGCCTCGCGGTGTTTGTTCGCGGCTCCACCGTCAGTACCCTTACAGCTCGATATGCACCAACGGCCCAAGCGATTAGTTTGATGAACGCCCTAATTGCTCAGGAACCGGAGATTGATGTATTTACTTGGTCTCACAGTTCGATGATCAAAGCATGTATTCATTTTTTTAGTTTATAAGATACATTTTATGTTGTTGGCTTACTATACGCTTTGGTGAAGACTGTAAGTATAGTAAGCAATTGTTACTAAATAAATAAATAAATAAATAATAATGGTCGATCACTGGTCGGTCAATGGTCTCGTAATAGGATCGTGGTAGAATGACATTTTCGTATTGCCATTATTATAAAACAAGTTAGTAGACATGATTTTCGAAAAACTACTACTAAATTTAAACATTAAGTTATGTCAGATTTCTTATACATTTTTTTTACATATTATTTATTCATGTGTCATTATGTACGAGATTACCATTCTATGCCATTTTTTTCAATGGAGTGTCAGTGGTTGATCCTTGAAAAGTCATAATGACGCTTTTAGTAGATTACCAAAATTGACAAAATCAACGATTATGAAATCAGTGATAGACCATTCTAACACTGTTGTAATAGCAGACTTGAGGCCCAAGTCTATAATCTAATTCTTTTTCAGGCTCTTCTGACTCTCAGCCCTACACGAACAGCACGGTTTGAATCTGGCATAGTTGATTTGCACCAGACGAGACCTGTATCGTCTGGGAAACAAACATGCTCCACTGATACTTCACTTTGGCCTTTCAACCAGCCCATACCTAAGTTGGAAGCAACGGTAAGAATGAAATTAACTTGTTTGAAGAACCAAAAATGATAATTAAAATAATAACAGACTTAAAATTCGTGCGTGAATGAAACAGCTTTTTATAGTTGCGAGATTTGTTGGAAAGATTCACGCAGCCCGGGGAATCAAAGGGTGGAACACGGATGGGTTTTAGTCAGTAAGAGTCTGAAACTACCTTCGCTCCACCTAGAGCGGAAGGAGTCATTTGATGATTTCCCATCATCCAAAAAGGCAATTTTATTTTTGTAACATGTTATGTTGTTGTGTGTTTTGTTTTTGTGTCTGTAGACTTATTATACTCGTAGGTTTTCCTGTAATCTGTAAAATTTTGAGGAAAATGCAAATAACTGTTCTTTTGCATAAAAATGTTGGGCTCAGTAGTTTTGAAGATTCAGGTGGGAATGGTCATTTCTGGTCTAATTGAATAACGTCAAAACGGTTTATTTTAAAATGATGAAAAACATAGTTGAAACCCTCACAGTTAGCATCATATCATTTGATATGTCGTACGATAACAGTTTGAAAACTTTTTTTTGTTTCTACTTTGGCCCCCAAAAGTGGTCACCCTATACTGAAAATTCATTTTTTTCGTAACGCGTCCGTGTGTTTAAGTCCATATTATGTGTACCACATTTCAACAGAATGGGTCTAGTAGATCCGGAAAAACTGACTGTAACAGACAGACACTAGTGATCCTGTAGGTAAAGGTTCCATTTTTTATGGATGTTCGAAACCCTAAAAAAAGTTGTAACATTTATGAAAACTTTCAATTTGAGTAAAGAATCTGCTAGACAGTAGAATTAAACTAGGCATATTATAAAAAAAGTCTTGATGAACACGGCTGAACATGTTAAGAGGTAAATGCAATTAAATAGAGTTTTTGAGTGTACAGTACTATGCAAATGGAAGTCGGTTAAAATGGTTAATTGATTAAAAAATTCCATAGTTTTATTATAGCTTTAACTCCACAAAATTGGCAAAAGTAAAATTATCAAAGGTACACCTGACGCGTCTTTCCTCTTTCAGATCCAATGTTCTGGAGAGGCTAAGTACACCGAAGATATCCCTTCAAATTGTAACGAGGTGTTCGCTGCCTTTGTTCTCAGTACCGTTGGCAGAGGAACTATAACAAAGATGGATCCTAGTGAAGCAATGGTGAGTTAAATTTATGTAGTAGATTGCTGTAAGAGTAGAAGAAGATACTCGTAGTATGTTTAGAAACGGGGTGACTAACAGAGAAGTATGAAAGCGTGGTGAAGACATGTTGCGCCCGCTTCAAATAAATCGGAATAGCAGTATGAGAATGAAGAGCTCGTGGATAAATAAAAACAGCTACACGGGTCGATCTTTAAGGTTAAGCAACGCTTGCCAAGGTTGGTCTGTGGATGGGTGACCATCTTAACATACCGAGTTTCCTCCGTGCCTCGGAAAGCACGTTAAGCCGTTGGTCCCGGATGTCATTTGTACATCTTTGGCAGTCGTTACGGATTGTCAGAAGCCAGTAAATCTGACTCCAGTCTCGCCAAAAAGTACCGTGTTACCCAGTTAATGGGTTGTGGAGGTCTGGTAGGCAGCCGCTCCACGTAAAACACTGGTATTCAGCTGAATCCGGTTTGACTAGAAGCCGACCCATATGTAGTTGGAAAAAGGCTAGGCAGAAATCTTTGATTTTACACATACATTAACACCACATTTTTATTGATTATAATTATGTGCAATTGACTATCGTATTACGAAGAGAGTTTTACGTAGTTGAATTAATACACAAACTATTGTTTTACTTTCTCAGGCATTACCTGGTGTACTGGCTTTCTACACCGCGAAAGATATTCCTGGTTTGAATTCATTTACGCCTGCAGACAGTGGAGTCACTCCAGAGAACGAGGAAGTCCTTTGTGAAGGCAACGTCAAACATTGCAGCCAACCTATTGCTATTATTGTAGCAGAGACTCAGAACTTAGCAGACAGAGCCTCTAAACTTGTGAAAGTAACATACAGCAATTTAACTACACCTGTAATAGATATCAATAAAGCTAAAGATGATAGTACAAGGAATACTCTGTTTGTGGCAGTAGATGCAACAGACCCTGGCACTGACACTGTTTCTAAAACCATGTCTGGATGCAATATTTTACAAGGGCAGTATCATTTCCCAATGGAGACCATAGTCTGTGTAGCAAAACCGACTGAAGAAGGAATAGAGGTACACTGTGCATCGCAGTGGCTTGATGGACCACAGACTATGATAGCGAGAGCATTGAATATAGACCTAAATAAGTAAGTGATGGTTTATTAAAAAGACACCGTGTGTTACTGATACGAGTAACACACGGTGCCATTATATCCATTTCGGTCTATCAGAGAATAGGGAATATGCATGATAAACATATTTATCATCTATACAGTTTATCTAAAAATAAACAAAAAAGAAAAAATAGAATCACAATTACTCGAAAAACGAAGGAGATATAAATATTTTAAACAGATATATATCCCCCTCGCGGAAACGCTGTTTTCTATGGCAGCTATAAAGACGTCATAGAAGATGACGTCAAAGTTCACATCGCAACGCTTCAAAGTTTTGAAGCTTTGTAACTTCATCGCTGATGAAGGGATTTAAAAAATAATTTCATGATTTTTTATAAGTATTTCATTTGGCAAATAAAAAAATCGCATGCATATTTCCTATTGGTCACTGAAAGGGATGTTAAACATGTTGCATTTATTCTAATGTCTTACTAAATTATTTTCGTCATTTGTATACCTTGCATAAATATTTTTTCAAATCATGACAGTTGGAAACATTTTTAATGTTTTAATTTTTGGTTAACCTGTCTGTCGCTAATATATTTAGTACTTTCATTAGGGTCGATGTGCACATTCCTCGTGTCGGCGGGTCATATGGTCTAAAGATAACCCGCAGCATCCAGAGTGCCGTCGCATGCAGCCTTGTCGCTCATAAAATGAACCGTCAATGCAGATTCATTCAGCCATTGACAACCAACCTCAAAGCTTTTGGCAAAAGGATGCCAAATGTTAATGTTTATGAGGTAAGTGAAAATCATTAGAGTAAACTGTCAATAGAACTATTATGATGAAACATCAAATTTTGGCGATTACTTGTAAATGTACGTCATCTAAAAGGCTGCTCTCTCATAAAATAGCGTGCAGATGAAATAGTTTTTTGTCGGCGTTTACTGAGAAATTACATTTGAAAAAAATAGGTAGTAATCTACAGAAAGCAAAAAAGAACTTCTACGCCTTGGTGAGAATATCCAAAGCTACTTGGAGTCTATCTTTTCAAACCTTAAAAACTATTTATGGGGCTACCTACTTGGGTTGTATTTGCTACGGGGCACCTGTCTGGGCCGATAGGGCCACCATAGGTACGGTAGGACGTAAATTGCTTCAAAGCCAGCGTTTGACTTTAATACTCTTATACAAGGCGTATAGGACGGTTAGTACAGTCTGCCGGCAACATTATCTGACCTACCCTAAAAACAAACGAATTTGGACCCTCTGACAGTAACATTAAGGTTTATTCAATTTATACGAGCATAACAGACAAGTGCTCGAGGACTTGATGAACAAATACAATAACAATACAAACACGCAAATTTGATCTTTAAAACGTTAGCATTAGGTTTTAAGTTGTAACTACTTGTTATAATATAATTAGTGTAATAGCTTGTTTTAATAATTGCGTTCAAGTAATTCTGGTCTCGTGGTCTGTGTATAAGACTGAGAAAAACAAGTTGCGAGATCAAATCCTGCGACGAAGATGTTGTTTTGCTTTCAATTAAGAATTTATTCCAAAACTATTTCTTGTATTATTGTAAAGAACTATAGACGGATAACCTTCAAATATAAACTTTCTAAAATGGTAATATTTTCGCATAACTTGTAATAAGTGGGTAGTTGAAAAATAAATATTTGTATTCATTATAAAACTGGTATTCAAATGCTACTAAGGGTATGCAGTGACTACGCGCAAACATATTTTACCTTGCCTTACTAAATTGCAAAAACAACGTCCCTTTACAATTTTTTAATTTCTATTTTGTAGGTTGTTTTTTTATTATGATGTCTCAATGGAGGAGAAGGTTGGCTGCTTATGCTGTGCAAAAATAAACTTTATGAAAGTATACTATATTATGGTTCAAATTGTTTAGAATATTGCGTCTAGAAATTACAACTAAGATCAAATTTTAATGCGCCTTATAAGAGTTGAGTTGGTCTTGCGGTCACTAAGGTAGTGCGATGTTCATCGTTATCTACGTTCGAACCAAGTTTAACAACCTAAATATAGCTTTT
Source organism: Lacanobia oleracea (assembly GCA_950371165.1). NCBI lineage: Eukaryota > Metazoa > Arthropoda > Insecta > Lepidoptera > Noctuidae > Lacanobia > Lacanobia oleracea. Next base: position 23,969,462 of record OX493396.1, read on the forward strand.
TGCTCAGCTGTTTTTTTTTAAATTATTTCATAACATTTATTTTACATTTCTTTAGTGGACGACGTTGGGTCTTGTCTTTTTAAAAGTTTGTATAGAAATAAAACTAAACAATTGCAAGTTTAAAATGTTTATTATTACATTAAAACACTTAGGATAAAGTAAGTAAATGCTCATATATTTCCAAATTAATATACATTTTATATTAGTATGCCATAATCAAATCTAACCATTTCTAAACATTAAAAAAGGTGTGCTTATGCTTAAATGTTTGTTATCGAGAAAATGAATTCTTCTGTGAAATGCTTTACAGATTTATAGCTGCCTATATGTAGTGAATAAACATGTTATTTAAATAGAAAAATCTATTTATAACAATAACATCACCACATAATCAGCAACATTTTAATGGTTTAACAGTCAATCCATTGAGCATTTACTTACATGGTGTGTTTAAAAATGCCTACACTAGATTAATTAATTAGTAGCGGATTGGCGCACCGTCCCCTGCTATAACTTGCTGTAAGCGGCTACGCATACCGCGCACCACATTCCAACATAAATTTTTGTCTCTCATGTGCTCCCAAGTCGATGTCACGATCTCAGCCAAGTTGTGTTTGTTTCGCACTTCCGTTGTGTCCCAATTTAAAACCATTTGACCACATAGATTTTCTATAGGGTTCAAATCAGGACTTTTAGATGGCCAATTAATAACTGTCACACCTTCTTGAGCAGCTAACCAATCCTGCACAATGCCTGCACGGTGGATGGAGCAGTTATCGTGCATGAAATAAATATGTGATGTTGGATAGGCAATTCGCACAGTCGGCAGCATGACGTCACGCAGAATCTCCAAATAAAAACTACTATTAAACCTACCACCAACTTCCACCATTTCACCAGGTCCCATAGACGACATCCAGCCCCAGTAGCTCAGGGTTATTCTACCGCTGGTTCTACAAGGTAGCAAACACTTCTCATTGTAGCGTTGTCCTTTCTTTCGCCATAAGATTTTACGTCCATCTTTGTCCGATTTAAATGATTTTTCATCAGTGAAGATCACAACATTTTCTTCCCAATTAAAATTTAAATATTCCTGGCCAAAACGGACCCTTTCTTCGCGATGAGCAGGTGTTAATGCAATGTTCAGTGCCGGTTTATAATTCCTTATCCCAGCAGCGTGTAAATGCCTTCTCACTGTTTCCACTGAAATATTGTGGTTTATTGCGGTTACACGAATGGGCAAAAATGGATTATCAACATGGCTTGAAACAATAGCCCGGTGGCGTTCGAATTCGGGACTATACTTGATGGCTTTTACTCCTGGACGAATCCGCTGAATATTTCCATTGTCTTTATAACGTCTTAGCCATAGCCTGACCGTATTTCTCTAAAACAAAAAAAAAAACATTTTTGGAACCGTGTATGTAACTTGTAAGGAGTAAACTACGCGTTAATCACAATCAATAAAATGAAATAGGTATAAAAAACACTTACTGCTATATTAAGTCGACGACCAATCTCTCTAATTCCAACATTCTGCTCACGTAAAAATATGATTTTATGTTTGGTATAGTCATCAAGTTGCGACATGATGCTTTTTTACACCAAATTGCTAACGAGTTATGTGGAACGATTTACAAATGTGTGTGCGCAGTCACTGCTATTAATCGTAGTGTAACTTTTGTCACTTATATGAATTTATTATCTACCTCACAAAGCAAATGTATGCTTTATTTCGTTTACCAACCATTCTTGGTAAATTTAAATTCTCTAAACTTAAAGTTTTTTTAATTTACCCACCTGTTTACAAGATAAGTTATTAGGCGTAAATCATATTGGTCGTTCTTTAATAATGCAAGCAATATTGTAGTTTTTCCTTTTTTAATTAATTGTCATTACAACTAGTTAAAAAAGGAACTAATACTATGTGGAATGTGTTTTCGAACCCACATGTTGTTCGTCGCCAATCCAGCATCAAACCGCTAAGCCACAAGAACTTGTCGAGAATACGCGAAATTAAAGATTGGGTTGTAATTATATAGAGTTACTTAAAAGCTTTTCAACTTTAAAGTCGACGAGATAATGATTAAAATAGCTTAACAAAATGATACATAATGCCGGTGGCTCCGACAATGTTGGGTGGGTTTACCTTAACGTTACGTGTTAAAGATCAAATTTGCGTGTCTGTATTATTATTGTATAATGTTCATCGAGTCCTCGAGCACTTGTCTGTTAATTTCATATTAATTGAATGAACCTTAATGTAACAAGCAGAGGGTCCAAATTCGTTTGTTTTTAGGGTAGACTGTACTGAATTCTAACCAGTGCTGGCAGGTGTTCTCCCAGTCGATCTAGAAGTGCAGCGGCGTGCTGCAATGTACTAATACGCTAGAAAGATTACGGACCCAGAGTTCTTACCGCAACGCGGCCGTGCTAAGATCTCTAGATTACTAAAACCCCAGACTGATGTCTGGGAGGAACATTTATCCGAATGGCAATGTAGGTGGGAAAATTCCATCAAAGGCCGTCACCTCCACCAGTTTTTTCCATCTGTTCGTGAGCGGCAGGACAGGACATAGCTGGAGGTGGATCACTGTGTTGCCCAATTTCTCACAGGTCATGGCAACGTTAAGAGTTCATTATTTTCCTTTAAGCTTGTGGCCTCGCCTTTATGTCAATATTCTACAGCTGACCATGAATACGAAAAATCCGCACATCATATCTTATGGGAGTGTAGTCTTTGGCAAACTGAACGCAATATTATGTTAGATAGTATTAAGGTTACATCTGGGGTAGTTTACTATACGGACCTTGTTGAAACCAGAACAAATTTCCGTGCGTTCAAGCGATTTTGCCATACCTATCAGTGGAATCAAAAGTAGCTCACAATTTAGGACCCATTAGTTTATAGATATAATCCGTGGTGCTTGGCAATTGGGCTTAACCCAGTTGTATTTGTCCCTTGGTGCCTATTGGCCTAGTTCTATTCTGTCTCCTGCTTGATACGGAGGGAAGTGGAAATTAAATATATTTTTTTTCCTACTCCTCCGCTGTACTTTTCTGATTAATTTCGTTGCAAGACAGTTGAATCGTTTCTCCGGGACTCGTCGGGTTTCATTGGCTCGGCGTTTTTCGGGTGGTCGCCACTGTTGATTCTGGCTTTCAGGAGTTGCAGTGGTTGGAAATGTGTGGCGAGCTTGTCCCAAATAAAAAAATAAAAAAAAACCTTTAAGACGAATGCTTTAATACGTGTTATAGTGTTCATTATGGGCTTGTCCATCAACAAAAATAATTATGATTTACAGGTCGCAGTAAACAGCTCAGGAGTCATACAGTACTTAAACAATACCAATTATACTGACAACGGCTACAAGATCAATGAGCCAGTTATTGCCTACGGCTATGATGTGTACCACAACGTCTACGATGTTAGCAAAATTAACTACACAGCTTATAACACATGTACTGATACACCTAAAAACACCTTCTGCAGGTCACCTGGTAAATACTAGAAAATATATAATATTGCTAACTCAGAACCATACCATGTATTTTTTTTGTAAATTCACAATTATGAAGCTTTTAAAGCGAATGTTCCTAATTTTATCAATACATTTATTTTTAACAGGTACTCTTGAAGCCATCGCTAACATTGAAAACATTATGGAAAGAATTTCCTACGAATGTTCTTTGGATCCAATGACTGTCCGCCTTAACAATATTAACAAAACCAAATACGGAGAAATAGTTGAACTTATTGAAGATATTAAAACCAGTTCTGAGTATGTTACCCGCAAAGCTGCAGTAGATTCCTTCAACACTCAAAATCGATGGAAGAAACGAGGATTGCGGTGCTGTTTGTGCAGATGGCCTCCTGTAGGCGGATTATACGATGATGTAAACTTAGCCGTCTACCATTCAGATGGATCTGTAATCATTACCCACGGTGGTATTGAAATGGGGCAGGGTATTAACACTAAAGTGGCTCAAGTAGCAGCCCATCTCCTAAATATCCCATTAGATAAAATTCAAATCAAATCAAACAACACTATTATTTGTCCGAACACTTTCATAACTGGTGGAAGTGTTTCGACCGATGCTGTCATAATTGCCTTGAAGAGGTGTATTGAGCAGCTGCAGGCACGATTAGAACCTATTAAAGCAACTCTGACTGACCCGACTTGGCTGCAGCTGATAACTGCTGCTTATGCTGCTAATGTAGATCTTCAGGTTCACGGCTTTGTCAGTACAGCTGATGCGCAAAGCTACGAAATCTACGGTGTGGCTTGTTGTGAAGTGGAAGTTGACGTTCTGACAGGAGAATATGAAATTTTGAGAGTAGACATACTCCAAGATGTCGGTATTAGCATCAGCCCTAACATTGATATTGGACAGGTAAGTTGTAATAAGAATATTGCCTTATCTTTCATTCTTCGACAGATGGTTGCTAAAATATTTTTAATCGACTTCAAAAGAAGGAGGTACTCAATTCGTTGGAATCTTTTTTATTTATGTTCCCCGATTACTCAAAGGAGGAGCTCATGGCTGAAGAGTAACAGCCGCACAGGTCGATCTTCAAGGTAAAGTATCTAACGCTTGCCAAGGTTGGTCTATGGATGGGTGACCATCTTAACATACCGAGTTTCCTCCGTGCCTTGGAAAGCAGTTAAGCTGTTGGTCCCGGCTGTCATTTATAGAACTTTGGCAGTCGTTACGGCTTGTCAAAAGTCAGTAAATCTGACTCCAGTCTTGCCAAGAAATATCATGTTACCCATTTAATGTGTTGTGGTGGTCTGGTAGGCAGCCGCTTCACGTAAAATACTGGTATTTAGCTGAATCCGGTTTGACTGGAAGCCAACCCTACTTTAGTTGGGAAATGGCTAGGCAGATGATGATGAAGATGATTACTTAAAGACGCTTGGTTCGATTTGAAAACTCTTTTTTGGTTTGAAAGGGTAGACTGTTCAAGTGATCTAATGGTAATCAGGTTAGGTTAGGTTAGGTTAGGTTATCGTCTGACAATGGAATCCTAAAGAAATAGAGTGAGCTCTTCTTTTATAGGCTTACTTAAAACGATATGGGTTTTTAGAAGAGGTTTATCTCGGAGTGGTCCCATTTCAATTATACAAATACAATACAACCGACTTCCAAAAATTCAAACACTCTAAAATATAAAGTCGATGTTAAAAAACGAAGAAACAAAACCAAAAAAACTGAATTCGGAAATTAAAGTTGTTTTATACTTTGTACTGTTGTGTTTTTTAGAAGTGGGTAGTATTTTTTTGTAAAAAAGTTTGTTTTTGTAAGTCCCACTGCTGTTGTTCACGTACATTCCTAATCCTGTTTTCTTTTTTTTTCAGATTGAAGGAGCTTTTGTGATGGGTCTTGGGTACTGGACCTGTGAGAAGTTGGTTTATGACCCTGAAACCGGAGCAGTGCTCACAGACAGGTCTTGGGACTACCATTTACCTGAAGCCAGAGATATTCCGCAGAAATTAAATGTAACATGTAAAAATTACTTCAGCAACGACCTCATAATGGGATCTAAGGGTAAGTCGCGTAAAAAATCTAATAACTTTTAAGTAATGGAGGATAAAGATCGTTCTTGTTTGTTTTTGTAAAAGACGATTTAGGGATTGCTTAAGTTTGTGTAGATGACTCATTTCTTGAAGCAATGTACTTGAAACTTAGTACTAGTACTGGCCAAAATAAATAATGAGGAGCTTGTGGCTAACTAATAACACCCCCACGGGCCAATCTTGAAGGTTAAGCAACGCTTGCCAAGGTTGGTCTGTGGATGGGTGACCATCTTAACATACCGAATTTCCTCCGTGCCTCGGAAAAAACGTTAAGCCTTTGGTCCCGGCTGTCATTTGTAGATCTTTGGCAGTCGTTACGGATAGTCAGAAGCCAGTAAATCTGACTCCAGTCTTGCCAAGATGTGTACCGTGTTACCCTGTTAATGGGTTGTTGAGGTCTGGTAGGCAGTCGCTCCACGTAAAAACTCTGGTATTCAGCTTAATCCGGTTCGACTGGAAGCAGACCCCAATGTAGTTGGGAAAAGGCAAAGCAGAAGGCCAAAATAAAAAATAAAAGTGTTCAGTATTCGTTTTTCTTAACTGCAACCAAAAGAATATTTAAGACGAAGTTTGTATGGAATGTGTCTCATTATTTCGGTAAAAACCATTAAGCTTTGTGCATGACTGCTCTTAAGTTACCATAGAATAATACAATTTTCGTTCAATCAATTTTTTTTTTAACCACAGGGAATTTATACATTTGTATTTTTACATTTTTATAATGAAAAACAAAGAAACCGGCAAATGCGAGAAACGAAGAGTTCCGTACCCCAATTTTCATTGTTTGTTGTTATAGTGACAATAGAAATACATTATCTGTGAAAAGGAGATGTTTCAAAATGGGCCATGTCTATGTACATTACCTCATAAAAAAGAGAAAAATCCGTAGAATTAGGGAAAAATACATTTAATTCATTTAAATGTTTACTGTTGTGGTAATTAATTGATGTTTATAAATTACTTTTATCGATTTTCAACATGGCGTCGCACCGATTTAGTTACAGATCATAGAAAAATAACTGTCAGCTGTCATAACAATGTCACTTCAGTCACTGTCGTCTCGTTGCCGGTAAATAAATATGTCAGAAATAAATGTCAAACGTCATTAATCAATCAAAATGACAGCTTACCGCCATGACGGGTTTTTGTTGCGTGTTGCAATTTCAAGTGTAATTTATTTTGTTTTACCAGCAAACAAAGCCATTTTAAGAAAATTGGACAGTTGAGAACTGTTTTAAATATATTTCTCTATTTTTAAGTATAGTGTACAAGGACATGGCCCAGGGTCCATACATTTTGGAACATCTCCTTTCTACTAGCTGACAGACAGACGGACGGACGGACGGACGGACGGATGGACAGACGGATAGACAGCGGAGGCTTAGTAATAGGGTTCCGTTTGCTACCTTTGAGTACGGAACCCTAAAAAATAGTATAGTTCAGGTGAGATGGTGGTCAAGCGCGTCTATCAATAGTAAAAAAAAAGTTGGATTTCATAATCATTGCCAAGGCTAAGCCCCTGGACCGTGAGAGCTTCACATTTTATATAAAAGGATTAAAAATAAATATTTGGTCGGTTTAACCTCAAAACGGTGACAAGAGGATGTAAAGATTGTGTAGCACATTTTAATTTGTGATCAAATTTTGACACTAGATCTAAATGCTCTTTGATATTATGGAGGGTTGCGGTACAGAGAGTATAATCCCGTAAACCTCCATTGAAAAGAGAGGATCCTCCGACCAGACAGTTGTTGTGTCTGGTGAGGGCAACTGCCCGATAGTTGATATTCGAGCTGATCAATATATATTGTGGTACAGCTGGTTATCTCCACAGCAGCACCGCTGGAAACTACGTGAAATCAAACAGGGATTGGATTCACAGGATAATTATACTGAGCGCTTGCTGAGATAAAAGCTTTAACAGTTCTGTCATCCTAAAACCAGATATATTCTACGTTGTTCTATCCTATTTAAATTATATACTAACTTTTTTAATAAGTCCTGCAAAGCTTCATCGACTACCTAGTCAATTCAACCCAAAAGGTGCATCACAATATGTTCAAATCGCACGATAAACTCTGCTTGCGCGATGCAAGATTTCGACGTAGTAGTTCCGCTGCTAGTTGGATAGATGGCATGGCAATTCTTTTTGTTGCGATGTGGAGTTGCTTCATTGGTTATTTCTTTTTTTTTTTTTTTTACTATTGATAGGCACGCGTTTGACCACTATCTCACCTGATGGTAAGCGAGGATGTGGTCGAAGATGGAGCACGCTTGCCTAGAAATAACCTATTCACTCTTGATTTAAAGACTCCCAGGTTGTAGCTATCAGGAAACACAGACTCCGGCAGGGAATTCCACTCCTTAGCTGTACGCACTATGAATGTGTTCCCAAAACGTTTTGTGCGTATGGGTGGGATGTCCACCATGTACCGGTGGTGCATCGCCTTTTGACGGCATTGATGCCGCTACAATATAATTAATAAATCACCTTTTTCAACATTTTCTGAGATTTAACTCTATAAAGGGTGAAAATGGGTTGCAAACTAAAATGTAACTATGTTCTACAATAGGACCTAGGATATGTTGTACATCAGGAAAATATTCCCTTGGGATAGTATTCAAATTTTACGCAGGCGGAGCTGCTGGAAAAAGATACTCGTAGTTCTAAATCAATCAGTCATCAATCACCCATCACCCTGATATATAAAATTCTTCCGTTTCTGACTGATTGAGTGACAGACAGACAACGTACAGCCGAAACTACTGGTCGTAGACAACTGAAATTTGGCAAGTAGGTTCCTTGAGGAAACGGTAAAAAACGGAGTACGTGCGAAGTCGCGGGCAAACGCTAGTAAGATTATGTTAAACGAACGTTAGAAAAATATTTGCAACAGAAACTGAACGGTATGTTAAATAAAAATTATTACAAAATCGAGCGCTTAGCGCGGACTAAAGCTAAAGACTGCGTTTCCTGAGATTTATAGTGATTGTAGCACTGCATACAAAAATTGTTAAAAAAATATCATTTTACATTTAAGTAGTTGTTTTTTTTTATATACTTTAAAACATCAAAAGATGCCTTAAGTAAAATTTTGTAAAATATCCTTCGCAGAGACAAGGTTTTTACTAATTTATGTTAAGAAATTGATTTACTATTTAAAATACTCCTACGAAAAAGAATCAAACTTTCTTGCCCATATTTTTTTTTTAAATTTGTGGCCATATCTAAACCATAAACACACATCAAAATTCAAGTCAAACGCTCAAATCCACGTTTTAGCTTTGAAAAGAGAGTCTTATTTTAAAATAGCTTTTTTCCCGCGACTTTTGTATGGGCCCACCCCGTTTTGTTCCGGTTCCCGTATAGATTATAGCCTTCCTCATAAATGTGGCTATAATATATATTACAAAACTAATTTTCCAAATCCGACTGATAGTTCCAGAGTTTAGCAGGTTCAAACAAAGAAACTCTTCAGCTTTATTACATTAAGTATAGATAGATGATCTGCACCCATTTCTAAATCAACCATTATTGTGTCTCAAATGAAAGTACGATGGAAAACCTGCCAAGGTGATATTATTGAATTGTGTTAACAACAACCACCCAATTAACAACCAAAAATACCAACTTAATTTAATATTTTACATCAACAGCTGTCGGAGAACCTCCGGCTTGTTTGGCGGTGGTCGTAACGTTTGCACTCAGAGAAGCTATTGTCCATGCGCGTCAAGAGAGTGGGATACCTACCACTGAATGGTTTGATGTTGGTAAGTTTATCAAGAGTACTCAATTCGACTGTTTTTTTTTTATGTGTGCTATTATGTTGCTTCTTACTTCTTCGTGTTTGTTTTCTTTACTCCTTTTTAACATAAAAAATCGTATTGGCTCTTAAACAGTCTTTATAGAACCTCCAGAATTGTTCAGAACGTGTTTCATTTCACGTGTTCAAACTTATTCCAGGTAATCAATATTTCAAAAAGATTATGCAGCAACTAGTTGTAGTAAACATAATGATCAGGTTTAATACCTTTTTAAAATAATTCTCAAATATTCCTCTCAAAAAAGATTTTAATTTGTTAATTTCTGTTTTTTCAGTTGGGCCGTTCTCCACCGAAAAAATCTGTATGTCGATGAAAACGAACACGGAGGACTTCAAATTTTAGTTCGATTTGAAGTTTCATGCCACAATGACAAAAATACCTACCATCTTTATTATCAGCTGGACGTTGTTTTATTTATATTGATATTACGTTTTAGCGATGTTTTGATGTACTAACGTTTTCCTGCATTGGGTTTTGTAAATCATTTTTACAATAATCATTTTTGTGACCGTTGCAGCTACAAAACATGTTTTCTTTTTTTCCTTTGCCTTTGTACATTTTATTATTTTTGAAGTGTTTCTTGGGTATTACTTAGATCAGTTTGTTTTGGTATTTCTTGGTGTTTAGTATATTTCATTTTTCTTTCATAACCTTTTTCAGACTTTTAATTTTTTTGCTTTATCTTGTCTTTATAATGGTGTTTGCTTTGAATACGTTATATTTGTAATTGTAATCAACAAGTTTATTAAACATCTTTGACATTTCATTAATTTGTTTTCTTCTTTTTTATTTAATCTTCACCTCTTCTCTTCCTATTATAATAATTGACACTAGCCATTCTCAACAACTGTCAGGTTAAGAAGGGGTACGCATTTCAATATCGAAGAATAAAATCATCATCATCAAATCAGCCGAAAGATGTCCACTGCTGGACAAAGGCTTCTCCCAAATTGGGGGGGACACACGTTAATAAAATACCTATGGTTAAAATGCCAGTGCTCATAACATCGAAAATTTAACCGTATAGTTCTGTACTAGTACCTAAAGGTAGGTTCTCCTCATAGACATGGCCATACGCCAACAGGTTCGTCGATCTCGCAAGGATCTGTCGACATGTTGGATAGACTACAAGAAGGCCTACGACTCTGTTCCACATACAAGGCTCATGAGGGTGTTGGAGTTGTACAGAATAGATGCAACTGTACGCACCTTTCTTGATGTCAACCGATTCAGGGGATCGATGAGCCTGTAAGGATTAAACGGGGAATATTTCAGGGAGACAGTTTGAGTCCACTTTGGTTTTGCTTAGCTTTGAATCCTCTAAGCACATTGCTGGAGAATTCAGGTCTAGGCTATCAGTTTAGAAGAGGTGGTCAGGCCATATCTCACCTTCTTTACATGGATGATCTGAAACTCTTTGCCCCCAACAATTCGTGACTGATGGAGCTACTGAAGGTAACTGAAACCTTCAGTAGTGCCATCAGGATGGAATTGATGATTGAATGATGGGAGAACGCTACTATGATGCGGAGGCCCCAAAGGGCCATTGCACTGCGGGTGGCGAGGGCCTACCGCTCGGTGGGCTTTTCGGCGGCGTGCGCTCTGGCGGGCACCCCTCCTTGGGAGTTGGAGGCGTGGTTGCTCGCCAGAGTGTACGAGTGGACGGCGCGGCGAAAGGCCCTGGGCGAGCGCCCGTCGCGGAGGAGCGGGAGGCCGTGCGGTGGGAGGCGAGGGACGCCATCATCGTCCATTGAACGGAGGACCTCGCCTCCGCACCTTTGGCCGCCGTACCTTGGACGCGCTCGGTCCGGTCCTGCGAGACTGGCTCGAGCGCTCCCACGGGTTCCTCTCATTCCGTCTGGTGCAGGTGTTGTCAGGCCACGGCTGTTTCGGCAAGCACCTGCACCGGATCGGGAGGGAGGAGACCCCGGCGTGCCACGACTGCGGCGCGGCGGAGGACACGGCTCAGCACACCCTCGAGGTGTGCCCGGCTTGGTTTGAGCCGCTTCGCAGTCTAACTGCGGAGATCGGACAGGACCTCTCGCTTCCCGGCGTGGTCAACGCCATGCTGGAGAGTGAGGGGTCCTGGGCAGCAGTCGTCTCTTTTTGCGAGGATGTCATCTCGCAAAAGGAGGCAGCGGAGCGCGCGCGGGAGGACGACCCTCTCGCTGCGCCGCTTTGTAGGTGGAGAAGAGGTCGGAGAAGACGCCGTCTTCTCCCTCCTCATGGTGGTGATGGGCGGGCGATAGGCGCGGGGGCGCCTCCGCCCGCATTGCACTCCACACCACCTTCGCCGGTCATTCCCAGCCCTCCCCCTGAACGGGGAGGAATTGAGGGGCCCGCCGCTTTAGGCGGGTTGTCGTCGGAGGAGGACTGGACGCTAAGGCTGCGCCGATCTCCCAGTTCTCTTCCACTCGGACGATGCGGGAATGCCGCTGGGTTATTTTAGTGGGTATACCGGGGCAGCCCGGGGAGTCCCACATACCCCTCTCCGTATGCGTAATGCATTTTTTACCAGCGCAAAAAAAAAAAAAAAAAAAAGGTGGGTTTCGGTTGATCCCTCAGCTCAACCGAAACCCACAAGTATTTGGGTATGTCGGAAGCGTAGGGCATTAATGTTATTGATATGAAGCAATCGTTGAAAGAGCGCTTCTTTGGCCGCCTGAAGAAGGTATTCAATAGCTTTCTATCGGGCGGAAACAAGGTGCGCGCTTTCAACGGTTGGGTCATGCCGGTATTGATGTACTCCTTCGGCGTACTCAAATGGACTGCAAACCGGATGCATCACCCACGATCGTCGGTGATGAGACTGTACATCCCGCGGAAGTGTGGAGGTCGAGGCTTTTTAAACGCCAAGACTCTCCACAACCACGAGATGTGCAGTCTTAGAGAATATTTCCTCACAGCTAATGTGTCCCCCGTTGTCCACGGCTAAAGAGAACTGTCGCAAAACTGTGATATTTACCACAAATGACCGCAAGGTGGTATGGAAAAGCAATAAGCTTCATGGGCGCTTCTATCGGGCTCTGCATGGATCCGATGTAGATTTTTCAGCGTCCGTGGCCTGGCTACGTTTCAGTGATCTCTTTGGGGAAACTGAAGGTTTTGTCTGTGCGATTATGGACGAAGTTATCTTGACGAATAACTACCGAAGGCATATTGTGAAGGAAGGGACGGTGGACGTGAGTCGGGCATGCCACCGCCCGGGTGAGTCTATCAGACATATTGTCTCTGGTAGTTCTCGTCTGGCTAACGGCGAGTACTTGCACAGGCATAACCAAGGCCAGGATTATCCATCAGCAACTTGCTTTGAAATACAAACTTGTGAATTCTGAGGTACCGTATTATAAGCGTGTGCTCGACCCAGTTCTCGAAAATGACCATGTCACGTTGTACTGGGATCAGTCTATCATCACTGATAGGACTATTGTTGCCAATAAGCCTGATATAGTGCTGATAGACCGATTAGCGCGGCGCACAATGATAATAAGATGTTACTATCCCGCATGACGAGTACCTCGTGAAGGCTGAGAAAAAGAAACAAATCAAGTATCTCGACTTAGCGCACGAGGTTGTCGACAAGTAGAATGAGGACTCAGCTAGCTGTCACTGTGCCGATAGTCGTTACGGCCTATGGTCTGATGGCCAAAACCTTCGACGACCATCTGTCGAAACTGGCGTTACGCGGTTGGGTGAAGGGCCTGAAACAGAAGGCAGTACTCCTCGATACGGCTCGTATTGTGAGGAAGTTCCTTTTTCTGGAGCCCCAACCACCGGTAGCTTGGACCCTGCTCCCTACACCGGAGAATTACTATTTTTTATATTTTTAAATGAGTAATAAGTGACTACACGGTTGGCGCAGTGGTTGAGCGATCGGCTGCTGCGCTGCGTGTCGCAGGTTCGATTCCCGCACGGAACAAATATTTGTATGGCCTACAGATAGTTGTTTCGGGTCTGGCTGTTTTTGTATGTGAGTTTGTATGTTTGTGAACGCACCCACGATACAGGAGAAATTCCTAGTGTAGGGCAACGTTTTAAAAATAAATAAAAAATATATGATTTTTTTTATAAGATATATTTAAAAATGTAACATATATGTATATAAAACTGAATAAAAGAAATAATAAAAATAACATTTAATTTAGACTAGGTCCATATTTTGTTAATAACAATATACTTATGAGCTAATGTTATTATTGACAACACTAAACTATTAAACTACGACATGAAGCTGCACCCACCTTTGCAGCATGGGGGACTCCCATCTATCTGCAAAAACACTCAGTATAGTGTTGGTGCTGTCATGAACGCGAGTGAGTAGGGAGGCGCATCTTTTTCTAATTAAGGCGGCAAAGCCATCAACCCACGCCTCAGCAAACATCCCTGACGCACTGCACCGCCACGGCAGCCCCAACATTACCCTGAATGCATTATTATATTAGACACGCAGATCGCTGTATGCCCGCTGCGAAAAACTGACCCACAGGCTGCAGGTGTAGAAAGTTTGACAAAATGCTTTAAAAAGTGTAATCTCACTGAATTCGTACACCGTGCAAACCTGCGGGACAGCATGTTACAACGGACAGCCAGCAACCTGCGTTCCCTTTCAATATCTACATTATCACTTAAATCGTCGGTGACCCAGTGACCCAAATATTTAAATTTGGAGACCTGACGCAGTGAAGTGCCACAAAGTGACACACTCGGAAATGCTGGGTAATAAAAACCACTTGCTATAATGAGCATTAGTTCTGCGGGACTTTACTCTCTGTACCGCTACCTCTAAACTGGTGACCCCGACGTGATCAAAATCCATTGGTGATCGGCTACGTTACTCACGCCTTCAAGACATCGGTGGACTCGAAGAGCAGGAGTGTTGTTTGTTTACATCGGTCGCTGTTTGAAAAAAAAAAACAGATCGTAGGTGGTACAAAACATAGGTGGTAAGCGATTTTCACTCTTTGAAACATTATATTTGAGCCCATGGGCCACCGCATATAATCACAGACTGACACTAGTCTCCTCATGGCACTGATTGATGGACTCCTCAGCAACACCATATCGTCTGCGTAAGTAAGATTTTTTTTTTTTTTTTTTTGATATGGCATGAGGGGAAATCCTCATGGACGCCCCAACCGCCTCACGAATGACACGGTTGGGGCAGTGCCGGACTCTTACCGGCTAAAACCACCTCCTGCCTTTCAAGGTGTCCTTCTGACTTAATCAGAGTCCTTCTTTTTTTCACATTTTGGATGAAATACGTCTGCAGGTGTTTTCATCTTACTCTAGTCTTTACTCAAAGATTCATCTTCTATTCTCTACTTATCTATTCTTACGCTTATCCTTATTGTCTAAGGTATTCTCTACTCTATATTAACATTTCCTATAATTTGTGCTTATTTCTATTGCCTTAATTTTATAACGCCTTACTTATTAATTTTACATCTATACTTATACTTATGCTAATCTTATATATTCTAAATTAATATATATATATAGCATAATTTTACTGTACTACTTGTTTCTCTTAATAACTATTTTTGCAACATCCATTATATTATATTCTATAAATAACTCTCTGGTGTTTTTGTTGGCGATAAATTCTGGAAAGTTTTCCACTACCATTCTACGATCCAACAGGTTTTCTATTTTATAACGTTTTAGGGCGTGAACCGGGCATTCAGTTAGTATGTGTCGCACCGTTTCGGGTTTCCCCGGTTGGCAGATGCACGATGGATTCCCCTTGCACCTGAACCGATACTCTGAGAATCCACCGTGCCCCGTTAGTACTTGGGTTATTATATTGGTCGGGACCAATTGTCGAACTACTTTGTGGGAATTGATAACTTCGGGGAAAAACAGCTTTGTTACCCCTGCGGTGGTACCTGTTTTGTACCTGCGGTTCCATTCGTCAATCGACACCTAAGATTATTGGTACACACTCTGTCAATATAACACCCACCCTTAGTGCTGCTGAGCTCAGCAATCAGCTGGTTCTTATACAGGTTGATCAGGCGAGGCGAGCTTAACCCCCCCTGCCTCACTCCGCATTCCAACCTGTATACCTATACTCGACAAGGAACCGTTCCACCAACCGTTACACAATTGCGTTGATTGCTATACCAATATCTAAATATTGATATAACTTCAACCGGTAGAGAAGTTTCAGATAGCAACTTATTCCACAGCACATCATAATTGACAAGATCGAATGCCTTCGATAGGTCCAAAAACAAACAAATACAGGCGTTTTTCTTTTCTTTTCTTGTAGTACTGCACCGTCTGTTTTAGACACAATATAGCGCTTTCAGTGGACAGCCCCGGCCTAAAGCTAAACTGAGCGTCATGCAGCACGAGGTGCTTAGCTAATTGTGTGTCAAGCAGACGGTCCAGCACCTTGACTGAGTAATAGGAGACATCAGAGGCATCCCCAGTTTTATTTTTAATAATAGGCACCACAACAGTAAACATGAGGCTATTTGGTAAATAACAGTGACTGACACACAAATCAAACAGCATGGCAAATACGCGTGGCAATTGCACCCCGTATTTTAGAACTTCCTTTAGGGTAAACTGAACGTTAATGTCCCCAGAGATGGCCTCAGCATCGACAACCCGAGCCGTGCTTGTAAATGGCGACTCCACCTTAAAGTTCTGCTTAAATATGTTTCCTATTTCTGTTGGCTCGTGCATGTCCGCCACGCTAACAGAAAAGAGGCGACTAACATATTTATGTTACTAGGAATAGGGACCAATTAGTTCAACCAGGTTTCAGACAGGCTAAAGTAGCCCCATCTTTTATGGGATACTGTTTAAATGTTATAATAAGATACCTCCCCATATATTAATACTAAATGAGACAAAATTTAAATCTCGTATTAAACGCACACTATGCAGGCAGGCATATTATAAGTTGGGGGATTATATTGAAGATAAAAATGCTTGGCTGAATGCTGATTCTGCTCCACAGCCACTAGGGCGCACAAAATAGTCTGTTAGCGTATGGAAACATTGTTGGACCGGCTGAAGATTGTATGAAACCAATATTTGCTTTGTATAGACTCAATTTATTTAGCCTTGTTTATTTTCATCCATTTTAACGGCACATGTGTGAGTACTGTTTATCTCAAACTTAAGCTATAGCTAAAAACAAACCTAAAACTGATAATTTTAGGTTTGTTTTTGACTTGAATGTACCCTGGCAGTTGAGAGTGTCATGCTCACTCAAAAGTCTAGCGTTGGATCATTTGGCTCCCTTCAAAATGGTTAAACCGAATGGTGCTAGCGCATGCGTCATGTTCGTGAACGGGAACCGTCAGTTGGAACTGTCATTTGTCAGCTGCCATGGTTTATTTTAATTACTTCTTTGAATTGTTCCTTTATTTCCAGACGCTTTTATCCTGCTCGTCTTTTACTTTTTCTCACATGTATGTATAACTAGTTGACCCGCGCAACTTCGTCTACGTCACAATCTTTATTACTGCTCCGCTCCTATAGGTCTGAGCGTGATAATATATAGCCTATAGCCTTCCTCGATAAATGGACTATATAACACTGAAATGTTTTTTCAAATCGGACCAGTAGTTCCTGAGATTAGCGCTTTCAAGTAAACAAACAGACTCTTCAGCTTTATATATTAGTATAGATTTCAACTTGATGTAAACAAAACTTTGTAACAATTTATTATTTTCTATCCATCCTCCATTACAGTCCTTTACATTCCTCCATAGAGATATACGCTTTGGAACGTACAAATAACTTCATCTTTTTTGGACCGACCGACCTTGACAATTTAAAAGTGCCCGTAATTGGTTTATTAAAAATAAATATTTTTGAGTTTTAATTTTTGAGTTTGTAGTCGAAGATGTAGCACGCCTGCCTAAAAGTAACCTTTCACTCTTGACTTAAAGACTCCCAGGTTAGAGCTATCAGGAAACACAGACTCCGGCAGCGAATTCCATTCCTTAGCTGTACGCACTATGAATGTCTTCCCGAAACGTTTTGTGCGTGTGGGTGGGATGTCCACCGGTGGCGCATCGCCGTTCGTCTTGTGGTTCGAGTATGGAACGGGCTTGGCAGACTTTGATAACGCAATTTCCGTCGCACATTTCCCAAAATGCAACCGGCAGAAAATCGACAGGCTAACAACTCGTCGTCGATGCTCAAGACTTTGGAGCCTCCTCGCGACGAGCAAAGCTGGTATCTGGCAGATCCTTCCCTAAGATGAGAGCAGTATTCCATACACGATCGAACTTGCGCTTGATAGAGTATGAGCAGCTGTTCCGGCGCGCCGCGGCACCTTTGCTAGGATCCCTAACTTCTTTGCAGCCGTTTGAGCTTTTCCGCTATTAAAGGGCCAAAATTCAAGTTGTTCAGTTATGGGCACGGTTGCACCTCGGAATGATGGAACTGGGTGAATTGGCTCCTTTTGGCGGAAAATAAACATGCTTGAGTCTGGTCAAGTTCAATGCTGCTAAAAAGCAGCATTTATATTTATATTCAGAGATAGCCTATAAGGACACGTTCAAGCGCTCAACCATAGCCTCCTGGAGACCGGATGTGCGACCCACCAGCTCGTGTTTGTGACACATATCTCTCACCAACAGTGCTGTCATATGCATATCCAAAGGTACTGGGTCTAATCTGTGATCACCTGGTCGCAATAGCCGATGCGACGCCACAACTATTGAATATTTTTTGTAAAAAAATCGGCGGCCGCCATGTTTTTTGGTCGATGATATTAAACACTGCGTTTAAAAAAAAAAAGAATTTCAAACTACGTGATTTAGCATGGCATGTGGGATGCCATTAAGCGTCAATTTCAGTTGACTCCCAATGGCACACACGTATGTCGACGACAAACCACAGGTTAAGCAGATCATTAATATGCAGCACGAACAGTGTTGCCGAAAGCATCGACCCCTGAGGAACCCTGGCATTAATATCCAGCCATCTATGACCACTCGGATAGACCGATCCCTCAATCCGCGATCCAATCACACAATCCAGCGGATAGATCGAAGGAAGGAAGCTTACTAATCCATCGTCTATGTGTCAATGGAGACCGCTAGTGCCACCCCGTGCTTATCTATGGCCTCACTCCAAATGTGAATGACATACGCTAGAAGATCCCCAGTTGACTGATTTCTGCGGGACCCGTATTGTCGGTCACTTAGGATATCATTCGCTTCTAGGTATGCCAGGAGTTTATGATTCAGCACGCGTTCCATACTCTTACCGAGATGGGTCTATAATTCGACGGGTTGCTATTTTATTCGTTTTGACGATACTGCATAGTTTACAATTGGCCTTAAACACTCACTTCATTACACGACACTTCGACGCTTAAGTTCTTCCCGAATATCTTGTTTACTTTTTACTTAACGCACTTTTATCGCACTTATTAGTTTACTGATCTACACTGACCCTCACTTTCTGCTACTTTCGGAGTGTTGTGGCAGCGTCCTCGTCTGGTAAGTCGCATGCCCCTGAATTCCTGTTGGTTGATCTCCTGCCGCATCCATTGAGTATGGCATTTTTTATGGTTTAAATCTGAAGTAGATAAGCACTGCTCCCATCAAATAGATAATAATTGTGGTAATAATAGTCTGGATGCTCAAATGTGTCCCAGTTTCTTGCACATAGGCACTATTCCCAGCACTGGCTGCGTTTTGAGCCAGGAAAACGTCTTTTGTAGTCGGGTATGATTCACACAGTCATGATGAAATTCCTGAATAATTTTGCACCATTTTAAAAATGAAGCCACTTGTAACGCGACATGACCATTATGCACGGCTTGCCCCAAGGCAGGGTCGCCATGTAGGGCTAGGTGTAATTAAACACACGAATTGACTTATAATACGAGTACTACTGTTTATTAGCGAACCATTTAATATATAAACTTAGGGTACTTACACATACTAACATAGACATAATTCTAACAAACCCACACTACACCTTCTTGGGCACGGGTTGCACGTCAGCTTGCTTCCAAGCCTGGGGCACTTTTCCAGTCTCAAACGAAAGGCGAAATAAACGTGTCAAGAACGGAGACAACTCAGGCGCACAAGTCTTCAGAACAATTGCCGGTATCCGGTCGGGGCCACAAGCCTTGTTCACGTCTAGGTTACACAGTACCCTACGGACGTCCTTCTGATGAATGTGAATGTTCGACGTGTGGGCCAGCGTCCCGTCGAATCTCAGCAGTGGTGGTAATGAGGGGCGGCAGAAGTTCGATTCAACTGACTTAGCCAGAGACCAAAGAGCCTTACTATCTGCTGGGTATGAAGTAAGTTTGTTCCCTATTCGGCTAATGTCGTCAAACCGAGCTCTCCGCAACACATTCTTGCTTGGCAGCCCTGTTGAAGGCTTATTTTTCTGACTCACATCATTTGCATTGCGCATACGAGCGTCGACCCACGTTATATTTTTTAATATAAGATTAAATAGTTTTGGCATAACTAGAAATAAGAGAGGGACGCAGAAGAAACGGATTTGAAGGAAAATGGTTGCCATAATGTCATTTTTTAAAGTTAGATTTTTTAATTGTTAGATAATGTAATTATGAATTATTTTATTCAAAACTTGTTTTTCCGCAAATATTAGATAGAACTTTTACACTTATAAATCGATAACAATTAATTTATTGTGTGAACAATTGTTGGCCAACCAAATTAAAAACACAAATAAATGAAATTATATTTCTACCGTATGCCCTGTACCATACGTTATTAACTTTGTATTTTGATAATTATATTCTGTGCCTAAGAAAAGAAATGCATCTAAGCTGTGCCCTTGTTCCCTGTGTGGAGAATATTCAGAGTTATAAATATCAAAAGAGATTGATTGAAATGTCCCACGTAAATATCAAATATTAACTTAAATTTAGAAGAGGTACAGTTAAAATAAAATATGCGTACAGATAGTAAAGTATTTATTCAATATAGACTGAACACAACAGAAACAACCTTAAGAAAAATAATTTAAGAGAAAAGAACAAAAAGGATTTTAAAATAAGAGAAAAGAAAATATATTTAAAACAAAATTGTACGCTAAGACTATTGTCAACATAAAATTACGCTATCACGAAAACAACATTTCCAAAGATAAAAAGTTATAAAGCATGAATAAAATGATGGATAAAAATCATAAGGAACAAACAAATAAATCTTGAACACGAAAATGTAACAGCCGAAAAATACAATAAAATAAACCCATGAAACCATAAATTCATCTCTGTTGACACCAATTTTTTCAAAAATAAATATTAATTGTTTAATAAAATATAATATTAATGTCATGTGATTGGTGACTGCGTACTGGAAGATGCAACGTTGAAAGGCCTCCTACAAGATGGACCGATGACTTGGTAAGGTTCGCGGGTAGCCAATGAATGCCAGACCCAGAGAACTGGTAATTGTAGCGATACTTTGGGGAGGCCTATGAGGAGTTCGTGGCTAGATAATAACAGCCGCACGGGTCGATCTTCAAGGTTAAGCAACGCTTGCCAAGGTAGGTCTATGTATGGGTGACCATCTTAACATACCGAGTTACCTCGGAAAGCACGGTCTGGTAGGCAGCCGCTCCGCGTAAAATGCAGGTTTTCTGGAAGCCGAACCCAATGTAGTTGGGAAAAGGTTAGGCAGATGATGACTTTGGAGAGGCCTATGTCCAGCAGTGAATGTCTTTCAGCTGATATAATGATGATGATTAATGTGAAAGAAATTAACAATCTTCCAATGATAACTATGTTAGTGCGTCTCTAAACGTTTAACTAATCTAAAACAGTTTAAAGTCGTCGGTGTTGGTTTTCATTGCCATGCATACTTTTTCTGTAGAAAACGGTCCATCTGAAAATAAATATAAATATTACATTTTATTTACTAAACATCTCCCAACACTATTCAAAAATAAATCCAATTTTATAATCTTTTATGAATGATAAAATAAGATGATCATACTTTGTTGATCATTTTCTTGATATGTTTAGCAGAGGATATCAGCTAAAATGATGATGTACTGGTGAACTTACTAATATCAAACCATTCAGTAGACGGTATCCCCCACTCCTGTCTTGCATTAACAATCGCTTCCCTGATTGCAAACGGTACGACTACCGACAAACAACATGGTGGTTCTCCGAGACCTGTTTGATCAAAAGTAAATGATGAATGATATTCATATACGTATAAATTGGTTATAGATAACAGCTTTACACGCTAATTACTATTAAACTTTTATATTTCAAGTATTTATTCAAATTACTGAATCATCTGAAATTTGCAATTGTAAAATAGCTAAAAATATTTCGCAATTGCAAATTTCGGGGCATATGATATAACTCGTATTTAAGATTTGCGAACTATGAGGCAACTTAAAACTACAGTTCTAGAGTAGGCGTTCCAAAATATTTTAGGAACTTTTTGCAGGTCAGAATTTCCAAAAATCTATCAATTAATTCAACACAGCACACAATAAATAGTAGAATATTTAGTTACCCTTAGAACCCAATATAAGGTCATTACTGAACGAGTTCCTGAAAAATACATTGAACTCCTGGGGAATATCTCTGGCTTGTGGTAAATGGTAATCCCAGGACCTATCTGTGAGCACTGCACCGGTGTCATTATCATATAACAGCTTCTCACAGGTCCAGTATCCAGTTCCCATTATAAACGCTCCTTCAATCTGAATGAAATTTTATTATTAGTATTTTTGAATTATTTACAAATTTGAGTGAGCTAAAACAGGAGTTTTAGCTAAATCAAATTTTATATTTAGTATTCAAAAACAAACTACAATATACTTTATAGAGATTGACATATTTACTCTCTCCAAACAAAGTTTTAAGGCTAGAGCAATAGAGTTACTAAATTCTTAAGTATATAATATAATATACTACTCTGTCAAGAAAGTACCGGGAAAAGATCAATAATACACAAAATGTCTGTTATTCATCCAAATTTATTTTATCACCTTCAAAGTATGCTCCTTTAGAAACGATACACTTGCGCCAACGAATAATCCATTCATCAAAACATTTTTTATACGCTGCTTCCGGAATTGAGTTCAGTTCTCGCCGCGAATTCTCCTTTATGTCTTCTATCGATTGAAAACGGGTGCCACGAAGTGGTAATTTGAGTTTAGGAAAAAGAAAAAAGTCAGCAGGAGCCATATCTGGTGAATATGGTGGTTGCTGGATGGTATTTGTTGAGTGTTTGGTTAAAAATTCGTTCACAATGATAGCCTTGTGCGAAGGCGCATTGTCGTGGTGCAAAATCCAAGAATTTTCTTTCCACAAATCTGGCCTTTTTCGTCGAATTTGCTCTCTTAAACGCCGCATAACGCTCAAATAATATTCTTTATTTACCGTTAGACCTTCCGGTAAGAATTCAGAGTGCACAACACCGCGATAGTCAAAGAAAACACTCAACATGACTTTGACTTTTGATCGACTTTGGCGTGGTTTCTTCGGTTTCGGTTCAGTTGGAAGGCGACAAGCTTCGGAAAGCTTGTTGACTAGTTTGCATGTCAAACTCGTAAACCCACGTCTCGTCACCAGTAACAATGCGTTTCATGAATGTTGGGTCCGAACTGACTCGTTCTAGCATGTCCTCAGCGACTTTCATGCGATTGAGTTTTTGGAGAAAATTCAGATCTTTTGGGACTAGCCGAGCAGCAACATGTTTCATACCCAAATGATTAGTTAAAATGGTACGGATCGACTCGTGAGATACAGAAAGTTCGGCGGCTATCTCTCTCAGAGTTGAATGGGGATTTTCAGTCACTATGTCCTTCACTTTTGCGATGTTAACTTCAGTTGCAGACGTTGACGGCCTACCAGAGCGAGGCAAATCTTCCATCACATCTCGATCGCTTTTGAACGCTTTGAACCACTCATAAGCACGAGTTTTTGATAAAGTCGATTCACCGTAAGCCTTCTGTAACATTTTCAGGGACTCTGAACACGAAATTCCATTGGCGATGCAAAATTTAAGACGAACTCCTTGTTCGATATTTTTGTCCATTATGAAATTCGCAATACACACTATATATGATATTACTAAAACCAGCACTGTATTTAATATAAATAACAGATGCAACTCAAACTCCGCGCCAAAATGGAAAACAGTTGTGCCAATCTAACCACTACAAAAAAACAAAAATTTGAATTTGGAACCATAAACAAATCATCCATTCCCGATACTTTTTTGACCGAATGTATATTTTCTTTCTTCTTCTTCGTAATAATCTTTTATGGTGTATGCTGTATGTCTGTTTTCTTTTAATTTTATTTTTTCGTGAATTCGTGGACAATGGTGTGGGTTACATGTGTAGTAATATAAACATGGAATAGGTTATGCATAATTTTATTTCTAAGGCTAATTTAGGACTCTTTTGTTTTTCCTGGCATGTAACTGTTTTTTGTCCCAAACAAATAAAATAAAAAAATTAAAATAAAATACCTTGTTTTTACAAAGAGTTATTGCAAAAGAAATAAAGTATGACTTACTTGTCCAATATCAATTTCAGGGTTGATACTAACACCTACGTCTTGCACTATATCTACTCTCTTTATTTCATATTCTCCTGTTAGCACATCAACCTCTACTTCAGCAAGAACCATGCTATAGATATCATACGACTGCACATCAGCAGGGTTAACAAACCCATGAACCTGAAGATCTACGTTAGCAGCATATGCCGCAGTTATCAGCTCTGACCATGTTGGATTAGTCAATGTGGCTTTGACAGGTGCTAATCTTTCCTGTAACTGCTCAATGGCTCTCCTCAGTGCAATGATACAACTTTCAGTGGTAACACTTCCTCCAGATGCGTAAGTATTTGGTCCAATTATAGTATTGTTTCCTTTGATTTCTATTTTATTAACGGGTATCCCCAAAAGATGAGCAGCCACTTGAGCCAGTTTAGTATTGATACCCTGACCCATTTCCACACCACCATGGGTGATGATTACGGAGGCATCTGAGTGGAAAACTGACATGTTCAGGTCGTAGTAAACAGGGAGGACGGGAGGCCATCTACAGCAAGACCACCGCAATCCTCGTTTCTTATATCTATTTTCCGAATTGAAGCAATCTACTTCAGCTCTGCGATTGACATAGTCAGAATTTTTTTTCAAGGTTTCGTAAACCTCTACCATTTCACCGTATTTGGTTTTGTCTAAATTAGCAAACCGGACAGCGATCGGATCCATACTAAGTTCATAAGAGATTCTCTCCATTATGTTTTCGATGCTGGCTATAGCTTCCAATGTACCTGTCCAATACAAAAAATAATTTAACACCTAGTTTTAATATTGAATACTTCTATGGTAAAATGATATTTACCTGGTGCTCTACAGAATGTGTTTTTGGGTGTGTCAGTGCAAGTGTTGTAGGCTTTGTAGTTAAACTTAGCGGCATCGTAACAATTGTAGTACACATCTACGCCGTATACAATGATAGGCTCGTTATTTCTACATCCGTTGTCTGTGTATAAAGTTGTGTTTATATATTGGATCTCTGCTGACTTATTGACTGTAACCTGAAATATTTTCAACACTATAAATGCTGTATGTCCCTACATTAGCGTTAGCAAAAAAACTTCCAATACATTGCTCTTCTAGTAAAGCTTACCTCGTAATTAGTAACAGTGGGCATCCTTTTGCCAAAAGCTTTCATGTTGGTAGTCAACGACTGAATGAACCTACATGGACGGTTCAACTTGTTAGCGACTACACTGCATGCGACGGCACCCTGGATACTGCGTGTTATTTTATACCCATAAGAGCCACCGACACGGCGAGTGTACACATCGATCCTAGAAACCAAATTAGATAAGTTTTTACAATAATAAATGTTCCAAAAAGCCACAAATCTGTGAAAAGGTTCTTAGTAACTTTGCTTCATGTATAATCTCTTGAACGATACACATCACCCTAGTCTCAGCAACAGAAAACATTACTTACTTATTTTGGTCCATATTCAACGCTCTAGATATCATAGTATGTGGTCCATCAAGCCACTGTGTTGCCAGATGCACTTCTAAACCTTCTTCCGTAGGTTTGGCTACACAAACCATAGTTTCCATTGGAAAATGATATTGCCCGTATAAAATATTACTTCCGGTCATGCATTTACAGATGTCTGTGCCAGTTGATGTGGCATCTATGGCTGCAAATAATGTGTTGTTCGTGCTATCTTCTTTAGCTATATTTACATCAGTGACAGGCTTAGTAACATTGCAATATTTCACTTTGACAAGTTTTGAGGCTCTTTCTGCTAAATTCTGAGTCTCTGCCACGATGATACCGATGGGTTGACAGTGATGTTTGACAGTGCCTTCACATAGTACCTCTTCGTTGATTGAGGTAAACCCAAAGTCAGCAGGTGTGAAAGAATTTAGACCAGGAATATCTTTGTATGTGTAAAAAGCTATCACACCAGGTAATGCCTGAAAATATTAGAGACTAAAATCAACTTCTATGTCAGATTTCATCAAGATCCCTTCAGCCGTTGCGACGTGATTGAGTAACAAACATCCATCCATCCAAACTTTCGCATTTATTGTATTAGTTAGATTTACGATGTGTATAACCTGAAGTTTGCGTTCATTCGTAAACTTTAATTCGTTTATTTGAACAGATTAGTTCTCATCCAAATCAGTTTCATCCTAATTAATCGATCTTACCAGAGCTTCACTGGGATCCATTTTCAGTATTGTACCTTTAGCCACAGTACTGAGTACAAAAGCCGCAAAGACTTCGTTATGGAATGAGGGTATGTCTTCAGTATATTGAGCCTCTCCAGAACATTGGATCTGTAAGAGGAAAGGTTTAGCATTTCTATACATTACATGTGAATGTCGTAGAAGTAGATATGACACAATAATAGTTTTTCAATTATAATAAGTATTAGACAAAACCGACAGACTAATGACTCTACAGAAATTCAACTCAATAGCCCCAGATATCAAAATTTTAGATGAGAGTTCACTTCACCTCCTAGGTTCACCAAAATTGGAAAACAGTTTTTCTTCAATCATTGACGACAAAATTAATCTTTTCAACGATATTTCGGAAATATAGCAAAATAAATTTACATTCGACTTTCACCCTCATTAGATATTGTTGTTTTGGGTCAAATTGTATGTATTTTCTCCACTCTTCACTTTTATGGAAGCAGAATAGAATAGAATACTCTTTATTATGTACACCATATAAGCCCACACAAATACACACACCCCCACACCACATCCACACACACACACACACACCACAACCACATCTTTGGACAAACATCTATCTTAAATGTGGCTCTAGATGACCGAGCATGGTTGTAAGCCACACTACGTATTCGCTTGGGTGGGCTCGGAATCCGCAAAATTTCTAGTGTAAGCCTACCGGCGTTCCTGTCATCGGTCAACAGCACTGAAAACTTAACCAAAAGGATGTTAACTCTATCATTGGTTAACTGTGAATGCCTTGCTTGACTGATGCAGTGAACGCCTGGAAAGTGGCTTGCCCGAATACGGCGTTGCCCGAAAACCCATTCTCCCAAAGACAAAGGGACGAGCCGCTCTGCATATTGGTACGGAATAACCTTTTAAATACGACCACCAATACTGCGGAGCGTGCCCGCCTGCTGGCTGTGGGTGAATGGGAGTCGAGTCTTTGGCTACCGGCACTACCGTCACCCAACATAGGTACTTTGCTGAGTGATAACGTAAAGTATTTTCCGTAAAGTACTTTCCGGATCGCTACGTGTCTGCGTCTGAGAGCTCGACCACATTGGTGTAATTTATTTTTTTACTATGGAAAGGCACGCATTTGAACACTATCTCACCTATTGGTAAGCGATGATATAGCACGCCTGCCTAAAAGTAACTTATTCACTTCCAGGTTGTAGCTATCAGGAAACACAGACTCCGGCAAGGAATTCCACTCCTTAGCTGTACGCACTATGAATGTGTTCCCCAAAAGTTTTGTGCGCGTGGGTGGGATGTCCACCATGTACCGGTGGCGCATCGCCGTTTGTCTTGTGGTCCGGTGATGGAACGGGCTTGGCAGAATTAAATTATGCAATATCCCCCACATTGCACATTTGTCGCACATTCCCCAAAATGCAACCGGTAGAAAACCGACAGGCAAGCAACTCGTCGTCGATACTCAAGACTTTGGAGCCTCGTCGCGATGAGCCTATCATTGCCAATGATTCACTTGGCTCGTTTCTCTATTTACTCAAGGGCATCAAGCTGGTATCTGGCAGATCCAACCCAAAGATGAGAGCAGTACTCCATACACGATCGAACTTGCGCTTGAAAGAGTTCGAGCAGCTATTCCAGCGTTAAGTACCGTCTCACCTTTGCAAGGATCCCCCCACGGACGCGGGTGACTTGCCCCCCAAAAATTTCAATGCGGTGAAGCAGTCGACCGCCTCGGATACATGGCCTGTCCTGCAGTAGGAGCGCTGGTCGATTAGCACGGCACGCCAGCATTAATGACATTATCCGTCGGGCTTTTGTCACGCCGGGGTGCCAGCTGTTTTAGAACCCAACGGATAGGCACGCGAAGATGGGAAAAGGCCAATTGGATGACCATAATGCCTTGGAAGGTGGGTAGGCCTTTGGTGTGGGATGCAACATGTGTCGACTCCTTTGCGCCATCCCATCTTCTTAGCACGGCGGCTGCTGCAGGTGCAAAAACCAAAAACCTAAAACGGCGCAAATATAACAACTTAATTGGAAGTTACATATTTGAGCCGTTTGGCGTTGAAAGAAAGAAAGAAGAAGAGTTTTAGAATTAAGTTTCCTTATTATTTGTACCAATTTTGTTTGTATCTGTGTGTGCCAAATTAACTAGTTTATTTCTTTCTTTCTTCTGGGCAGTTTTGCCATTGACATTGATGTGGATTATTTTTTTGATGCGGACTTAATTTCGTGTTAATTAGTGTATACAGTTAGTTAAGTATTCATTATAGCAGCTATAAAAATCTATAAAAATAAACACACATTATTATAAGTTGCTTAACGTTCTTAATTGATTCAGAATTGTATTTTGAAGTTTAACTTTATTATAACATGGTAATAAAACGAAGTTATTTAGAATACCTAGGTACACAAGTAACCACATAGTGTTACTTACCGTTGCCTCCAATTTAGCTATGGGCTGGTTCAAAGGCCACAGTGAAGTATCAGTTGTATAAACTTGTTTTCCAGTTGAACAAGGCCTGGTTTGGTGTAAATCAACGCATGCAGATTCAAATCGGCGTGCTCGTTTAGGACTAAGTGTTAGAACAGCCTGGAACAGACATTTTAATTAGAATTACGCTTCATTATAAGCAAAAATACGTCATCGCATAAGGTTGACCAAAGACCTGATAACGATGAAATACGCACAAGATTGGTCAATGTTGTGACACTTAGGCGAAGTCTATCTATGTCCAGCAGTGGATGTCTTTCAGGTCAGATGATAACGAAATACGTCATAGTCACTTACCTTAAAGAACAGTGCCTTTGCAACGAACCGTCGGTACTCAACACTTGGTTCAGGTGGATGATCTTCCACGATCATCTCTCCTTCCAAAACCCTCAAAGCTCCTTGCAGAGTATCGTTGGTGAACAAGGGCTTTCCATACAGGTATCTCTCAGTTGATACTGCTCTATGAAACTTGTGTGAAAGAGCCCCGTACATAATTCTACACTCTTCAACCACGTCGGTAGTACTCAGTTTGACAAGGAAGCCAAAGTTTACTATAGCATGAGAACTTTGAGCTCTAGGCATAAGCTGAAAAAAAAAAATATTTTTAGGGTACCTATTTATTTTGGGAAATGTATACTTTTATGCCTTAAATAGTTGTTGGTGTAATCTGACCTTGTAAGTAAAGAGTCTGTATCCACAATCTAACGGTGGCAAAATCACATTAACAATCACTTTTCCTTTCATATCTATGTTCAAGAAGTTTTCCATTGTAACAACTTCTTTCGTTCCATGGCAATCCACTGAAATCATATTATCAATCAATCATCAATATTTGGTTTGACCTATTAACTACGAGCCGATGTATATTATGTTGTCGCCATATCGTAGAATTTGGCAAGATCATGAAATGTTCACTTCAATCTTAACTTCGACGACGGCCTATTTCTATCAGCAGGGTTTAAAGGAACCTAAAATATACGAAAATTGAAGCGACTTCCAAAAAAAAAACTCCAGTACAAAATAACTTCAGAAGAAAGAAAAGAACTTTAATTTCGGAAGTCGGTGGTTTTGGTTATTTTTTGTTTTTTGATACCGACTTCCGAAATTAAAGTTCTTTAATAGTTTTTTATTTTTCACTTTTTAGTAGTAACTATTATGTTATATATGATGTTATGTTAAGAACTGGTGTAAACAATAAAAGGTTTGCGATTTCAGCAATCCCGATCCATTTGCTATCATTTACGGACCAGTCGGAAAGTTTACCCTTAAAACAATAATTTTTCAAATCAGTTCATAAATGACGGAGTTATGAGAATAAAAATATATAATCATAAAAAAAATACAACCGAATTGAGGAGTTCCTCCTTTTTTTTAAGTCGGTTAAAAACAAAGAATTTACAAGTTACGTTTTATATAATTTAGAAACGTCAAATTATATAAAACGTAACTTGTAAATTTTGAATGTCATAGTAACTAAATATTATACTAATTGAATATTCAGTATTCATTACACCACATAAAATTAGATAAAATAAAATAATATCAATAATTCATTATATCTATATATTGATCATTATATTAAAATTATTATTTAATATACTACTCTGTCAAGAAAGTACCGGGAAAAGATCAATAATACACAAAATGTCTGTTATTCATCCAAATTTATTTTATCACCTTCAAAGTATGCTCCTTTAGAAACGATACACTTGCGCCAACGCATAATCCATTCATCAAAACATTTTTTAAACGCTGCTTCCGGAATTGAGTTGAGTTCTCGCCGCGAATTCTCCTTTATGTCTTCTATCGATTGAAAACGGTTCAGTTGGAAGGCGCCACTCCGAAGCTTGTTGACTAGTTTGCATGTCAAACTCGTAAACCCACGTCTCGTCACCAGTAACAATGCGTTTCATGAATGTTGGGTCCGAACTGACTCGTTCTAGAATGTTTTCAGCGACTTTCATGCGATTGAGTTTTTGGAGAAAATTCAGATCTTTTGGGACTAGCCGAGCAGCAACATGTTTCATACCCAAATGATTAGTTAAAATGGTACGGATCGACTCGTGAGATACAGAAAGTTCGGCGGCTATCTCTCTCAGAGTTGAATGGGGATTTTCAGTCACTATTTCCTTCACTTTTGCGATGTTAACTTCAGTTGCAGACGTTGACGGCCTACCAGAGCGAGGCAAATCTTCCATCACATCTCGACCGCTTTGAAGCACTCATAAGCACAAGTTTTTGATAAAGTCGATTCACCGTAATCCTTCTGTAACATTTTCAGTGACTCCGAACACGAAATTCCATTGGCGATGCAAAATTTAAGACAAACTCTTTGTTCGATATTTTTGTCCATTATGAAATTCGCAACACACACTATATATGATATTACTAAAACCAGCACTGTATTTAATATAAATAACAGATGCAACTCAAGTTCCGCGCCAAAATGGAAAACAGTTGTGCCAATCTAACAACTACAAAAAAACAAAAATTTGAATTTGGAACCATAAACAAATCATCCATTCCCGATACTTTTTTGACTGAATGTACTTATATTAAATGAAATTAGCTCATTTATGGTCAAAAGAACATTTGTTGTTATTTCAAACGTCTCCACTCGGCAGTCTTCACTCTGCAGTTACTGCCATGGTTTAGTACTCGTACGTGTCTGTTTTTTTTACTGTTGATAGGCACGCGATTCACCACTATCTCACTGGTTGGTAAGTGATGATGTGGTCGAAGATGTGTGTGTGTCGCCTGCCTAGAAGTAACCTATTGACTCTTAACTTAAAGACTCCCAGGTTGTAGATATCAGGAAACAAAGACTCCGGCAGGGAATTCCACTCCTTAGCTGTACGCATTATGAATTAAAAGAGTGCAACTCAAGCAAGGCTTACACAGGTGAGAGCGAGGCGTAAGCGGAAACTTCGTGTCGCATTCGCTAGATGTGGACACACCATAATAATTTCTTTTAAATAGTAAATTTATTTTAATAAGTGACATACCAATAGTGAGTTGAGCTCCAACCGTGTCAAATAGCAGATACAAGTCTGATTGGTACACATTGTATGTGTGCTTGATCATCAGATTACCAGCAATCGTAGCCACCTACAAACAGTGATATATCAAATAAAAAAATAAATAAATGAGCTTGACAATATTTAACAAGAAAATAGTCAATCAGTTAAGAATACAGATGAAAAACACAAACATTTCTAAGAGGTATATGGGCAATTAAATCCACATGTTTATAAAACTCTTCAAAATAGCGGAACCCCTTTTGGTACGCTGCAGCAGCTTTTAGGATGTCCATTAATTCAGTCATTGTCAAACCAGCTCCAACTGTGAGTGTGTGTCCATTAAATTCATTACATCGCAGCTCTTGAAGATGATGCACGTCGATTAATGCTTTAGGGTAGTCTTCTATTGGATATGCTCCTAGAATTTTATAAAGATGCATTTTAACAGACGTTTTTTTACAGGTAATTGAGACTTTGATTATGAAATTTTAAATAAAAATATAGTTGTAAACATTTATCAGAATATTAAACTATATTCTGCTGGAATATTACAAGAATAAATAAAAATAAAATATTTGTTTCATTTTATAAAACTCTTAATTCATTATTGTGCACTAAAACAACATAAATATGAAACAGTCACAATAAAGTAAATGTACAACGGCAAGCTTAACTCAAATTTGAGCTTTCTCCCAGCAGTCTTTTGAGTGATAGAGAGAGTTCATCATTGAGGTTAGGTTGTGTACAAATAATCTTCAAAAGCCTTTATTTCTGATAGTTATTTACAATGTGGTTTAGCAAATCATTAATTCCGTATCTCATCAGCGTATTCCTCCTCCAGCTATATACCTCCTCCAGCTATATACCTCCTCTAGCTATATCCATTCTGCTCGGTTTCTGGACACCCTGACCTAGAGCGCTCCAGCCACCCTTCGTATGTCATCTGCAGGCCACATAACAAGAGAGCAAAGGGAGACTTGTACCAAAAGGATCACTGAGTGAATCCCTAGGGTCAATACAAAAAAGAAAGCGAGGAAGAACGCTCAACGTACAAATAATACCTTTACATAAATATTACTACATACATATATGAATACAAATATATATACATATACATATCTACTAAAAATATGTCATTGTGAAAGGAAATGTTCTTTAATTTTCCTTTTGTAGACATCAATAGAAGGGCTGTCACGTAGAGAGTGTGGAAGAGAGTTCCAGAGAAGCACTGCAGTAACTGAGAAGGAGCCATCATAGTGGCTGGAAGTGTGATGCGGAGTGCGAAGCAGAAGAGAAATGGCAGTGCGACAGGGTAAAAATTACCTTTAGAAGTATTTCCAGCCACTAGCATATAAGACTCACAGTTTTCTTTCAGTACTTCTAAAACGTCTGCGAATGTCTTTGGCCGGTACCACGTTTTACCATCTTTCAGCTCTATCTTCATCATCTTATCGTCACGCCAGTCATCATCTCGCACCATGCACCAGCCATTTTCTCCTGAATTTGAGCTTTGGCAGCAGTTCCCTGAAGTCTTGCAGACGCTCATATCCTTTATATCCATGATCCTGTCTTTCTTGGGAGTGTCTATAGCGAACTTTTTCAAAGCATCCAGGATAGGCCTGTAGCCAGTACAGCGGCAAAGATTGCTTGAGACGGATTTTTCTATTTCTAACTTAGTCAACGGTTTTTGATGGCTTTCCATGAGCCTAAAAATAAGACAGGTATCAATACACTATACTTACCATACATACTTACCGACGACCTTAAAGATTATATAGATATTGAAAGAGGACGTAGGGCACTGGCGGCCCGTAGATTTTCTCGTTTTGCGGACCAAGTCAAAATCACCATGTTCATGTCATTTTTCCAAGGTCTGTACGCGGGGGGTCTGTGGGTCTGCTACACTAAAAGGTCGTTAGATGTCTTGCGCGTCCAGTACAATAATGTTTTTAGGATGTTGTTGAAACTGCCCCGTCTCAGTAGAGCATCGGAGATGTTTGCTCAGAACCAAACTAATGATATTTATGCAGTTATTCGTAAAAAGTCGCATCACTGATGCGTAGAACACGGGACAGTATAATAGCATCCTGAAAACAGATGTGGAGAGTCCTTACTCACCTTTTCTGAGCTATAATGTGGGGAAAATGATCAGGCAGCTTATTCCTTACTTTATCGTTCTTTGCACATCTTGCCTCAGACACCTACTTTGTTGTTTGTTTTTTATCCTTGTTTCTTAACTACTAACATTTTTTTACGAACAAAATGGGGTATATTGTCCGAAATTGATAAATAAATTAAATTAATATTTATTACTGAAGGACAATATTTTAAAGGATATTATTGAGGAATGACGATACAAATGACGACTACTTATATCATGAAACACTAAATTGGTGAGAGCCTTACCCATGCATAGCCATCACCCAACCAGGGGTACAGTACCCGCACTGGGTTGCGTTATTTTCAGCCAGTGTCGTCTGCAGCTTGTGGTAGCCATCCTTCCTGTTGCCCAAACCTTCGATAGTCCTGATGTCCCAGCCGTGACATGATGCGATAGATGTCAGGCACTGATGAAAAGTATTATATTATGATGAGAATAAATATGATGACTTAAAATGAAAAAAATGGTCTAGTTTTCACAATATCCAAATGATAGTTTTTCAATGTTGAAATAGTTCAATTAATTAAAAATATCAGCTATTTCATACAAAATGCAATATTTAGCCAGTGAAAATGTATGAAACAGCTGATTTTTTTTCGAGATTTTAGGGTTGGTCTTAAAGAAAAAGTTGTTATAATTATGTGTACTTTCACTGCTTAAGAGGTTGCTGGTCTTTTAAATATAAACCTGTATACGATGTTTGTTCCAAAATAAAGTTAAAATTATGATTTAAAATTTAGTGTTGTTAAACGTCTTTAAATAAAAGTTGCTGTTCATAGCAACAATTTTTTTGCCAGCTGTTGCTGTCCCTGTTCTGATAAAAGCTGCCTCTTCAAGTTAAATCTCTCACAAGCCCGTGCGTCCCTTATATTATCATCATCTGCCTAGCCTTTTCCCAAGGTCGGCTTCCAGTCAAACCGGATTTAGCTGAATACCAGTATTTTACGCGGAGCGGCTGCCTACCAGACCTCCACAACCCTTTAACTGGATAATACGGTACTTCATGGCAAGACTAACTGGCAAGATTAACTGGCTTCTGACTATCTGTAACGACTGCCAAAGGTCTACAAATGACAGCCGGGACCACCGGCTTAACGTGCTTTCCGAGGCACCGAGAAAACTCGGTATGTTAAGATGGTCACCCATCCACAGACCAACCTTGGCAAGCGTTGCTTTACCTTTACCCGTGCGGCTGTTATTATCTAGCCGCGACTCCCTTGTATTATATTATAGACTATTTGCTACTTTGACCACTCTATGATGCTTACAGAATTAATAGCCTGGTGCGGTGATCCAGGAGTCTTAGCGGCTGTGACCATGCAGGCTCCGCAGCCTCCTTCACGACACATGTACTTGGTACCGCGCAGCTCAAGATAGGTGCGGAGGTAGTCCAGCAGCATTGTGTTTGAGCACACATCGTGGGGCACTGGGGAGCAACATCGAAATCTCAGGAAAAACATAAACCATTCATAAAATTCTGGTCATAAGTGGACCTAGTAAAGTACTTTGTGGTACTACCACTCTATGCAGTATTTTTTTCCTTTTCTTAATCAATCCTAATATACCTATAAAAATTTTCCGTTAGCGACAAAACACAGCCAAAACAACTGGTCGAAGAAAGCTGAAAGTAGGTTCTTTAAGAAATTTAGGGAAGCACTATGAGAGGCTTTCCCGAAATTTCTACGAAAACGGGAAAACACGGGATATGCGCGTTTGAAGTCGCGGGCAAAAGCTAGTAATACTATGATTTTTTTTTAATCCGTGCGCATTGTGTATTACTATTAAAAACTGTCTAATTTTTTTTTTATGTGAATTTGGATCTAGGATGCCTGAAATAAAGTTTTATTATTATCTCCTTTATTCAGTTAACTATACATATAAATTATATTTTTAAATATTTGAATAAAATAAATAAAAAAACATTTAAAAATATAAAAATAGTAGCCCACCGATATCGGGAACAGGGTCCAAGCTACCGGTGGTCAGGGCTCCAGAGAAAAGAACCTCTTGACAATGCGAGCCGTGTCCAGAAGTACCGCTTTCTGAATCAAGCCCTTGATCCAGCTGCCCAATGAGAGCCTCCTAAGGTGTTGGTCGAGGCTCGTGGCTATTAAGCCATTGGCTGACACGACTATCGGTACAATGATTGCGGAGTCCACTTCCCACATGTCGACAACCTCGCGAGCCAAGTCAATATACTTGATTTGTTTGTCTTTCTCGGCTTTCACGAGGTTCTCGTCATGCGGGACGGTTATGTCTACAATCATTGCACGCCTCACAATTCGGTCCACCACCACTATATCAGGCTTATTGGCAACAATAGTCCTGTCAGTGATGATGGACCGATCCCAGTACAATGTGATATTGCCATTATCGAGAACTGGGTCGGGCGCATACCTATAGTATGGCACCTCCGACTCCACAAAAGAGTATTTCAGAGCAAGTTGCTGATGGATAATCCTGGCTACAAGGTTGTGCCTATGCAAGTATTCTCCGTTAGCTAGACGAGAACAACCAGAGACAATGTGGCAAATTGATTCTCCCGGACGGTGACATGCCCGAAATATGTCGACCGTGCCGTCTTTCACAATAAATCTCCAGTAGTTATTCGTCATGATAACTTCGTCCATAATTGCACAAACAAAACCTTCGGTTTCTCCAAAATTATCACCGAAACGCAGCCAGGCTACGGACGCTAGTTGGTCTACTTTGGGCTCATGTAGGTCCGGAAAAAGCGTCCGTGAAGCTCCTTACTCTGCCATACCGCCCTGCGATCGTTAGTGTCAAGCACCGCAGGTTTGCGCCAGTTCTCATTTGCCAAGGAGAGCGGGGTGAGTCCCTTGTCCACCGCCACTACATCTCGATGCATACCCACGTCGACAGCTAGGAAATATTCCCTAAGACTGCATATCTCGCGATTGTGGAGAGTCTTAGCATTTAAAAAGCCTCGACCTTCACACTTTCGCGGGATATACAGTCTCATTACCGACGACCGTGGGTGATGCATTCGATACGCAGTAAGCAGTGTACGGACCCGCCTATCCAGGGCGTCAAGTTCCGTTTGAGTCCATTTGAGTACGCCGAAAGAGTACATCAATGACCCAACCGTTGAAGGCGCGCACCTTGTTTCCGCCCGATAGAAAGCTATTGAATACCTTCTTCAGGCGGCCAAAGAAGCGCTCCTTCAACGATTGCTTCATGTCAGTAACATTGATACCTAACGCTTCCGACATACCCAAATACTTGTAAGTTTCAGTTGGAGAGAGGGATCTCAGGTTTATGGAATCCGAGAGTTGAGTTCCCCCTCTCCACGCTTTACATGCATGACCGCACATTTGTCCACACCAAACTTCATCCTGATGGCGTTACTGAATGTTTCAGTTACCTTCAGTTGCACCATCAGTTGCAGATTACTGGGGGCAAAGAGTTTCAGATCATCCATGTAAAGGAGGTGAGATATAACCTGACCACCTCTCTTCAACCGATAGCCTAGCCCTGAATTCTCCAGCAGTGTGCTAAGAGGATTCAAGGCTTGACAAAACCAAAGTGGACTCAAACTATCGCCCTGAAATATACCCCGCTCGATCCTTACCGATTCGCTATTCCTCTGGATATTTCGACATCCTGGATAGCGAAGGACTGTCCTCCATTGCCCCATACACGATATCAGGAAGGTGCGTAGCGTTGCATCAACTATATACAATTCTAGCACCCTCATGAGCCATGTGTAGGCACCGAGTCATAGGCCTTCTTATAGTCTATCCAGCATGTCGACAGATCCTTTCGGGAACGCCGAACCTGTTGGTTAATGGCCGTATCTATGAGGAGCAGCTCCTTAGTACCGCGGGACCCATTCCTACATCCATTTTGAGAGGCAGACATGATGTTGTTGTTGTTAATATGACTATTAATCTTTGCCCTCAAAATGGATGTAAGAACTTTATAGACCGTCGGTAAACACGTGATCGGTCTATAATTTTTAGGTTACGCAGTACTACCTGATTTATGGAGCAGGTGGGTTATTCCTGTAGTTAAGAACTGGGGTAGCGACCCAGACTCTAAGGCAGACTGGAATTGAGATGCCAAGCAAGCGTGCGATCTCGTAAACAATTATTATTATTATTATAAAACCTTTGTTATTATATCTGCAGCATTAATTTCTGGCGCTCTATAAATTAGTACACAAAATTGTTGATGAGTTTGTCTTTAAGCATATTTCATCAGAATTCTTACCTGTATGTTCCACGCCATTCACAGTTAACTTGATCTCATCCTTGACTGGACATTGCGATGCCATGTTGAAAACTGTCTCTTGAAAGCTTTTACAAAACGAGATGTTCCTCCTATTTAAACATTTCGTAAAAAACCGCCATCTTTCTTATGAATAATTAATACTATTCCATTACTTTTCCATCGTCATTGTGTAATTAATTTGTATAGTTGTTGCATTATGGTAAACAGTGCCCATGAATGTTCATTTTTAATAGGGCTGTCTAAACTCATCAGCCGTTCTGTCTTTGTTATTATAATTATCAGTTTTATCTAATTTACTACTATTCAATTTCATATTAGTTGCATAATATTAATTTGCTGTTTCAGATATAAATTTATTAACAGGTGTATTCAATTCAATCTATTGTCATAATAAAACTTTATGCATTTTATTTTGTTAATGTCCACAGGATTTCAGAAAATCACGAAAGAAATATTTTATTGATGTCTGGTTTTCCTAAAGTTGTGACTTTACAGGCAAAAAAAAAATTATGATGATTCTTTTAGCACGAATGACCCTGGCCAGTTTCAGGAGAAATTTTAATTACAGCTGAATACACGCAGACATCAAATATTGAACCGATGTAAGTATGTGCGACCTTAAAATTTACGAAAACACGTGCATATATATTACTGGCTTTTGCCCGCGACATCGTACGCTCATATGCCGTTTTTTTCCGTTTCCTTGAGAATTTTAGGAAATCCTTCATTAGTGCTCCTCTACCCTCCCTAAGGAACCTACATGCCAAATTTTTGGTTTCTTCGACCCGTAGATTCGGCTGTGCGTTGTCTGTCTGTCACTCACACAGTCACTCAGTAACGATTTGTCTGGCCAACAAGAACGCAAAATCATACTTTAAGCCATCACTGATGCCAATGCTTCGAAACACTGTTCAAGTAACGCACAAAACATGCCGAAAGATAGCTAGAGCAGCGGAGAGCAGTTTCACTTTCGAAGCATTTTAAACTTTATCTCAATTAGCATAATAACATAGTATTGCTCAAATCAGCAGGAAAGAATCGGGCACCTGCGAGCAGTCTAAGGCATTTGTCTCACCGCCGACGATCAGCGAGAAGCGAGTATGTAGTTCCGACAGTTTTGTCGCTCGGTTATAAGCAAGTGTTCTTGTGCGAGCGATTACTCGCATGACTTGCTGCGGCCCGCACTATCGGTAGAAATGACAGCTAATTGGTCTCTCGGCTTGAGTTCTGATTTCTGACCGCCAAGCAAGCATCGCTGAGCAAGTATAGATGAACGATTATTATCTTTGATAACTCTTGTTGCTGCGACAGACTAGTGGTAAGAAAGTTCTCGCCAGCAGTTTGAATAGCCAGCTATCGACTATACAGTTATGTATGTGCCTATTTTACTCACACCTGATCTATATCTGTAGTCCGTTTGCTCAGCGAGAAAATAGTCGATAGTTAATCGCTTCCTAGTCGGCGCGCGGTGAGACAAATACCCTTATGACCGGATAAAGTTTAAAATGGTTTGAAACAAATTGGTCGGTGCTGCTCTACTTTTAGGGTTCCGTACCCAAAGGGTAACCAACGGAACCCTACTACTAAGCCTCCGCTGTCCGTCCGTCCGTCCGTCTGTTAGCGGGCTGTATCTCGAGAACCTTAATAGGTAGACAGTTGAAATTTTCAGATTGTGTATTTCTATTGACATATAACGACAAATAATAAAAATTAAGATTTATGGTACGGAACCCTATGTGTGCGAGCCCGACTCACACTTGGCCGGTTTTTTATGTAAATTTGGTGTAATTTGGCAATGACGGATAATAGAGGGAAACTCTCAAATTGCATAGGCACGTATAGTGTTTTTCATTAATTTTTTAAAGCAATTCAGATATTTGTGCCTGATAATCATCATCTCATGTTGCTGACCTGATGATGGAAGGTACAAGTCAGGATCTGATGATGGAATCCCATGAAAAATGTTTGTTCAGCGATATTTTCACCAATTTTTAACTGATTTGGATGATTTTTTTTTTGTTTGGAAGAGTATTTTCCCGGTTCCATTTTAATTTGGTGAAGATCTAATGAAGAACTTTGGAGGTAGGCAACGGAACTCTTCAATTAATAATAGCAAATGGATCGGGATTTCTGAAATCGCATGTCTGTTGATTGTTTACACCAGTTCATAACATCACGCCGGTACGCTGTATTTGTGGTTTTACTTTTTAGTGATACGCAGTTACTAGTAAAATGTGAAAAATAAAAACTTTTTTACAAAAAATAAAACCGACTGTTATGTTATAATTTGTAGTGTTTTGTTTTGGAAGTCGGTTTAATATTTTTGTAAAAAAGTTTTTGTTACTGCCATTTTAGAGTGCAGGTAATACACCTATAGTTTAAGTATTATCATTTTATTTCGAGCCTTTAAAATCGAAGCCATGACCAAGTTTACGTGTGACTAATAGTCCAAAGAGCAGCAGTAACTTAATACATTACTTAATGCTCGTCGATCCACCATAGGCGACCACGCGTCGTCGACATCCATGTTGATTTAGGCCACTTTCTAACGGCCGTACTGTAGTGCTTATCGGGTACACGTATTGGCTCTAATTGCTAGGATTATGGCCCAAAATGTCATGTTATTTCAGTTAGTGGAGACTAGGCTCTGTCGACAGCTTTGCTTGGACACTGATACAAAGATAAACGACATTTTCTACATTTCTGAGCGATCTCATTTGCAAGAGCGTTGCGTGATAAGTAAGGTTTAAGATGGACTAACATTTTAAATCAATTAGCCCTGGCCCTACTTATACTGCCGGTCAACTTTGTAAAACAAGTCGAAGTGAAAAGGCTTGGGTGAAGTGATCATGAAGTGAGCTGTCATTCTATCTTTATTACATGGATTGACAGCTCATCACTCAGAATCGACCGGCTGGTTGCGTTTACTCCTGTATGCCGGCAATGTTTTGTTTAAGTCAAAATAAAATCGTTTACTCTAGTGTGCCGGCAATGTTTTGTTTAAGTCAAAATAAAATCGTTTACTCTAGTGTGCCAGCAATGTATTGTTTAAGTCAAAATAAAATCGTTTACTCTAGTGTGCCAGCAATGTATTGTTTAAGTCAAAATAAAATCGTTTACTCTAGTGTGCCGGCAATGTTTTGTTTAAGTCAAAATAAAATCGTTTACTCTAGTGTGCCAGCAATGTATTGTTTTAGTCAAAATAAAATCGTTTACTCTAGTGTGCCGGCAGCGGCAATGTATTGTTTAAGTCAAAATAAAGTCGTTTACTCTAGTGTGCCGGCACTGTTCTGCTTAGGTCAAAATAAAATCGCTTTAATGAGTATTTTCTTCTTGTTTGGTGTATGAAAATTTCTGTCCTATAACAAAGCTGCGAGTCTATTTTGTTTCAACAATTTGAATTTGCTGCTTGCTTGTTCTTTGTTTTAGCAAAAACCCAGCTATGGAATGTAGACTAAAATGTTAAATTAGAAAAGAAGTACATAAAATGTTCCAATTTGAGGAACAGATGCAATATAATTATCTGATCGTGCAACAAAATTACACAGCATTTTTACAGTATTTTCAATTATTTTGAATGTCATGAACGAAATTAAAATGATCTTTGAGGTCAGGGGTAACTGTAGAAATAAACAGAATACTGTAAAGAATAATATGAGTTTTCTGAATTCTGAATCATGGTCATGTTTACGCAAACAGAACCTGACGGATCTATTTTTGAGTCACTCAAGCCCATTTTACCGAAATTTCAATAAACAGACAGAATTTACGATTTATCGTAAACGTATTAGGTAGTTCATCTAAATATCCATTATCATCTTATCTTACACGACTAACATATTTGAGAGTAAATATACTGCGTGTTACAAGCAATTAAGGGGGCAGACACACTTGAGTTTTGAAACTAATCAGAGAGCCAATTCTAAAAAGTAGATTTTCCAAAATGGGCCAGATCTATGTAAACTACGTAAAAAATAGAGAAAATCCGTAGAATTCGGGTATAGTAATTGAAATGTTTACTTTTGTGGTATTTAATTGATGTTCATTAATTATTTTTATCGATTTTCAACATGGCGTCTCACCTACTTAGTTACCCTGTGCTTAAAAATAATGACAGATAACTGTCAGCTATCACAAGCGTCACTTCAGTCACTTTCAAAGAGTAAAGTAACTATTGTCAACCTTCAACTTCCGCAGAAATAAAAATGTCAAACGTTGTTATTCAATCAAAATGACAGCTTACCGTCGTGATAGGTTTTTTTCCTGTGTTCGTAGACAGAGAATAGATATAGACAAGTCCTCAGCGTATAACGGTAAGGGATAGCGATAGTTCGACATAAGTACATCATTACAACTTCGTGCATTTAATATTGCCATACTTAGACTTTTACCCCCATTGTGTGGGTAATCCATCTTCGACCACATCCTCGCTTACCATCAGGTGAGATAGTGGTCAAACGCGTGCCTATCAATAGTAAAAAAAAAAAAAAAAAAAAATCTCGTTCTTATTATTTTGGTTGTACGTCTACTACGAGTAAAGTAATTCATATCAATTAATAACACGTTTTTTTTTTTAACTTTTTAAGGGGTAACGTATGTATTTATTACTATTTGATTGTGTTCGCGCGCGAACTGAATGCCTTAACTGCTAATGTAATCAAGAAGATGAGTTAGTATATTTAAATTTTTTGATGTTTAGTTACTTAATAACAAATTAAGTAATATATTTACTTTACCTAGATGAAAAGTGTGGGTATCGCACGTGGATTTAAGTAGGTACGATTTAAGTTCTGTCGAAAGCAACTGTCTTCGAAATGTCGTGAGCAAATACGGGAGTGACGACTTGGATGCCAGTTAACTCGGCCCGTACAGTCAATCCATTTATTTAAAAAAAATGAATCATTCGGAAACCTCAAAAGAAAAATACGTTTAGGGGTAAAAATAATCAAGCGCTGGTATCCCCGTCACATTATTATCCGACAATTTACAAATGACATGAAGTGACATAGATAACAACCTAACATAAATTGCCTCACACTTTGGCCGGCTAATATGAAAAACAAGTTAGGATTTATCGTCTTTTTAGACGTTAATTATCAATAAACTTTGCTTGTTATTGACAGAAAATAGTCTTGAGTACAATAATCTTTGATTTACTTGCTGTAATAGATAAAAAATGCTACTTACCGATGAAAGGTTATGTTTGGTTGATTTCGTTCACTACGGCTTTTACAGCCGTAAATACTGCAATTCACCATCACTACACACTTAATAATACCTTCTGGAATATCACTAAAGCAGTAAATCACACAAAATAAGCTTCTATCAACGAAAATACGCTGACAGCACAATTTGTTTGCCACCAATGGCTACTGATGGCAGACAACAAAAACCGATACGCAAATAGAGATAGAAAAACTATGCTGCGTCTTGCTCACACATAGACATTTTGCATATGCGTCGTCTTACTTTAACAATTATTATTATTCTAAGAGCATGTCTATATCTATTCTCTGTCTACGCCTGTGTTGCAATTTCAAGTGTAATTTCATGATTTTTTTTTACCAGCACAAAAAAGCCATTTCAAAGAAATTGGACAGTTGAGATCTATTTTAATTTTTTTTCCCTATTTTTAAGTATAGTGCACAATGGCTATGCAGCCTGTGACAAGTCATTGTGCTATTATATATATTATTATAGATATTCGAAAATGTATGCACATTATCGAATATCTCAATAATGTTTGTCAGAGATTGAGACGAACTTTTTTTATTTTACTATTAATAGGCTCGCGTTTAGTCCACCTACACCTACATCTCACCTGATGGTACAATAATTTTATGAGACAATGACTAAATTCGAAATATTAACCGCGATTTCATATTGCACGTGGTTATTCGTGGTTCAGTGCTCACACTCGGCGCGGGCGCATTCCAGACAACAATGTTTCATATCTATCCAGGCTGTTTCCACTAGCCAGTATACAGTTTCCACCTAGGCAGCCCAGTGGCATTAATTTAGACTCGACATACTAACAAGAAGATATTACTTAATCGTCTCACAACCGATGTATTAG
Organism: Lacanobia oleracea; assembly: GCA_950371165.1. NCBI lineage: Eukaryota > Metazoa > Arthropoda > Insecta > Lepidoptera > Noctuidae > Lacanobia > Lacanobia oleracea. The sequence continues at coordinate 24,013,578 of OX493396.1, forward strand.
CATACAAAATTAAACTTAGTTTATTTAATTTGTGGGATGCAATACTGTTATTTTTAGTATCAAATATATTTTTATTTCTGGCGTTATTTTTTATTTAAACGTTTTTACTGACGAAAGTGCTCTATGGGTTATAGAGCACTTTCGACAATAAACACGTTTTTACAAAAAATAAAATTGACTTCCAAAAACTAAAGGCAGTTGGTGTTTTTGGTTTTTAACACCGACTTTCGAAATTAAAGTTATTTTATACTTTGTAGTGTTTTGTTTTTGGAAGTCAGTATAATTTTTTGTAAAAAAGTTTTTAATTTTTCACTTTTTGGTACGCTGGTACCACAAAATAGTGAAACCACAAACACAGCGTACCAGCGTGATGTTATGTCATGAACTGGTTTAAACAATCAACAGACATGCGATTTCAGAATTCCCGATCCATTTGCTATCCGAAGAGTTCCGTTGCCTACCTCCGAAGTTCTTCTTCAGATCTTGACCAAATTAAAATGAGACAAGTCCGGGAAAATAATCTAAATAAAAAAGAATAATCCAAATCGGTTAAAAATTGATGAAAATATCGCTAAACAAACATTTTTTATGAGATCCCATCATCAAATCCTGACTTAGACCTTCCATCATCAGCTCAGCAACACGAGATGATGATTATCAGGCACAAATGTCTGAATTACGCTAGAAATTTCATGAAGAACATTGTATGTGCCTATAAACAAAACATAAAAAAATATTTTTAAAATCGGTCCATAGTTGGCGGAGAAATCGGTAAACATACATAAAAAAAAAAATACATACAGCCGAACATAGAACCTCCTCCTTTTTGAAAAAGTCGGTTAAAAATATCGCGTTGCGTTTCAATTCGTTCTATTCGACGTTGAGCTACAGCGTGCGTTGCTAATTTATTTTGGCAGGCGCACGCCACCATCTGTCGCCAAGAACTGGCAACCAAAGGACCAGCCCGTTTTTACTAGCCGCGGATGGACCCTGCGGTCAAAGAACGAAAGTTCCAGAAACACTCGCCTCGTACTAGACGCTACGGACGATTCAAGTTGAGTTTGTAACACAGTAAGTCAGTAATAAAAGTGATTAGGCAAGTATTCCTGTGTGTACTTTCTTTGAGATGGATCCACCTCAAAGAAAGTCACACAGGAATACTTCTTGTCAAATCTCAAAAATAATTGTAACGGAGTACTCGGTCACTAGCCATTAGGTGGCGCTGCTGATAGGTAAACAAACCATTTCACTCTTATATCAATCCTAATACATCAAATTCTTCCGTTACAATTTGAGTTGAGAGAGTGACTGACAAACAACGCACAGTGAAACTACCGGTACTAAGTACTAGGGGGAGTAAGTGAGGATTTTCCGAAATTCTTACGGGAATGGGAAAAAACGGGATTTGAGCGTACGAAAAAGGGGCAAAAGCTACAACATATGAGGGTAAAAACACTAAAAACCAAAATATCGCTAAACTTATTCTAGTATTTGACAATTTTCTTTCTAATCAAAAGCTTGTTTAATTTGAACGCCACCAGAATTTAACCTCTTAACATATAAGATCAATAATCAACATCTTCATTAGAAAATTCCAGCAACAAAATAAGACCTAAGTCCCTGCAGGTATTACAGGCAGCTTACGGAATCCTCTCCAGTGATGTTCGACCTCCGATCTCCGTACTCATCTCTCGCTGCATTCTCAAGGCCTCCCAACCGATACTAGACATATTTAGTGCAGTTTTGAGATCCTTTTTTAATCTTTATTTATGGGGACTTGTCCCTGAGATACTTATAAGATAAGTGTTGTGTTTTGTGAAAACCACATACACAGCGTACCGGCGTGATGTTATGTTGTGAACTGGTGTAAACAATCAACAGACATGCGATTTCAGAAATCCCAATCCATTTGCTATCATTGATTGAAGAGTTCCGTTGCCTACCTCCAAAGTTCTTTATCAGATCTTCACCAAATTAAAATAGTAAAATCGTTTATTTAAGTAAAAGGGGCACATTTACAGTAAAATGTATCTTAAACTTTTAGAGAACACAGTTGCTAATTTGCCTGAACTAAGATGGACCTGTGTTTCAGGCTAGAAAGTGCTTATACATACATTTTTTATATTAAAATAATAAACTAACAATTAATCAATTGATTATAATAAAAACTTAGAATTAAAGGACACATCATGATTTATTTACAGACAAAGAAGGTCTTCAGTAAATCTGACTCCAATCTTGCCATGAAGTACCGTGTTACACAGTTAATGAGTTGTGGAGGTCTGATAGGCAGCCGCTTCTCGTAAAATACTGGCATTCAGCTAAATCCGGCTTGACTGGAAGCCGACCCCAATGTAATTGGGAAAAGGCTAGGCAGATGATGATAAAGAAGGTCTTCTGTCTCTACGTAAAATATGCCTAATAAATATTGTACAATTGTTTTTTTACAGCTATAATAATTTAACTTATAAATACTTCATTTTCTATTTAATCTATTGTACAAAAATGAACCTAAAAAAGTAAAAAAATATTTTTACAAAAGTGCGTAATGAAAAGCTGGCGAACAGACAGTACGTTGCAGGATTTGCATAGGAGATCTGAGGGATAGAGAAAGGGATGGAAATTGGCTACTTTTAAAATGGCTCTCTGAGCTCTTTCAAGAGGGATTAAGTGAGTTTTGACTGCTCCGCCCCATGAAGTGATACAATACTGGATTACAAAAATGGGACCAGTCCGGGAAAATACTTTTCCAAACAAAAAAGTAATCATCCAAATCGGTTAAAAATTGGCGAAAATATCGCTGAACAAGCATTAATTTTCATTGGATCCTATCATCAGATCCTGACTTATACCTTCCATCATCAGCTCAGCAACATGAGATGATGACTACCAGGCACAAATATCTGATTTGCGTTAGAAATTTTGTTAAAAACATTGTATGTGCCTATAAAATTTGAGGGTTTCCCTCGATTTTCTTGGGATCCCATCATCAGATTCGGACTTGACGATAATGGGACCATCTAACCAAATATATTTAATTTCTTTTTTTTTTTTAATCGGTCCACAATTGGCGGAGAAATCGGTAAACATACACAAAAAAAAAACATACAGCCGAACATAGAACCTCCTCCTTTTTGAAGAAGTCGGTAAAATAGGAACGTTGCTGCCGGGTGCAAGTTGTAGTATTTTTTATGTGTGCGTTTGCATCCATTGACAAACTATGTATTTATTCGTTTTTGCAGCAATTTCAATAATTACAGCAATTACAACAATTACTTCAGAATCTGCTACTTTCCATCAAATTTTATACGCGGTGGTGTTAGTGGTTGACATTGAACGGATGACGGCGAATCGCGAGATGCTAGCTGCTGCTGCATCAAACACTCCTCCAATGCAGAAACCGGGTAAAAAAAAGATAAAGCAGAATAAAATCTATCGTACGCCATTCACATCTGAACTGAGGAAGCACGGGGTGCCTCCCCGTGCTTCTCTATCAAGTCTGGGTTCCCAAAGTGTGAGAGAAGGTCATGCTCGTGCTTTGTAGGGACGTAATTATGTAATTATGGATAATTTATTTTGCTGTTTATATTGTGCCTAAATTATGCAGGCGAAATAGGTCAACTGGGGATCTTCTAGCGTATGCCATTCACATCTAGATTGAGGCCATAGAGAAGCACGGGGAGGCACTAGCGGTCTCTTTTGACATCTCGAAGGGCTTCAACAGGGTCTGGCATGATAGCCTCATTAGTAAGCCTCCTTCCCTCGGTCTCCCCGCCGGTTTGTGTGACAGCACTGTTGCTAAGTCGATACGTGTACGACGCACGAGCTGGTGGGTCGCAGCCGGTCTCTCTGGAAGGCTATGGTTGAGCGCTTGAATGTGTCCTTACAGGCTGTCCCTGAATTGAGTGATGCTAATCTGGTCAAGTTTAATGCTGCTAAGACCCAAGCGTGTCTATTTTCCACCAAAAGGAGCCAATTCCACCCAGCTCCATCTTTCCGAGGTGCAACCGTGCTGATAACCGAGCAACTTGATTAACATCTACTCTCAATTTTGGCCTTTTCATAGAGGCAAAAGATCTGCAAGGAAGTTGGGGATCCTAGCAAAGGTGAGACTTCATGCCGGAACAGCTGCTCAAATTCTATCAAGCGCAAGTTCGATCGTGTATGGAATACTCTCTCGTCTTTAGGACGGATCTGCCAGATACCAGCTTGATGCCCTTGAGTCAATTGAGAAACGAGCCAAGAGGAACATTGGCAATGTAAGGTTCGTCGCGACGAAGCTCCAAAGTCTTGAGCATCGACGACAAGTTGCTAGCCTGTCGGTTTTCTACCGGTTGCATTTTGGGGAATGTGCGACGGAATTGCATAATTTAATTCCGCCAAGCCCGTTTCATCATCGGACTACAAGACGAACGGCGATGCACCACCAGTTCATGGTGGACATCCCACCCACACGCATAAAACGTTTTGGGAACACATTCATAATGCGAAGAGCTAAGGAGTGGAATTCCCTGCTGGAGTCTGTGTTTCCTGATAGCTACAAGCAAGTCTTTAAGTCAAGAGCGTGCTCCATCTTCGACCACATCATCGCTTAGCATCAGGTGAGATGTTGGTCAAGCACGTGCCTATCATTAGGAAAAAAAAAAATATATTAAATAGTAATTTTTTAAGGCATTAAATCCGCCTCTGTACCTACGCACTAACAGCACGTTACAACATCGCATGTCGTGTCGCGATGCGATATCGTGTAGTAGAAAACTACGACCGGCATTGTAATAGCTACATACCTACGTGAAAAAAGTAGTTAATGTTTTTTTTAAGCCTACATACGAAACTAGTCCCTATTACCTCTAATTCCACCTACCACCCAGACATATTCCTATCACATTACCGTTGGCCCATGCAATTCGCACGAAGCCTTTGGGACTTGCGAGGCTTCGGCTTTGAGCACCGGATCCGAAGAGATATCGGATAATTTTCTCTTCATATTCACTGCTACGTACTTTCGTTACGGGTGAAGTTCTAAGAGATGATATTTGGATAGAAGGCATAAATGCCAGTGTTTTTGTACTACAAAAATAACAATATCAGTATTCTAAGTCTTGACAGCCGACTGTAACAGTAAAATAAAGTGTATTCCTAAAACCCACATTCAATAAGTCATCTCCTAAACTTGATTCACGCTCGACTCAGCCTTACTCAATATAATTAATAGATTTAAAGCATTAATTGTATGTCTTTACTTGAGATTTTTTTGGACTTTTCATATCAGTCGAGTTACAGGATTTTTTGAAAAGGTGTGTCTTTAAATAATTTAAAGTGTACAGATTTTATGCACTATTCAGTATCAAAATCCGCTTTGCTTAGGTTCTTACTTCAACTGAAAGATGTCCACTACAGGACGTAATTATGTCTCTCACAGTTGTTGCCACATCGAGGGGTTCTGTGCTCACATCCAGCAGATTTCTACGGCCTTCACCAGGTCATCTTTTGAAATTGTGGATCTTTAGGGTGCCTGTCCATTAGCGGCAGTGGAGCTGAGAAACGGAGAAATATTAACCAATCATGTCAGTCAAAATGTCAGTAACTCACGTGGCGCAGAGATATTACATATATACTACTCTGTCAAGAAAGTACCGGGAAAAGATCAATAATACACAAAATGTCTGTTATTCATCCAAATTTATTTTATCACCTTCAAAGTATGCTCCTTTGGAAACGATACACTTGCGCCAACGAATAATCCATTCATCAAAACATTTTTAAACGATGCTTCCGGAATTGAGTTCAGTTCTTGCCGCGAATTCTCCTTTATGTCTTCTATCGATTGAAAACGGGTGCCACGAAGTGGTAATTTGACTTTAGGAAAAAGAAAAAAGTCAGCAGGAGCCACATCTGGTGAATATGGTGGTTGCTGGATGGTATTTGTTGAGTGTTTGGTTAAAAATTCATTCACAATGATAGCCTTGTGCGAAGGTTTTTTCGGTTTCGGTTCAGTTGGAAGGCGCCACTCCGAAGCTTGTTGACTAGTTTGCATGTCAAACTCGTAAACCCATGTCTCGTCACCAGTAACAATGCGTTTCATGAATGTTGGGTCCGAACTGACTCGTTCTAGCATGTCCTCAGCGACTTTCATGCGATTGAGTTTTTGGAGAAAATTCAGATCTTTTGGGACTAGCCGAGCAGCAACATGTTTCATACCCAAATGATTAGTTAAAATGGTACGGATTGACTCGTGAGATACAGAAAGTTCGGCGGCTATCTCTCTCAGAGTTGAATGGGGATTTTCAGTCACTATTTCCTTCACTTTTGCGATGTTAACTTCAGTTGCAGACGTTGACGGCCTACCAGAGCGAGGCAAATCTTCCATCACATCTCGACCGCTTTTGAACGCTTTGAACCACTCATAAGCACGAGTTTTTGATAAAGTCGATTCACCGTAAGCCTTCTGTAACATTTTCAGTGACTCCGAACACGAAATTCCATTGGCGGTGCAAAATTTAAGACAAACTCTTTGTTCGATATTTTTGTCCATTATGAAATTCGCAATACACACTATATATGATATTACTAAAACCAGCACTGTATTTAATATAAATAACAGATGCAACTCAAACTCCGCGCCAAAATGGAAAACAGTTGTGCCAATCTAACAACTACAAAAAAACAAAAATTTGAATTTGGAACCATAAACAAATCATCCATTCTCTATACTTTTTTGACTGAATGTACAATTCTATTGGTTAAATTATTCCGTTGCTTTGCTCCACTGTAATGGACAGGCACCTTCAGGATCTGACTGGAAATCAAAATAAGTGTTCCAAGTATCTGCTATTCAAATACCGATACCTCTAATCCAACCTGATTTTAAAGAATACTTAGTCCCTACACCCTTTGAAGTTCTGTCACACAACATCGGAAAAATGAAGAGAGTAGTGGGTAAGTGAGTAATGACCGAGTGACAGTAGCTGGTCGAATGGCACTCGTTAGACTGAGTCGAGTGCCTCGTTAGCTCGTGTTAGAACATTTGCATGTTGGACTGTTGGGGCCACGAGGCCAGCGGTGGAAAGAAAGCTGGCCGGAATTTCAAATTGTATCTCAAAAATGCTACCTTAAACAAATGCTAGCTTAGAAGTCAAGACTTATTTACAAAGGTTCCATAACCTATCTTAGGTTCTATACAGAATGAAATACTATCAGCAATTTTCAAAATTTCATGCGCTACCGAAATGTCACTCTGTCATGTCTTTAACATAGAGGCGACGGACAGCCCACTCTGCAGGGGTTGCTTTGATGCCGAAGAATCAGCCGCCCACGTCAGCCTGGAATGCGAAGCCATGGCTACCATCATCATCATCATCTGCCTAGCCTTTTCCCAACTATATTGGGGTCGGTCGGGTCCAGTCAAACCGGATTGAGCTGAATACCAGGTTTAACGTGGAGCGGCTACCTACCAGACCTCCACAACCCATTAACTGGGTAACACGGTACTTCTTGGCAAGACTGGAGTCAGATTTACTGTCTTCTGAACGGTGAGGTCGCTCCGCTTCTGGGCGGAACTAGGTGGGTTAACTTAGCCAGGACACCTACGCAGAACGGACCGACTTAGAGTCTCAGTGCTGAAAACGGAGTCCCTACTCTACCTCATCGAACCGCTCTCGCTGATAGACTTACACTTTTAATAGAGCTCAAACGGTTCTGACATTCTGCACTACAATTATTTAAACACACAACAAGCAAATATTCTCACTTAAGTGAACTTCAGTTGGTGAGTGGTTTACCTTATTTAAAACGTAACAATTTTTAGAACGCTTTTCTTAAAATTGCAAGTAATGAAGAACAAGCGACTTATTAAAATCGCAGCATATTTTAAACGGTTCAAACAGGTCCACTGACATTACAATACTAACTTGTGTTGGCTATTAAACACACAGCAAATGCTGAGCAGTTTTCTTTCGGTACGGGCACGCTCGGCACAATTTTTCAGAGTTATTGTCATGTTGTTTTTTTTTTTACTGTTTGTTGCTGAAGCGTTTTGTCTGTGTCGAATATGTTTTCTATTCTATTCTATCTAGCTATGTTTCGCTTCTAAAATTCCGATATTTTTTAAAACTATTCTTTTTTTTTAATTATTTCCTATTCCAAGTTGTTAAAACTATTCCCATCGCTGGTTTCACGGCGCCACACTGTGATGGGCCGCACGTGCTCTGAAAGCCAGTCTCAATGAAAAGGGGACGATGATTTAAGAAAACTGCACTCGGAGAGACGAGGCGATCCATTTGGTTTTTAATTTTATTGACATATTGTCCATAATTATGTCTGATTTATGTATTTATGTTTGGTTGTATCTTTAAGTCTATGTTTAGATAAGGGATGTAACATGCTATCTTAGATCGTAAGTCGAAAATTGAGGACTTTAGTTTTTCGTATTTCACATTCAATTAGTTGTGAATTACAACTAATAGTTTCGTATATTTTTTATGTTTGTACAAGAGAATCTTTATAATCAGTGCTTTTAAAGATTCTCTCGTACAAACAAAAAAAAATAAGATTCAAATTTCATAAAATAATTATTTTACTGATACAAAACTATATACAATATCTGCAGCTACAATAAATTTGCGGACAGGAGATTTTATGAGACATTAATTTTTAGAATCTATACTAATATGTTTGTTTGTTTGAACGCTAATCTCAGGAACTACTGGTCCGATTTGATAAATTCTGTCAGTGTTAGATAGCTCATTTATCGAGGAAGGCTATATGCAATATATCATCACGCTAAGACCAATAGGAGCGGAGCAGTAATGGAATTGTGACGCAGACAAAGTTGCGCGGGTCAACTAGTTCCAAAATATAGTTTTGTATAACTCTCTCATTTCGACTTAAATGAGTGTACTAGAAGCCCTCTTGACAGTATCAAAGATAACGACTATAAATCCTAATACTCGTAATATTCTAACTTAAACTCTTTTGATATCGCAACTAACCATAAAAATTTAAAATCTCTACATTTTTAGAGAGCACCGGATTCCAAGTACCATCCGGCTACAGTCCGTTTATGTTACGGACTGCGGAGCGTTAGTAACTGCTACCAGCCGTTACATACGTCACATGCTTACGACTCGTATGTTTGCAGTAAACTTTACAGTTTGTTAGAATAGTTACCGGATTTTGGTACAGTGAAAATTGAGTACTGGGATGTTAAGTGGGTTTAACGATGGACGGAATGAAGCTTACTGTTTCCTGATAGCTACAACCTGGGAGTCTTTAAGTCTAGAGTGAATAGGTTACTTCTAGGCAAGCGAGCTCCATCTTCAACCACATCATCGCTTACCATCAGGTGGGATAGTGGTGAAACGAGTGTCTAGAAACTGTAATAAAAATTATAAATACTTTCTCACAAATTATAATCCCTAAATCCCTAAATTATTCCCTGGTCAGAAGAGTAGCGCCAACAGCATCCTGTCCATGATAGCAAGTAGGCTAGATTGTGCGTTTGTGAACCACTGCTGCTGGGTATCAGCTGGGCCTGTCGCCTTGCAGCAGTGATGTCGCAATTTTGTGTTGTTAATGTATTACTAACATAGTTTGTAAGCTTTTTGTTACTAACACTTTTGAGTCTTGATACTTGTAATAAATGTTATTATTATTATTATATTAAATTGAATCTCACCTATACAGTACAAGTACTTAGTAGAATAGAAAATAAAACTGTTTGAGCTAAAATGTTTTTTCCGAGGACAACTTAAGGAAAATTTTATTTTTAAGTATATTTCTTGCTGGGTAAGCTTGCTTCATCGTAGACTTTGTCTCTGTCATCTCTGACATAGACTAGAGTTAAGAGCAAACCCATCATTAATAAAAAACAATCAAAAAATATTGTGAGTACATAAATAAATTTATTAATAAAAAAATGTAAATGCTCTTTTACTTATTCGTATGTAAACATCTTCATTATTAAATGGAATGTAAGGTGCAGTGCTGGGGAGCTGTTGTTGTCCAGTGATAACTGCAACGATTTACTAGCTGAAAAACGTGAGATCGAACAGTTTTAGCAAACTATTTCATCAGAAATACTCTTTTAACGATAAAGGAAAACACTTTGAGGAAATGGGCTCTTCCCAGAACCAGCAATGCGGAGACATGTGACATTCACCAACCAGCATGGGGCCCATGATGTCTATCGGCCTATCACATAGATAGAAAAAGCCTTTGTGATTCCCAGTACTGGGAACTTTACAACCTGAATATGCTATGCCCAATATTGGTTCAAGACTAAAGCAAGAGACAAACTGGTCCCACGTAAGCAACGTAAGCAACGCATTATGATATCTAGACTCATGTTTTTGCGTTGCATACGTTGCGTACTTAGTTGAGTTTGTAACACAGTAAGTCAGTAATAAAGTGATTGGGCAAGTACCTATTCCTGTGTGTGCTTTCTTTGAGATGGATCCTTAAAATCTCAAAAATAATTATAATGGGGTACTCGGTCACTAGCTCGTAGCTAAAGAGTAACAGCCGCACAGATCGATCTTCAAGGTTAAGCAACGCTTGCCAAGGTTGGTCTGTGGATGGGTGACCATCTTAACATACCGAGTTTCCTCCGTGCCTCGGACGGACGTTAAGCTATTGGTCCCGGCTCATTTATGTGGTCATTTTTATGGTATTTATTTGGTCGGTTGTCATTTATAGTACTTTGACAGTCGTAACGGATTTTCAGAAGTCAGTAAATCTGACTCCAGTCTTGCCCAGAAATACCGTGTTACCCATTTAATGGGTTGTGTAGGTCTGGTAGGCAGCCGCTTCACGTAAAAATACTGGTACCTGGCTCGACTGGAAGCCGAATCCAAAATAGTTGGGAAAAGGCTAGGCAGATGATGATGCTGACGATGCGTACTTAGTGCCAGTGTGTCTCTCGCTTTACTCTTTCTAAAAATAACCACGCGTAAACATTTTACAAGCACAATAGCTTATCATCATCCTAAACATCACCGAAAAAGGTAAATGTTTTGTTAATTAAGCTACGAATTTCTAAAAAATAATGAAAATCATAAATATTTTCTCTATTTAGCTTTTGCCCAGGACTTCGAACGCGCATATCTCGGTTTTTCCCGATCCCGTAGAAATTTCAGGAAATTCTTAGTAATAATAAACATTTATTGCAAGTACCGAGACTCATAGTGTTAATAACAATATACTTACAAACTATGTTAGTAATACATTAACAACACAAAATTGCGACATCACTGCTGCAAGGTGACAGGCCCAGCTGATACCCTGCAGCAGTGGTTCACAAACGCATAATCTAGCCTGCTTGCTATCATGGACAGGATGCTGTTGGCGCTGCCCCGTACCCTTCTGACCAGGGATGCGCACCGCATCCGCATCACAGTGTAAAAACAGTCAACATGAGCTTCAGCAAACATGCCCGATGCACTGCAGTATCGGGGCAACCCCATCAGCACCCTGAAAGCGTCATTGTACTGAACTCGAAGGGCGCTGTATGATTTCTGAGTATAATGAGTCCATAGACTGCAGGAGTAAAAAGACGTGCAGTAAGCACTAAATAATGTGCGCTTGACTTCCTTAGAGGTACGCCTGAATCTCTGGGCAATCATGTTAGCTCTCACACACAGCGCCCTCCGCTCCCTGTCATTATCCTCATCGTCTTTGAGGCTCTCCTACAGGGAACCTACATGCCAAATTTTAGCTTCCTACGACAAGTAGTCTCGGTTGTGCGCTTGATATATCGATTCATTTGGTTTGTGATTTATCAATACAACTTTTTCTTTTCCCAAACCAACTGAACCTTATTACTAAGCCTCCGCTGTCCGTCCGTCTAGATAGATAGATCCATAGATAAAACATTTATTAGGAACAAGAAAAGAAACACAACACACGAAAACACATAACACTAGCAAATACAAATAATTAAATTAAAACACAAAAAAAGAAATAGGCAGAATATTGCAATGACTAAACCAAAGAATTATATTACTAGCGAATTTAATTTATCTGTCTGTCAGCGGGCTGTATCTCAAAAGCCGTAATTGGTAGACAGTTGAAATTTTCCCAGATTGTGTATTTCTATTGCCGCTGTAACAACTAATGATAAAAATAAAGGTACCCTTCGTGTGCGAGTCCGAATCGCACTTGGCCGGTTTTTTTTATTAAAAAACATATCTGTTTGGCCATAAAATAGCACAAAGCAGCATCCTAGTCAGAACCATGTCGAGGCGGCACTCGACAACCAGCGTGACACGTCGCTAATTAGCCGGCACCCCACTAATTGTATGCTTAGACGTGCTTCAGTGTTGGCCCGGGCTGAGATGGAGTTAGGAATTACGTAAATATCAAGGAATACTGTGAATAACCGTATTGTGCAAAGAATGAGTCACAATTTTATGTCAAGAGCTTTTTAAGTATTGTTTTATGAGAACATGTCAAAAATGTATGAAAAATGAGGCTTTTTAGACAGTTTGCGACTACAAACGTTGTTTCGTTCCAAGTGCGAGTCGGACTCGCGTGAAAAGGGTTCCGAACGAATTTCTTTTTTTTTTACATTTTATTTTAACACTGTAAAATTCTTATAGATTTTTCTGTAATTTACAAGTAAAGAGCTATTATCTCATTTTTTTTTAATTCTAGACTCGGTAGTTTTGGAGATAAGGGGGGAATAGACATTTTTCGCCTTATTTCTTGTATAACTTCAAAATCATTTATTTTAAAATTATAAAAAAGAATATAGTTAACACTCTCACAGAAAGTCTTTTCATTTGATAAGTCACACGATATTGTTAATTAATTTTTTTTAATTTTCTAGTTTGACCCCAAAATGTGACCCCATACTAAAAGTTTAATGATTTACGTAACGCTTCCGTATTTGGGTCACAGAAGTCCAAATGTGTACCAAATTTCAACAAAATTGGTCCGGTAGATCCGGAGAAAACTGGCTGTGACAGACGGACAGACAGACACCCGAGTGATCCTATAAGGGTTCTGTTTTTTATTCAGAACCCAAAATTTTTTTAGAATTGGCACTCTGTTTGAAGTCAAGCCTGTTTCTAACTCTTCTAGACTCCCAGAGAGTAATAATCTACCTTACAGAAAATATTGCATATTTAATTGGTTTAATATGGCCACATAGAAAGATGGTATTCAAATTTCAAGAAAGTCCGGATTATGGACTTTAAAAATCCTCTCAATTTATTTTGGTGTTTAGCTATTTATATAATACATATTGATATCATCGAGGGTAGACCGAAGTCTATGCTTGATATTGGAAAAAAGTATGGCAGGCGCCAGATAAATGTGCAATAACTAAACGGTCATAGACCCACATAAATTTATTAATTTTCTTAATAACAAAAATATAAATAAAAACAATAGAATAATGCTGTCCTGAATCGACTGATATCGTGATCTTTTACGTTCTTTAGTAATGAAAAACGGTTCACAATTCGGTTTATCTCTTACTGACTAAAACCCATCCATGTTTCTCCTAGTGCCCTTTGCGTTCCAGGGTACGGTGCCTCTTTCGAACGAAGTCCGCAGCCCCAGCAGACACTGGCCGTAGTGGCCCCGTCTTCCGTGCTGACATGTCCTTGAGGCGCGTTGGGATCGCAGTGCGCCGCCGACCCGGGCCTGGTTCTGATCAGACGGTGAGCCACCCAATGCTCGCCGTCCGCAGTCCCACGCCTACGGTTCCTTCTTTGTATATTGCATTACTGGTTCGCAGAAGGAGGTGACCGCTTCCCATGTCTCGTCGCTCCGAACCATGGCTTGAACCAGGGCCGGACGCGAGAGATCCCCGCCGCCGATCGCCTCGACGAGGACACGGCGGTGCTCCGCCCAAGCAGGGCAGACCTCCACCGTATGCTCCACCGTGTCCTCCGGGCGATCCTCGCAGTATTGACACCCGGGTGTATCCTCCCGCCGTATTCGAAACAGGTACCTCCCGAAACAACCGTGTCCGGTGAGTACCTGCGTCAAGCGGAAGGTAAGGACGCCGTGGCGCCGCTCTAGCCAGTCCTCAAAGAGGGGACTTATCGCCGCAATTGTGGCGTGCCCAATTGTTCAGGTATCTACAAAATGATATAGGGAAAGGTCAATGCACTTTATTGCAAATTTATCTGGCGGATACCATAGATTAAAAATATTGCAATGTAAGAAATGAAAGGAGAGAATCTATGAATCGTACCTAGTGACTATCTTTGGACAGTTTCTACTGACAACCATGAGAAAATAGCATGAATTTATGGATGACCATCATCAATCATTATCTTGTTAGAGCATTCGTACTTCCGAGACAAATCACCTATAGAGCGGAAAACTGATGAGTTTTCTCGTTTTCCTGCTCAACTTAGAAACCGCAAGTTTACAACTTTTGAATATTCATTAAGGAACTGACACAGTTACTTAAGTCCACGCTTTTTTTCGCTACAGCTGAGTAGCTTAAGAAAGATTTAAGTTATCTTAAAGAAGATTTACGGGAAAATGCTTCACAGTTTTGATCAATAAAAAATTAATTATTGACATATAAATTATAGACTGCAAAATTATCTAGGTATTGAAAAACACACGCACAGTTAATATTCTTAAGTATGATTAAAATACGTTTGTGAAACAAACGTGTGCGCAAACCCAGATGCACTACCACTACCGTCACTCTCATAATCCAATAGGATGGTAATCCAACATGACCAGAAAAACATCTGGCGCAAGATCAACGGCTTTACTTCCATTCCAACGCACGACGATGCCATACCACCAACTTCCAGACTCATGGCTGTTACAGCGAAATGCCTGATTGATAAATCAAAAACGCTATTTTCCCGACCAGGGAATCGAACACAAGACCCCACGCTCAACCGTCGCACTTGCGACTGCACGACCAAAGTAGCATCCAAAGACCAAAGTAGTATCCACAAAGACAGCGAATAAGATAAGTCTAAAGGACCATAAACTCTCCACAGGCTTCAAAGTCCATCATCCATTCCATTTCCTATGTTTGAAGCAACTACAATTATTTAGTCCAGAGATGGCGAACCTACGGCACGCGTTCCAGTGGTGGCACGCAGCAAAATAATTTGGGCACGCCTATACAACATTACTCAGCATCTTGATGGAAGTTAAAGTTCAGTATGGTTTCTGCTGTTGCTAATACATAAGAAAACTTTTATTTGAACAAACAAAGCTGATAACTATAATATTGCTTTATGAATTTAATAGCTGACCCGCGCGGCTTCGCTCCCGTCAACTGGCTACCCTAGCTACCCTACCCGACCTACCCTACCCGACCTACCCTACCCTATCCTACCTACCCTACCCTACCCTACCCTACCCTACCTGCCCTACCCTACCTACCCTACCTTACAAAAAAAAAATTGATAGTAGACGATTCTCAGACCTACCCGACACGCACACAAAATTTCATAAGAATTGGTCCAGCCGTTTCGGAGGAGTACGGTAACTAAAACTGTGACATGGAAATTTTATATATAAGATAGTTGCAAAAAAAGAGTTAATCTTTTAGCATCTAGTGTTATTTTTCGTCCATTGAATCACTAAATCAAAATTATTTTGACGGCACGTCATGACTACATTATTATGTTTTAAACGGCACGAGCAATCAGAAAAGTTCGCCATCCCTGATTTAGTCTAAAAGAAAAAAGTACCAGCAACAGAACCAAGTAACTGTTGACAATCTCCCAAGAGATGGCGCGTAATATAGAATCCGTTGCACATTATAAAGCATGAGATATCAACATAATATGATATGTGCTGAAGCAGGGTACACTCATGAATAAAAAGATGCAATCCGCGTCGGATACCAGCGGTTATTGCCAAATAGGATGGCTTTGTAGCAGCTATTCTAGCTCGATAAGCTTGGACTAGCGAGCTGGGATCGTGTAGGAAATAAATTGTGTTCGAGGGTATTTTTCTAGTACAAATTATAAAAAAATGGCTGTGACAAACGTAGAGACAGACGCGTGAGTGATGCTATAAGGATAACTTTTTAGGGTTCCGAACATTCGTGAGAAATGGCACCCTTATAGGATCACTCGGGTGTTTGTCTATCCATCTGTCACAGACAATTTGCTACGAACCAACAGGACCGATTCTGTTGAAATTTCGTATACATCTGGACTTCTTTGATTCAAACACAAACGTGTAACAAAAATAAATTCATTTTGAGTATGGGGTAATTTTTGGAAACCAAACCAAAAAAAAATAAAAAAATAACTTGTCAAACTGGACCGTGTGACAAATCAAGTGAAAGGGCTTATTTGAGGGTTATAAATATGTTTTTTTTTCCATAATATTTCGTTTTGAAGGTATTCACGTAATTGACCCTTTTGTCTCCGAAACCACTTAGCCTATAATTTTGAAATTAAGTCACATAATAATAGTTCTTTACCTTTAGATTATAGGAAAACCTACAAGAAGTCAAGTGTTAAAATAACATGTTACAATAATTGAATTCCTTCGGATCCCTTTTGAACGCGAGTCCGACTCGCACTTGGCCGGTTTTTTTTTCGTACAGACATTCAAAACTCTCAAAACCATTCTGACAGTAGATACCTCCATGTCAACATGGTATATATCCTACCAGTCGTACTACAGAGTATTACACTTGGGTGATATCCCGAAAAGACGTAAGTACTATGTACACCTCATCTTCCGACTGTCTATCTGGCCTCCACAACCCAATGATGGGATCATTACGTTGTGGAGGCCAGATAGACAGTCGATCCTTGTAAAATACTGGTATTTAACTGGACTGGAGACTGAACCCAAGATGGGTGGGAAAAGGCTAGGCTTGATTGGTTCATACAGCCTATATAATATCTAAGAACGACTGTGTTAACTACCTACCACCTAAAACCCGTCCTCCTTTAAGACAAGAATGGACAACGGGTCTAAAAAGGTCACTTAAGCAGAATTATATTAGAATCATAATATGAACCACACAACAATCTGTCAAATTTAATTTTCATCTTTATCGCTAACGCATTAGGTTCAAGGTTGATTGAGAAAATTTGACAGTGACGGGTAGCGTGATGTGCTTTCTGATTCTGCTAAAGTGGCTTTTTTAGACCCACTGGCATCTTCTTAGCTCACTGGTTCTATTATAGACTAGCTTTGGCCCGCGATTCATCATCATCATCTGCCTAGCCTTTTCCCAACTATATTGGGGTCGGCTTCCAGTCAAACCGGATTCAGCTGAATACCAGTATTTTACGTGAAGTGGCCGCCTACCAGACCTCCACAACCCATTAACTGAGTAACACGGTACTTCTTGGCAAGACTGGAGTCAGATTTACTGGCTTCTGACAATCCGTAACCACTGCCAAAGTTCTACAAATGACAGCCGGGACCAACAGCTTAACGTGCTTTCCGAGGCACGAAGGAATCTCAGTATGTTAAAATGGTCACCTATCCACAGACCAACCTTGGCAAGCGTTGCTTAACCTTGAAGATCGACCTGTGCGGCTGTTATTCTGTAGCCACGAGCTCACACGGCTTTTGCCCGCGACTACGTGCATGCATATCCCAGTTTTTCCCGTACCTGTAATAATTTCATGAAATCAAGGAACCTACATACCAAATTTCAGCTTTCTTCGACCAACAGTGTCGGCTGTGCGTTGTCTGTCAGTCACTTAATCAGTCAGTAACGGTAAAATTTGATAAATATTGATGATGATGAGGTTACGATAGAATAAGAGAGCCGTCCACGGCTTTCCATAAGGCGTGATTGAGGTCAAACACTGAAAGCACAGGACACACCAAAAATACACGGTACGAATTAAGATTACTCAAAAAGCTCAATTAACCCAGAACCTATTAAAAAGCGTAACCAAACCAATTCTAGTTTGAGGTCAAATAAACACCCCTAGGCAAAAAACTTTCTTAATATTTCGGACGTTCAACTATTACCCCTCTAGTTTTCCACGTCAAATAACTAAGTCTTTTACAACCTTATAGTCTAAATAACGAATCATTTCATTCACCATAAACAGTCCATTGATCTGAAACTTTCACTTGTAAACAACATAACAAGATATTTTTAAGACCACATCAAAATACGGCTCAGTAAACCCACTTAGATAGTTATTTTTCGGAACATAGAAATAAAATGGTATGGATATGGCTTTGATGCATCTCGTATGTAAGATGGATTACACGTGACTCGCTATTTCCTGTGACTTCGCTTCCACGGCATATTCACAAACTGAAAGAATCTTCTTTATCGGCTAAGTTACTCCTCATACCAGGACTACTTTTAGGGTTCTGAACATCCGTAAGAAACGGAACCCTTACACTCTGGTGTATGTCTGTTTGTTGGTCCGTCTGTCACAGCCAGTTGTCTCCGAATCTACAGGACCGATTCAGTTGAAATTCTGTACACGTATAGATTTCTGTAACCCAAACACGAACGCGTTCACGGTCACTTTTGGGGGTCAAACTAGAATATTACAAAAAAAAGTTTTTAAACTGTATCGTGTGTCATCACAAATGAAAGGTCATAATTATTGTGAGGGTTTTAATTATATTTTTTTCATAATTTTAAAATAAGTAGTTTAGAAGTTATTCAAGAAATTAGACAAAAAAAACCAGCCAAGTTCGAATCCAACTTGCACACGAAGGGTTCCGTTCCATCATCATCATCTGCCTAACCTTTTCCCAACTTTATTGGGGTCGGCTTCCAGTCAAACCGGATTCAGCTGAATACCAGTGTTTTACGTGGAGCGGCTGCCTACCAGACCTCCACAACCCAAACTGGGTAACACGGTACTTCTTGGCAAGACTGGAGTCAGATTTACTGGCTTCTAACAATCCGTAACGACTGCCAAAGATCTACAAATGACAGCCGGACCTATGGCTTAACGTGCTTTCCGAGGCACGGAGGAAACTCGGTATGTCAAGATGGTCACCCATCCACAGACCAACCTTGGCAAGCGTTGCTTAACCTTTAAGATCGACCCGTGCGGCTGTTATTATTTAGCCACGAGCTCCTCCGTTAGGGTTCCGTTCCATAAACCTTAATATTTATCAGTTCCACCATCGAGTGTAAAAAATAAGTTCAACATATTGTCTATGGTGCGACCGCGGCGTCCGGCGCTGCCCGTCACTGACAAGTTGACATTAACATACAAAAACAAAATAAACAATATGCAATTTACAATAGTTACAAAAATAATATCGAAAACATAAATTAACAAGTAAGTTGTGCGCCGCATCCGAGTAAAAAACGGTCGTTGCTCAGCGTATGCCGCGACTCTGGACAAGCCCAGAAATCACAGCGCTGGTTTTCAGCAACCAAAAAACCAGAAAATAACGCAAGGCAGGTAAGTACTTTACATAATTATATGAGTTAAATAACCAAAACTGAAATACTGAGAATAATAATAGTTCAATTTTAAAAAGAGTGATTACAATAAAAACAAATTTGTACAAGACAAATATATCCAATAAAACAAACAAAACCACTAAACCAAACAATCATGATACCAACATTACAAAACTGAAAATAGACAAATTAAATAAATGTTACTCAAAACAAAGAAACGATTGATAATCAAAACAAACTATGAATTTGTAATACTAATAAACACAATTCTTCTTTGCAGGAAACAATGCATAGATGGTCGACAATACACCATATCCCATTATTTGCACCATAGTATGATGGCGGTCATTTGCATACATATTTGCTTTACTATAGCAAACTGTGTTGGATCGCAAATCATATCACTTCCATCGAATTCTACATTAATTGGTGAAATTGTAATATACCCTGTACATGATATGAGATGAGACCCAAAAACTGTGCTGACATGGTGTTGGTGGCCGAATGGATCGCAGGTCGATTGGAACAGCCATCGACAATTCGAAAGAGACATGTGGAGACGAACGCAATGCCTATCCTCTTCAAAGTTTCAAAAACACACAGCCACCACGCCCCACGAATATAGGATCAACCCTAAGGGGTAGAAGACCGAGCCTGAACAGGGCGTAATCGACCAAAGACCACCACCACTGCTGAACGTCCATTGCCTGTAGGCTATGACCCATGAGGTAAGCAAAAGTGCTGAATGTGAGCTGATTTACACTACAAGCTATGTGGATTTTTGTGTTTGTATGAAATATTTTTTTAAAGTGTTTGTAAAATGGTATTTTGATTTCAGGACTCTGATTGGTAGAGGAAGGTCATTCCAACAGTGTGTGGCATATTTGAAACTCCCCCTGAACGCTGCGTGACGTGGTGTGCAAAAAGGGTATGTGGAGAAACGTGGTTCATATTTGCTGTGTCTCCAGCTTAGTTTCTCAAATAAATAGTGTGGTTTCTGTGCTGTGACAACTCCAAACAGTGAGCTAGCCAAATGCAACTTCCTCCTTGCTGCCATTTTCAATATGTTATGGTCATTGATATAAGGAGTGACATGACTCCAACATGGTATATTTACACAGAACCGTGCACATGCTATTTGTATGCGTTGTATTAGCTTTTCAGTACTTGCTAACAGGCATGGTCCATACACCGTGTCACAATAATTCAGTCTTGATAAAACTAAGCTGTCTACTAGTTGTTTACGCAGATCAACACTCAGATGGGCTCTTATTGTATACAGAAGTTTTAACCTATAGAAACAATTTCTCATGGCATTGCTGATGTGCTTCTCAAATCTCAGCTCGGGGTCCATAGTCAGACCCAGATTGCATGCCTCCTCTACCCTATCTATTTTATCCCCTCTGATAAAAACTTCTGGATTGGCCGACAGCATAGCACTGATCATTTTCCTACTTCCCAAGACCATGACTTTAGACTTTTCATCTGACCATTCTACTACTCTTTCTAAATCTGCATTGATTTTTTCTACTGCCTGTTTTATATCCGCTGGCTTAAATGAAATGTATAATTGAATGTCATCTGCATACATATGTTAACTGCAATGATGGAAGGATTCAACAATATCTGCACTATAAATAATATACAAAAAGGGCCCCAAAGGAGGCTTACAGACAGACAGACGGACGGATGGACCGATGGATAAACGGACGGACATCCATCCGTCCGCTTAGTAATAGGGTTCCGTTGGTAACCCTTTGGGTACGAAATCCTAAAAAAGATCAGTCATATATTAGCTTCCAACTGGGCAAGTTCCCGAGTAATTATTAAATTACTTCACGATCCCAATCGTTGTTTGATTTCTACTAGTTGTTAAGTGATATCGCAGCAGTAGTCACCTGCGGTATCACAATACAAAAGGTAAATCATAATGATCATTTTACGGACTATCATCATCATATCAGCCGAAAGACGTCCACTGCTGGACATAGGCCTCCCCCAAGCGTCGCCACAACGACCGCTCCTGCGCGTCTCGCATCTATCGGCTACCCGCGACCTTCACCAGTTCATCGATCCACCTTATAGGAGGCTTCCAACGTTGCGTCTTCCGGTACGCGGTCGCCATTTCAGAACTTTTCGGCCTCATCGACCATCTGTTCTGCGAGCAAGCACTACAAATCGATACAATTTAAACTTAAAAGAAGCCTCCTGTTATCAATACATCCTAAGCCAAACAAAAATACCGATCTTTGTTATCATTTCTTGTTTCCATGTTCCGTTGTTAATAATAACAACATTATTGGAGACATAGTTAAGAAAACAAAATTATGTAAGACATTGTTTGCAGCAGGAAATTGAATTCCGACCTTCATCGTACTTCGGCTGAATCGAGAGAACCCGGGTGATTTACTGTGGATTTATTATCACGCTTGTTTTGTTTAGAGACTGCAAGTATTCATTGAAATCTGGCATTTTCTGTAGATGCAACTTAAAATTAAAACGATTGAAATTGGTCCTTCAATACTTTTATTGAAGGAACAATTTCAACTGTTTTAAATGCCTTAAAAACTGACCAAGTGCGAGTCGTCCTCAAGGTTTAGTGTTCTAACAGTAACAGAAATACACATTTCTGTGAAAATTTCAATTGTCTGTCTATTACGAACACGACGGACAGCGGAGGTTTAGTAATTGGGTTCCGTTGGTTACCCTTTTGGTAAGGAACCCTAAAAATCTAAAACTGAATATACTTGTAGTGATTATGATGATTATGCTGAAATCAGCGTATGATATACTCATCTGCCTAGCCATTTCCCAACTATATTGGGGTCGGCTTCCAGTCAAGCCAGATTTAGCTGAATACCAGTATTTTACGAGGAGCCGCTGCCTACCAGACCTCCACAACCCATTAACTGGGTAACACAGTAGTTCATGGCAAGACTGGAGTCAGATTTACTGGCTTCTGAATATCCGTAACGACTGCCAAAGTTCTACAAATGACAGCCGGGACCAACAGCTTAACGTGCTTTCCGAGGCACGGCGAAAACTCGGTATGTTAAGATGGTCACCCATCCACAGACCAACCTTGGCAAGCGTTGCTTAACCTTGAAGATCAACCCGTGCGGTTATTATCTAGCCACGAGCTCTTCAATTTTTCAGCCTATAATATACTCACTGCTGTAAATAGGCCTTTTCTCTGTGATATAGAAGACAGTTTCACAGAATTTCGTTTCATATAATTTGTTTCTCGTATTATCATTTCACAGAATAATCAATACGCAGAATACTTACTATGATTAAATTTAAATCATAGACTTTTGTTACAAATAAACTTTGTTTCGATATTCATCATACCATAGAATATCAAATCAAATATTCTTAATCCTCATATTGAGTAGTTAACATAAAACTTGTTACCAATAAAAACATTTTATAGAGTTAAAGTTTTAAACTTTTGACAAAATGCATGCGCTCCTGTTCACAAAAACAATGGAGGTAATTTTAGTCAAACCAAATTTTTATTCGGACCCGGTCGACGGAACCCCACGAAGCGGCAATGGTGGCAAAGTGCGATGGGAATAAAATACCAAAATGTGCAAACAAGCTTTCACCATGAATGCAGCAAGCATACAGCAAGCATGCAGCAAGCATGCAGCAATCATGCGGCATTCAACATGCAGCATGCAAGCAAGCAAACATGCAACATGCAGGCGAGCATGCATTATGCAGGCGAGTATATCACATGAATGCAGCAAGCATATAGCAAGCATACAGCAAGCATGCAGCAACGAAGCAGCAAGCATGCGGCATGCAACATGCAGCATGCAGCAAGCATGTGGCATGCAACATGCAGCAACCATGCGGCATACAACAAGCAGTAAGCATGCAGCACGCAAACAAGCATGCAACATTCAGAATGCAAGCAAGCATGCAGCAGGCATTGTTTCTGTCACGGCTCTGGCGCTGCAGGGCTCCGGCGATCCCACGCGAACTTATCGTCGCAGATGATTTTAACGCCTGTTCCTCAGCTCGCGGGTTGGTTCGCCCCTCCGCCCCTCCGCGCCTACGCGGGCTTAAATTACACTCTAGGGGTAAGGCAGACAAAACTACGTGGGGTCGGGATTCGTTTCTGTCACAAATTTTTTTAGCATGTTGACTTTTTGAGATCATATTTCAATTTTAATTTGGTTAAAATGCTATTTTATAGAAATGGCAATATGCGTAGTAAAATTATTCCGAATAAAATTCTGCCATCTTAAAAGTAAAATATTATCATCATGAAAATATTATCCTCCCTGCCTGCGTAGCCATGACTCACCACGAACATGAACGTCCACAAATTACGAAGCATGCGATGAGCGCCCGTGCGCTGCGCATGCCTTGTTATGTCTGTATCCACCTTTAAATGTGTTATTAGGATTTTCCATAAGGCAGGTAAGACAGGTGGTCCCGAAGTGGTGTGACCCTACCGTGCCTCGGAAAGCACGTTAAGTCTTTGGTCACGAAATCGGTCAGGAGGACTAATGCTATTGTTTCTTTTGCTCTTTTAACAGCCCTGGTGGTGAAATAAATTACATAAAACAAAGTGCTTGTATGGGTTAGAAGTTTCGACCAAACTTTTTTTTTGTGGATTGGAAATCATCAAATCACTCCTTCCACTCTGGAGCAGAAAGGAGTGTCAGACTCTTACTGATTCCATTCCTGTTCCTTCCGATGCCCTTTGTGTCCCAGGGCCGCGGTGACTCTTTTGGACAAATTCCGCAACCCTGACAGATTCCGCAATCTTGGTCAGAACCGAACAACTTGCCTCGTAAGTCTGAACCGCTACCATTGAGCAACCACTGCACTTGCCGTTAAATGTCTCGGAATCCACCATATTTTAACGTCAGAACTCATTGCAAAAACTCTTTGAAGTTCACACTTACAACACCAATACTATAAAACGCCTATAAAAATCCTTTACAGGACATTGACCTTCCATACAACATAGTTGGTAGAACATCACATGCATATTAATTATTCAGAAGCATTTGAAACAATGCCATACATTTTATTGCAGGCATTAAATAAAATTAAAATAAATAAATCATCATAAACCTTTACAAATAAATAAAATTGCAGTGTCTGTTTGTTATTTGAAAACAACAGTGCCTTTTTACGAAATAAATGCATATTTTACCGGGTACGATAATTAGAAAAAAAAACAATTGGTGTTTTTTATTGAGGAATAAGCTTGGTCTTGATCAAAATCACGCCTGTTTAATAGTTCCGGCGAATTTTCTTAACGACTGGACCGAGAGACCTTGAGAAGACTTTCATTGCTAGATATAGCTGATGATTTAAAAAGTAACTTGGGTTTTATTTTACGAATGGAATTAGGGTACCGTGCAAAAAAATGCCATAAAAATTCTTTTTACGCGGAAGAAACCGGGGGCAGTAGCTAGTTTATTAATAAACTTACTCCGATAAAAAGTTCGGGTCACGTTAGAATGGCAGTGATTATATTTATGGTATAGTTAAAATTTTATTGAGATAATAAATTGCGTGAAGTATTGATATATATTGTGTGATACATTGCATCGTATTTGGATGGATATCCATTATAAATATTCGTTTTAAATATACTTAAGAAATTTAATAACTGTTGAATAGACTACTAATGATATACACCGCCAGAATGTTGCTCTAACTCGTTATTTGGATGGTCAAATTAAAATATTTGCCACGTTCGTCTAGAGGTGGATACAGACATTGCGAGGCATGCGCTCGGGCGTTCATCGCATTCTTCGCAATGTGTGGACGTTCATATTCATGGTGAGGCATGGCTACCCAGGCAAATTCACATCGAAACGTATGCGTTACGAGGCGTGTGCGGCGCAAACCTCGCAATGTCTGTATCCTCCTTAGCGATCACAATAACTACTACTGAATACGAGATCCGGGTTCGATTCTGGAGATATTAGGTTCAGTATCAATAGATAAGATTTGGTTTCCCGTCGTTTGATTACTAAGCATTACTTTTAGTAATACAGGGACAAATATGTTAAACCCTGAAAATATAGGCATTATGTTATGTTACGGTATGGTATGTGTAAATTAATTAATTATGTTTAAATAATACGCCTTATAGATTTATGTATACAAAATACCTATACTAGTAATATATAGAGCGACAAAGAAGAGCACAAAGGTACTGCATATTTTAAATGAAATCTTTTTCAGCAGACCTGCAAACTTAAGTAAATCTTCAAAGAAAATATTAAACTGCACGCAATTATCTACGCCAAAAGTCGACCTCAACATAATTTGCAAAATACTAAGCTCATGAGAGTCCCAGTAAACATTTTTCACGTCCCACCTCAACCGCTTGATATTATCCTCAAAAAAACTCCATATTACGCGGAAAATTTCCACAATAACTTTGTAAAATAACATTCTTCGGACATAAAAGGCACATTGTAGGGGCACAAAAGAAACTAATATAGAATGCCATCAAAATTATGAACGGGGCGCAGTTTATGTGCCGCAATTGTAAACTTTTTGTAATAAAATGTGTGTTGTGCCTGGACTAGCAAATAAAAGGCAAGGTCTATGGCTGAATTTAGTACTGCGTGGCTTGAAATAATGAATCAATTTGGGACTGTTCATTTTGTTCAAATTAGTAATCAAATTTGGGGCCCTTATTGGACATCCAATATCTTTACTAATATTACAAAGCTGAAAGGTTTGTTCGTTTGGTTGAACGCTCTAATCTCAGGAACTGGTCCGAATCAAAATTGTTCTAGTGTTGGATGGCTCATTATTCGAGAAAATCTATAAGTTATAAAACATCACGCAGCGACCAAGAGGAGCGGAGCATTAATGAAAAAATGTGACGCTGACGAAGTGGCGGGAGTCAGGTAGTTATACATAATACACACAAATTGTTAGAACCTTTAAGAAACTTATTTCCTCGTGAACACAGAAAGTGTTTATAGTTGTTTGAACCCGAAGTACCAGTATTACTTAATGTTTTTAACAACCTTTCCCTTATTTCTGAGAAAAAAAAACATGCCTGTCTTTTTCCTTCCAATGTTCGTATGAAAATGGAACCTTTATAGGATCAATCGTGTCTCTGTTTGTCCATCTATCACAGCCAATTGGCTAGGAATCTATTAGACCACTTCAGTTGTATTTTGGTACACATGTAAACTTCTGTGACACGGACAAGTAACGAAAATAAATATTTTTTGAGTATCGGGACACTTTTAGAATAATATTGAAATAATATAACAAAATGAATGAATCACTGAAACTACCGCGCCAATATTTTTTAGAAACAATATATTTATATTTGACTAATACAGGAAACGTATAAGAAGTCTATAGTTTTAAACATCATCATCACCATCTTCCTGCCCTTATCCCATGTTACTTGGGGTCGGCGCAACACATTTTATTCTTCCATTCTGTTCTATCAGTCGTCACTCTATCACTAACTCCCTTTTCTTTCATATCGCTCCTCACACAATCCATCCATCTTTTCTTTGGCCTTCCTCTCCCTCTCCATCCATCCACATTTATGTTCATAACTCTTCTAGTTATATGCGTTTCATCCCTCCTCTTCACATGACCATACCAAGACAAGCGATTCCCTTTTAACTTTTCCGTCACTGGCGCCACTTTTAAAGTGCCTCTAATGTACTCATTTCTCTCTTTATCCACTCTCGTTACTCCACACATCCATCTCAACATTCTCATCTCCGCTACACGCAATTTATTTTCATCCGTCTTTTTCGCAGCCCAACATACTTTTAAAAAAATAAATTAATTAATTGGAAATCATTGCGCGCAAGTTCCACTCGCACTTGGCCGGTGGTTCCACATACAACTGTGTTGCGCAATGAATTGAGGATTACAAAAAAAAGTTTCAGCCATAGACAATTTAACAAGCAACGTTATAACGCCAATATGCACACTTTATTGCACTAAAACATACAGAAACAAACTACGCCAACAATTTGCGTTTCTCTCCCAAATGGCTCATAAGCGCTTAGTGTTAACAATACACTGGGCATTATAGTCTAGTCCAGAACAATTATAGTCTCCGAAAACATTAATAGTTATGCTAACAAGATCGTTCTAACTTTAAACTGTTTCATTCACTGTCTTTGTAGAAGTTAGAGTTGCTGCTGAAATAATTTAGAGTCAATTCAGGGATAAAATTGGCTGATAAAGAAAGACCTTAGTTTCGTAAAATCTGTAATATTTTATCTCATACTAGTTGACCGGCGCAACTTCGTCTGCTCCGCTCTTATTGGTCTTAGCGTGATGATATAGCCTATAGCCTTCCTCGATAAATGGGCTATCTAACACTAAAATAATTTATTTAATTTCCTGAGATTAGCGCGTTCAAGCAAAGAAACAAACAATCAGCAAGAACATTGATTGTAGATGGCCTGAAAATAGGCATTTTCTTCTACGCTCATAATCACAATATTTATACTTATTAGGTTCAACTCCCACAGAAAGAATAAACACCACTAACGAAATCTCATGTATGTTTTCCAATTTAATCTTAGTCTAAACTAATACGTATTAAGAAGATTAAGTTTGTTGGAAAACCTCTTTCAGGCTGCTTTTCTTTAAATTCATGGTTCACGTCGGATATTTCATGAGAGCAAAGTCGATGGAGAAAGCTATATAAAGTACTAGTTCGCCTGCGTCACAATTATCATTGCTCCAAATTAGCCTTCCTCGATAAATGGGCTGAAATAATTTTTCAAATTGGACCAGTAGTTCCTGAGATTAGCGGGTTCAAGTAAACAAACAAACAAGCAAACAAACTGAAGAGTTTGTTTGCATGTTTTATACATTAGTTTAGATAAAAGTTTTCATGTGTCTGGCCAAATAAACACAAATGGCAAATAAAACCTCCAAACACCAAATCTCATGTAAATTCAAGCACTTTTATACAAAAAAAAAATACCTCTAATACTCTATCTAACAAAAATTGGCCTCAAACATCCCTCGCATAGGAATATCAAAAGGACTTTCGAAGGACCCAAAATAGTTGGACCACCTGACGTACTGTTCAGTACGCAGGCGTCAAAACTTCGTCCGCCTTGTTTCGTACTTGAGAGTCAGTGTCGTATGCCCCGCCGCGTATCACCCGCGTGTCGGACCAATCTCGGTTTGACCGCGTATCAATCGCGCGTATCGTAGTGTTGTGACTCGAAAGATAGTGCTGTTTGATTGATTGAGTGATGTGCTATGAGTGAAAAAGGTAAGATATTTTTGGTTTATTATTTTTTCTATTGTTTTTTTTTTCTTTGAAAATTGTTTGATATTGATAAAATTACCGGCTTAATTTAAATCGAAGGTGCCCTTTTAATTTGTTCAGTGTATCGTGAGCGTCTCATGTTTTAATGATCCTCAAAGTTTTCTGGGGATCGTGATTGTTTTAATTAATTTAGGAGAAGAATAAAATTATTGTTATTCATGGGACTGTCGTGCCGAAATTTAACTTTTGTTGAAAGAACGTGTTTTTATCGGCATATTGAGTTATTTTCTTTACTGTTTGGGGCGCTTTACTGTACCTGGTTGTATGAATACAGTATGTAAGATTAGTGTTATTACTATGGACAAAATATCTTGTTGATAAGCATTTAAGTTATCAAAAAACATAAGGGCTTTTCAACACGTGTTAAACTAACTAACACCAAATTACCTAAACAAACTATAAGTTACGGCTTTACAATTTTATACCCTGTAAATTATTTATGATAATAGGTACCCACGAGGAATAATAATTAGTCCGAAATACAGAATTAAAACAACATTTCACCCCTATCATAACACATCATTGTTTTACTTTGTACAATAAACCAAAACATTACAATGTCAGAATATAAAATGAAAATATAATTTAATAAAATATTAATATTCTGTTTATAAACGGTTGACATGGGCATTGTGTGGTTAGCCCAATGTTTTGACGCGGGACGCGTTAATGTATATTTTAATAATTTAATTTTAGAAGACCTACATATTAATTTATCTCTAATCTGTTACTTTACAGACTGGACTGCGTATCTTTTCTCTTACTCTTTCAAATGCAACCAAAGGTTGACAAAAGTTAGCTTTTTAGCGATACTTTTAAGAATGCTATTTGTATAAACCCTATTATTTTAAGTCCTTCTTTTATTTTTTATGGTGGAATTAAAAGATTTGAGTTACTCTTTTACTATTAATGCACACAAGAAAAAACATTAAAATAATTAAAAAAACTGAGAAAAAAAATTGTTCTAGTTATTTTTTTTTTTTTATTTGTAATGGTTTGCTCTTGACTCTAGTCTATGTCAGAGATGACAGAGACAAAGTCTACGATGGAGCGAGCCTACAGAAGCAGAAGGAGCCTGTTCCCTCTAACTTTGAAGAGAATAGGGTTGTAAGCTTTCGGAAACACAGACGCAGGCAGAGTGTACCACTCCTTTGCTGAAAATCTTACGATTAGTTTAGGACATCCATGTTATATCTATTTAGTTGTAATTTGAATGCAGAACACAGAACATTTGAAAAGGACATTCTCATTACATTGGAGTCGTATTTCAGTCAAACCTCATGTATTTTAAAATAACAGGATGCGTCTAATAGACGACCACTTAATAATTTCAGTCCAGTATAAAACGCTGACAGAAAAGACAAAACTATTTAAGGAATGTTGCTGACACACTCATCAATTACAATTGAGATGCACGCGATCATCTAATCTAATCTAGTTATTATTATAAATGCGAAACTTTGGATGGATGTATGGTACTCAATCACGACAGAACGGATAAACTGGTCTTGATGAAATTTAGTACAGAGATAAATTATAGTCTGGAATAGCATATAGGCTACTTTTTATCCCGAGAGTATGTTCCTAAGGGATCACGCGAGCGAAGCCGCTGGCAGAAGCTACGAGTTTTAATATTAAATGCCGACTGTTAAGAGTTTAGAGAGAAATAGAGAGAGAGAGATCTTTCATCATCTATATAATGCGCGAAATTCCTCTAAATCTCTTTTTGAAAAAAGATTTATTATAACTAACTTTTAGACCGAAGTATCTTGCGTGTGTGTATTAAGTTAAAAATCAGCTTTTTTAGAATAAAAAGAACGAGAGAAAAATGTTTATTTGGGACTCGCACAAAACAAACAAAAAAATTAAATAAAACCAACTTTGCTATCAACATGAATAATTATTATCTATCTGTGAGAGGCCAAAAACGTCCCTATCTTAATATTTAGAAAAAAAAAAACAAATTAGGTTGAGGAAAGAATAGAGTCAAATACTAATTATTCTACTCTATGATACACGACTCTAATACGAATAGATAAAAACATTAGTGTGCATATATTATTCAGAATTGTTTTCAGTTTTCTCCGCGAACTCCAACTCTCAAGGCTCGATGCCACTAGGTCAAACAAACATACTATGATGACTGAGCCACGAAGATATTTGAGTCTTTTCATAAAAACCTATTGCGATAATCACTAAACATATTGGGATAAATAACATAATTATGTGTCAATAGATTTTCGGTGTTTCTGATAAATTATGTGCAGCTGTAGTAGGAACTAAATTTAATATGCGATGCGGTTAAATGTAATTGAGGTTTGCATAGTATTACAAAAATATATTTCTTTTGTTCTAGTAGTAGAAACTCCTTGTCCCCTGGCAGACAAATCAGTCGTTGGAACTTTAGAGGCGTCAGGTAGAAATATAAATAGTATTAGGTTTTTCCCGCGACTTCGTAAGCGCATATCCAGCGTTTTTCCGATCCCGTAGGATTTAGGAATTTCGGGATAACCTCGCATATTGCTTCCCTACATTCCCAAAGGAACTTACACACACAGTTGGCATCACTATTTGATTTGCTTAATCAAATAGTGATGTCGACTTTAAAATTCGAAAATTTAAATTACGAAACAATGTCGTCATAACTAACAATCAGAAGAATGTCAAGCAAAAACACTATTTCTAATTGTTTGTAAAAATTACGTTACATTTCGAAACAATATAATTTTCAGAATTTTCACTGAAAATTCGCTGACATATTTCCTCAACGATTTCGATACACTAGTGCTAAGCTTAGCCAGCAATAATTGAGCGGTTAGTTAATCTCGCTGAAACCGATACATCGTCGTCAAGCGAGTATCGGTTACATTCGATCTGGTTCACTACAAGGTCGTACATATTCAGGTGGTCAACTACTGGGCATTTTGAATATTCTATTGAAACAAATGAATGGTTTGAAGTTCAGTCATGTTTTTGAGTGTATTATTTTCTTTGCTTATTTGGTTTTCTTTAGCTAAGCTAAAGATGTCTAATTATTTCTTTGTCTTAAGCGATTAAGACAATAATATTTCGGCATATAAGATCAGAAGATCCAAAAAGGCCAATTTAGCAGGATCAGAAAGCACATCACGCTACCTGTCACTGTCAAATTTTCCCAATCAACCTTGAACCTAACAGGTTTGCGATAAAGATGAAAATGAAATTTAACAGATAGTTGTATGGTTAATATTCTAATATAATTCTGCTAAAGTGGTCTGTTTAGACCCACAGTTCATCACACCATGATAACAGCGATCAACATCGAAAGGTGACGTCCTCCTTCAAGCTTCAATTGAGGCACGGTGTTTTTTTAAGTGAAGACTTCTTTAGCGGCATTGTGCACTTTATTTTGTGATGGGTAAAAAAAGTTAAACTCGCGTCAGGACAAATGTCCCTGATCGAAATTTCGTAAGACGGTCACATCTCCTGCAAACTTCTTTAGCGGCGTTGTGCACTTTTTTTGCGATGGGTAAAAAATGTTAAACTCGCGTCAGGACACGTGACCTGATTGTAAATTCGTAAGACGGAGGGAGAGAAGCACGTATTCAAGTTTTCACTTCTGCCGGCACTTCCGGAGTGCAGTCGAGCAGAGTTACTATTGATAGGCACGCGTTTGACCAGTATCTCACCTGATAGAAAGCGATGATTTGGTTGAAGACGGAGCACGATTACCTAGAAGTAACCTATTCACTCTTGATGCACTATGAATGTGTTTCCGAAACGTTTTGTGCGTGTGGGTATTTGCCCCACTCAACAGTTGTGATTAAACTTTTAACTAAAATCTCTTATTTGGTTTCTTTTCCCAAAGGTTTGATAGTGTAGCGCTACAAATACATGCATATTTATTTTATGAACTGCCAGATAACACACTCTCTAAACTGTGCCAATAACAGCTGTCCTCTTACACTGAATTTGTTATTCAAATCAAAGTGAACCTTCTGGGCACGCTCGTTCGATCATAAACCTCATTCACGGCTTTTCAAAGTTTCCTGTACGTCAACTATGAATTTTATTAATCTACTAAACTCACTAGCTACTGTTAGTTACAAAAATGTATGAAAACTTAAAAAAAATAATTTTCTATTTTTTTTTTAGTTGTTTACTAAAGTTTTATTTGCAACTTGCTTGCTAGTTAGTTAACAACTTAAACAAATAAATTAGAAACTTGGTTTTTTATTTTCCATAATTTTTTTTTAAGTACAATCGCTAGCAAGTGTAGATTGATAAAACTCATTATAGACGTACTGGTGATATAAAATAAACGAAAGTTAAAGTTATTATTACGAGTCATCATCATCATCTGCCTAGCCTTTTCACAACTTTATTGGGGTCGGCTTCCAGTCAAACCGGATTCAGCTGAATACCTGTGTTTTACGTGGAGCGGCTGCCTACCAGACCTCCACAACCCATTAACTGGGTAACACGGTATTTCTTGGCAAGACTGAAGTCAGATTTACTGGCTTCTGACAATCCGTAACGACTGCCAAAGATCTACAAATGGCAGCCGGGACCAACGGCTTAACGTGCTTTCCGAGGCACGGAGGAAACTCGTTATGTTAACATGGTCACCCATCCACAGACCAACCTTGGCAAGCGTTGCTTACCCTTAAAGATCGACCCGTGCGGCTGTTATTATTTAGCCACAATTTTAAAATTCTCTCTACCTCAAAGACTAATATATTTCAAAAGCATAAAATTTATAACGTACTCGTAATCATTAAAATTACCACTACCAATTAGTACTAAGGTAATTAATCCAATACCTAGTCAATGTAATATTCCTAGAATGACAAATTAATTACTAAATCGTCTTCAAAGCTTATCCACTCACAAAACAGTCTCCATTACACGTTCATTTAATTTTTGTAACAAAGTAATTAATATGTTAATTAAGATTTAATATAGGTATCTTAATTAAATACGATTCTATGTACTGAGACATTTAATGACATATTCTACTTGAACGTTTGAGTAAATAAGAACAGTTGTAGTAATTAAGTTCTAAAATGTCTTGTTGTGTGAATTTCAATATGCTTAAGAATAAGCGGTATTTGATGTTCAGTGGAAATCTTTCAGCATTTGAAAGTCAAGTTTTACTAATATTAATCCTAAATAATATTAGGAATGCGAAAGTGAGTTCTTTTGTTTGTTTCCTACAAAAATATTATTCGATCTGCCAATAAAAATCGGCAAACGGCGATTAGAACTCGCACACGAAGGGTTCCGTACCATATACCGAAAAAAATACGATTTTTGTATGGAAGCCGTATTTAATATTTTAATTTATTTTAACTATGTGTTGTTGTATCGGCAATAAAATACACACTCTGTGAAAATTTCAACTGTCTACCTGTTACGGTTCTTGAGATACAACCCGCTGACAGACAGGCGAACGGGCGGATAGATGTATGGATTGACCAATGATTTCTCTCAATCATTGATCAATGATAATTATATCAGGCTAAAGATAAAAAGACTGGCATAATAATAATCATTTTCATCACAAACCATGAAAATCCAACAAACGAGTTCTTCGTTAAAAAAACAATGCTAATTAAAATAAATGAAACGCAGTCGAACACCCCTGGCGGGTATTACAAAGGGTTTTTAATCATGCCACCCTGATAATCTGGGTGTGACCCGGGTAATGACGATTAAAATGGCCGCTTCCGAGTATTATTGGAAGGTCATCGCGGATAAACTTCGGTCATTTGAACCCGGTATTCTGAGAAAGAAGTTTACGTGAAAAATAAGATAATTCTTTGATAGAATAGTTTGGATTTTTGACTTATCTACACAAAAGCAGCGGCAAAAAGGTGCAACGCGGCAACGATCCAAAAATCATAGACATGAAATATTTAATAATTTGTCGTTCTTTGCATGAAATCAAAATATAAAAAAAGCATTGTCTATCGTCGCTATGCACTTGTCTGCGGGAGCTTCGATACAGTGTCATTAACCTTCTGCAACTGCGGTGAGTTTCTAATCAACATTCGACTGAGGTGAAGTCTGTCAGGCGTCACTATATACAGCATGATTCGCTTGTAACTTTCAGAAATATTAGAGCTCTAGTTTTATTTTATGATTAATGGGTTTATCTATAATGAAATAAAAATGAATAAGGTTTCTCAAAACAAAAAACGAGTTTAGTATGGAATAATTTATTGAGATCGGTATTTTCCTTATTTTTACGCTTTAACTTACAAAACTATTAAAAAAAAAAGAAATTATAAAACTTCTATACAACTGTTCATTAATCTTTTAAGCATTATCTTATAGCTCTAATACAAAAAAATCAACGAGATATCACGGTTCAATTAGTCACAAATCAGTCTCAAAGTTAACCCTAAATCTAAAGCGTAAGTTTACAGTCTTGACATAGTGGAGAAGAACATTGTAGACAAATTGGCTTTTTGCATGCGCAACAGTGGTACCTTGTTTGCCTCTTCAATCTACTGCGGGCATATGCTGCATAGTTTCCTTCCAGCAGGACCTGGTAGCTGAGCCACGGGTGGAGGGGGAGGCAAATCATTGCCTAAAACTCGCGTTATAGTAAGACGGAGTTCTCTGGGCAATCTGTCATTATAAACGCGTTCTTTTAAGCCAGGAAGAACCAATTCTCTTGCCAAAGATAGTAAAAAGTCCCCTCTTCGCAGTTTGGTGCCTGGACAAGATTGGTATAAAACAAATGAATTATTTCCAGATAAATCCAGAATTCTGTAAAAAATAGTCTGGGCCAACGGCGTGTTTTACGACTGCTTGAATAAATTGAGCACTTTTTATCGATTTCGTCGACTCCACCTTTAGTATGGTTATAGTCGGTGATCATAATTGGTTTCATTGTCTTATCATCTGTGCTATAATATGATGAGACGATGAAATCAATATTACAGCCTTATTTTTCTTAGGTACGTGGGAAAGTAATGTATAGTCTTTGGTAAACCCATACAAAGAGCTACCTGGTTCTCTTCTTTTCGCGGGCAAAAACTCAGGCGGAATTTCTCTTTTATTTTTCTTTAGAGTTCCTAGGTAAGTCAACTTCTTGGCTTTCAAAAGCTGCATTAGTTGAATGGAGCTGAACCAGTTGTCGGCCGTAATATTTCTGTTGCTGTTTTCGATTGGTTTTGACAGTCTAAGAACGGATTGAGTAGGAACTCCTAGGTTTTTCTCTGCAGGTGACAGGCCTTCTCCATCAGAACCTTTGCCATCTTGGTTACCACAAACTAAAGAGCTAAGGGGCTCCTCGTCTTCAGAGTAAAAATCACTCTCACTCGATTGGGTATTCTGTTCCTCGAGGTCTTCGTTTTCCTCTTGCTGTACATTTCCTTCCACATAATTAGGGTCTTCTACGGAATCATCAAAATCGCTAAACTCGTGTTCTTCTTCTAATTCTTTAAGCCATTCCTCAATCTGCTCATCATCATTTGTATATCTTCCACTGCTGTCTCGTTTTGGTGGCCTACTATCTGTGCTTTGAGTCGTCATCTAAAAAATATAAATATTATAAGTAAAGCAAATTAAATGTGAGGTTATGTCTGAGAGACACTATACTAAGTATTAATATGTTACTGATGAAACGACTCTCAGACACTATGAACCTCAAAAGATATTGGTGAGGTGACGTCTATCAGAATCAACGTTTATTGCTGTACTTACGTCTGTGGGACACCGGCTGTCGAAAACTCCAAACGTACACACCGCTGCGCTGCCCGCGCCTCACTGACCGTTAGCGCGAGCCATTACAGGAAGGTACTGAGCGAGACAGAGCTACATCACGCCATGTTACGATCTGGCAACGTGTATTGTGATTGGTGGTGTCCGATAGACTACCACCTCAGTCGCAGACGGTAAAAGAAAACAGACAAACAGAATAACGATTTCATACTTTAAAATATAAAGCGAGTTCGTATGTTTGGTTGAACGCGCTAATCTCGGAAATTACTGATTCGAATTGAAAAACTCTTTTATTGTTGGATAGCCCATTTATCAAGGAAGGTTAAATGCTAATATAACATCACGCTACAATCAACAGGAGCGGAGTAT
The DNA here is from genome assembly GCA_950371165.1 of Lacanobia oleracea. NCBI lineage: Eukaryota > Metazoa > Arthropoda > Insecta > Lepidoptera > Noctuidae > Lacanobia > Lacanobia oleracea. The sequence continues at coordinate 24,050,336 of OX493396.1, forward strand.
TAGTGAAAGTCTTACGCAGACGAAGTGGCGCGGGTCAGACTGTGATCCAATAATAGTTCCGGGCTAGACCCTAGGAACCCATAAAACGTTAGCCATTTGTATGTAACAGTTGAAGTAGCGTAGGTTTTGAATGTTACGTTTTTTTTTTAATTGTTGGAAATAATCAAATTACTTCTTCCGCTCTGGGCGGAGCAGAAGGGAGTGTCAGACTCTTACTGACTAAAACCCATCCGTGTTGCTTCTAATGCTCTTTGCGTTCTAGGGCCGCGGTGACTCTTTCGAACGAATTCCGCAAAGATATCCCATTTAGTTTACCTTTCACAAAACCATCTATTCTAAACTTTTCATCACCATTAAAGACCAACAGCCAAAAACAACATCACATAAACAGCAATCTTTTAAAACATGTGACAAATGTCAGCAGTGTTTCACAGAGGATGAGTCCTCTGTGAAACATTGAGGAATGGCTTAAGAGAAGTGCGTCCTCCCGACAAGCATTTACAATTTGTCAAATAAACTCGCATCGGTACGAGTTGTGATAATCACGCGTCGCGACTCGCATCGTTGCGTTGATATGTCGCTTTGGGAAGACAGAAAATTTTAATGATGTACCCAGTAGGGATGGGAATATTGTTTTCGGTGGTAGTAAACAGCTGCCTAAATTGAATCACATAACTACGGCACGGCAAAGCGCACCCTAAAACTATTGGGAATATTTTCAAAATGCCTACAACTAATAAGTGGATTTCCCTGCCAAAGCATGTGCTGTCTGATAGCTAGCACCTGGGGTTGTTTTATTCAAGAAATTAGTGAATAGATTACTTCTAGGCAAGCATGCTTTATCGTCAACCACATCATCGTTTGCCATCAGTTGAGTTAGTACTCAAATATGAGCCTTTTTTGTGCTATTGATAGGCACACGTTCACTATCTCTCCTGATGGTAAGCGACGGTACTGTTGAAGATGGACCACGCCTGCTTAGAAATAACCTATCAATAATAAAAATAAACCTTTGAAAATTGCTAAAAGGAAAGCAACATAAACGAACAAAACAGGCTTATAAAAATAAAACAAATGTATATAACCTTTTGTTCCGGCTTATCCCACTTAAGACCACAACCAGAATTTTATGTAAGCGAAAATCCCCCATGAGCCCAAAATCAGCAAAAAAATCCCCGAAAAACGGGACCTATCTATTGTTCTATTACTTATACATGTATAGCTACATAATACAATTTCCTGTATATGCAAATATGAGACAATAATACGGTCGGACCCTGGATCGGAGCTCTTTGACTGTTGGGCCCTGGAGACCCCAAAATCGCTTTATATTTTTATGGTAATGATCTGTACGGACCCTTAGATAAAGGGTGCGTCCGTTTTGACGTCGTCTTTGAGGAATTGTCCCTTGCCTTGTATCGCTTAATTTTTAATATTAGAAGAAAATTGTGTTTTTATTTAGGTAAATTTGTTGGTGGTTATCATTTTTCGTTTTGTTTTAATGCGACTTCAGTAAAGCAAGTCGCGACATTGCAATAGGGAATATACATGAAAAACTAATTTATCATCTATACAGTTTATTTAAAAATATACTGTATATAATATTTATTTTAAAATATAGTACTTACAGTGAAAATAGAAACAAAATTATTAGACAAACGAAGGAGATATAATTATTTTAAACAAATATATCTGTCTCTCTCGCGAAAACGCTGTTTTCTATGGCAGCTATATAAGCGACATAGACGATGACGTCAAAGTTTACATCGGAGTTCTCTTTTAACTCTTCTCTTTTTTTGTTCTTCTCTTTTTTTATAACTTCATCGCTGATGAAGGTATTTAAAAAATAATTTCATGATTGTTTTTTACAGCTAATAATTTCATTTTTAAATATTTCATTGTGTATTTTTCTATTCATTATTGTTCTATTTGTCGCATTTGGGTCGTGGAAGTTGCAAGAATTTTTGTGACGTTTACGTTAACGCATTTGAGTACGTTTTAAGCTTGCACTAAGGTTTCAGTTCACAAGTGGCTCTATGGCTTAGATAAGAGAATTGCACATAATGCTACAAGGTATTGTGTAGTACTTGCAGTCATTTAGAATATTGGCAGGAAGTCACTTACAAACTAAGAGAATAGCTGTCGAGATATGGATCGATCATATGCCCTTATCTATCTACACTTTTAAGATATTCAGACGCTACGTGAAGTTACGTTACATTCGTTTACAGGTTTATTGATTCATACGTAATTTTCAATTAAATGATAATTGATATATTTCAAAAAATATTTTTAAATGTACAATTAAAACTGTGGTTATAAAAATATTAACTTTATTAACGTTTTATTTTTATTTTTTACTATTTATAGGCACGCGTTTGACCACTATCTCACCTGATGGTAAGCGATGATGTGGTCGAAGATGGAGCACGCTTGCCTAGAAATAACCTATTCACTCTTGATTTAAAAACTCCCAGGTTGTAGCTATCAGGAAACACAGACTCCGGTAGGGAATTCCACTCCTTAGCTGTACGCATTATGAAATCGAAAGCCGTATGTTGTCGGCCGGTGCCGTAAAAGAATAATACCATCCCATCACTTCCCGTGGGTGTGAAGAGGCGACTAAGGGACTCGCCAGAGAATGGGCAGCAGAGTTCTCTGTAAAACTCAACACCGTGCACTGCGATTGCCAACCCGCCTACCAAGCATGGCAATTATGGCAAACTTCTCCCCCATCTTGGGAGAGGCATATGTCCAGCAGACGACGTCTTACGGCTGATATATGAGTTATGAAATCGAAAATTTGTGATCAAATAAAACTCTTCAACCTAAAGTCATCTATGATGAGTTGCTAGCCTGACGGTTTTCTACCGATTGCATTTTGGGGAATGTGCGACGGAATTGCATAATTTAATTCCGCCAAGCCCGTTCCATCATCGGACTACAAGACGAACAGCGATGGGGGGTGGGATGTTCATCATATACGGCGATAACCAGTACATGATGAACATCCCACCCATACGCACAAAACGTTTTGTGAACACATTCATAGTTCGTACAGCTAAGGAGTGGAATTCCCTGCCGGAGTCTGTGTTTCCTGATAGTTACAACCTGGGAGTATTTAAGTTAAGAGTGAGGAGCTCGTGGCTAGATAATAACAGCCGCACGGGTAGATCTTAAAGGTTAAGCAACGCTTGCCAAGGTTGGTCTGTGGATGGGTGACCATCTTAACATACCGAGTTTCCTCCGTGCCTCAGAAAGCACGTTAAGCTGTTGGTTCCGGCTGTCATTTGTAGATCTTTGGCAGTCGTTACGGATTGTCAGAAGCCAGTAAATCTGACTCCAGTCTTGCCAAGAAATACCGTGATACCCAGTTAATGGGTTGCGGAGGTCTGGTAGGCAGCCGCTCCACGTAAAACACTGGTATTCAGCTGAATCCGGTTTGACTGGAAGCCGACCCCAATATGGTTGGGAAAAGGCTAGGCAGATTTTGAGTATTTAAGTCAAGAGTGAATAGGTTACTTCTAGGCAAGCGCGCTCCATCTTCGACCATATCATCGCTTACCATCAGGTGAGATAGTGGTCAAACGCGTACTTATCAAGAGTAAAAAAAAAACTTAGTACTTTATTGCCATTGATGATGTTTTTGATGCCCAATATTTCTTTTTTTGTTTTTTTATACGCGTTTGCACATTTCGCGATTATTTGTTTATAAAACATAAATATGGGACCAGTCCGGAATTATTTTTTTTACAATTGATAGGCACGCGCTTGACCACCATCTCACCTGATGGTAAGCGATGATGTGGTCGAAGATGGAGCATGTCATGAAAAACATTGTATGTGCTCATAAAATTGGGAGGGTTTCCCTCGATTTTCATGGGATCCCATCATCAGATTTTGACTTTGTGACAATGGGACCACCTAAGGAGTATAGGCTTTCGAATAAAGAAATAATTTTTATAATCGGTCCACAATTGGCGGAGAAATCGGTGAAAATACATTAAAAAAAAATACATACAGCCGAACATAGAACCTCCTCCTTTTTGAAGAAGTCGGTTTTAAAGCTCTTTTCATCGTCGACTATGTATCTGTCATTTTTGACCTAGACTAGAGTCAAGAGCTAACCCATCTCAAATAAAAATAAATAGTTATATATAGTGTCAAAAAATAACAAAACGTTAAATAAAAAAGGAACTCCATAAAATAGGTGCGTTTCGTCTTACAGCAAATTATTACAAAAATCATTCAGTTCCACTAAAACAACATAACCTAAAACTTGGGATGACCGAAGTAGTTTATTCTGAGCAAAACACTGAGAATTTGTGTTTTACCTTTTATTTTGAAAAGGCAATGTCTGCGTTAGTTTATTTAGGTCCAAAACCTTTTGCTGAAAATTATTTAAGTGACTGAGAAGTGCCGATCCTTTTACTATTATGGTAATGGTCAAATATCATAACTATTAATGAGGGTTTAATTATTATAAACGGTGAATTAGTTTTCGTTGAGGTTGGTTAACTTTCTTAATTAGAGTTTGAAGATTGCTGAATCGTTGGGTTTTAAAATTAATTTATTATAAACGTAGCACTTCACCCGTGTCCTCGTTCGCGCGTGTTTAGTTGTACGAGTATTATAATTTGCGTAGGGATCGCTATTTTTTTTTCTAAAATAAATTATAGCCTATGTTACTTCCTAATAATTAAGCTTTATGTTGGTGAAAAAATTATTAATATCGGTCTAGTAGTTTTTGAGTTTATTCGATACAAACATACAAAATTACAAATCTTGCCTTTTAATAAGGCTTGTGTTTAAAACACCGCCCAAAAAAGTACCTATTTTACTACCAAAAAAGTTCTAAACGGTTACCAAAACAGATAAATGGTCACCAAATAATATTCGAGAAGTAGCGCTCGCCGGCCGCTGCCGCGGCACCGCTCGCTTCGCTCGCTCGGCTCGCGCGCGGTTGGTCACAATTCTAACCTAACCAATTTTATCCAGTTTGTAACCCCAAGCCTACATTTTATGGCAATCACAGTTGAGTTGGATAGAATTTGGTGACCATTGATCCATTTTGGTGCCTAGGCTTAGAGTCTTAAAAATATTATTTTTGGTGACCGTCTAAATTATACCCTTTTAATAATATGCATACGCCATAGTTTCACTGGATACTTGAGTCAGATTTTTTTCTAGCTCCTCCGCTGTTTCTTTATTTCTTGGCATCCAAGACTATTGAATATCTTCTCCAGATCTCGTCGAGCATCATAAACTCGGCTGCACTGTTAATTCTGACGTTTAGAAGGTGCGGAGTTTTTTTCTTCTATCTTTATTTTAATGGGACTTTTATAAGGCATGTTAGCTCCATCATAACGGCATTATAATCTACTGGCATGCAAGATTGAATATACTAACAAAAAGTGGAGTCATTCGACATAATGCTATACAGCTGAAGAGTTTGTGTGCATGAACACGCAAATCTCAGGAACTACTGGTCCAATTTGATAGGAGCAGAGCAGACAAAGTTGCGTGGGTCAACTAGTTTTATAAAATAGTTTTAGCGGTGTCACTTTCTGGAACTGCCCCATCATCACCCAGATCATAATTATTGGTTTTTCGCAATTCTGACAATGACTTCCTTAATGCCTGATTCCTGGCGCATTCCACCAAAAGATCCTGGACATCATCAATAACACCAGACACTTCAAAATTTGTGGAATTAATTTTTTTAAGGATATTTTGAAAGGTGTGTTTGAGAATAGTGCGTGTACCTGCCTCGTAACATCAGTGGTATCGTTTATGTAAAATAAAATAAAATTTACAATGAAACGTTTGTAACAAGTAACAATATTTTTGTTTCTCTATTACCGTAATTTAAAACGATACACAAAGCGTAATTATCTACTGGAAACATTTTTGCGGATGGTTTATAGAAATTAGGTGAATTTCATGTTGATAGGTGTTGTAAATGCCAAATAAACATAATACATACACAAATAAAATGAAATTGATAAATACTTTGTGGAATGTAGGTGTTGGTTACTTGGTTCACAAAATATAATGAAAAGCTGATTGTTCAAACAAATTTATAAAATGAAATCAAGTGGCCGTGTTTGTTATATCAAGATAAACTATGAACCCGTTTTCCTATCACAATCCTCGTATTGGATGTCCTTAACTGCTTACAAAAAATAAAACAAAACAAACACTACACCACACACAACACCAGCACAACAACACACACACACACATCAACACTAGTAATCGAATGTAAGCTTTAACGCACAGTGACATACGACCATGGCTATTCTTTGAGCATCACTATGAAAATTTTCTTGTTTCATACTTTGTAGTTAGATCAAGACTTTTCAGTAGTCGGGCTTTAGTCACTGACCTCTATTATATAAAAACGCTGGACTGCCTACCCATACTAAATGACAGTAGATTTTGTGCCGTGTTGAAGCCCCTCACGAGCGTCTTGGGTACTAAATTTGACACATTGACACATCGTCTCTTATAAAATGGGGGTGTGAATGTTCCATATCGATAATATGTCGATCTTTTTCTTGTGATAGTGAGTAACCTTAGTCGAAATTTTCCAGCAGTATTAATTACAATAGTACTATGAGGTATGCCTACTTTTTTTTCTTTTTTTTTATTGTTAATAGGCACGCGCTTGACCACCATCTCAACTGATGGTAAGCGATGATGTGGTCGAAGATAGAGCACGTTTGCCTAGAAGTAACCTATTCACTCTTGACTTAAAGACTCCCAGGTTGTACTACTAGAAATTTGACTCTGAAAGAAACTTTAGTGTCGGATAATTTTGCGACCCATTGTCATATTCTTGTAAAACAAATAATCACTACTTAAATACATATTAATTAAACTGTACGCTATTACCAAAAATTATTTGCTTTATATAACTAGTGAAAAAGTGCGGAATTTACTATCACGCCAAAAAATATTTGGGCTCGCAGATGATTTTAAATATAATTTTATTGTGTTTTTTTCCTTCGGTAGCTCACAAAAAAAAACAATTGAAGAGAGGTTAGAGCCAAATTTAGGTACTTACTCAAATATTCTACATAGTTTTAAGAATATGTTGTTAGCCTATACCTATATTAAAAGCTTGCTTATCTGAGACTGTCATGCGCTATAACTTTACTAGTACGTTATCCACTAGTTTGTAGTTTGCAATTTGACTGAAAATATTTTTTAATTAACCTTTACAGCAATTATACTCATACTATTTACTAAGAAATAAAGCATAATAAAAATAACTGGAAGTGCATTTTTTATCTCTAACATAACACAAATTACTCTCACGATCGTTAAGACCATAAAGGTATTTTTATCGAAATTTGTCCCATCCCTAATATTAGTTCCACGGACGTTCACACTGTTATCAGCGCCAAAATGGCAAAAATCTCCTGAAACTATAGAAAAATTTTAACCAAGCCGTCGACGTCTCACATTTATTAACAGACCGTAGTAAATACAATCAATTGAAGGTATTATTGTCCCAACCCAAACATGAACCATTAATATAACCATTTAGTTTCCAAGAAATGATCCTAAATCCAGAGAATCTTCGGGAACTAACAAGCTATTGTATACCTACGGCCCTCAAGCGGCTGGATAACAACCTATAACTATTTATGAGGCTGTAACCTCTTCACGTATTAAACCTTTGAGTGCTTTTGATACCTTTTTAATCTATACTTAATACGAAACGGCTTGAAAGGTAATTTAACGTGAAGTTTTAAAGTTGTTTAGTGTTACTCGATATCAAAAGGTCCACGTAGATTAGATGTAATGGCATTGTTTAAAATCTCAGTGACTGACGCGTCACGGAGGTTTTATTCAATTCCATTGGTTGATATATCTCAGCTACTCTACTCTCTGCTCCAGTGGACAGTCAGCCAAAAGCCCCCGTCTACCATCGGACATCCAGACGCACTACAACTTACCTTGTTCCTATTCCACCAATTCGCACTAAGCGTTTCCGAATCCTAACGTCTTTAATAATGCGCAGAGCAAAGGAGTGGAAATCTCTGCCTGCGTCTGTGTTTCCGAACACTTACAACCCTTATCTCTTCAAAGTTAGAACAGGCTGCTTTTGGGTAAGCTCGCTCAATCGTAGATTTTGTCTCTGTCATCTCTGACCTAGACTACTCTGACCAAGAGCAAACCCATCACAAATAAAAAAAGCTGGTATTGGGCATGTTCCGCAATTGCGGACTCCGTTCGAAAGAGTCACCGTGGCCCTGGAACGTATAGGGCATTATGAAGAATACGGATGGGTTTTATTCAGTCAGTAAAATTCTGACACTCCCGAGCTCATCAGCTCCGACCAAAGAGTCATTTGATGATTTCCCATTCATAAAAAAAAAACGTATTGAAAACAGACAGCATTGTGCCATTCAAACAAGATCAATCAAAACTGTAGCATAGTTTTATTAAACAAACCAGTTTACATCGAGATTGGAATAGTCCAGAGTTAACCACGTTAGACCTCGTTTCCACGTATGTCTAGTGAAATCTGCGGACTGCAGCCTGCCAGACTGTAACTAATACAGACTAATGCTGTTACCGCGAACTGTTCAACAGTTAGTCTGCATAATTCTGTAGTAGCCGAGCTTTTGCAGTGTAACGGCAGGGTTTGAATGAATTGACGAGTGATTCGTACTCTTTTATATGTCAAATTTGTACTCTTTTATAGCTGTGTCATTAAAAATATATCCATTCCTTAGATAGGAAGTTTGGTGTCAAATCAAACAAAAGAAGAATTTTTCAGATATTTCTGTGGCTTCAGTGCGAGCTTTTATACGTGCTTTTATACAATTTTTATTTAAACTTACGAGTCTCATATCTTTTTTAAACATAAATTATGAAATTACTTACCTAACTTTACCTAATCTAGCTCTAACTGAAGATTTTTATAGCTATAGTGAAATGATTAAATTCATATATTTTTTTGAAACCCTTCTCACTCGACCTCTGATGTGAAAGAAATGTTTTAGCATTACAAATTAACTAAATAAATACCAAAAATTCTCAATCTTAAAACAACATATAGCTAAACAATTTCTCATCACAGTCTCCATACAATGCGACTATTAGTTAAATGTGTGAAACAAATTACATACATACATATACATATGTATAGTGAGTCAGTGACGTAGGCAAGACTCATCGTCTGTCAATAAATTACATTTGTAACTAAGTTGAGGCCTGCGCAATCGAGCGGCTAAATTGTTTGGCGTGTCATCGGCAAGGGTGAGATTATTTTGATCGTAACAGGGATTTAGAGGTATATAAAACTGTTCCGTTACTGAGTGACAGACAGACAACGCACAGCCGAAACTACTGGTCGTAGAAAGTTGAAAGGAGACTGGTCAAAAGTGGTCTATGAACCATAAGTGATACTGGTGTAGTATTCCTGTGAGGATACCTCAACTAAATTTGTGCTAAGGGCATCAAAATCTGACCCGATTTTTTCTCAAAACTGCCGAGTTAGATTTTGATGCCCATTTGCACAAGGATATAATTAAGGCATCTCTATAGAAATACCACTACAGTTTAGCTATTGGTTCATAGACCACTTCCCATACAAATTTTAAACAATCTTCTTTGGCGTAGAGGTTCCTTGGAGAGTGTAGAGAAGCACTAAGAGAGGATTCACCCAAATTCCTACGAGAACGGGAAAAAATGGGATATTCTCGCACAAAGACGTCGAAAAAGCTAGGTGCAATATACTAGTAACTAAGATGTAAAATAAAACGAAGCGAATACTTGTAATAGGTTCCTAAAAATCAGCTTGTCAACACAGATAATTTTGTCATAAATATTTTTAGTTTTTTTTCTCAGAAGCTTTTTAAATCATGCTGTGGTGGAAATATCAGCATATCAAATTGGTAGAACACTTCACAATCACACTTCACTGACTTCACAATTTAAATTACTTCGAAATCTTACAATACACTACATCGATTTGTGTTTAAGTCAGACCAAAATGAACATAAGTTACGTTTATTCAAATAACAAACTATATACACTTACAATTGAAAATAGAACTCCTAACTATAACATGGCGTCAAAAAATTCATCCGCATCGCTGTCGACTGGAAGTGAGCCCAAAAGACTGGCGGCATTGCCACGTTGTATGGCAATGCTAGTCCTCTGTCCAAGGTAAAAGCTAGCCCTTGGGTCACACGAACTGTTAACTAAACGTTTAGCTAGCTCTTTAAATAAAACGTGAGCACTCGGACCCCACGGTCCAAGTGTTTCAACCCCATCATCATCATCTGCCTAGCCTTTTCCCAACTTTATTGGGTTCGGCTTCCAGTCAAACCGGATTCAGCTGAATACCAGTATTTTAGGCGGAGCGGCTGCCTACCAGACCTCCACAACCCATTAACTGGGTAACACGGTACTTCAAGGCAAGACTGGAGTCAGATTTACTGGCTTCTGACTATCCGTAACGACGTGTTAAGTGTTTCAACCCCAAACGGCGCAAAAATATAATTACCAACAAGGCTATTATATTTCCGCCGTTTGAGGATCTCAGCAACCGCAGCGACAGAATCAGCACAGCACAACGAGCTAGGAAGATGGGATGGCGCAAAGGTATCAACACAAGTAGCATCCCACACTAAAGGTCTACCCATCTTCCATGGAAATAAAGACATACCGTCCGGTCGCTTGCCATCGTCGCGTGCCAGGCCAATGCGTTCTAGTACGGTTGGAACGCCGACGGCGACAAGAGCGCGTCGGATAATTAAAAAAAAAAACCCTAAAATTGAACAATTTTTTTTTTATTATTTGTTATGGGTTTGCTCTTGACTCTAGTCTATGTCAGAGATGACAGAGACAAAGTCTACGATGGAGCGAGCCTACCCAGAAGGAGCCTATTCACTCTAACTTTGAAGAGATTAGGGTTGTAAGCTTTTGGAAACACAGATTGGGTTTTAATATATTAAAACCCAATCACAAAGCATATACTACTCTGTCAAGAAAGTACCGGGAAAAGATCAATAATACACAAAATGTCTGTTATTCATCCAAATTTATTTTATCACCTTCAAAGTATGCTCCTTTAGAAACGATACACTTGCGCCAACGAATAATCCATTCTTCAAAACATTTTTTAAACGCTGCTTCCGGAATTGAGTTCAGTTCTCGCCGCGAATTCTCCTTTATGTCTTCTTCGGTTCAGTTGGAAGGCGCCACTCCGAAGCTTGTTGACTAGTTTGCATGTCAAACTCGTAAACCCACGTCTCGTCACCAGTAACAATGCGTTTCATGAATGTTGGGTCCGAACTGACTCGTTCTAGCATGTCCTCAGCGACTTTCATGCGATTGAGTTTTTGGAGAAAATTCAGATCTTTTGGGACTAGCCGAGCAGCAACATGTTTCATACCCAAATGATTAGTTGAAATGGTACGGATCGACTCGTGAGATACAGAAAGTTCGGCGGCTATCTCTCTCAGAGTTGAATGGGGATTTTCAGTCACTATTTCCTTCACTTTTGCGATGTTAACTTCAGTTGCAGACGTTGACGGCCTGCCAGAGCGAGGCAAATCTTCCATCACATCTCGACCGCTTTTGAACGCTTTGAACCACTCATAAGCACGAGTTTTCGATAAAGTCGATTCACCGTAAGCCTTCTGTAACATTTTCAGTGACTCCGAACACGAAATTCCATTGGCGATGCAAAATTTAAGACAAACTCTTTGTTCGATATTTTTGTCCATTATGAAATTCGCAATACACACTATATATGATATTACTAAAACCAGCACTGTATTTAATATAAATAACAGATGCAACTCAAACTCCGCGCCAAAATGGAAAACAGTTGTGCCAATCTAACAACTACAAAAAAACAAAAATTTGAATTTGGAACCATAAACAAATCATCCATTCCCGATACTTTTTTGACTGAATGTATTAACGCACAACGACGAAGGGGTAAACATATTATGTACTCGTATTTACGCTTTTGTCTCAGCCGGCACTCAAACCTGACACCTTATTACTAATGCAGACGCATTTGAATGTTCAGCGATATTGTCGGAGATAAAAAGATTTCGTAATGTACTGATCGTGGTGTGAATGGGTTATAACAATACTACGTATTTGACATACAGCCACATACTATACTTCTATCTATGAGTACTTAATATAAAAAAGGTTAAAAGGTTGTTTGTTTGTTTAGTTGAACTCGCTAATCTCAGGAACTACTGGTTCTAAAAGAAAACATATTTTATTTTTGGTTAGCATTTATCGAGGAAGGCTTAGGCTATATAATATCACGCTACGACCTATAGGAGCGGAGCATTGAGGAAAAAGGTGACGCAGACGAAATTGTGCGGGTCAGCTAGATTTACATAAACTTAAGCCTTTTTCGGATAGAAATATGCAAAAACTTCAAAATACCATTTATACGGATTAGAAAAGATCATGGTTAAAATAATAACAGCAACACGGTTCGATCTTCAAGGTTAAGCAACGTTTGCCGAGGCCGGTCCGCGGATGGGTGACCATCTTAACATATCGTGATTCATCCGTGCCACAAGAAGCACGTTAATGTCTGTCATTTTGTACACCTTTGACAGTCGTTACGTATAGTGAGAAGGTAGAAAATATGGGGGTCTACTGTCTTAGTCCGAAGTCCAAAGTTTTGGCCTTAATTACAGGCGTTTTTTACTCCGTATCACCTAAGAATGAATGACAACACGATATTATAAAAGTAACAGCTGTTTAACGTCCTACCAAATGATGTTAAAGATTGTGATAATATTAACAGATTTAAACTAAAACTGAGAAATTACGTTTATGAAATGTAGTCATATTGCATATTAAATGTTAGCAATTTACCTATTTGATTGTATAACTTCACCAGTATGCATCGGAGGCAAAATGTATTTATTTAGATATAAACAATTAAGCACTTTGTATCTCATTGTTCTTATGTTCTTATGAGTATTGTTCTTATGAGAATAAATTCTTTAAACCGAACTGTCAAATCGTGATGTCATTCATTCTTAGTGGCTAGAAAACGCCCGCAACTCCTTAGTTGCGGGCGTTTTTTACATCATATCAGCTGCGAAACTACAGACTTCAGGCTTAGAGAGTAGCCCACCTGACACCAAACTTGCCGACGGGTACTGTGTAACACATTTACTGTGTTGTCGAGGTCAGAAAGTCGTAATCCGAAAACCAACCTCTTCATCATCCATCAACATATCAGCCGAAAGACTTCCACTGCTGGACATAGGCTTCTCTCAAGCGTCGCCACTACGACCGGACCTACCAAAAAGAACAACCTATTTGCTTGTAAATGATTGCAGAGTCACATCTCGATACACTCCATCGATCTCTCCATGTGCTATTTCGAGAATACCACTACACTGCAAACACGGAAACGAAAATCACAAAACATCATTACAATAATGATTAATGTGAGGCATGAATCAATTCCAATCAGTGCGAGTGTGAATCAAAGGGAAATAAGTTACCACTCGTAGTTCGTAGTTGTTACCGGCGGTAGTTCGTTACATGTGTGTGCTTCATCTCCAGACGTTCAGCTAACGTAACTGTATTAATGTGTTTGTTTGCTGTTTGGGTGGAGTTAGTGATGGCGATAATATGACATTTTTTTTTCTTAAAATATACAATCTTCATAATCATTTAATAAAGAGGCATGAATCAATTCCAATCAGAGCGAGTGAGTGTGAGTGAATCAAAGGGAAATAAATTACGACTCGAAGTTCGTAGTTGTTACCGTGCGTCGGTAGTTCGTTACGTGTATGTGCTGCGTCTCCAGACGTCCAGCTAACATAACTATATTAATGTGTTTGTTTGTTGTTTTGATGGGGTTAGTGATAGCGATAATTCACTCATACTTGTTTTATAAATACACGTCATCGCTCAACCTAGAAAACCCAAAATAGAAGTGTTGTTAAAAACAAGATGATGTTTTTATAATTGCGGTATCACATCTCCATAGCGTTCGAATTTCGCGGTAAGTAATGTTGTTTTTTTTTTAAATAACCCTACAGTGCAAATACGGAATTAATAATCACAAGACATCATTACAACAATGATTGCTGTGAAGCATCAACCAATTCCATTAATGCGAGTTAGTGTGAGTGAATTAACGGGAAATAGGTTTCCAGTCGTAGTTTGTACTAGTAGTTGTTACCGTTGGTAGTTTTACTAGTCTTAGAAAGTCGAAGTTTATGTCGGTTCCTTGAGGAGTATAGGGAGCAGTAAGAGAGCATTTGCCTTGGAGGCGTGCCTATCAATATCAGCAGAAAAAATAGGTTTCCCGAAATTCCTACTGGAACCGGAAAAAATGGGAAGTCCCTAAGACGACCCGCTGACCCGCGGTATAAAGCCAACGTGTCATAAAAGTTGTGATTTGACATTAAATGTTCGTACGACATGACGTTAATGCTTCAATAAATTTAGTGTCTAGTATGTGTACTACTAGGAGATCACAGCATGCACAGTAAATTTATCCATGAAGCTAACAAAATTAAATAAATAAATAATCAAAGAAATCGCTGCCACAACGCCCCCACCCTCTTATTATTACCACGTCGCGGTCTGAGTAATATCACTATGTAGCGGAAAAGGGATGTTCACTGTTCAGACACTTCCAGCTAAATTACTTGACAAATACTCCACTAACTTGCTTACATCGTCGACATCTGATGACGTCACGATTGTCAGCCGGATGAGGTGCTTGGCGTTTAATATCGGTATGAACAATTGAACAACAATATTGTTAGTTCGATAATGTATTGTTAGGAATGGGATTGTAAAGTCCTCTGTGGAATGTATCTATACTAATATATAAAGCTGAAGAGTTTGTTTGTTTGTTTACTTGAACGCGCTAATCTCAGGAACTGCTGGTCCGATTTGAAAAATTCTTTCAGTGTTGGATAGCCCATTTATCGAGGAAGGCTATCGGCTATATATCATCACGATAAGACCAATAGGAGCGGAGTAGTAATGAAAATTGTGAAGCAGACGAAGTTGGGCGGTCGGCGGGTCAACTAGTGTAGTATAATCTGTGACCGCAATACCATCTTTGGGTGTCACTACACCAATCGATCGTCATCGACATCGATCGACGTTCATCGATAAGTGTGGTAGCTTTGACTGATCGAATAAAGAAGTAGAAACTATCGATACGTATCGAACGTCGAGTAAACTATTCTACTATAGATCGATGGTATCGATCGACGATCGATCGACTGGTGTGGCAACACCCTTACTATAATGTCCGCCTGCAAATAACTTTTCTTGTTATGAAACACGTGATTTAAGGTATGTTCTTGTAGTTAACAGTGGATTATATTCACGAGTGCTTTAACTCCAGGAAAATTAATATGTATGTGATAGTTTTTGAATCACCTTAGGCTGATTAAATTAGTTTTTTCTTAAAAATATCCTTTACTTAGTTTTTGGGTCAGCTTCCCACAGGTTATAATATGTTAACTGTAGCCATTTTTAGGGTTCATACCCAAAGGGTGACCAACGGAACTGTATTACTATACCTCCGCTGTCCATCCGTCCGTCAATCCATCAATCCGTCCGTCCGTCTGTCTGTCATCGAGCTCTACCTACCTCAAGAACCGTAATAGGTAGTCAGTTGACCGCTATAACTACAAATATATTATTAAATTATAAATGAAAGGGGGTTCCCATAAAAGAAACGTGTTTTGGTTTATGACACGGAACCCTTCGTGCGAGAGTCCGACTCGCACTTGGCCGGCTTTTCCGTAGGTGTTTCCAGACCTAACATTAAATAAAGATAAAAGCGATCAAACGAACGATTTTAGTTTGCTAACATATTATAGCCCTAAAAGTTATGAACACCTTCCTACTAATTAACGTTTAATTTAGTCCCGCGTGGGTGTAGATTTCAACTTTAGTTAGCTTGGAAATCTAAGCAATTAAACGTTATTTAATCACGTTCGGATCAAAGAACGTGATGTACGTTATGTAAATTAAACTTTAATCACATTAATTTAGTACTTATTTGTATATGCAATTGGTATAACATCTAACTACTAACTCATTTTTAACCGACTTTTTCAAAAAGGAGGAGGTTCTATGTTCGGCTGTAGGGTATTTTTTTTATGTATGTTCACCGATTTCTCCGCCAATTCTGGACCGATTTTTATTTTTATTTTATTCGAAAGCCTATACTCCTGAGGTGGCCCCATTGTCACCAAGTTAGAATCCGAGGCTGGGATCCTATGAAAATCAAGGTAAACCCTCAAATTTCATAAGCATATTTAACTAACGCAGTTTAGATATTTGTGCCTGTTAATCATCATCTTATGTTGGAAGGTATAAGTCAGGATCTGGTGAAAAATGTTTGTTCAGCGATATTTTCGCCAATTGTTTACCGATTTGGATGATTCTTTTTTGTTTGGAAGAGTATTTTCTCTGACTAGTCTTATTTAAATTTGGTGAAGATCTCATGAAGAACTTTGGAGGTAGGCAACGGAACTCTTCAGTAAATGATAGCAAATCGATCGGGATTTCTGAAATCGCATGTCTGTTGATTGTTTACACCAGTTCATAACATAACATCATGCCGGCACGCTGTGTTTTTGGTTTCACCTACAACTAAAAAGTGAAAAATAAAGAAAACTTTTTTACAAATAAATAAAACTTCCAAAAACAAAACACTACAAAGTAAAAAATAACTTTAATTTTGAAAGTCGGTGTTCAAAAAAAAAACAATCAAATCACCGACTTCTGAAATTAAAATTTTTTTGTGCGTCGATTTTGAGGAAATAATATTTTTTTCTTTCTTTTCTTTTCTTTCTTTCTTTTCTTTCTTTCTTTCTTTTCTTTCTTTTCTTTCTTTTCTTTCTTTCTTCTTTCTTTTGTCTATTAATATGTAATTTACGTAAATTTTAGTGAGCTTTATTTTTACGATATTTCTGCCATTTCACAAACGGAAATTGCCTGGATTTAAGTTTATTCATAGCACATTATACCCTTTTTTCCGTTTCTCAAGGAACCTACATGCCAAATTTCAGCTTTCTACGACCAGCAGTTTCGGCTGTGCGTTGTCTGTCTGTCACTCAGTGACAGAAGAATTTGATATATAGGTACTGATATATTGACTTATTTTGCTATGTTATGTCTATGCTAAAAATAATTGTGGTTTCTTATGGATACACAAAACTCTCTGTCTGCGTCTGTTTCCGAACGTTTATAACCCTCATCATCATCATCTGCCTAGCCTTTTCCCAACTATATTGGGGTCGGCTTCCAGTCAAACTGGATTCAGCTGAATACCAGTATTTTACGCGTAGCGGCTGCCTACCAGACCTCCACAACCCAGTAACTGGGTTACACGGTACTTCTTTGGCAAGACTGGAGTCAGATTAACTGGCTTCTGACTATCCATAACGACTCGCAAATCTGACTCCAGTCTTGCCATGAAGTACCGTGTTACCCAGTTAATGGGTTGTGGAGGTCTACCGCTCCGCGTAAAATACTACATTTAATAAAAATTATAATCATCGTCTGCCTAGCCTTTTCCCAACTATATTGGGGTCGGCTTCCAGTCAAACTGGATTCAGCTGAATAGGGACCAATATTTTACGTGGAGCGGCTGTCTACCAGACCTCCACAACCCAGTAACTGGGTTACACGGTACTTCTTTGGCAAGACTGGAGTCAAATTTAGTGGCTTCTGACAATCCATAACCACTGCCAAAGATCTACAAATGACAGCCGGGACCAACGGCTTAACGTGCTTTCCGAGGCATGGAGGAAATTCGGAATGTTAAGATGGTCACCCATCCACAAACCAACCTTGGCAAGCGTTGCTTAACCTTGAAGATCAACCCGTGCGGCTGTTAATATCTAGCCACGAGCTCCTCAACGCTTATAACCCTAATCTCTTCAAAGTTACAGTTAAGGCTCCTCTCTCGAAAAAAGCTTAAAAATAGCGTGCAGATGAAGCAGTTTTTCGTCGGCATTTACTGAGAAATTACATTTGAAAAATATAAGTAGTAATTTACATGATATGATACGTAATTTGGTTTAGCTAGAATTTATGTGATGATTTGGTGTAAAACACACCAAAGAAACCATTTTACTCCTTCATTTTTAATCAAAAGAGTATAAAAATATATACTTTTTAAAAATATGTGCTATTTTTATTTTAATAAATTAAAAACTCAGGTAGCGGAGCGGTGCGTAGAGGTGTAGTTAGCTCCGTTTGTAGGTCAAGGTCATTCTGGTTATTTTTTTTTTAAGGATGGGAAATCATCAAATGACTCCTCCCGCTCTGGGTGAAGCAGGAGGGAGTGTCAGACTTTTACTGACTAAAACCCATCCGTGTTCCTCCTAGTGCCCTTTGCGTTCCAGGGTTACGGTACCTCTTTCGAACAGATTCCGCAATCCCAGCAGCCACTTGCCCTAGCGGGCCCCGACTTCCGTGCTGACATATCTTTGAGGCGCGCTGGGATCGCAGCGCGCCGCCGACCCGGGCCTAGTTCTAATCAGACGGCGAGCCACCCACTGCTCGCCTTCCGCAGGCCCGCGCCTATGGCAGCCGGGAATCGTCCTACGACTCCCGACGTTCGGCCTCCTCCTTTGCTAGCATTACTGCTTCGCAGAAGGAGATGACCGCTTCCCATGCCTCCTCGCTCTGGACCACCAGATTGAACCAGGGCCGGATTCTGGGTACCTAAGCTTGCTCGACTTTCTCTCTGTCATTTCTGACTTAGACTCTAGTCTCTAGTCATGACTCTAGTCAAGAGCAAACCCATTACAAATAAAATAAAACTTGCAAGCAATGTCTTACAGTTTATTGTAAGCGACAGGATTCTCGAGATTTTTGTCACCTCGTTCATAGTCAACCTTCTAGACAAGCATGCTCCGTCTTCGTCTCCATCATCGCCAACTATCAGGTGAGATAGTGGTCTGTGCCTATCAATAGTAAAAATAAATATTTATTTATTTATTATATCCTTTATTCTACACCTCATAACAAGCACAGGAAATACGCTAATAAAAACTAGTGTACAATGGGCGGTCTTACCGCACAGGACAATCTCTTACAGACAACCTTTGGATGGACTGAACTAAAGAAGTTAGATTTAGGGCGGTCAGTGTACAAACATCATAAATAATATTAGTAGAGAGACATACATAATTATACAACAAATACATACAATACTATATAATATACTAATAAATATCAAATATATAATAGGAAAAGGAGACAATTTAGTATTATGAAAAGTCGTCTTCTTTTTCTTCTTCCACCTGGCGTTAATCCCGGCCATTGCCAGGGTCCGCCTTTCGACTGAGCTATGAAAGGTGTTTCAGTCAAATTCCGACGTTTCATGGTGTTTTTAATTTTAATGGCGTTATCTTAATACTTAATCCAATTAGAAATAATTAGTTTGTTAAACGAAACAAAATTACATTCCGTGTTTCATAACAATTTTGTTGCTTCCGTCTCAAGCTGAGCTTTTAATTTTTATGAAGAATTTCCTAATGTTTGAGTAATCCCTTGTGCGTGGAGGAAACACTTAACAATACTTGTAATGTTATTGTAGGAAGATTGAGATTATTTCCAAATTACTTACGAAGAACCAAGAAGATTCTAAAAAAAAGATAAAAATGTTTGTTTCTTTTGTATTAATGTTGAGAGGTATAGAGATAAAAATCCAATTATATCACAGTTTTAAAGCAACTAAATCTATATGACTGCAACATCATATCAGCTGAAAAACGACCACTGCTGGACATAGCAAGTGTCGCCATAACAACCAGTCTTGTGCGTCTCGCATCCATCGGCTACCCGCGACCTTCACCACCTTGTGGGAGGCCTTCCAACGTTGCGTCTTCCGGTACGCGGTCGCTACTCCAGAACATTTCAGCCCATCGACCATCCGTTCTGCTAGCAATGTGCCCTGCCTACTGCCACTTCAGTTAGGCGATGTTTGTTTCCTTGCCACATACAGTCAAAAAAAACGCCCTGACGTTACACAAAAATTACATCACGCAATCAAATATCATTGCACGGTTGAACAGATACAACACTATCACCACCACGTGAATCACCACGGTACAGTCACCCACAGATACAATACTCATCTGGTCGAAGGGTCCTTCCTTTTCTTTGCACTGTGTACCGCTCTCTTCTATGATAATATTTACTAAGAATTATGGCTAGTTCACACAATGCAAGTTACTGCCTAGACCTAGTAGATCTCGGATTACCTATGCCAGTAGCTCAGCTCGCCTTAGCTATCTTCACGATGATAATAGCTGCCCAGACTTTTTCAAGGCGCAGCACACAATAAATACTGGTTCCGTTCGCAACTTCTTGACGAACTACTGCCCAATGCGTCCAAACGGTGCGAGTGACGTCAGAGCTGCTGCCTAGGCGAGTTACTGTCAGGCGAGTGAAAACAAAAAATGTTGATACAACTCGGATGCGAGCCATTATCTACCTCGCACGCAGCAGTAGCTCGGAAAATACGTCCATACGTTGCAAGTTACTGCACTGCAGCTACTCGGTAGGCTGACTCGCACTAGCCATTAAGAAGTAAGACAAGGTTTCTTTACGATCGAGTCACAACAACACAAACTTCACGCAGACTGTCGACCAAAAACATAATCTAATAAACAAGCTCACCCACCAAATTACAAACACTGAAACAACAGCAACTTCATTTAATGGCTGAAAAACCAATCAGCAACTCGGCAGATTAAATCCCCCCCAATATGTCTTTTTCTGGCAAACATTTAATTTGATTAAACACCGCAGTCGGCAACTTAACGATCCCGATTGGGTCTAAAGACTAACTAATTTCATTAATTGCTAAAATTTCGCCTGAGCAAGCATAAATATTTGAAACTTATCCTACTTTGGGTTCGGTCAGCATAAAACGCGGTGTTGGGTTAAGTAATTTTTGTTTTTATTTGTTTCGTAAATAGAGGATTTAATTTATTGTTATTTTTTTCTAGTTTAATAAAGTAAAGCAAATTTTCTCAATATTTAAGGAATAAACCACAAAAAACGTTCCATACATAAAATGTGCTGTGAATGTAATATTGAAAACTCAATATCTTCATATTCACAGCCTAACATAAATCTGAACATAAAATTAAGCAAAAACAATCCGTAACGACTGCCAAAGATCTACAAATGACAACGACTTCTTTCCGAGGCACTGAAGAAACTCGATATGTTATACATACAAAAATACATTAGTATAGTTGACCCGCGCAACTTCGTCTGCGTCACAATTTTCATTACTACTCCGCTCCTATTGGTCTTAGCGAGATGATATATCCCTAGAGTTTTTCTCGATAATTAGTCTATCTAACACTGAAAGAATTTTTCAAATCGGACCAGTAGTTTCTGAGATAAGCGTGTTCAAGCAAACAAACAAACTCTTCAGTTTTACATATTAGTATAGATATAGATATAATAACATCAGTCTTAACAATGGTTATAATTATACTGAAGTCCGTTGTCTCAGCATAATACGCAACATTTAGCCGGAGTCTGCTTCAAACTCCTTGAAGTTATACCTAACAGTGTTGTATTGAAGGTCCCGCTGGCATTCACTTGTATTGTACGACGGAATATCTTGATTCTTACATTGTGTTTGTTTTGCTTTCATGGAATCTTATGCAATTTATAGCATTAAGTTTCAAAAGATTTCCGGATGTAACTGATAAAAACTGAAATCCATTTTTCTTGAACTTTGGATTGGAAATAATGAGCAGTGACTCTTCTCTTTTTTATGATGGGAAATCATAAAATGATTCCTTCTGCGAGTGGAAGGGAGTGTCAGACTCTAACTGACTAAAAACGCAGCCATGTTTTTCTAATGCTCTTTGCGTTCCTGGTCTGCGGTGACTCTTTCGAACAAATTTCGAAACTCTGGCAGAACAAATATCGCAACCATGTCTATTTGAATAGTTAGTTCTGTCTATTATATAAATAATAATTGCCGCATTAGCAACACGATTAAGCAACGCTTGCCAAGGTCAGTCCGTCAATGGGTGACTATTTTAAGGTACCGAAATTCCCCGGTGCCAAGGAAAGCACTTTAAACTGTTTATCCCAGATGTAAAAATTTGGCTCTAGTCTTACCAAGACTGGGGTATCTTTATGGCCCAGTCATGGCTGTGGAGGTCCGTGCATCTGGTAAGAATGGAAAGTGACCTCAACTTATTCCGGAAAAGGCTAGACCCACCCTAGTACTAGCCAAAACCTAAACAAATATGTTGGTGTCTAAACACTACTTGCACAGAAATCAGGACGACGAAAGTATGACACAAGACATAAAAAAGGGGTAGGAAACATGCCACACTAACGTTTCGATTCACCGTCACTAATTGATTTAGACGCGTCTGTGTTTCCAAATTGTCTGTCATCTCTGGCATAGACTAGAGTCAAGAGCAAACCCATTACACATGAAAAAAAAAAAAAGATTCAGTTATAAGGTGCCTTTCTCACATCAAAATAAAATTGATAAAGTCAATCTAGTAGAAAGATCCAAGCAGTAAAAGATGCATCACTACACTTTGAAAATATGTCAAAATTCATACCACAGCGAGGCCTAAAATTACAATGCTAAAAAGCTAGTAGAGAATTTCGCCCAATTTCTAACCTAGTATTTCCCAAGAAGCCAGTGGAATGTTGGCCATCTTTACTCCCAGTACGCCTTTGTTGAAATTTCGAGGCCAAGCGCCTGCACTCTGCCCTCTGGAATCCTCAGGGAAATTACATTTTCATGGTAAGATACTATCAGCGCAGGTGGTTAGTGCTGTCAATCCAATTGATTTATTTTCTATTCTTGGAGGTTAGTAACGAGATTCATTCAGGAAGTAGTTTCAAGATCTTTGGGTGATGCATATTCCTTGAAAGTATTTTCTTACTCTCGTATTAATTTAATGTTTGATATAGTTTGGTTGTAGGTCATCAATATTTTCAAGAAAAGGCGTCCATTGCTGTAGTGCTATTCTGTAACAATATTTTCATGTCTCGACAGCGGAATCCGAGGTGAGTATAAACGTAACACCTTTATGTTGTGTGTAATAAAGTTCACTTTGTGAGCTATCTCACTCAGGTGAAGCTCGATATCGAAATGGTTACTTACAGAATAGACTAGCTGGCCACAAGCCTCTGCGAAGCATCGCCACATCGATCGTTCCTGTGATTTTCTCTGGTTCTCTGCTTCTTATGGACCAAAGCAGATATTTAGTAAAAGTACTGATATTAAAATTCCGTACATTACAGTCTCTTTAAAACTTGCTATCTTGTAAAATATCTGAAATCATCCAAGTATTACAACAAACATTTGTACCTTCCATTCTAAATCATGTTAGTCGTCGGCCTGTTTCCAAACCGATTACATAAAAAACGATTTACTAAGAAGTGCCTATAGACGGCATAAACTTAAACGGAGACGAGGACGCCATCTATCACTTAAAACTGAGAGTACATCTTTCCAAATACGTTTCCATTACCTTGCGTGTTCTGAACTATTCCGATCTTTACATCTGATGGAGACAAAGCAATGCACGTCGAAGAATTCGAAATGTTGTCTTTCGTTTTGTTTTCGTAGTACAGTCTGTATGCTAAATAAGTGAGGCGTTACATTGGGTATCCATTTTAGTAGTTCAATCATTCTGAAATAAACTTTCCTCGTGTTTGAAACAAGGGCATACTGTTACGCGTTCCTTTAAATATTTTTTGTGAGAATTTTCTTTGAGCTTCGAGCAAATTTTCTTTTTTTCTTTGTGCGAAAGTAGGCAAATGTCTGGTTCCCGTTACTAGGAAAATAAAATTAGTTTTATAAAGCGTCTCACGCTCCGTTCGTATCAATAATTTACAAACTATCGCAGTTAACCGCAGGGCATATTATAATCGCAGTAAAAAGAGGCTACTTGAGGATCTCGTGGCTGAGGAGCTCGCGGCTAAAGAATAACAGCCGCACAAGTCGATCTTCAAGGTTAAGCAACGCATGCCAAGGTTGGTCTGTGGATGGGTGACCATCTTAACATACCGAGTTTCCTCCGTGCCTCGGAAAGCACGTTAAGCTGTTGGTCCCGGCTGTCATTTGTAGAACTTTGGCAGTCGTTACGGATTATCAGAAGCCAGTAAATCTGACTCCAGTCTTGCCAAGAAATACCGTGTTGTTACTACTTGTTACCCATTTAATGGGTTGTGGAGGTCTGGCAGTAATATTGAAATCGCTTGAATATGGATATGCTATCTACTGGTTGGAGAATCACACTTGTTTTATTGGAATTTGCGTAAGTAAAAAGGCAGTGATACTAAGAATTTGTAGACGGCAATGTTTTAAACTACCAATTTTTCTTATGTTCCTGAAAATCGTAACTGGAGTATTCAAGATCCACACATCAGAAGCTCAATTTACAATGGCCATAAAGCTATCTTATTGCCGTATGAAAAAAAAGGGAGTCAGTGTTAGCATGACGGTTGACAACACAGAATGGACGAAACAAACGTGTTGCGCCGACCCCAAGTCATATGGGATAAGGGCAGAAAGATCATTATGACAGAAAGTTTCCAATTTCAGCTTTTAGACCAGTAGTTTCGGCTGTGCGTTGTCTGTCAGTCACTGAATAAGTCAGTAACGGAAGAATTCTATATATTAGGATTCTTCCGTTACTGAGTGATTGACAGAAAACGCACAGCCAATACTCCTGGTCAAAGAAAGCTGAAATTGGGCATGTAGCATCCCTATTCCCCGTAGGGGAGCACTTAGAGAGGATTTTCTGAAAGTCTTACGGGAACGGGGAAAAAATGGGATATGTGCGTACGAAGTCACGAACAAAAGCTAGTCCTAATATATACAATTCTTCCGTAACTGACAGACAAGGTACAGCCGAAGGCAATGATCGTAGATAGCTGAAATTTAGTATGTATGTTCCTTAAGAAGTGCACTAAGAGAGAATTTACAAATTTATATACGGGAACGGAAAAAAACGTTTTTTTCCCGGGCAAAAGCTAGTCTAGAATATAGTCAGTCACCAACAAGACATAGACAGTTAATATAAACAGTGTAGATAAAACTAATCTTTCAAAACGTATGACTATAGGGTAGAAACACGTGTTGTCGACACAGTCGTTTCTGAACTGTCACAACGTCGCGAGCAGACAGATCTATTTATCGAGTAGCACCGTCACTGAACGTGATAAAGATTTTACGCCTGGATTGTGTAACTGTTTGCTTTATCTAGGGAAATTGGTTTTAGTATCAGTTTCAGACTGGTTTGTTTTGGTGTACGAGTGTATATCACTGTAAACATTCGAGTTTAAAACGATGGAGACTTTCTGTAACTGTATGAATGTAGAGTTTGATAAAATTATGATTAACCTGTTGCTTCGTAGTTTTAACAGGAAGACTTTTATTCCGTGTAGCTCTAAAACTACTCGCTAGTTTTGCTTTTTGTTCTCTCTTCCATGTATTTTTTCTCTAATTCTCCTACAAAGTTCGCCTTATCTACCGTTTACAGCTCAGCTTACATCGTAACCGAATAAGTCACTAAAATAAGTAAATAATCCGGCTGATGTAGACAATAATGGGGTATTAATGTCCCCCAGGGCCGGCCTGTGAGCGCGGACAGTAATTGGTGTTGACACCCTAAAGCGTTTACTAAATATATCGCC
Source organism: Lacanobia oleracea (assembly GCA_950371165.1). NCBI lineage: Eukaryota > Metazoa > Arthropoda > Insecta > Lepidoptera > Noctuidae > Lacanobia > Lacanobia oleracea. The sequence goes on from OX493396.1 coordinate 24,076,049, forward strand.
CGATACTCACTTGGGAAGTGCACTATGCTGAACGATGTCTATTAATTTAGCGCACGATATTTCAATCGATAGTCTAAACTATGCTTACATAAAATATTTATAGAGGGATATAACTAATTATATCCCTCTAGAAATATTTTACGTTAGCTTGCTAAAGAGATTAGTACCAATACAAATAGTGTAGTCGTAAATGGGATGAAGAATGTGTTGTATTACAGTTAAGACAGAATTTTATAGTTTACATTAGTGTCAGTAAAATATGTATAGAGATTCTATACATATTTTTGTGACTTATTCGGTTACGATGTAAGCTGAGCTGTAAACGGTAGACAAGGCGAACTTTGTAGGAGAATTAGAGAAAAAATACATGGAAGAGAGAACAAAAAGCAAAACTAGCGAGTAAGTTTTAAAGCTACACAGAATAAAAGTCTTCCTGTTAAAACTACGAAGCAACAGGTTCATCATAATTTTATCAATCTCTCCGTAACGTATCTCTACATTCATAAAATTTCAGAAAGTCTCCATCGTTTTAAACTCGAATGTTAAACTCGAATGTTTACAGTGATATACACTGACACACCAAAACAAACCAGTCTGATACTGATACTAAAACCAATTTCCCTAGATCAAGCAAACAGTTACACAATCCAGGCGTGAAATCTTTATCACGTTCAGTGACGGTGCTACTCGATAAATAGATCTGTCTGCTCGCGACGTGGTGACAGTTCAGAAACGACTGTGTCGACAACACGTGTTTTTACCCTATAGTCATACGTTTTGAAAGATTAGTTTTATCTTCACTGTTTATATTAACTGTCTATGTCTTGTTGGTGACTGACTTTATTGTAGACTAGCTTTTGCACGGGAAAAAAACGTTTTTCCCGTTCCCGTAAATAAATTGGTAAATTCTCTTTAGTGCACTTCTTAAGGAACATCATCATCTTCCTGCCCTTATCCTATGTTACTTGGGGTCGGCGCAACACGTTTTATTCTTCCATTCTGTTCTATCAGTCGTCACTCTATCACTAACTCCCTTTTCTTTCATATCGCTCCTCACACAATCCATCCATCTTTTCTTTGGCCTTCCTCTCCCTCTCCGTCCATCCACATTTATGTTCATAACTCTTCTAGTTATATGCGTTTCATCCCTCCTCTTGACATGACCATACCAAGACAAGCGATTCCCTTTTAACTTTTCCGTCACTGGCGCCACTTTTAAAGTGCCTCTAATGTACTCATTTCTCACTTTATCCACTCTCGTTACTCCACACATCCATCTCAACATTCTCATCTCCGCTACATGCAATCTATTTTCATCCGTCTTTTTCGCAGCCCAACTTTCTGATCCATACATACCTTTCAGCTTTCTACGATCATTGCTTTCGGCTGTACCTTGTCTGTCAGTTACGGAAAAAATTTATATGTTAGGACTAGCTTTTATTCGCGACTTCGTACGCACATAACCCATTTTTCCCCGTTCCCGTAAGACTTTCAGAAAATCCTCTCTAAGTGCTGCCCTACGGGGAATAGGGAAACTATATGCCCAATTTCAGCTTTCTTTGACCAGTAGTATCGGCTGTGTGAGAGAATTCTTCCGTTACTAACTTATTCCGTGACTGACAGACAACGCACAGCCGAATCTACTGGTCTAAAAGCTGAAAATTGGCAACTTTCTGTCATAATGATCTTTCTGCCCTTATCCCATGTGACTTGGGGTCGGCGCAACACGTTTGTTTCGTCCATTCTTTGTTGTCAACCGTCATGCTATCACTGACTCCTTTTTCTTTCATACGGCAATAAGATAGCTTTATGGCCATTGTAAATTGAGCTTCTGCTGCGTGGATCTTGAATACTCCAGTTACGATTATCAGGAACATAAGAGAAATTGGTAGTTCTAAACATTGCCGTCTACAAATTCTTAGTATCACTGACTTTTTACTAACGCAAAACCCAGTAAAATAAGTGTGATTCTCCAACCAGTAGTTAGCATATCCATATTCAAGCGATTTCAATATTACTGCCAAATCTTTGTTCGTTGAATTGACTTAGCTAAGGAAAATCTGATGAGGAAAATAATTTTTTTACGGATTTCGAGATAGTTTTTAAGCATTTGTAGTGGCATTTAAAGCATTATTGCTTCTTAAATTATAGAACAACTAATTGTAAAAAAAAATATCAATTGTCAATTTTAAGACGTCATCATTATTTTAAGGGATAGTATCTGTATCAGACTCCCTTTCACAACTTATTGACGGACAACTAAAATAGGTATTTTGATACCATCAAAATGGTCCATTTAATGTCTCCATCTCGCGCCGTTTACTTTTACGTGGTGGCAATAAAAACGGATCTGTTCAACTATATGGCTTAAGGTGGTTTCACACAAGCTAGGCCTTTTTAAAATGTTTCAAATTCTAAACCACAGGCCTCCTGAAGTCTTGACTTAGTAGTTATAGGTCCGTGACCCAACACACAAGCCCGGAGAGGGGTTGATGATTTCACGTCGTATTTACAATCAGAATTGAGAGAACTGACGATGAAATAAATCGCTAAAAGATCTATACACAATGCTTAAGTACGAACCTCTTAGACTTCATAGCCTTTTTTTGGGTCACTACTGCTCTTCTTCTTTTCTTTATCGTGTGGGCAGTAAAGTCTAACGACCCCACATACCCAAATGTCAGAGTTTTAAAACTGCCGCAAGGGCCTCTGATGTGATATATTTGATGACCGCCATTTGGCGACTGCTCGAAGATCTCTTATTTAGTTTTCTGCGTGCCACCTCACGTGAATAGTCTTTTCCCAAATATTTTGGGGTCCGCTTTTAGCCTAACCCGGTAACTGGGTGACATGGTGTCGAATTTTGCTAATTGGCTTCTGAATCTCCCTAACAACTATCAAAGTTGTATAAAAGACAGCTGGGGCCAACGTTCCGAGGTACAGAGGTGTCCTGGGCGGGAAGTTTCAACATAGTTACCGATCTTCCACCTACCGAATTCTGTAAGGCCGTACACAGTCAATTTCTGACGCAATCTACGATAAAATCAATGATCTGCAGAGGAGTGCTGAGTGGAAAGTTTCGACATAATTACCGATCGTCCACCGACCGAATTCGGTCAGGCCGTACACAGTCTATCTACGATCAAAATCAATGATCTGATCCTTGGATCGCGTTCGAGATTAACTGGCGGCTCTTTACGGGAGTCGGTCGGTAGGCGATCCGTGAATATGTCGACTTGGTATGTACCCGCCCTGGTATGTAATGGGTGGCCACTGCACCCATGCAAGTACCAACCTTCCAAGCGTTGCTTAACCTCTATGAAAAATCTATGCTGCTGTAATTATAAAGCCACGAACACGTTTGTAAAATTATGCCTGTAAAATCCTTGCCGTGGACCGATCTCTACCTTACCTGCCAGTAATTCCGCCGTACCGCTTAATTAAGTCGATATTGATCCAATATCGCAATAATCAGCTATTAATGAGGTTTACGAGGTAACGAAAGAGGATTACGTGCTTTTTATAATAAGCTGTTGGTGAAAAATACTGCAGAGGTTTGATTGTGTTCGAGATAAATAATAGACAACAAAGTTGGGCTTGAATTTTGTCTGTCTTCAATTTAACAGGTTTGATTGTGTTCGAGATAAATAATAGACAACAAAGTTGGGCTTGAATTTTGTCTGTCTTCAATTTAATGATTTTTCATTCTTTTCATTCAGGATCATTATACTTATTAGTTTTCAAACTAATGTTTTTTTTTTGTATATTTTTTTAAGGATTTTTTGTTATCATCAAATGACTCTTCCCGCTCTGGGCGTGACTCTTACTAACTGAAATTCATACCTGTTCCTCCTAATATCCTTTGCGTTCCAGGGCCACGGTGACTCTTTCAAACCAAATCGCAATCCTGGAAGGCACTGACCCTAGCGGGCCCCGTCTAATATATTGACATCTCCTTGAGGCGCGCGTGGAACACAATGCGCTGTCGGCCACCCAATGCCATCCGCAGGCCCGCGCCTAACGTGGCCGGGAATCGCTCTGCGACTCCCGACGCCCGGGGCGTCTTCTTCTGTGGTGGCAGCTGGAGCGAAAGGTTCCCTCTCTCTCTCACGTGTTCGGCCTCCTCCTTTGCTAGCATTACTGCTTTGCAGAACAAGGTGACCGCTTCCCATACCTACTCGCTCCGGATTGTAAAAACCTAGGATGTATATTTTTTTGTGGGTAATCTCTAGAAGTACTGCTATAACTTTTTATCTCTGGAAAATACATGATCCTTAGGGATAGGAAAGACTCTCTAAAGTATCTTATAATAAATGCAAATCAACAATCCTACCAGAAAATAATAGTTCAACAGCATCTCATCTAAAGACCTGCTAAACATTATGGTAAGTGCCAGTTGAATGTACAACAACGGTCATTGACCCACATACATTGATCATAGTGATTTTCATAGTATTAAAAACAGAAATAAAGAGATAAGTTATTCTGAATCGAGGTCTATCGTGACCCTTTACGTTCTCTTGTAATGAAAAACGTTTAATTATTTATTGTTCGGGTATCTACGAAGGGACCTTAGGGAAAGTTCAATTTACTTTTTTGCAATTTTATCTGGTGCCAACCATAATCTGATCAAACCCTTGAATTCTGGAGGATCAGTCAGTACGTCCAATAGTACGTAACATTTGGGCCTATCCACGCTTTTAGTACGCAGAAAATAAGAAAAACTCATGTCATGGCAAAAACGTTATTAATAAACAGTTCGTATGAGTAATTACAACAAATTGGGATCATTACTCAGAAACGAAATAATTTCGAGTATGATATTATTTATATGTCCCTAGCGACTGTATTTGTACAGAACACCTAATAACTATTTATAAGGAATTTGGGCTTTCATGTAGGACTTTTGGTCTCGATACATCTTTGATCAAATTGTAATTACTTAATTTGTAATTAATTTCTTCTTATAATAACGTCTTATATTTACCGTATTATGATTTACTTTTAGCCAAAAATTGTGTACTTAGGTTAAGGTACAATTCATTACCATATCAAGCTACGAACAAACATAGACAAGTCTATAAATTAAAAAAAACCCGGACAAAAATACTAAAAAGTAAAAAAAAAAATTGTTTTAGTTGAAAATAGTTATGAATATTTTAGTCCAAGCGTCAGATCAAGGTTATCCTGTTCTTGAATATCATTGAACTAACAGAATACCAAAGGACATAGAACCGTTGAGGCAGTGCACCCCCGTTGCATTTTTTGTTTGTGTAAGTGTCCATATTTGCAAGTTAGATCGTGCGTCGTAACTTTGAAAAAAATAATATTAGTAACAATAATAATCGTTTATTTCTCCTCCACAAATAAAACAAATGAATAACTTATTACTAACAAAATAAAGGAACTTATCTCCGATCATGATGACTTAACTAGGTCGGTAAATATTTTTAGAAATGTCATAGAGTAGTTATTTGAACAATATTTTATTAGTTATAATATTTTTTATTTTTTTACTGGTGCCTAAACTAAGCCTAGGCCTGTATTTTTGGTACACCAGGTCCCCACCTAATTGTTAGAGATGATATAAAGTAACAGTAGTTATGCTCCAAAACTATAATAATAACCGAAGAAAAGTACATAATTTTTTTTTAAACCAAAATAGACAAAACCAATAAATAAACATCTAACAAGTTATAAGGACTTGTTGTTGTAAATAAATTAGAATAAATTAGAGTGAATGAGTGTGTGAGCATTGAAATAGAGTGTGTGTCTCGTGAGATAAGTGTATGATGTGTAGTGTGTACTGCATGACAGTGAAAGTTTTTATATTTGTATGTTTAGGATGAAAGGTTTATATTTTTTATTTAAATACTGCATTTTTATTTTTATTATTTCTTAAATGGCGGTGGCCCGCTATGCCAGCTCCGATATCTCCCCTTCGAATTATCAAACCTAATTAATTAATTTATTATTATTAAAGAAGTTGCTCACATCTCTTCATCATCTAGAACAAAAGAGCTGATCATCTTCAAATGGCTGTACCAATATTTTTTTAATCATAGCATTCTCTTTTTTTTACTATTGATAGGCACGCGACCACCATCTCACCACAAAAAAGAAAGTTGTGCTGTTTAGGAGCTACGATTCCACAGACAGTATCGCTGTTCATCATCTGCCTAGCCATTTCCCAACTATATTGTGGTTGGCAAACCGGATTCAGCTGAATACCAGTTGTGTTACGTGAGCGGCTGCCTACCACCTGCCTCCACAACTTATTAACTGGGTAACATGGTACTTCTTGGCAAGACTGGAGTCAGATTTACTGGCTTCTGACAATCCGTAACGACTACCAAAGATCTACAAATGACAGTCGGGACCAACGGCTTAACGTGCTTTCCGAGGCACGGAGGAAACTCGTTATATTAAGATGGTCACATCCACAGACCAACCTTGGCAAACGTTGCTTAGCCTTAAAGATCGACCCGTGCGGCTGTTATTATTTAGCCACGAGCTCCTCGGTAGTATCGCTGTTACACACGTCAAACCTCTCGTTTTGGTTAGTTCTCGTCAGGGGTTAAAATCCGCTTTTATTTCAGGAACTTTGCTTTACTCAAACAAATAGGTATTTTTCAATTCAAAATCGAACAATTGATATAAAATAATCGGTGACGGAACATTATACAACTTTTTATATGTCAGTGCTATTTAAAAATCATCGAACTATATTCTAACGTACCAGAGTTACTTCTGATACAAGACCCGTAGTATTTCATTCCCTTTCCTTTGATAACAAAACAACCATTCCATTTTATCAACGCAAAAGTAATTAATTTACAATAACAATTGAATCTCTATTAATCACCTGTTACGCTCCTTTCAACGGTCTAATCCAGTCTAGTTCTTAGTCCGTCCTATCTACTGTTCCAGACCATTCCAGACTGTGTCCAGTGAACACTGTAGTGTTTTGTTTGTGTCCATTGTGTTTCAGTTCTCATTGAGTACGCTTTTGTTCTTTAGAACGCTTTTTATACGCTTAACATTATCAACCCATCTTGTTTAAGGAACAAAGTGGTTTCCAGAAATTTGAGGATTTTTCAGCATTGTGAAAAAGCTGATGTAATTTTGTTTTTGTTTCAGGTAAACCAGAATTTTTGTTTAGATGTTCTTTGGAGTTGCCGAGGGGTAAGAGTAGCTGTAGTACTGCAGATTTAAATTTCATGTTTGAATAATCGCGAAGTGGACAAATATTAACAGAACTTTTCAAATGTAGCAATAAGCTTTTTTAATAGACGAAAAATAGTTCTGTCTATTTCCAATTAACGGTACAGAGGTGGAATAAAAAAAAAACACATCGGAATTATGTTTGTATATTTATTCATTTCTAGCATCTACCAGCGAGTTCACTCGCGTAAAAGTCAAAACTTAGGGTCCTGAGATTCCAGGAGAGCATGCCCTTGAATGGGAAGGTCCTGAGAATCCTTTCCATCTCTTGGACAAAAGGGATTCTCAGTTCTGCAATTTTCGTCAAATCCGTTAAAACGTGAAAAAGTAACAAACAGACAACATCAATATTTACTGTTATAAATGCGAAAATTACTCCGCATTCATAACATTAAAGATTGATGTTTATTTTCAAAAACAGCCCTAACCCATAAAACCAAGGACAGAACTTTCCAAAAACGCATAACCAGCTAAGTCCATAAGTTCGGCGCGGATGCATGCGGCACACCGGCACCGACCCGCTAGGCTTCACGGCCCACTAGGCGACCACGCTTTGATTTTCCGCATGACAGGTACCGCTTCAAATAAACCACGCCAGACAGAGACAGCTATACAGCCTGTTTTATTAGGCCAATACTTTATGATTGGAATTATATGTATGGTAGGCCGAATTTTATGATAGTTGGTGGAGGTATTTGTGGGATGAAATTGGCTGTTAGTGCGTTCTGGGAATTTTTGGGGGTGTTAATTTCGCGGTTGAGATGTTACGACGTTTGTGTGTTCCAAAAATTTTGTGTGTATTTCTGCATCTGTTCTGGGTGCTAAACATCTTTGTTAAGAACGTCACCATCCTTAGAGATCTAGGCAGAACTCAGCTCCAGGCGTTTCATATACTTACATACTTAAGGTCCTATGATCCCTAGCTGGGGCAGAGGGCGTCCACAGTAGTTCTCCATCGCTAGCGGTCTTGAGCTTCACGCTTCACTTCACTCCACGTTCTTCCGATGCTCGTCGCTTCTGCCAACACGCTGCATCGCCAGGTTTGTCGGGGACGGCCACGCTTCCTTTTCCTGTGAGGATTCCAATCCATGACCTGTTTGGGGAATACGAGGCATTTCATATATTTCTATTGCTGGACAAAAACCTTCTTCTCATTTCGCTTTTTCTGCTTTCTGTAAACCAACCTATTTGGTGGAATAAAAAAGTATTTCTAAAAAATGGTAGAATACTTGCTTCATAAGTAAAGAGATGTAGCTTAAATATTGTGAAACGAAATTGGCTGTTAGTGAGTTCTGAGAATTTTCGGGGTTGTGAATATTGAGGTGAAAGAATGTAGTATGTATGTCTACATAGTTGTGGGCACTACGCACCTTTGTGAAAAAAAAATTCGCCATGTTTGTAGATCTGGGTAGAACTCAGCAGTAAGTTTGCCCATGTACCACAATTATACGCATAGTTTAAATAAAAAAAACTCAGTTTCAGGCTTGTTTCATATTTAACAAACTTTAATGAACCAGACTACATCATCTGTCCAGCCTTTTCTTAACTATATTGAGGTCGAATTCCAGTTAAAGCGGATTCAGCTGTATACCAGTATTTTACGTGGAGCGGCAAACTACTAGACCTCCACTACCCATTAACTGGGCAATACGGCAGATCTTGGCAAGACTGGTGTCAGATTTACTGGCTTCTGACTATCCGTAACGACTGCCAAAGATCTACAAATGACAGCCGGGACCAACGGCTTAACATGTTTTCCGAGGCACGGAGGAAATTCGGTATGTTAAGCTTAAGATGTTTCCCCATCCACAGACCAACTTTGGCAAGCGTTGCTAAACCTTAAAGATCGATCGGTGCGCCTAGTATTCTCTATCCACGAGCTCTTAGATTATAATAATTTAGCCTATTTGGTGGATTAAAAAAAGCGACACCAAATGTGGTGGTAAAATTTGAGGCTTAGAAGTAAAGAGTTGTATGTAGGTATGTTTATATATACTTATGTTTAGAAACTTGTTGTGTGTTCCAAAATACTAGGCGAGAAGTTTTAAGTAAATACTGGCAGCAAGCCAAAAGATAATCAAACAGCCGCAAAACATTAGCGTGAGTTCATGTTTGATTTTGTATTACTTATGAAGTAAACCTGGGCTAATTTTGAGTAAAGACACCTACTAATTATGTTCGGCTGAGATTCAATTCCTGAGGTACGTTAAAATATTCTTTTTCATCAATTTTATAAATGGATTCTTATAGGTGGCAGTGGTCGTCGTTTTTTAGAGTTCCGTACCCAAAGGGTAACCAACGGAACCCTATTACTGTCCGTCCGTCCCTCTGTCCATTTATCCATCCGTCCATCCGTCCTTCCGTCTGTCTGTCAGCGGGCTACATCGAACCGTAATAGGAGGACAGTTCCAATTTTTACAGGGTGTGTATTTCTGTTGCCGTTATAGCAATAAATAATAAAAATAGCCTTCATGCTCGAGTCCGACTCTCTTGGCCAGTTTTTATTTAATTTTTATTATATTGGTAAGCTCAAATTTAACTGTGTGTTTGTGTGTGTTGGTATGAAAGGCAGACAAACTGTGTTAGATGGTCAGATGCTCAATCAGTACAGTATGGGCTAGATTGTGGCGTGAGGCAGGGGGGTTGACTTCCCCTACTCTATTTAATTTGTACATATACCGGCTGGTTGGTGAGCTGAGTAGTGCCATGGTTGGTGGTTCTGTGGATGGCAGAATGACCAACAACATTAGTTATACTGATGACATGGTGCTGCTCAGCCCATCAATCTGTAGTCTAAGGAAGTTGTTGGCCATGTGTGAGAGGTATGCGGAGGTCATGAGCCTCCGCATACCTCTCTCTGCTTGAGGCATAATGCTACTAAAAGTGAAGTGGTGGTTTTTAAAGTATATAATAATACACCCACAAATAAACCACCAGTGACGTTACAAGGAACACCATTAAAAGTAGTCCCTCAATTTAAATACCTCGGTCATGTGGTCACGGGTTCTGTCACGGAAGACCAGAACATAGATAACAAGTGCAGAGCGTTGGCAGCCTGATGCAATACGCTTGCCCGCACGTTTGCGCGGTGCACTGACAAGGTAGAACTGACGCTCTTCAGAGCCTACTGTCAATTGTTTTACTCGTGCAGTTTGCGGGTTAGGTATACCTATACGCAGAAGACTTATAACGCTCTGCGCGTCCAGTATAATAATGCGCTGATGATATTTTTGGGGCTGCCTCGGTTTTGCAGTGCATCCGTAGTGCATGACTTTCATGCCATCATGCGCAAACGGTGTGCATCGATGTTGCGGCGATTCAGGGGCAGCCCTAACATTATTTTAGCTACACTGGCGGACAAAGTTGATGGACCGTTTATCAGGCTCTGGGCTGGCAGGCATGTACGTGCACATGTGCATGTAGCCAATTAATGTTTATTTTTGTGTGGTTTTATTCTTTTGTTTTTACGAACTTAGGCTAATTTCATACTAACATTATAAGATGGATCTCTTGGTCTGAAATCATTTTTTTGAATTTGAATTTAACTGAAACCGATGATGAAAAAGTCGACGATGGAATACTTACTAATCTTAGTAATCTATACCTACACTTTACCATAAAATAATAGTTGTGCCTAACGCCACTATTTGGGTGAGAGGGGCCTAGACTATAGAATCTAGCGCGCTAATCTCAGGAACTCCTGGTCTGATTTGAAAAATTCTTTCAGTGTTAGATAGCCCATTTATTGAGGAAGGCTATAGGCTATATATCATCACGCTAACACCAATAGGAGCGGAGCAGTAATGAAAATTGTGACGCAGACGAAGTTGCGTGGGTCAACTAGTTAAAAATAAACTTCTGAGTTCGTTTGGTTCCTACATTTCGTGTGTATGTGTGTGTGTGTGTATTTAGTTGATTGAGTTAGAATTGTGTTAACTTAAATGTGTGTGTATGTCACCGGAAAATTGCGCGGGTCAACTAGTAATAAAATAAAACCTGCCTTCATGTTCTGATACTTTCGACTTTCAGTATCCATAAAACGCAAACGGAATAGCTAAATAAAATAAATACTCATATCGATCTAGCATTCTCGTTATGGCAGAAGATTTAATCTCAGCACTAACTTGCCACCCACATTCCTTCTGGTTATAATAATATTCCAATTTTTACGAAGAGAGTTTTATCACTTCATACGAATAGTAAAACTTAATTATTTATATTAGCAGAAGCCCGTGGCGAAGTATTAACTGGGTGCGTCTAATAACGTATAAACTCATTTGGTCTAATTTCATTTTATTATCGTTCATAAGATATAATCAACGTGAGATATACCAACTGTTGATATAATTTCTTTACATATAACATTTATTTATTCTAAAACTTAATTAGTACAACGTTATTTGATATAACGTTTATGTAATCGAAAATCATTAGGTCTAACGTTAAATTTAAAAAAAAAAACGTCATTATGGTAACACCCCGACTCGGTTTTTTTTTTTATAAACGCAAGTGGTAAACAGTTACTTACTAGTTATGTTTAAGGAATATTTTAATGATTATTATTTAACTGAGCAAGATTACACACACTAAGTGACAACTTACAATAACTTTTGTTGAGCTACCCACAGGCTACAACATAAAAATAATACTAAATAAACTAACCAAAGTTTGCAAAAGAGCGTACAGGAGCCTAGGTTTCATACTTCGTCGTTCTCAAGAGTTCAAGGGCATTAAAGCTATTACCACCTTGTACAATGCTCTGATACGAAGTCAGTTGGAGTGTAATGCAATCATTTGGGCACCACATGAAACTAAATACAGTCTCATGTTGGAACGCATTCAAAATAAATTCATTAGGTATCTGTACATGAGACTTTATGGAGTATATCCTTATTATCCATTGATGTACCCAACATTGTTTGTTCTAGGCATGGTTGGGTATAACAAATTAGAATTAAGAAGGGATAATTATGGCTCTCACCATTTATATTTTCAAACTGATCAAAGGTAAAATAAAAAATCTGGGGTTTTAAAGGAGGTGAATTTATGCGTGCCCGATAACTACGTGCTGAGGCGGAGACGGCCGCAGCTGCTGGCGGTGCCGCGCGGCAGGACTAACTTGCTTCAAAAAGCGCCGGTTACTCGCGCCTTACGTATACTCAATGAAGTCGCCGAAAGGATTGACATTTTTCACTGTTCATTGAATGAATTCGCAAGAATAACTGCATAGATACCATTTATGTTACAATTTGTAAAGTAGTTAAAGACCACCCTATCGCTTTGGGATATCCTGTAATGGTAGAAGTGTTGTGATAAATAAATAAATAAACCCGTGTCTATGCAATTTTGCTTTGTGTTTTTAAGTAGGCGTTTTCATCATATTAGACCAAATAAGTTTTATATATTTAGCGTGGTATGTCAAACAATTTTATATTTAATGTATGTTATGTCAAAGGATGTGTTATATTTAATGTATGTTATGCTTATAAAAAATAGTTATTTTAAAATTATATCAATCGTTCATTTTATTAACTAATCGCTATATTAAATAAAATTATAGGTTCCGTTGTTATATATTGTTAATATTAGAGATTTTGTTGTTATATCATCTATTACTTACCCGAGTGCGCGTCCACTAATTTGTGACTAAAACATTGCTGACCCTGGATTCCGGGGGTGTTCTAAAATGTTTAATTATTTAGGTTTCTTGGCCCAAATCACTTATGTACAGACGCCAGCACATCAACCTACCCGAAAATGTAAAATTTTCCCAGTCAACCTTGAACCTAATGCTTTAGCGATGAAGTTAAAATCTATTGAAGAAAGACAGATTATTGTAGCTTGATGTGCTGGTGTGTGTACCTCTAACCAAGTAAATCTGTTTTCATTCAGGAGTCATTTACCTCATCTTCTATAGAAGTCCACTGCTGGACAGAGGCACATCCAATCAAAGGCCATACCTCACTCAATTCCGCCACGCTCACGGCACCTCAATTGTCAGCCACTCTCACAAAAATGCTTTCAGCCATCCTGCAAAAAAACTGTCGTTAGATCTATACTTAGGTTATCTATATCATTTAACCCTTTTTTTTAAGGATGGGAAATCATCAAATGATTCCTCCCACTCTGGGTGTAGCAGAAGGGAGTGTCAGACTCTTACTTTAATGCCCTTTACGTACCAGGGCCGCAGTGACTCTTTCGAACAAATCCCGTCCGGCAGGCACTGGCGCATATTTCATGCTGACAGCTCTTGGAGGCGCGCGTGGAACACAGCGTGCCGTTGACCCGGGCCTAGTTCTGACCGGACGGCAAGCCACCCAATGCTCATTGACCGCGCCCGCGCCTACGGGGTGGCCGGGAAACTGTTTTTCCTTCTTTTCTTTCCCTGCGACTTCCGACGCCCGGGGCGTCCTCTTCTGTTGCGGCAGCTGGGGCGTGAGGTTTCCCTCTCTCTCACGTGTTCGGCCTCCTCCTTTGCTAGTATTATTGCTGCGTAGAAAGAGGTGACCGCTTCCCATGTCAACTTGCTCCGGAACGTGGATTGTACCAGGACCGGACGCGAGAGTTCGCCGCCGCCGATCGTCGCGACGAGGCGATGCGCTGCCCAAGCAGGGCAGACTTCCACTGTGTCCTATACTAGTACTACTATCTATACTTACCACTAGTACTAGTATCTATACTTAGGTCTCTGTTAACCCTAAGTCAAAGACAACCTCCTCAAAGGATGATACCCGTGACGTTAATGTAGATAATAAAATCAAAATCATTAAAAGCGAGTGAGCAGAATTGACATTTTAAGCTAATTAAGCACTTGAAGCAGCGTAATCTCTCTTAATTGCTGGTAATAAACATGTTACACTGCTGTATTAAGCGCTTTATTAATGTGCTTAATTTACAAACGACCGGCCATGGTAAGGGCTGAGCGTCTGTTGTTAGTATGTTAGGTTCATATCCTCTTTACAAGTTTGGGGTGATTAGTATTTATGAAGGTCCTTTGAGGGACTTCCGTAAGTCCTTCTCATCTTACACTATATAAGATAATTTCCCACAATGTTGGGAAAGTTTTATATGTATGTATGTATCTAAAACTTTTTGGGAATATTTTTCTTGCGCGTATATCACAGGAGTGGAACTTTCTGCCGGAGTCCGGCCTTCTTGATAGCATCAACTCGGGAGTATTTAGCCAAGAGTGAATATATTACTTCTAGTCAATCGTGGTTCTTTGTCGACCACGTCATTGCTTTAATCAGGTGAAATTTATTGTGCACAGCGGATTTGAAAAAAAATTAGGCGCCGGTAACTGCAGTTTTTAGGGTTCCGTACCCGAAGGGTAACCAACGGAACCCTATTACTAAGCCTCCACTGTCCATCCGTCCGTCCGTCCGTCCGTCTGTCTGTCAGCGGGCAGTATCTCAAGAAACGTAATAGGTAAAGAGTTGAGATTTTCACAGATTTTGTATTTCTATTGCCGCTATAGAAAAAAATATAATATAAGGTTTCGTACCGTAAACCTTAATTTTTATAATTAAGGTTTATGCTAGGGAAACCTTCGTGTGCGACTCGCACTTGGCTGGTTTTTTCATGGGCAACACACCATTACATAACATAACGCCCCGCGGTTAACCATAGATACTAGATGTACAGTATTCTAAACATAACTGATTTTTCGCTGTCCTTATGATATTAACTTGTTCCTTTAAATTTCCGTTTCAGCCTTACCTTTGTTTTATTGTATTTTCCTACAATTCAACTTTCTATTACCTTTTCATCTATTGAATAGTCTTTTCAATCACGTCTTGCAGTAATTAAATAGTCAACTCGTACAATGACTTTCTCCAGAAGGCCAATGCTACTTATTTTTAGGGTTCCGTACCTAAAAGGTAACCAATGGAACCCTATTAGGTACTAAGCATGTCCGTCCGTCCATCCATCCGTCCGCCCGTCCGTCCACCCATCCGTCCGTCTGTCTGTCAGCGGGCTGTATCTCAAGAACAACACAACACAATACACAAACAAACACACACACACACACAATTGAAATTTTCACAGATTGTGTATTTCTACTGCCGTTTATCAACAAAAAATAAAAATTAATGTTTATGGTACGAAATCCTTTACATCTCAGTCGCAATCTGTCAAAAAAACCCCTTAAACATTTTTTTTGTATACGAATTGTATAAGAATATTATGAATGTTGTTTCATTTGTAGAATAGGGAACATGCAATATTTCTAAAGAATAGACCACCACATAAATAAGAAATGAAAACGCTTTAATTTTTTGCCAAAATTGCGTTTTTAAATAGACAGTTTAAAGGTTCGCGCGAAAACGGACGATGACGTCACTCGTGTCTATCACTGGTCAAGTGTCTTAACTCAAAGACATAAGGTTGCCTTTTCGTTGCCATAACAGCAGAGACGTCACTAAACGCTGAGTGTGGTTTTTAAATACGTTCCGTTTCACGTTATGTTAATTCATTATTTTTGTTAAAAATCGATATTAACCAAAATAAAAACGTTGCAATTTCCTTTATTTTACACTTTTTTTTCATTTTACTGACAACATTTTCATAAATTCTGTATTTGCATCTTCCCTATTGGCACTCAGTTCAAAGTTCTGATTATTATTTTCTAAAAGATGGATAAAACTTCTATCACACCCAGGTAATTTTAAAAAGATTTAGAGAGCGACAAACACTTTAAACTTTTACAATACCTGCCGAAGTTATCACACAATAAGAAATCTAGAACTCTGGTCGAATTCAGACAAACCTTATACTTTGAGCGATTTACCGAAAACTTATTGCGAACCAACTGTAATTTAAAATTTTGCAAGTGCGCCATTTTTTGGTTAACTTTGGCAGTTGAAACGTTTGTAATAAATGGTTTTTTGTTTCAAACCAAGTTTTGGTTTTGACAACCAGTTTAAATTCGTAATTGCAATTTACGTGATTGACAATTTTTGTTCGTTCTATGTTTTTTTTTTAAATAATCTAAAAGCTTTTTAACTTGGCTTTGTTGCCGTGGATTATACAACAGAAACCGTAAATGTTTAAGGTGGAAGCGCCAGGGTAGCCCGCGAAATTCAAATATTTTATGTTTTTTTTTTGCAATTTGCCGGTCAGTGTGAAGTGTTTGTTGAACAAAATACGATTCGCGACCGTAACGCGTATCTGTCTAAAGAATTATAACCATTTTAATCATCAATATAGCCCTCTAAGTTCATGAAGCACTATTGAATGACTTTTTCATGAAATAACCATTCAATAGGGCTTCATGAACTTAGAGGGCTATATTGATGATTAAAATGGTAATAATTCTTTAGACAAATACGCGTTACGGTCGCGAATCGTATTTTGTTCAACAAACACTTCACACTGACCGGCAAATTGCAAAAAAACATAAAATATTTGAATTTCGCGGGCTACCCTGGCGCTTCCACCTTAATGCAGAGGCCCTACAGAATATTTTTGACGTATACCTAGTAACGTAACGTAACATTTTACCATAGCTACAGTGTTCGCTTCACACTTAATATTTATTTGATTTGGATACTATATTCATGTTTTTGTATGAAAATTAAACCAGAATACTATAGGGTTTAAGTTATTTATATACAAAATTCGCTTATGTTAACGTTACTATACGTCAGAATATTTGTGCTACAGCCTCAGTTTCCGAAAGATACTCAACGGAGCTCTGTTGTTTTTCCACAGTCCATCCATCCGTCTATCTGTCAGCGGGTGTATCTCATGAACCGTAATACAAACAGCCAATCACAGATTATTTATTGCCACAAATGAAAATTGAACATTTGGCTATGTACTTCTAAAGATAACCTCTAAAAAAAAAATCACCTGGATAAGTTGAATGTAGTTTAAAAAAATATGTAGTTTTAGATTGTTTTAGAAGATTGCAACCTTGTCGATAGCTTTAGAAATACCTCTTTAATTGTGACGACGAATCGTATGTCGAATCGTTTAAACTTTTGTGAATAGAGGGTCCCACACGTGTGATCTAAGTCAAATACACTAGACTTTGACTCAGTGAATTGAAATGAAACAAAGTGCACTCTAGCTCACAGCTGGGAATTGAAGAAAAATATCGAGTGTATGAGCTCCCTTCAAACCGGTACAAGAAAAATAGTATTGAAACATACTCGATGAGACTTTCGAATAAAGCTGGGGAGTTCGGTTCTTCGGTAATGCCCTTGATTAAGCTTAAATTTTTGAGATACTGGGTACCTAACCATCCTGAGTGCTTGAGTTGCATTTCCAAGGAGAAATTGTATTAACGACTTACTGATTCAGTCAACGGATAAACTTACTCCTTCAGTAAATATTCTTCATGTAAGTTATTAGTAAAGCAGTTTATTTTATTTTATTATTCACAAGAGCAAACCCATCTCAAATAAAAAAAAAGCAAAATAAACAAATTTATGTTAAAAGCAACGATGCTGATGTTCCATCTATTTAGGCTTCAGTTAACATATTTAGTAAAAAGTTAAAATGCTCTAGAAGAAGTGCCATTATTTTAGTAATTGTCCAAATTCTTTCAGTAATTGTTTTGGAAAAAAGAAACATAAGGGCACGAATTAATTAGACCTACATTTTTTGGAAAAAAAAACATTACTCTATAAGTATTATCCACGAAGAAAACAGCGGAATGCGTTTGTATAGAGAAAGTCCCAATAGAGTTGCCTTTTAAAACACCATAAATTATAATCCGTCTTCAGACACCTACTCCACATAGCCCAAAATAATCCCCCCTCATATTCTGAGTTCACCAAAATATTCTGTAAACTCGTAAACATCGTATCAGGGTCCCATATTTCCCTTGAGGTTGGCTGTGGGTATATTTTTTCCCCGATTTACACTGGAAGGTTATGGCCCACAAATTCGCTGGGGTCTGTCTGGGCGTGCAAATCTTCGGACCCCTTACATTTTGCATGAGTTGTTACTGATCGGCTAATGGGACGGCTTCGGGCTGGTTTGATGTTTTTAGATTTTTGGGCAATTCGATAAGTGGCTTGGCTTTGCGAGGGGTTTGAGATTTGTGACGTCATTAGTTTTAGTGGTGATCTGTGTAGTACACTTTTTTATGTTTCTGGATGAATGATTTTTACTCTAAGTGTGGTAACTCAAAAACTTTCATGTATTGATAAAAAAAAACTGGCCAATAGCGAGTCGGACTCGCAGACGAAGGGTTCTGTTCAATAAACAGAAAAAAAAACACACGTTTTTTGTATTTCCTATCTTGTCTAGCCGCTTTAATTAATTATTTAATTTTATTTTATTATTTGTTTTTATAGCGGTAACAGAAATACATGCTCTATGACATTTTACCCCGACACGAAAGCCCGCTGACAGATGTACGGACGGACGCGGAGGCTTAGTAATAGGGTTCCGTTTGGGAACAGAATCCTAAAAACGGACTTCCAACAAAGCTTCAATTTACAATTCCCTTAAAGGGTCCATAAGGATTAGGTTCAGATCGGTCTAGCAGATAGCACCCAACATGAAGTTAGACCACCCGTAACCTCAAAAAGATAACAGCTAGTTCTGAGCCCATCTTCACACAAAGAGCAAAATTATGTTATCCAGCGGACGCCTTAAAACAATCCGGATCTGGGTGTAAATGAGCTTAGAAAGCGGACGCAAAAGAAACGCCTACGCAGAGGTCGGTTTTATATTATGCAAATAATATATTATGTCGGGTTAATCCATTTGAATCAGAGAGACTCGACAAATGCTGCCCCGGAGCCAAATATGTTTTATCTTGTTTATTCAGCGGCTAATAACACGAGACATCGTACCTTTATTTTGTTTTCAGTTAGTATAATATTTTTTGCAAAGCTCGGATTATGTTAAACTTTTTGAGGTGACTTTACCTGGTATGTTTTTGCTTTTGGTTACCTGTTGAAGTGCTGACACTACACTTTTCATCGTCTTGCTTTCCGCAACCATGTGCAGTAAGCAAGACGTTGAGCCCGTTGAGACCTTGAGACGTTGACTACCCATGTAGTCAAACTTTCCCTGTTTCCAAGCCAAGCCAGACTGTCAAAAGTTGGGTATTCAGATAATAAAAGAAAGGGATGATACATTCAGTGCCTTCCAATACCCTCTTCCAATTCAAAATTCTAAGGCTGCGGACACGAACTCAGAGGCGACGGCAGCGGCGTAGGCAGCGGTGCGGGCAGGGGCGCCAGCAGCGGCGCGGCGACGCAGACCCGTTCATGAAGCCAGCGGGCATATCGCGCGGCGCGATGACTACTGCAGACGCACGGGCACCGCACGACCGGCGCGCGCCACTCGTTCACCGCCGCCGCATCGCTCCCGCGCCGCTGCCTTCGTAAACAGTTCCACATCTAGTCACACCGCCGCGCCGCCGCCGCCGCCGCTGCCCCGCTAAGGCTTGCCGGCGGTCTAAAAGGCGTCAGGTAATGCACAATAACGACTGTTCGCAAATGTTTGCGATAAAAAAAATGTTTAATTGTATCGGACATTGACGACGATAAACATAAAGTTTACCAATACAAGATTGCGCCAAAATAGCAAACTTGCTCCAATCTTGACAGACATACACACGTACCCTACCTAATACATCAACTTGGGGGTTAACCTTGATAGAATTAGTGATTCCAATTAGAGCGAAACTTGGGGCTCTGTATCAAGTCCCAATCAGTTGGCGATATCTATCAAGTTGAGGCTGCTACAATGGCACCAGTAATTGGTTGATTTATATTGTTATCAATTCGTGAGACCTTCAGTCTTGTTTTAAAGGGGTCAAGGTTTTTGGGCAAGTTTAAGGTAATTATCAGGTGTAAAGATTAGAAGATATGGCTTCGAGATTTCTTAATGGGGTATTTTAGTAGATAGAAAAAAAAAATGTTTAGTACGTCCGGTAGTTTTTCAAAAATCTTTAACACGTTTTTTGCCATTTCAAATCGATAACAAAAGCCCGGCCAAGTGTGAGTCGGATACGCACACAATGGGTTCCGTAGGTACCATTAACCTTAATTTTTATTATTATTTGTTGTTAAAGCGGCAATAGTATAAATACACAATCTGTGAATATTTTAACTGTACATATTACGGTTCTTGAGATACAGCCGCTGACACACAGACGGACGTACGGAACTCTAAAATTGTAAAGATAAAGCGGATAAAAGATCAAGATCGGGGTCTTATGACGTCACGTCGCTGGTAAAAGGCAAGTTTTAACGCACTGTTTCGTCTTCTTTTTAAGAAAAAATACGTGTCTAATATTTTTTTGGAATTCTATCTGATGGACTTAGATTTTTTTAGTCAAGTACCCTATTATATAGCAGCCTAGCACATTCACCAATCCTATTCTATTCGTAACTATATGTTTGCTTAATAATGTTAGATTATGAAATTCGATTGACTATTCAAAATATTCAATGGTTGTTTGATTCTTTTGATCACGGTATGATTGGAAAGATAATACACTAAAACCAGTCAAGTGCAAGTCGGGCTCGCACACGAATAATTATTTATACTAATATATAAAGCTGAAGAGTTTATTTTTTTGTTTTGAAAGAAGAAAGAAAGAAAGAAAAAGCGTTTATTTGTGCCAAGCATGACGCATACCAAAAAAAAAATTGAAATTAAATAAAACTTAATTATAAAAATTGGTAAGATATGCGTCATATTCGCGCAAAACGGCCATCGCTCAGCATAATGCTGGGACTCATGTGCGAGACAGAGCCGTTTGCGAGAGAGAGATTTATTTACTTGAACGCGCTAATCTCAGGAATAACAGGTCCGATTTGAAAACTTATTTCAGTGTTAGATAGCCCATTTATCGAGGAAGGCTATAGGCTATGTATTATCACGCTAAGACCAACAGGAGCGGAGCAGTAATGAAAATTGTGACGCAGACGAAGTTGCGCGGGTCAACTAGTTGTCTATAAATCAAATAAATAACGTTTCTTTTATGATATCGTTTTCATTATTATGTATTTTATAGCGGCAATAAAAATGCATATAGTTAAAATTTCAACTATCTACCTATTACAGTTTATGAGATACAGCCTGCTGGCAGACGAGCAGGTGTTGGCTTAGAAGGAGTATTCTATACTTCTATACTATGATAAAGC
Organism: Lacanobia oleracea; assembly: GCA_950371165.1. Classification (NCBI taxonomy): domain Eukaryota; kingdom Metazoa; phylum Arthropoda; class Insecta; order Lepidoptera; family Noctuidae; genus Lacanobia; species Lacanobia oleracea. The sequence goes on from OX493396.1 coordinate 24,097,393, forward strand.
TTATTGTATTCTTTATTTGATTGAACGCGCTAATCTCTGAAACTACTAGTTCGAATTGAAACATTAATTTAGTGTTGTATAGCCCATTTATCAAGTAGGCTATGGGCTACATAACATTACGCCACGACTAATAGGAGCGGAGCATTAATGAAATATGTAATGCAGACGAAGTTGCGCGGTTCAGCTAGTAGGGAAGAAAACCGGCCAAGTGCGAGTCTGACTTGCACAAGGGTTTCGTACCATAAACCTTAACTTTTATTATTTGTTGATTAAGCAGGAATAGAAATAACCAATCTGTGTAAATTTCAACTGTTTGCCTATTACGGTTCTTGAGATACAGTCCGCTGGCAGATGGACGGACGGACAGCGGAGGCTTAGTAATAGTGTTTCGTTGGTTACCTTATGGGTACGGAATAATTAAGCAGGGGAAAGGTTGACTCAGCTATTATCAATCTGCATTCTAATTATAAAACCAGTTAAAAAAATTCCGTTGCCAAATTAAGGGGTGTGGAGCTATTCAGCTAAATCCGGTTTGACTGGAAGCCGACCCTAATATAGTTGGGAAAAGGCTAGGCAGATGATGATTCTAATTATAAACCTACAATCAATTTTTACACGCACACAATTTTAGTTAAAAGCTTGTAATTGTATCACTGTGAAACTTGGTTACTGGACAAAGATTGAAATTTCCGGGTCAGGGCGTTTGCGCGGTTAACGCTTACGGCTCGCTGAGCCGGCTAAGTTCTGAACTGTTGATATCATACGCTGCGAGGTAGGCAGAGCTCGGAGTTACATACGTGTTGGTCCACTGGAGAGTAATTTAGTAATGTGTGTGAGTGAAGTGTGAAAGGGCTTGGGATATCAGTGTTTTGGGCTTAGGTTAAATTGTAGGTATGTTATTTAAAAAGCTTTCCCTTTTCGCAAAAGTCGGTGAAATATATATCTTTTTAAGTACGTAACATACCTAGATGTTGAAGTAATAAAAGGATTCTAAATAATTACTTTGGATGAATGAAATTCCTTGCCAGTGTCTGTGTTTCCTGATAGCTAGCAACCTTTTGAGTTTTTAAGTCAAGAGTGAATAGTTACTTCTAAGATAGCGTGCTCCATCTTCGACCGCATCATCGCTTACCATGCTCAGATAGTGATCAAATGTGTGCCTATCTATCAATAGTAAAAAAAATCCTTCCAAAAAAATACCGTTTTACATACTAAACTTAATTGAGATTTATCTTGCTTAAATAGCATGTGAAATAGTTGAAATTATCAAAGTAAAACGTTTTTTTTACCTAGGTACATTATTATTCATATAAAATAAATAAATATCGGGAGTAAATTCATAAATATTCCACTGTATCGTGGGAAATGGTCCAGAAAGATGATAAGTACGTTGCTAAATATAGGTCGCATACTAAAATTTCTTTTGGTTGAAAATTGAATTGAGAAAAATGTTTTTTAATATCTTCCACACGATATCACAAGAAATAATACAAAAAATTGGCAAAGTGCGAGTTGGATTCGCACACGAAAAACCAAGTTTCTTTTATGGGGGCCTCACTTTACTCTTTTAGGGTTCCAAACATCCGTAAAAACGGAACCCTTTTAGGAGCACTCGGTTGTCTGTCTGTCTGTTACAGTCAATTTTCTCTGAAACTACTGGCTCGAATCTGTTAGAATTTGGTACACAGACGAACTTTTGAGACCCAAACACGACGCATTACATAAATGAATAAATAATGAGTATTAGGGACAGTTCTGCAGGACAAATAAGAAAACTTAAAAAACAAATGTCGCGCACGGGAGTCCGACTCGAACTTGGCAGGTTTTTTTTTACTTTTTTTAACTTTTTCTTATAGTAGTAATAGAAATGCACACTCTGTGTGAAATTTTAACTATCTATCTGTAACGATTTGTGAGATATAGTCACTGATAGACAGACGTAGGTACGGACGCACGGACAGCTGAGACTTAGTAATACGTTCCAGTTGGCACCGAGAGGTTTTGTTATTATGAAGTCAGACAGAGTATCACAAAAGCTAATAAAGAAGTTTGATTCAGACCCTAAAATAATCCTCCTTCAAACTGAACTCCTTAGAGGCAAAGGAAACTCACAGGCTTTCCAAACAAATAACTAGCTATATTGAAAGTTACCGATCAAAATACTTCAGAACTATTTAGGGAACTTATAAATCGATACGCACTTCTAAGTTTGATTCGTTAGAAGAAGTAATAGTTTGAACGTTATTTTTCTTCTCATTTTGGGCTGCTATTTGCAAAAAGTGTGAAACAATTACACGCACTTTTTTCCCTTCATCGTGATTACAGAAATGAAAAGGAAGAAAGAAAAGCGTTTATTTGCGCCAAGCGTGACGCATACCAAAAAAAAAAAATAGAAATTAAATAAAACTAAATTATAAAAATTGGGAAGATATGCGTCATATTCGCGCAAAACGACCATCGCTCAGCATAACCAGGAACAAGGTTATAAAAATAGCCCGGAGCACACACAATCACCAATGGGCGAGGTACACAAGCACAACAATAGTCGATGAAAAGAATCTGGAAAGACTACCGCATACTAGAAGACGGTGCGTTTAGGAGGCCTCTTAAAAGGTGGACTGATGACCTGGTAATCCAACCAGGCCAACCAATACTGTGAAAATCTGCTGGATGGATAAAATACATAACTTATCAATGTAGCGAGGAGCTTATGGCTAGATAGTAACAGCCGCACGGGTCGATCTTCAAGGTTGGTCTGTGGATGGGTGACCATCTTAACATATCGAGTTTCCTCCATGCCTCGGAAAGCACGATAAGCCGTTGGTTCCGACTGTCATTTGTAGAGATCTATGGCAGTCGTTACGGATAGTCAGAAGCCAGTAAATCTGACTCCAGTCTTGCCATGAAGTACCGTGTTACACAGTTAATTTGTTATGGAGGTCTGGTAGGCAGCCGCTCCATGTAAAATACTGGTATTCAGCTAAATCTGGCTTGACTGGAAGCCGACCCCAATATAGTTGGGAAAATTTTAGGCAGATGATGATGATGATGATCAATGTGGCGACACTTAGAGGAGGCATGTGCCCAGCAGTGGACGTCTATCTGATGAAATTATATTTTAAAAGTGTATGCCTGATCACTGATATGCGAAATTCCACGCTAGAGGACAAGGTTTGCGGTGAACTCGCTTAGTTTATCAAACGAATAGGCGTGCAAAGTTGTAGGTAGTTCTATCTAGCGAGCTGCTCCGGGCCTAGATTTGTGATAACACCCATTTGGCGTTATATAACCTAACCCACTTTATTTAGCGTGTAAATTCCGTGATATTTTGTAAATGAACTGTTAGATTTTCTACTAGAACTAGGACAGTTCATATTTTTTACTCCAGGGCGTCGTAAAAGTCGACCCGAATATCATATCAGAGGACCACAGCACTCTCGGTTAGGTAAGTTATTCTGCAAAGCTGGTTGTTTCAGTCGGACGGATATATTTTTTTGGGAGGAAGGTCAATCTGGAAGCGGTCTATCCAATATTCTGGCACATATTTTATGCATAGAAACTAGTTTTAAGATATCCAATCCGTATGTGATTTCTATAAATTGTGAACGTTGACACGACCAAAATGACACGTCCAACATGAACAAAATAGTAATGACATTTGCTGACATGTGAAGTCACAAATCAAGTGTCCAGACTATGATGTGTCAAAGTCATCACAGTTAAAACGTTAAAGAGGATAGTACTATTCGCTCTATACAGCTCCGTCTTTCTCTCACACTGGAATAATGATGGCTTTACAACGTGTTAGACACTGTTATTTTGTCTCTTGTAGCAATAGCTGTAACAATTGCCACTTTCACTCTTCAGATCTTTGGTACAGGTTTTTGAATTTGACAGCCCAATGTCAGTTTAACATTAGTGCTGATATCACTGGGATGAACTTCAAATTTTTAGACGTAAAGATCTTTGAGGCAAGAATAAATAGATTACTTCTAGGCGAATGTGCTCAATTTTCGAGCACTTCATCACTTTCTTTGAGGTGAGATACCGGTCAAATGCCAGTCAATCAATCATCATCTTCCTGCTTTTATCCCATGTTGGCGCGACACGTTTTCTTCCTCTATTCTGTCATATAACCTGTTATGCTATCACTGACTTACTTCTCTACCAGCCCGTCAATAATAATAAATTCGTGCAACACGTTTTCTTTCTCCATTCTATCCATTGTGGCAGAGAATGGAAATAACAAGCCGGGGAATTGCAAAAGGCATTGTCCCCTAACAATGCAATTTGCAATTCCCCATTATAGGTTACCTTCTGGTAATACTTTCACTGATTCCCTTCTCTCATCATCATCATCTGCCTAGCCTTTTCCCAACTATTTTGGGGTCGGCTTCCAGTCAAACCAGCAACCATTCAGCTGAATACCAGTGTTTTACGTGGAGCGGCTACCTACCAGACCTCCACAACCCATTAACTGTGTAACACGGTACTTCTTGGCAAGACTGGAGTCAGATTTACTGGCTTCTGACAATCCGTAACGACTGCCAAAGATCTACAAATGACAGCCAGGACCAACGGCTTAACGTGCTTTCCGAGGCACGGAGGAAACTCGGTATGTTAAGATGGTCACCCAAACAAAGACCAACCTTGACAAGCGTTGCTTAACCTTAAAGATTGACCCGTGCGGCTGTTATTATTTAGCCACGAGCTCCTCACTGATTCCCTTCTCTGTCAACCTCAAAATATTAGCCCTTGTTAACGCAGCTGCCTTTCATCGTCCTATTTATAAACGCACCCAGTACTGTAATGTCTTTAATATTACCTCCATGAAGTCTAAAGAAACAGTAGTAAAAGTTTATTATTATACACGGAACCGTAAAACAAGGTACGTGACGACATCTTAAAACATAATGTTAACGTTAATTACTATAGAATATACCGAGAACGAAATAAGGACAGAGTTCAAGCGGGAAGCGAGTGTTGGTTATGTTTTAACCGACTTTGTTTACAAGGAAGGTTAGCAGTTGGTCAGTCTGTCTTATACAACGTGTTCCTCTCCAACCGACTTCAAAAAAAAAAGAGGAAGTTCTCAATTCGGTGCTTTTTTCTCATAACTCCGTCATTTATGAACCGATTTGAAAATTTCGTAACGTTTTATGTGAAAAAATATACTCACCGTTTGGTTTCATTTAAATTTCATCAAAATCGGTTTAGTAGTTTGTCTTTTTAATCAAATAGCTGCAATTCGTTTACTTAGATGACGTACTTGGTTTGTCATCCAAATATTCGAGATTGCGTATTTTGCTTTTCTGCGACTTTCCAGTGGTGATGTTAGGTGTACCACTAAAATGTGAAAAATAAAAAACTTTTATACAAAAGCTACAGAATTTTAAATATCCCACAACTATAGGGTATCAATGAGATCTTAAAGAATCACCTGTCAGATGAATTTTTTTCCAATTTTTTTTTTCCTCAAACAAATTATTTCGATTAAATATCAATTATTTATATGTAATATGACAACGTCGCATTTTTTCGTTTAAACATGAATGATTGATTCAAATGAAAATGTTTTTCTCGTACTTTTCAATGAAACTGAGGGTAATTTTCACCAATTCAAACTGATCGCGATCAGTAAATCTGAACTGCGTTCAAGAGCTGTCAGTGTCATTATTCCACAAAAAATAACGACACTGACAGCTCGTAAACGTGGTTTATATAATCGCGATCAGCTTGGTTGGTGAAATTCGCCCATAGATACAGACTTAGAGAAATAAAACTTAGAGAAAAATAATCAGCGCTCTCCTCACTCCTCCCGCTCTGGGTGAAGCAGGAGGGAGTGTCAGACTCTTACTGACTAAAACCCATCCGTGTTCCTCCTGGTGCCCTTTGCGTTCCAAGGCTACGGCACCACTTTCGAATAGATTCCGCAGCCCCAGCAGGCACCTGCCCTAGCGGGCCCCGTCTTCCACGCTGACATCTCTTTCAGGCGCGCTGGAATTGCAGCGCACCGCAGCTCTCCGCTGCCAGTCCCACCACAACCATCATAAAACGTAATAATATTCAAATACACACCTCTACGCAAGCGTTGTTTCCTCTCTATGTAATTTGCTCTTATTTCGAACCCGCCCCCCGCTACATCCCTTAAAAATCTAATTAACTTGTTACATGGGTAATATATTACAATTTGGGAGTTTGTCATTCTTGTTTAGATACTTAATAAATGCCGTAAAACAATGATACGGTTTTGTGAAGGATACATTTAATTAGTCTTTTAATTCTGTGATACTTCGCTACAGTCAACACCCGCATTGCTGCAAGAACTGATAATGTCATCCAGAATCTGAATAGTCATGTCCGGGTCACACAAAGCTAGTTTTTAGGATTCTGTACCCAAAGAGTAACGAACGGAACTAAGCCCGCTTTGTGTCCGTCCGTCCGTCCATCTGTCTGTCAGCGGCTGTATGTATCTCAACCGTAATAAGTAGACAGTTAAAATTTTCGCTGAGTAGGTATGTCCATTGCCGCTATAACAAGAAATAATAAAACAAAACAACAACATAATTAAATTTAACATTAAAGGGGGCTCCACACAAAAAACTAGTTTTTTTTCGGGTTATAATACGGAACCCTTTGCATGAGAGTCCAACTTGCACTTGGCCGATTTTTGAAGCTAAAATGTCAAGCTTACTTGTACAATTTCGTTATACTAGTTTGAAAAAACCTACTCGCCTTCTGGGGCAGTGGGGACCCCGTAACCAGGGGGGCTAAAAGGGCAACTTAGGAGAATCATAATTTTAATCACGCAAAAATCTGTCAAATTTCATTTTCATCTTTATTGCTAACGAATAAAAAAGCTAAACGATTGAGAAAAATTTGACAGTGATGGGTAGCGTGATATGTTTTCTATTATGCTAAAGTGGCATTTTTTAAACCCATAATTTTGTGTCAATGTTTTTAAATCTATATACTAATATATAAAGCTGAAGAGTTTGTTTGTTTGTTTGCTTGTTTGAACGCGTTAATCTAAGGAACTACTTACTGGTCCGATTTGAAAAATTCTTTCGGTTTTAGATAGCCCATTTATCGAGGAAGGCTATAGGTATTATCATCACGCTAAGACCAATAGGAGCGGAGCAGTAATGAAAATTGTGACGCAAACGAAGTTGCGCGGGTCAACTAGTCTACTAATAAAACTAGACTTAAATTTGAAAATAATAACTTCAAAGTTACACCGCCTTAAGTAAAACAGTGTTCCATTTCCAAAGACACGTGTAACATTCCTAGAAATTCTCAAGTCTATTTCATCTAAGTTTAACCGAAAAAGAAACTCGATCTAACAAACAGCAGGAAACATTGATTTCATACAAAATCAAACTTCAACAACCCTACAAACTAAATTGAAACTCAATACAAGGTAACTTTCCTTCTTCCTTTCCGGAAAACGAGCCTGATCCCTCAGGAGCATCAAAGACTAAACCACTGGCCACAGAAGGTACTGTTGAGAACTACTCGAATCCTTTCAGCTCAGCAGTCAGTTTATCCACGAGGATATTAAGGCACCTTTGATATGGGCTCGAAAGTTTTCGAGAGCGCTAAACATTGTACGTGCTGTGTTTACCCAAACGTTTGTGGCTGTAATAGGAGTGGGATGGCCACTTGATATTGTCCGTAAATAGTTGGAGTGCGAAGGGGAAATGCAGTAGTGTCAGGTATACCAAAAGCTGGTCCAACCTTGTCAAGGGCCTCAGCTGGATCATGTATCAGAAACAAATTTTGGTTTAACTCCTGCTAAATCTTTTTGGATACTTGAATCTTGTGATACCTATGAGCGAAAACTGTGTACCAGTGCGAATTATTTTTTAATTATATATAAATACCTGAGTTTAGTAGCAAATAGTACCGGAAGACGCAGCGTTGGAAGGCCTTCACAAGGTGGACTGAGGATCTGGAAAAAGTCGCGGGTAGCCGATGACTGCGAGACGCACAAGATCGGTGGTTGTGGAACTTGGTGGAGGCTTATGCCAGCAGTTTTGGCTGATATGATGACAGTAATGATGAAAACATTAGCCAGGTGATTAATGAGAAAAAATCTTCGCACAAGATTGGGACAGTTACACGCCGGTATATTTTCTTAAGCAGATACGGTATCTATACCACAGGCAATAAATATATGCCAGCCTCATGATTTTGATAAATGTAGAATCGTGAAAGAGATGAAATTCATAACAATCCCCAATATTTGAGGTTTCATTCATCGCTGCCATGTGATTTTTCCAGTTCCATTGGTGCATGAGTCTCCTTTAATTAAGAAAATTGTCCTTTGCTCATTAGCAAGGGTAGGTATGTTCCTTTTATCAATTGATGTTTGACTTTTATGTGATTCTTGGTACATGATTTTGCTGATGGCGTGGTACAGTGCCTTTTGTGTGTTTCATCTTACGTCTGTTTTTCGAATAGAGAAATGGTCTCATCTCTGCTAAATTCAAGGAAAACATCTGTTTTTCAACGCAAACCAGCCCATGCTATTTTAATTATCTTTATTTCTATTGTATTAGCAATCTCTCAAGTGTTAAAGGAACCGGCTGATTCAAGTATTCGCTTTATTGATGCTAACATAAAATAAAAACTTACTTATAAGCCAAGATTGTGACGAATGCGTTTGTCAAAATTGACGGTACCATATTTAGCGTACGCCAAATGATACTCGTAAACTTAACAATGAGTTTAAAAACATTAAAATTAAAACAATGGCTGTGTGATTTAATGATGGCAATACGATGATGTCAAAAAAGATTTGCACAAGGTCAAATACATACATATATATTTAATCGCAAATATATATGTATTCAAAGATTCGGGAAAGTTGCCTATCAATAGAAAAAAAAAGTTACACGATTTTAAATAGTTAGATTTTTTTCTCTTGCTTTAAGGAGAAAGCAAATGTACATGGCCATGTTATCTCTTGACCACCGTTAGTTGACTGGTAGCCTTTGCACCTGTACACATTTAGTCTAAGAACGGATTTCACCAATGAACTACGTTCAAGAGCTGTCAGTGTGTGACACTGACAGCTCATAAACGTGATTTGTATGCTGATCGCGCTCAGTTTCATGGGTGAAATTGGTCCTAAATATCTTATTAATAAGAACATTCATAATGTTTTAATACAATCGCGTTCGACTCTCACCCTACGGAAACAGGTTAAAAGAGATACCAACACGCACATACGCTCTCTGTTAACACTAGAACCCCACTCACACCTGTACCTTCAACCCGAAACTATAAACCTTCGAAGAAAGCTAACAAATCAGATTAAAATCCACACGCCAAAACTTTCTTCATACACAAACCTTACCTGAGAACTTGGGGATCCACGTATTGGGATTTAGAAGGTAAACCAAGGTAATAAAGTAGATTTAGATACACGAGCAGAGTAGGTTTAGGATCCAATAATTTGGAAAGTAGATTAGAAGATATCCTATTTCATCTGGAATTCTAGACACAGTGACCTTTGCGGAATGGCCGGCGTGGGTTTAGAGGTGATACTCTCTCGGTCAGTGGATGGAATAGAAGATGGAATGGTTTTTACTTATGTAAAATCCAGTAACGTAGTTCGACGTGTGGGTTGAATATTGAGGACTTGAAATGTTCGGTTTTGTAGTGTTATTTCACATACATATACCAGAGGCTCTGGAAAATGCCATTTTATCAGCGAATGAGTCGTCGAAATGCTATAATTTATGAGATTGGTCACGTGACATTTTGACTGCGACTGTTGACGGTTTGAAAATTGCCTTCGCTAGGCTAGCGCTGACGTTGTGGAATTTGTTCGAAAGAGTCACCGCGGCCCTAGAATGCAAAGGGCATTAAAATGAACACGGCTAGATTTTAGTAAGACTCTGATACTCCCTTCTGCTCCGCCCAAGAGGAAGAAGTCATTTGATGATTTACCATCCTTAAACTGACAGAATGTCACTGTCTGAAACTCAGAGGGCCGCTCCTAATTTTTGAGGATCATTTGCATTCGTATCTCCGTCAAAATTTGCTAAAAATTTAGGGAAATATAGGTAGATATTTTTGACTGTTGCGAATGCTGCTTAAAGATATCAGAATTATCTCTCAGTACGTCAGTCCCTTTCTAACGGTCGACGTTTCATATTAAACACCAAACACTGTACGTTGATGATAGTGACTTTCGCCGAAATTGAAATGCAAAGCCACTAAACCAAAACAAAAACTCAAAACTGCCTCCGCTACGCAAAAACCAATATAAAATTTTAGCACTTCCAACCTCTCGCATTTTCATAAAATTTTATCTTTTCACAAACATTTTGCTGACAAACGAATCCTATATTCAAAGAGAATGACGTTCAACAGCAGTAGTGTCAGAAACGTGAGTGTGCTAGCAGAGCGATTCTGGAAAATTCCTCACCGTGGATACTTAGAAATAGTGAATATGAGCCAAACAATCAAATTGGAATGTCAGTTCACTTCATCTCACATCACCTCAGTATTCACAGATACATGAAAAGTATACAGAATAGTCCCGCTGTTTTAGTACCAGTCACCCGCCGGTCAGCCAATAATGTTTACACCGCTGCCGCTGGGGCTATTCCTTAGGCCGATTTGTGAGAGGTAGTAGACTATAGTCCCTAGCGCGGATGATGAATGATAAGTCACTGAATTTTTGGTTGGGGTACGCTGATTTCAGTCAATTTAATTGTATATTTTTCTTGTATTTTTTAAACGATGCCCCACACTAGGATTTTTTCCTGTATCGTAGGTCTATTTACAAACATACATACTCACATACACAAACAGCCAGATCCGGAACCATATCTATAGGCCATACAAATAATTGTTCTGTGCGGCAATCGATCTTAACTTAGGATTTAATTCAATTAATTTTGAGAGCTCTTAATAAATTACTCAAAAAGTACCTACCCAAATTCGAACTCACGACCGACACGCAAGTCTATGCCACTACCACTGGGCAACCAGACCATCCACCCAACAACAGGCGCCTGCTGCCGCCAACCCTCGTCAGGCGCGATATCAAACGAAGCGCACTGTCGGGTCCGCTGCGCTGGAAAATGCTGAAACAAGCTGAAGTTTTAGAGTTCGTATACACATTAGTAACGCACTGTTACACCGGCATAGGTTTGTGATTACGGAGGAAAGTTTAATTGAAATTAAGGTAAGTTTACTCTTTCGGGTAGTATAAGAGCGCCTTCAAATTAGTCGCTAAATGCCGCGTGGCAGCCGCGCTGCTGCGTTTATTGATTGTATGGATTGCCCTTACTGAAACGTTTTATTGAATTTCGTCCAGTTTTTTTAGAAGTTTGCCTGGAAGATAGATCTGTTTTTCTGTTCATCCTTAATTAGGACGTAGCTAAAACAATATAAAATTCACCCATGAGAATGCTTTGTCCTGAGCACATAACGTCAGTAACACGCACGTAACCCAGTATTATCAAATCCTCCAAAAAGTACCGTGAGAAGGAAAGAAATAAAAACTGTTTATTCTGCTGGAATAGACGCGACAAATAATAACGTAACTCTTCCACCTGGCGTTAATCCCGGCTATTGCCAGGGTCCGCCTGACAAATAATAACGTAACGGTAATTAATAATAACGTCGAACGGAGCATAGTGACATCGCATCCTGAAAACTATTTATGGAGAGTGGTGGAGAGTACGACCTATTTATGGAGAGTGCTAGAGAGTACTACCTATTTATGGAGAGTGGTAGAGAGTACTACCTATTTATGGAGAGTGGTAGAGAGTACTACCTATTTATGGAGAGTGGTAGAGAGTACTACCTATTTATGGAGAGTAGTAGAGAGTACTACCTATTTATGGAGAGTGGTAGAGAGTACTACCTATTTATGGAGAGTGGTAGAGAGTACTACCTATTTATGGAGAGTGGTAGAGAGAACTACCTATTTATGGAGAGTGGTGGAGAGTACTACCTACTTAACAGAGTGTACTATGTGGGGAGAATGGTCAGGTAGCTTATTCTTTACTTTTTCGTTCTCTGCCCATCCTGCCTCAGACACCTACCTTATTGTTTGATTTTTATCCTTGTTTGCGTACTACTTGTTAGTACACTATCTTATAACTAGTGTTCTAGTTATAAGATAGTGTACTAACAAAATGGAATCATTGTTGTTTAAATTGAATAAATAAATTATATCAAATCAGGACAGCCAGGCCACGGGCATTTACGTGAAAATTACAAGTCATGGTGTGGAAATAGCAAATCAGCAAGATAAATTCGAAGCTTATTTCCAAGTATATACGCATTTCTTCTTAAAATTGCAGGTAGTCAAAAATTACAATGTCAAGCCTATACACGCGGCTAACTAAACGACTTCTCAGCCCAAGTAAAAAAACCCTCCAAACAATAATAATCCGAATAAACATCGCCTAAACGTATTCAAGCAGTAGTTTTCCCCATAAAATTGATAAACAGCACAAATATTCTGAACTACCAAAATAACTACTAGTCTGTGCATCCAAGCATCCCCAACTAGTTAAATTTTAATAACTAGAGGCAAGATATTCGCCTCACATGTTAATTTATTGCTAACCCGCGACTTCGCTCGCGCTCAATTTACTTTGATTTTCATGAATTTATTCAACAGTTTGGGGCCTTATATTATGAATATTATGAAACTTAAGGAGACGGAACGCGTACTTACACGTTACACAGCAGTTTAATTATGATCCGGCTTTTAGCAGAGAGTGGATTGTAACTAAGTGACAATTTTGCAGAATTATTTTTATAGTCTTAGGCACTGGTCTCACCGCCGGCGATCAGCAAGTAGTGAGTAAAGCTTCAAACTCAAAACGAGTTAGTGAGCAGCGAGTAGCGAGTGAAAAGTGCTTTTGTGCTTTTATTCGCAATACTCGCTCCGGCTCGGACTATGGATAGACATTACCGCTGTTTGGTGAGTTCTAACCGCCAAACGGGCATCGCCGAGTGCGTGTCGCTGAGCAAGTTCAATCTTTGCTAGCTCTTGTCCCTGCGATCAACTAGAGGTAAGAGCCGAACAGCCAGCTATCGCCTATGAATGTATGTGTCTTTTTTATTCACACGAGATCTATATCTTTTGTCTCTTTCCTCAATGAGCAAATAGTCGATAGTTACTCGCTTCCTCGCCGGCGGTGAGACAAGTGCCAAAGGGCGAGTTTTTGATCTGGAGTTAACTCAAACATTGGTTAAAATTGTGTATTCATTACAAAAACGCACATTAACGAAACTATTCATTCAAAACATGTTTTAAAGCATAAATTGATCATTTCTGTCATCTTTATTTACGTGAAATATGGTACCTACACAAATGGTCTTAAATTAAAATCGTTTCACATATATTGCTTACTTACTTTCAGCATGCAAAAAAAAACTTAAAATTAAGATAACAACTACAAATAAGTAGGTAAAAAAATTACACATTTTTTGAAATTACGCACGACAGAAACAATAGAAATTTACACTAATGGGAACACTTGAATTTAAGCAAGATTAGGGAAAACCTGAACTTTGATCGAAAAATATGTCCAACTACAATTTTATTAACAAATAAAATGCCTGAAACCCAGTAACCCAATCAATTAATTGCGGTATACCACTAACGGATATTCTCACACAGAATAACAAAACAAACAACTGACCATCGCACACACACCAACTAAAAAAAAAACAAATACCGCCGTATCATTTAACGCGCACAATTAGTAGCAGTTGTCACAATTCACAGCAATCGCCACAATTTGTACTTTTTGCGACTGGCTGGCAGTCGCAACTCGCACGTCATAAAACTACCCTCCGAATGCTGGTCGCTTCACGTCCGACAAAGCCGCAATTAGTGGCCGGAGTGACCATCATGGTTTATTTGTGAGATTTTATCGACAGTTTTAAAATACGAATTTTTAAGCTGTTGGAAGTTTCGGCTGGAAGTTTGGGATATCTTTGTAGTATTGCCTGTGACAGATGGATAGACAGAAAGACGGTTATACAGCACGTTTTTTTTATAAAAACTTTTTTTAAAAGGTTATTGTTTCTGTCAGCGAGTGCCAGAAATTAAAATAAAGAACTAGTCAATGTCACACGATGATTTAAAAAAATGGTTTATGTTTTTTGTCATCAAAACTCAAATAAGTTTAAGTTAGTTGTACAAGATCTACATTTTATACCATATTTCCTAGCCAAACGGAAACCCAAGAAAATATTCTCCAAAAAGGCCTTTTTAAAACTGAAACTACTCGTACAAAATTTTAAGTGGAACATGATACTATAACTTGGTTGCTGTAACGCACGTACAATTGTTAGTGGCTGGCGCTCTGCCCATCCGGAACATATTATATCTTCGGATACTGGGGCAGATACTAGAGGAAACGTGTACGAAGAACGTGATCTGTTAATGTTTGAAATATTAGTTGCCAAAGCGATCGGCTTAGCAAGATCTTTTTGGCTTAGTATTTCTACATCCAAAAAATGCATTTGATTTAAATTAAAAACTAAATGATAGAAAAACTATGCCAGGAACGGAAAAGGAAGCCAAGGGTGACACACGAAACGTTGGGAAGATGAATTAAAAAATGTGGCTTGTCCAGAGTGGATGAGAACAGAGAAAAACATAAAGAAATGGAAGAATTTAGAGCAAGACTTTGTCGCAGGACAAACTGTGATAAAAAGCGATCGTCTATAATGTAAAAACATGTGTCATTAATTACACAGTCAGTCAGGAAAAAAATAAATAATTGTAAATTCGCTCATTGTTTATAAACAGTTTTAAAGTCTTATTTTATTTATTTATTGATAGAAAAACGGAAAAGAAAGCAAAATTTAACAAATCTATATAGATGAAACGCAAACATGAACAAAGGATTAAAAGGCTAATCTGGTCATTGCAAATTCTTCCATCTTATTACAATATCCAGTTAAGATTGAGATATCTTTTTTACATAAACTTTCCAATTTTCATTGATAAAACAAAAACTAATATTACTGAACCAAACCACTGTGAAATGTTAGCTTACAACTTTTTCCAAAAGTTTTACATAATTTGATTCACACGCCACTAACGTAACTAATTCTGCTTATCCCACGTTTTACAAATCGCGTTTACATCAAAAGCTTACTCCTCTAAATTACAATAAAAAACCTGACAGCTTTTACATCGAAAAGCTATCCATATCTAAGTCGCGCCAGAGTTAGAAGATGGATCACCTAAATATCTCTCACGTACTTATTCTGATAAAATAAGAATTCAACCAGTATGCTAAATTCTGGAAGACTGATGGAAAATATTGTAATTTATTTAGTGCCTGAAATGTAAAATGATCAAGAAAATATTTCGGCAATTACGTTTATTTGTAAATAAATGATGTATTGTGTACAAGTGATTTGATTTTATGTGTAACTAGTTGACCCACGCAACTACGTTTGCGTCACAATATTCATTACTGCTCCGCTCCTATTAGTCTTAGCATGATGATATATAAATACCTATAGCCGTCCTCGATAAATGGGCTATCTAACACTGAAATAATTTTTGAAAGAGATATTAGCACGTTCAAGCAAACAAACAAACAAACAAACTCTTCAGCTTTATAGATTAGTATAGATTTTAATAGTAAAAAGTGGTGCTTTTATTTGCAACTTAAATTCTGGCAACTATCATTCAGCTGTTGTCGGCTGCCTTACGAAGATCAACTCCTCCTCCTAACCTGAGGGAGACTGCGAATCGGCAAACGTAAGGTAGGTCGCCTTACGTTTGCCGATTCGCAGTCTCCACTAAAGAACTCGTCTACTCCTACGGTCATCAGTTCTTTGGCCAATATGGCCGACCCATTGCCACTTAGACGATGATTAAAAGTATCGCCCTCTAAATAAATATCCCTTTTACTACAAATAAACAAGCTTTTCTTACTTAATACTACAAATGTGAACGAAACTCTGTCTGCCAGTCTGTTGCGCTTTCACGCCAATACTACTAAACCGATTAAAATGAAATATAGGTACATAGATATTCTAGAGCCTCCTTCTAGAGAGGAGCTCGTGGCTAAATAATAACAGCCGCACGAGTCGATTTCAAGATTAAGCAACACTTGCCAAGGTTGGTCTGTGGATGGGTGACCATCTTAACATAACGAGTTTCCTCCGTGCCTCGGAAAGCACGTTAAGCCGTTGATCCCGGCTGTCATTTGTAGATCTTTGGCAGTCGTTACGATTGTCAGAAGCCAGTATATCTGACTCCAGTCTTGCCAAGAAGTACCGTATTACCCAGTTAATGGGTTGTGGAGGTCTGGTAGGCAACCGCTCCAGGTAAAACACTGGTATTCAGCTGAATCCGGTTTGACTGGAAGCCGACCCCAATATAATTGGGAAAATTGCTAGGCAGATGATGAGATATTCTAGAGCCTGAGCAAAGATATAGGCTACTTTTATCCCGGGAGTTTGTTCCCTAGGGAGCACGCGGGCGAAGCCGCTGGCAGGAGCTAGTAGTTTATAAAACCAAATCGAACCGTTCACAAGTCTAGTTAAAGAGTCGTTTCTCAAAAGCGACGCTGTTTATCTTCACAGACAGATCTTTGCTTCGTCTCGAAATAACCTAGAAATACTCGTAACTTTCTTTTTTCGTGTATCGATAAGGAAGCAAATCGATTTTGCATTTAGAATAATCGCTGTTTGATACATTTATTTTATTCTGATGTTTTTCTTTTGCTTTTTTATCTTCCGTGAGACGTTTTTGGAGCTAGGTAGGACTGACAGTAATGGTCCTCCTATCTTCGCGGTGATGATAGGTGGAGTAAGGCAGTGACCGAGTGGCGTCCGAGGAATGGAAGAAGAACTGTGGGTTGTCCGGCAGCGTGATGGGCAGATGACATTGTTGCTATCGTCTGTAAACCCTGGTTGAGGTTTTTTTTTAATGTATGGGAATTCATCATTAATGACTCCTTCCGCTGTGGGCGGAGCGGAAAGCAGTGTCAGACTCTTACTGACTAAAACCCATGCGTGTTCCTCCTAATGCCCTTTGCGTTCCAGGGACGCGGCGTCTCTTTCGAACGGATTCTGCACCCCGGTAGGCACTGGCCCTAGCAGGCTCCGTCTCCTATGCAGACAACTCTTTG
Organism: Lacanobia oleracea; assembly: GCA_950371165.1. Lineage (NCBI taxonomy): Eukaryota > Metazoa > Arthropoda > Insecta > Lepidoptera > Noctuidae > Lacanobia > Lacanobia oleracea. Next base: position 24,114,537 of record OX493396.1, read on the forward strand.
AGGCGCGCGTGGAACACAGCGCGCCACCGACCCGGGCTTGCTGATTATTGGACCTGGTTCTGATCGGACGACGACGTCCGATCAGAACCAGGTCCAATAATCAGCCAATGCTCGCCGTCCGCAAGTGGCCGGAAATCACGCTGCGACTTCCAACGCCTGGGGCGTCTCTGTTTCGGCGGCTGGGTCGTAAGGTTTCCCTCTCTCTCACACGTTCAGCATCCTCCTTCGCTAGCTTTACTGCTTCGCAGAAGGAGGTGACCGCTTCCCATGACTCCTCGCTCCGGACCATAGATTGAACCCGGGCCGGTCGCGAGAGGTCGCCGCCGCCGATCGCCTCAACGAGGACCCGGCGGTTCTCCGACCAAGCACCCTGGATGAGGCTGGCGCAAGAATGTGAGGTTTGGCCCAAAAAGAGAGGCCTATCAGCCGTGGGTGAGAAAGAGCTGTGGATGATGACAATGAACCATGATACCTAGGCCTTGTCTGGTCGATATTGAAATTTTTTTATAGAAATATAACGGAATAAATTATAATATATTCCAATTTTATTAGTCCGTTATGTCACACTGGTGGTCAAACGGGTCTCTCTCCCTATCCGTACACGTCTGTCCTCTGCCGTTGCGGACGGCAATTAATCCGATATCAATACCACAGATAATATAATACTTCAATACATAGTATAAAACAAAGTCGCTTCCGCTGTCTGTCTGTCCCTATGTATGTTTAGATCTTTCAAACTATGCAACGGATTTTGATGCTGGTTTTCTAAATAGATGCAGTGGTTCTTGGGGAAGGTTTAAGTATATATTTGCGCTCGTGTGAAGTCGGGGCGGGTCGCTAGTAAATTATAAATACGTATTCCTCAATCTACTTAAATATAAAACTTATATTGTATTATCTTCCGTGTCAACAGGACAGACTGACAACCATAACTAATTTTCCAAGCGCAGTGACAATTACAAAATTCCAACGCGACCATTTTATTTAACGGCCTATGAAAGAGTTCCATGTTGAACAGAAGACATTTACACGCTGATAAAATGAAAATTCATCAGTAATCCAATTAAGACAAATAATTAAATTATCGCGAATGGGTGTCTCTATTAATTGCTATCATTTTACCCCGGACGTGTCTGTTCATTTTGGGAAGTCCTTTCTGTAGATCGAATGGTTAAACCCGCCCATAGAAGGTTATTGTAATAACCATCGTGAAAGGATGTTGGTGTAATTAGTAAACGGCTGTCTGTGTTGCCGTTCGGCGTCGGATTACAAGGAAGTGTGCTTAGGTTCTATAAACGTTTGTATTGGTGCAAGTTTAGCTATGAGTACCTACACTGTACCTGTTACTGAGGAGCTTGTGGCTAAATAATAACAGCCGCACGGGTCGATCTCGAAGGTAAGCAACGCTTGCAAAGGTTGGTCTTTGGATGGGTGACCGTCTTAACATAACGAGTTTCCTCCTTGCCTCGGAAAGCACGTTAAGCCGTTGGTCCCGGCTGCCATTTGTAGATCTTTAACAGTAATTACGGATAGTCAGAAGCCAGTAAATCTGACTCCGGTCTTGCCAAGATGTACCATATTACCCAGTTAATGGGTGTGGAGGTCTGGTAGGCAGCCGCTCCACGTAAAACACTGGTATTCAGCTGAATCCGGTTTGACTGGAAGCCGACCCTAATATAGTTGAGAAAAAGACTAGGCAGATGGTGATGATGATGACTTCTATATCTATCTATACTTACTAATAGATATATAAAGCTGAAGAGTTTGTTTGTTTGTTTACTTGAACGCGCTAATCTCAGGAACTACTGGTCCGATTTGAAAAATTCTTTCAGTGTTAGATAGCCCATTTATTGAGAAAGGCTATAGGCTATATATCATCACGCTAAAACCAGGAGCAGAGCAGTAATGAAAATTGTGACGCAGACGAAGTTGCGCGGGTTAACTAGTTGAATACATAGTACTGTTTGAGTGTTATTTCGTAGAAGCACAAAGTTTTGAGATTGATCACTAACTTAGTCTTTTACGTAGTAATTAGCAACCCAAAACACCTTTACTAAACCTTACCCATTTATAGTTTCCAGCAATTTTGCCACGTTACCTGCCCACCCACCTAGTATGAAGGCGTGAATGCCATTAGAGAAGTAGGTAACTCAAGTATATCGTGACGTCACCCGAAAGTTAGTAAGTCGACATATTTCGCTATTATTGTACCCAAGTCGTAAGCGTTACTTGTAAATTGGAACTTCGGAAGTTACCATCCCTTACGAGTGGAGTAAGGGAATTTGGTAATAGTTTTTATTGATGAATTAGTGAATTAGAGGAACTTATATTATGTTTTCAGAATCAAAATGTGGATGACCAATGGTCGTGTCACAGATTGAACGTAAATCCAGTGTTCTGATTGACTGTTGAAAAATTTAATTGTTTACTCATCTGAATAGTAAGGCATTTGTTTCACCGCCGCGCTGGCGAGGAAGCGAGTAGCTATCGATCATTTATTCGCTGAAGTATGGGAGAAAAGATCTCGTGTGATTAAAAGAGACACATACATTCATAGTCGATAGCCGGCTGTTCACACTGCCGGCGAGCGGCTTTTAACTCTAGTTGATCGTAGCGACAAGAGCTATCAAAGATTATACTCGCTCAGCGACATTCACTTGGCGATGCTCGCTTGGCGATCGGAACTCACCAAACAGCGGTAATTTCTACCTATAGTGCGGGTCGAAGCGAGTATTGCGAGTAAAAGCACCGTCGCACAAAAGCACTCGCTGTAAGCCGAGCGCTAAAACTATTGAAACTATTTACTCGCTACTCGCTGATCGCCGGCGGTGAGATAAGTGCCTGAAGCATGTGTATGGCCACAGTGGTACTTTTGGATAGAGAGGAAGAGTGAGACCAAAGAAAAGATGGATGGATTGTGTGATGAGTTTTATGAAAGAAGGGGGAGTCAGTGATAGCGTGACGGTTGACAGGACCAAATTGAAGAAAGAAAAAAAGGCGTGCGCCGACAACAAGTAACATGGGATATGTCAAGAAGATGATGAGAACAGCAATAATGTTTTTTTTTTTTTTGCGCCTAATTTCATTCATGAAACTTTACCTAAGACGCCATTCTAATCTGAATACCATCAAACAACTTGATTGTGGGCATTCACAAATCGTCACCTACACTTTTTGTACAGCAGAACCTTTCCTGGCATATTTTTCAGAATATAAAAAACATAAGAAGGATCTGCTTACCATCACATTATTATATCACCTTACGGTACACCTCACAAGTGCCTACTTATAGGGGAGTGTAGGGGTAGTTCCCCTCCGTTCCCCACTGTCAAGGGGATCAAATAAATATCATCTTGGTATGAATATTTTTGGTTCATTGGCTTTTTCCACCTTAAGAGTGTTTTTTCCAGATGTTTGAGATATGGTTGTTGGAAAATGTGTGAAATATATATACAGGGTTATTTGTAAAACACCAGCAACCTCTTAGGCAGTGGTTATAATCATGTGTACTTTCACTGCCTAAGAGGTTGCTGGTGTTTTACAAATAACCCTGTATAGAAGTTAGCTTCTGCCAACAACTTCACCCGCCTGAAAACTAAGCAAATAAAAGTATTTTACGTTCTATTCCAGGACATAGCTATGCCAGGTTAGTGGAATTTGTTTGAAAGAGTCATCGCGGCCCTGGAACGCTAAGTGTATTTGGAGGTACACGGATGGGCTTTAGTCAGTAAGAGTTTGATGCTCCCTTTCGCTCCGCCCATAGTGGAATGGTCATTTGAGGGATTTCCATCCAAAAAAGGGACATGCAAAAAATGAGATCTTAATATCGTTTACCCATGTGTCTATTTCATCAAAATCTGTTCTGCCCTTTAAGCAAAGGTAAGAAGCAAACATTTAGTCAGTCAGAGTTAGGTACTTTGATATGGTTTCCTCATGTTAAAGGTGTCAGTTGGCACAAAAATCTTATTCCGGGTCGGAATAAAATGACCAGCAATACATAACTTGTCCCAAAAAATAGTTTCGCACGAAAATCTGGCTTCTTCTGCCTACGCTTACGTATAATTTATTAAAATCTAAATCTTTCGCAGTGTGGAACTATTTTATGTGACATTTATCTGAAAACGGTACTTGATTTAAATAGAAAGATGAAAAACTGTTTAGTTTTTGGTTTGCTTTTGTGTACATGCTTACTGGATTTTATTTGTTACTCATACCTTAATCTGCTTAGTTTTTTTTTAGTATTTAAGGGTCGGTTTCCAGTCTAACTAAATGCAGCTAAATTCCAGTATTCTACATAAGGCGACTATCTTTCTGACTTCCACAAATCGAACAACACGTCGTGTACTGTTAATTGATTTTCTGACTACTCCTAATGACTATGCAATACGTAGTTTGTGTTGGCAAGATTGGTGTCGATTTCTTTATTGTAGCTCATATCACTTTAAATTAGAGTTTGAAAAGATCTTCTTTATACGGTTCCGTACCCAAAGGGTAACCAACGGAACCCTATTAATAAGTCTCCGCTCCCCGTCCGTCCGTCCGTTGTCTGTCAGTGGGTTATATCTCATGAACCATTATAGATAGACAATTGAAATTTTCACAGAGTGTGTATTTTTGTTGCCGCTACAACAACAAATAATAAAAATACAATGGTAAGAAACCCGTCGTGCGCGAGTCCGACTTGAACTTCACCGGTTTTTTTTTTCAGTAATAATAACAAACCGATCACTTGCTCGACATGTGAATTTTGACGTATTATAAATTGAAAAGAACATTGCTCGTCGTACATACATAGCTCGCCTAAGATCCAACAGGGAGGTGTATTTACTCTTTGGGTTTTAGATAATGTATATATTCGATTAAAACTAAATTAAAACAACGGACACTTTTGAGAATTCTGAAAAAATCAAAACACTTTCGGATTTTGAGGTTATAATTACGTCAATAAAAACATTTGGTATGTAGCAATAACTTAGCATTTATTACTGAATGTAAGTACTACAGACGCGCGCTTCTTGACATAGAACTGTAGGAGTCGGGAGTCTTATGGACATGCAAGGGTTTTATTAAGGATTTACTTTTTCATTTTCGTGTGATTATAAAGTAGATACAGCATATGTAGTACATACGCGCCAAGTGACATTACGACCAAATGTCAAATGTTATCATCTGTCAATTCGTCAACTGTCAGTGTCGATATTATTGCTCGTTTCAAACAGCGCCTTCAATTGAGTGTTTTATAAGGCTTATTATGGTTCCGCGACATCATAGCGGACTGTTTGTAACTAAAAATCATTATCGTATATCAAGTGTTGAGAATACTGACGCTTGTCTGTGTTAAACTCCTATTAAGAGTGCCGTTACAAAGACTTGGCTGTATGAGCTATAATACCTTTGCCTATTAAAAACCTCAAATTGAACCAAAAAGTAATAGAACTATGACCGAAGATTATGACGGAAGCTAAGGACGAAAGTGAATACTTTTTAAAAGGTTTTCGAAATTAAAAAGTGTCCGTTCTATTAAAATATAATTAGTAATGTATATTATTAAAAGAAGTAGTAATTTTAGTAAATATATCATTCGTGTTGGTTCATAGGCCATTTTTTACAATGTTCTTTACTCCAATGTCATCTATATATATTTAAATTGTATCCTAGTGAAAGAGAAGTGGACAAACATTTAAAGAATAATTAATTATCATAATCAGTTTATCAGATTACGCTAAACCGATAGTAAGGGCTCGTCTCAAATTCATCCCAACATAATGTAGTTAGTTTTTGGGGGCCGAGTCACCCGCGTCCGTAGGAGAATACCCAATGTAAGACCCTACACGTGGTCCCCGGGTGGTGCTAATCAGGTGACACTAACTGGTGGTAGGCTTCGGCCGATGGCTTGTGACCACCCACTGGGCAAAGACGTACCGCCAAGCGGCTTAGCTGTGTTCCGGTACGATGCTCAGTGTAGCCAATTCAGAGGAGTTGGGTCGAAATAGTTGTTCCAATGCAGGCAGACCCAGCCAGGCTAGCCCTGGCATGGGCGTATCGGGAGACTAGTCTTGGAGGGTAGCGGGATCCGAGGCACGGTGCACCGCTGGCCGACCGCAGATAGTTGGGGGCCCAAGTAGTGTGCTAGCCACACATGAAAGGCTGCCCCGCCATCTGACGAAAAATCCCGGAATGCACCATCGTGCTGGTTGGCGACCAGATGAAAGGGCCCGATGGACATTCCCGGGGGGGCTCGGGCGTCCCCGCAGTCTCCAGACTAGTCCCCCAAAGATGTCGTCCTGTCAGGGCGTGCCTGAAGGTTAGCAGCTTGGAACCTCATTTCACTTCCTTCTCCTCAACCTCCATCACTCAAGTTTATCAATGAACAGGAATAAAAAGAGAAAAGCTGTACAGCGGCAGCACGTCCTTTCGCATAAAGTGCACCTCTCTAATATACGAGGTCTGCACTCAAATCTAGCCGCAGTCCATCACCATCTTGAGACCGAGAAACCAGCGCTCTTGTTCCTGTCGGAGGCGCAGATCGGATGTCCGTCGGACGTGTCATACCTGTCTTACCCTGGGTTTACCCTGGAGCACCACTTTAGACCCCGCGCGGGCGTATGCATGTACGCCCGGGACGACATCTGCTATCGGCGTCTCCGCTACCTTGAAGACTCCAGGTTCTCAACGCTGTGGGCTATGGTGGACACAGGTCTAGACAAAATTGTCTACGCATGCGTCTACCGTTCGCATAGCGGTGATTTGGAGACAACTGGGCTTACACAGCACCTGAGTGAGGCGGCGGATGCGGCTCAGCAGCGGTACCCTTCTGCCCAATTGGTGTTACTGGGGGACTTCAATGCCCACCATCAGGAGTGGCTCTTCCCATACCAGTGCACAGACCATGCTGGACGTGAGACGCGAAAGCTAGCGCTTGCGTTAAATCTTACCCAGCTGGTCCAGGGGGCAACGAGGGTGCCGGATGTTGATTCGCACACTGCCAATTGCTTGGACCTTCTGCTGACAACAGATCCAGACCGCTATTCGGTGTCGATTTCATCACCACTGGGTAGTTCCGACCACTGTCTGGTGAAGTCTGTGTCTGTCTACTCTCCGCCCGATCCTAGCCCAAGAGGCACCCGGCGGGTATGGCGATACAAGTCCGCAGATTGGGATGGCATGCGATCTTTCTTCGCATGTTACCCTTGGCAGCCTACTTGCTTTTCTTCCACTGATGCTGCGTCGTGCGCGGACGCCGTGACGGATGTGTTGCGGAGGGGAATGGAGTACTACATTCCGTTCTCTAACATAGCAATATCTGGCGAAGCTCGTCCTTGGTTTGGTGCCGAGTGCAATCGCGCCGATGCGTTTAAGCATGCGGCGTACCTAGCATGGGTCGACGCTCGTACGCGCAAAGCAAATGACGTGAGTCAGAAGAAGAGAGCCTTCAACAGGGCTGCTAAGTCCTGCAAGAAGGTATTGCGGAGGGCTCGGTTTGACCACATTAGCCGAATAGGGAACAAACTTGCTTCATACCCAGCAGGTAGTAAGGCTTTTTGGTCCCTGGCTAAGTCGGTCGAATCGAACTTCTGCCGCCCCTCACTACCACCACTGCTAAGACCCGACGGGACGCTGGCCCACTCCGCTGAGGAGAAAGCGAACTTGTTTGCTTCTTTGTTTGCGGAATCTTCACGTCTGGATCCTGGTGGCGCGACGCCCTCCGCCTCTCCTGGTGAATGCGAGTCGAGTATGTCGAACATTCGCATTCATCAGAAGGACGTCCGTAGGGTACTGCGTAACCTAGACGTGAACAAGGCTAGTGGTCCCGACGGGATACCGGCAATTGTTCTGAAGACTTGTGCGCCTGAGTTGTCTCCGATCTTGACACGCCTATTTCGCCTTTCGTTTGAGACTGGAAAAGTGCCGAAGGCTTGGAGGCAAGCTAACGTGCAGCCCGTGCCCAAGAAGGGTAGTCGAGCTGACCCGTCGAATTATAGACCCATCTCGGTAACGTCCATACTCTGTAAGACTATGGAACGCGTGCTGAATCATAAGCTCCTGGCGTACCTAGAAGCGAATGATATCCTTAGTGACCGGCAATACGGGTTTCGCCGAAATCGGTCAACTGGGGATCTTCTAGCGTATGCCATTCACATCTGGAGTGAGGCCATAGAGAAGCACGGGGAGGCACTGGCGGTCTCCCTTGACATCTCGAAGGCCTTCGACAGGGTCTGGCACGATGGCCTTATTAGTAAGCTTCCTTCCTTCGGTCTGCCCGCCGGTTTGTGTGATTGGATCGCAGATTTCCTGAGGGATCGGTCTATCCGAGTGGTCATAGATGGCTGCTCGTCTGGACTGCTGGATATTAATGCCGGGGTTCCTCAGGGGTCGGTGCTTTCGGCAACACTGTTCTTGCTGCATATTAATGATCTGCTTAAACCCGGTACCTTTGGGTATGCAGACGACAGCACTGTTGCTGAAAGATACGTGACCGACGCACGAGCTGGTGGGTCGAAGATCCGGTCTCTCCGGGAGGCAATGGTTGAGCGCTTGAACGTGTCCCTACAGGCGGTCTCTGATTGGGGCGATGCCAATCTGGTCAAGTTCAATGCTGCTAAGACCCAAGCGTGTCTATTTTCCGCCAAAAGGAGCCAATTCCGCCCAGCTCCATCTTTCCGCGGTGAAACCGTGCCGATAACCGACCATCTTGAGCTTCTTGGGGTTACATTAACATCTACTCTCAATTTTGGCCCTTACATAGAGGCAAAAGCTCAAGTGGCTGCAAAGAAGTTGGGGATTCTGGCTAAGGTGAGACGGTACTTCACGCCGGAACAGCTGCTCAAACTCTATCAAGCGCAAGTTCGATCGTGTATAGAATACTGCTCTCATCTTTGGGATGGATCTGCCAGATACCAGCTTGATGCCCTTGAGTCAATTGAGAAACGAGCCAAGAGGATCATCGGCAATGAGAGGCTCGTCGCGTCGAAGCTCCAAAGTCTTGAACATCGACGACGAGTTGCTAGCCTGTCGGTTTTTTACCGGTTGCATTTTGGGGAATGTGCGACGGAATTGCATAATTTAATTCCGCCAAGCCCGTTCCATCATCGGACCACAAGACGAACGGCGATGCGCCACCGGTATATGGTGGACATCCCACCCATACGCACAAAACGTTTTGGGAACACATTCATAGTGCGTACAGCTAAGGAGTGGAATTCCCTGCCGGAGTCTGTGTTTCCTGATAGCTACAACCTGGGAGTCTTTAAATCAAGAGTGAATAGGTTATTTCTAGGCAAGCGTGCTCCATCTTCGACCACATCCTCGCTTACCATCAGGTGAGATAGTGGTCAAACGCGTGCCTATCAATAGTAAAAAAAAAAAAAAAAAAAAAAAAATGTAACAGATAATAGCTTTTACAAGTTGAGCATAACTTCTAAATTCGCTTACAACAAGGCTGGTGTCAGCGTGGGCGGTGAAAGCCGGTATACAAATAAACTGTATTCAAAAGCCGTTCGCGCACTGCTAAAGTGTTCAAAGTAATACATTTACATTTTCTACGCTGTGGTCCCGTATTGTCGATGTGCATTTTTAATTTCCGTTGCTATCGTGTTGAGAGAATGCTGTTTGTAAAACTTTATCATCCTGTGTAGTTAAAGTTTGTGGTTGAAGGACCTGAGTAAGTTAGTCTTCTTGTTGCTTTTCTGGATTGTTTTATCAAGGCTCAATTTGTTTGTTACTACGTCATTATAGCCTTATGTTCATCGGTCGACACACAGCATGCGGGGATTCGCACATCTCAGACCAAATGCCGGCGTTACTAAAACTTCCCGCACAACGCATGCGAGCCTTGACGAACAATCAAATTGAGCCTTGATATCAATACTTTTTTCATATATAGAATCTACGAACGGCTTTTTCACACTTAATCAAAAAATTCAAAAGCATTTTATTTCAAATAAACCATTTACAGGCACTTTTGAAATGTCAAGGTCGGTCAGTCAAAAACATGGAAGCTATTTGCACGTTCCAAAGCGTAGATCTCTATGGAGAAGAATGTGCGAGAACTCCACGGACACTCTTTTAAACCATGTGATGTATTACATAAATCTTATCAACATTATCTTCTATATGTGAGGAAGAGGCAAAGAACAAAAAAAATGAAAAAATGAATTCGAAATATACAGATTAAAATAAGCTAGTGGCAGGTAAGAGATGACCAGTCTCAACTGACGGCGCCCGTTCACGAACATGACGCGTGTATCAGCACCATCTAGCTCAACCATTTTTAAGGGAACCATGACAAGCTCTTAACTGCCACGCTCGTTCATGTCAAACTAATTTAATAACAAAATCTATGACTAATTACATATGTGCTCCATAGTGCTCACTTTACAAAAAAAAAAATATGCTTCTACATTATACAAAACTATGGTTTTCAATTCAAATTCAAATTCAAAGCATTTTATTTCAAATAAACCATTCACAGGCACTTTTGAAACGTCAAGGTCGGTCAGTCAAGAACATGGAAGCTATTTGCACGTTCCAAAGCGTAGATCTCTATGGAGAAGAACGTGCAAGAAACTCCAAATAACTAATAAATGAAAAAAATAGAAAGCTGTTTTATTGTGTACCTAAACTTATTTTGCAAATACAATATTGTAAAGAAATAATAAATAATTTATAATACAGAAGAACAAAAAAAAAGGTAAGCATTCGTTCCAATTATAAAAAAACACTAACTAGTGAACCCATGCGGCTGTGCCTGTGGAGCAGGACCGGCATGTAGCCAAGCATTTTTATCCAGGACATAATTTTATGGCATCATGTAATCCTGCCGGGGTAGCAGGATTTGTTTGGAAGAGCTACTGCAGCCCTGAAACGAAAAAAGCATTAAAAGGAGCCAGTACTCGTAAGAGTCTGACACCCCCTTCTGCTCCGCCCAGAGCGTCATTTAATAATTTCCCATCCTTAAAAAAAACCTATTCCAATTTGCTCCTAATGATGATTGACATTCACGTGACCTTGATAGCGTTTGATGTCAAATTGTCATTAGTTCGATCTCAGTCTCTCAGGGTTGCGGAGTAATTACTGGCACGTTCGCTACAGAACGCCATTTTCTTTCCTGAGTCTTTTATGATGATCCACATAGCTTTTCCCAGTGAATTCGCCCGTGTATAGTTCAATCTTTGGGAATAATACCATTAACCGGTAACCTAAACCAGAAAATGATCTACCCCTGTGCCGAGTTTCATGCAAATCTATTTAGGCGTTGTGGCGTGATTGATTACCAAATATCGCAAAACTTTCACATATATTCTTAATATCTTAAGCTGAAGAGTTTGTTTGTTTGAATGCACTAATCTCTGTACCAGTCGGACATGGAAAATTATTTTGTATAATAATAAAATAAAAAAGCCTTTTATTTCTTGCGTGATTACATTATGGATTCATTCTTAATATTATTATAGTTGATTTTATCAGTATTTTATATTATTGTTGTTGATTATAAATTATATTTTTTAGTACATATGATTTTGTATAATATGATAGCCATATTCATAAGGAAGGCTATAGACTATACAGAAACGGGTTCTGCTCGTACGAAGTCGCGGGAAAATGTGGTCCAATTTACTAATTTAACGAAAAAGCTGTCATACAAACCTTGTCCTGACAATTCAAAACTCAACAAAATATAACTACAGAATGGTCAAACTGTTCTCAAGTGACAATCTTTCAAACATGCGGAAATTGATTTTTGTTTAGACAGTTATACTGTTGGATGGGTACACAAGTAACATAGCTACGCTATCCTCCTACGTATTTACGCACATAACTGCAGCTATAAGAAAAAATATGGCCAGAGTAATGGCGATAGCAAAGGGAACGAGGAAAATATCTCCAAACGCAGGGCCGGGTCTTATTGAATGATATTATATTATAAATACCGATGGACCAGATCTCTCCCGATTTCCGAACGATATTGATTTTGAGGACTCAGGAATGGATACTCGTATGGAAATGTTGCGAGCCCCTGTTATAATGAAATATGTTCGTGTTGCTTATCTGTCGCGCAGGGGCAGTGAAGGTTTGGGAGGATTCTCACAATATACAATAGCCCCAAAAGTTTATTGTTGGGTATCCTTACGTATCTATGTTGTTCGAGAAGTGGTCTTTAAGCCACAAGGCTGTACTTGTAGCATAAGGGCCAGTTTATCGCAGAATTTTTCGGTCGTATTTGTGATCATAGTTTGATGGGTAAATATTTGTTACGGACTACAAGCGAGTCGGTGTGTATAGCGTTAAGGTTACCAAAGACGGGCTCAACGAGTATGCGAATCGACGCGGTACCGAACTTTTATAGAAATTCTTCTACTGTATTTTTTAAGTAATTAAAACTTACCCGTCAGGCACCGAGCACGCAAGATAATTGAAAGACCGGGCCTTAAGGTGCTTGACAGGTTAAAAGGATTAGGTATACTGGTACATATAATGTAAAATGCATCATGACAAATGGCCAAAGTCGATACGTAGTAGGAGATAGAAGAAAACGTACTTGCCGAAAAAGGTCTAGGAAAAGCTGGCGTGTTAACTTGAGGCGTTTATGGCGGATTGCTCAGGAAAGTGGAAGGCCATTAGGGGGAATTTTGCACAGTAGTGGGGCAATACAGAATAAATTAAAAAACCGGACCAAGTGCGAGTCGGACTCTCACACTAAGGGTGACTGGAAAAAAAAACACGATTATTGTATGGGAGATCCCTTTAACTTTTAATTTAATTTATAATATTGCTTGTTATAGCGGCACTAAGAACTGAAAAAAAAGCGATTATTGTATGGGAGACCCCTTTAACTTTTAATTAAATTCATAATACTGGTTCTTATAACGGCACTAAGAACTGAAAAAAAAAAACGCGGTTATTGTATGGAAGACCCCTTTAACTTTTAATTTAATTTATAATATTGGTTGTTACAGCGGTACTAAGAACTGAAAAAAAACGCGGTTATTGTATGGGAGACCCCTTTAATTTTTTATTTAATTTATATTACTGGTTTTTACAGTGGCAATAAAAATATACACTCTGTGAAAATTTCAACTTTCTACCTATTATGGTTCCTAAGATACAGCCCGCTGTAGACGAATGGACGGACGGACAGTGGAGGCTTGGGTACATTACCCTACGTACGTGCAACGTTGTCTCATATCTCACGCATCGATTTTTCAGATCGAGCCGGTCTATATGTTATTTGGCAGTTCAGGAACAATCTCAATCTCGTAAAAAACATCGCTCAACGTTGTTTAAAAAGTAAGGCGTAATAATTTTTAGAATAAACCCAGTTTATGAAGAAAAAGCCTCGAACGTAATTATTAAAATATATTGCCGCCGTTCCGGTAATAGAAAATAATTTACGATTAAGTAAAGTATTTTTAATAGAGTTGCAAATCTAATTATTTTCCCATCAACGGTAATATTTCAATTGAGGAAAATATCATAAAATATTAAGGTTCTTGCTATGTTTACTTTTTAGCTCCAGCTTGATTGACGGCCTATGGGGGGAGGGACTTACGGTAGGCGCCAGATTGATTTGCAATAAAGGTCATTGGCCCAAACACATTTATTTCTTAAAAACAGAAATGAAGACATAATACTCTCCTGAATATAGATTCAAGAGAGTATTATGTCTTCGTTTCTGTTTTTAAACCACGATAAAAACCATGATAGAAATAGTTTACGTTTTCTAGTAATGAAAAATGGTTCATAATTTATTGTATGGGTATCTAGGAAGGGATATAGGGACAGGTCAATGTACTTTATTGGAAAGTACCTGGCGCCTACTATATTAGGGTTACCTGCAACTCAGAAATTAATCAACGTATTTTAATGATTTTAATACTGTTTCTCCTTCTCTCTTTCAAATGCATTCAAAGGATCGGTTTTAGCTATGAGGCTCCCCATTATGTCACCTTAAGCAGTGCTTTTCTTCTCTTTATTTTCTGTAACATAATAATGAGTTTTTTTTAGGTCCTGAAGACATATCTATAGGAATAAGAATATAATTTACTAAGCCATTGTTACAAAAAAAAATCTTATTGTTACTTCTTAATACTAAGTTGGTAATTGTAACAAGTTGAGATTAACATAAAATTACACCGTGGTCCCAGAACTAGGCAGCGCCTATATTTCGGGGACCAGAGTTGCGTTAACATTTATTTAAGTATTACAGTTTTATTATCAATGTGAACTGGTACATTTATCAAAATTGCTGAAGATTACAAAAGTTAAATTATAAGTAAATGTACTTATCTGTTTTTTGTAAAGAATTGAATCGTCCGATTTGCTATTAGTATGGTTTGTTTTTTACATACGAGTAACATCATGCCTGTAGATACACAAAGACTTAGGCAATGGCGTAACCTATAGCAAGCACATTTTGTCTGTTGTGTTAAATCCTCATGTAAATAGATGATGAGCCTATTGCCATCAGCCAAACACAATCCAGACTACTGGTTGTTACTAAGTAATTCCAGATGTGAACCTCCTATAACACTTACGAGTAGCTGTAACCGAGAACCAAACCCAAGATTTAATCAGCAGTAGCGCTTGAGGCTGTTACATCAACAAGACAACTTGTTCAAGCAGTATCTTTTTTTTTGGATGGGAAATCTACAATTGACTCCTCCCGCTCTGGGCGGAAGCAAAAGACTCAGAATCTCATTGACTAACACCCGCCCGTCTTCCATCAAATGCCCTTTGCATCCCAAGACCACGATGAAACCCTATCTCTGTACCTACCGGTTTCTTAAGTACTATATTTTGTCGCTGCCGCAGACATCTTCAGGCTAACTCGATAAAAACAATACAGTAGCGAAATAAAACTACCTCAATACAACACTTCCCGTCATCCAATTCAACACAAATTCAATTCCAATACAACAGAAGACAAGACAAGTTCATAAAGACGTAAGACATCCATCACATAACACAAAAAGTATGCTCATTCCGATGTCATACATTCTAGAGAAGCGTCTCCTCGCCGACTGAACTTCATCAAACAACGCTCCAACTTTATAGTTGAGCTTTATTGTTGGGGAGTAGGGTGCAAGATTGAGTGGTGTGCGAGAAATGGGACAGATGCGGAGTTAGAGACGCTGGAAGTGACTTTTCTTTCGAAATATTTTTTTTAAGTATCTTAGAACTCAAGTTTTATATGACTTTTTAGTTTTTTTATTTAGAAGACATTCGCATTTTTAGAAAACCGTAATTTTATTATACGCATATTTCTTCTTGCTGGACCGTTCCGTTTTTCAAGCTTGATATTGGATTACATATCATGAAATTATGTGTATGTTTCCATCAACATGATACTAATATCATGTATGAACTCAGCAATTGTCCAGTTCCAGCTTGTTTCAGTATTTTCCAGTGCAACGATTTCAGCAATGCGCTTCGCAAGATATCACATGACAAAGGTTGAAAGGCTCCTGCAACATGTTTACTCACGGTACTGACACCGTTTCAATTTCTTTTCGTTGAATATAGAATTCATATCTAAGCAAATAAATCGGCTTTAGAAAAAAAATATGTTGGCGTTTTCGTTCTGCGTTTATCAACTACAATCATATACTTAAAGTTGATTGTATACATAGACTTACCTCATAACAACAAGATACTTATTCATCAGACAAATTATATAGTACGAGCTTTGCCAGCGGCTTCACCCGCGTGATCCCTAAGGCATACTCCCGGGATAAAAAATAGCCTGTGTGCTATTCCAGACTATTATCTATATCTGTTCCAAATTTCATCCATACCCGTTCAGTTGTTCTGGCGTGATTGAGTAGGTAACAAACATTCATCAAAAATTTCGCATTTATATTATTAGTTAGACTATTGAACGCGTGGTAATCAATACAAAAATACAAAAGAATCTAAATATCAGATATACTTATCAGAAATCTAATTCATAGAACCGATTCAAAAGAAAAAAAAATACTACTAACAGTAATATTCTTAAACACATTGAAACCGTATCAATGTTTTTGCATCGCTACACAGAATATTTCTAATGCTCACTTCCATTTATCTTTTCAAAGCTTGCAAAAAAGATAGTACGTACCATTTAAACTTACAAACGAATACATTTCAGTGAATACAGAACAGATTTCACATTAAATATGTGCTTTAGACTTTCTTTAGACTTCAAACAATTTTTATTGTAATCGCAATAGATTTAGTGGATTCTTTTACATTTTCTCATGGTATGTATTTCGCCATTTACGGTCATTTTAAAGCCTAAAAAGCTTATTAGACCTTAAAGCTAACAATACGCATTAATATTAATTACTGTCATTAACTTTGGGCTAAATAAAACCCCTTTTATATTTAGCCTTACTTTATAGTAGAGCTTTAGAGCTTTTTCGTTATAGTACTCGTTACAGTTTATTAGATTTAAGAGAGTAAAAAAGGTTAATTTATAACAGTACTTTTATTGATTTAACTTTTTATGGGCACAAAATCGAAAACTAGTGCTGTCGCTTCAGTATCGCACACGGGTCCCAAACATTATGTTGAGCGATGTCCGAAGTGCGCGGCTGTGATGAAAATCTCCCCACATTCATGACTCTTGCTGGCGTTGCGGAATTTGTTCGAAAGAGTCACCGCGGTCTTGGAACGCAAAGGGCATTAAGAGGAACTGGAATACGTTTTAGTCAGTAAGAGTCTGACACTGCCTAACGCTCCACCACGAGTCATTAAAAAGTTTCCGTTTTTTAAAAGTGCATAACTCATTTTGTTTCTATTATAGACATGCATAAACTCTTTTTCTTTCTAAATATTACAGTGAACTGATATGTAACAGCATTCAGTAAATTCAATTTTAAAAGAGAAAATAAAATCTATTGTTTTAAGTGAATGTCGCTTCCAGTGAACTTAAACCTGTGTAAAATAAAGTGTATTAGAGCTGGGTTGAAGGCGCTCTTACAGCAGGAAATGTGTCTCATCGATTAGCACGTTAGTGCGGGTTCGGTGCCTGCGCGAGTACCTTCCTTTGAACCTGACGTAACAGCCTGCCATTTTAAGCTAAGCGCACATTACAGCAAAGTCGCATTTCAGAAAAAAAAGGGTAAATAATAGATATTTATTGTATCATTATTGATTAAAAAATAAAATTTTTACGCGTTGCGTCGCTTATCTATGTTTATTCAATTAAAAGTCGATGAGATTTTAACTAGTGGTCCGGGAAGAAATATCGCAACAAATTCAAAGGTCAGCTTATGATAATTTTGAAAAATGCATTAGGTAATATGTAAATTGGTATTTTAAACAAGCTAAGCATAATATTATCATCATAATAGCCCAAAAACGACCACTGGTGGGCATAGGCCTCCCCCAAAAGGGGGGGATTGCCATAATCGCCACGCTTGGCAGGCGGGTTGGCGATCGCAGTGTATGGTGCTACTTTTTACAGAGAACTGCTGCCCATTCTCTGGTGAGTCCCTTAGCTTAATATAGCATTGTTTAAAATTACGATTCCTTCGGCATAATCTTCCTCTCTCAGAGAGAGTGAGATGTTCTTGAACATTACGGTTTCCCGATGCTTCGACTACTTCATAAATTCAATCCATAAAAAACGCTTTTTCAGGTTCAAACTCATAGCTTAAAGTTGTTAGTCAGGTGGTTATTACTTGGCCACCATTGCTTAGAAGAGTGTGATGGCTCATACAAAACCTACGGCGGGGCCCACCCTTATCTGCGCCAACCTTTACCAGACACTTTTTAGGAGAGATAATTTTAGACATATTAGGGTAAAAAGTATTTGATGTAGAGCGATTTATGTGCGATAAAATTTGTGCTATTTTAAGCGATTCCATCCGGCTTAACACTCCACTAACTGTCCAACTAACCGTTGAATATCAAGTTCGATTTTCCACCCAGTTTCAGTAATTCAATTGAATTGTAATTCTGTGCGCTCGTGTAGGTTGGTATCTGGTTCTGGCATCATTGATACAATTTATGTATTTCAGACTAGGAAATACTTCTAAAAAATGTATTGGTTTACCGTTTCTGAATATCTGTTATGAACTTGAATCTGAGTCCAGATAAAATTATGTATAAGCCATATAAGTTTTTTTTTTTCTTTAAAAATAGACCAACTTGTGGTAAAGAAAACTTGGATTTTTTATGTTCTGAAAGAACTATGAAGCTCGATTTATTTATTGGTTTAATTTAAACAGAACACTTGAAATTAAATTTAAACAGAACACTTTTTTTTTTCTTTAAAAATAGACCAACTTGTGGTAAAGAAAACTTGGATTGTTTATGTTCTGAAAGAACTATGAAGCTTGATTTATTTATTTGTTTAATTTAAACAGAACACTTGAAAACAATTACACTTTTATACACAATTACAATATACAGCCAATAACAATAACAGTAAGATAGAGTTATGCAGTCATACATTCACCTCACAAATTTCATACATTCAGAAAATTTCGTCTTTCGTTTCTCCACAAACATATCAAATTCTGTGTTCTTGTCCACGAGAGCACGATGATCAAATCTAGTTTTTTTTTTCTAATTCATGCAAGCCGTATGTCTTGGACAGGGTCAGTAATGGCGCCTGAAAATAAGTTTCAACGAGTATAGACTTCAAATTATTCATCCATTTAAGTTATCTACTACCATTCCCAATGACCAGTTTATCCCAGAATCCAAGCTACGCGAGTATATTAAACGCACGCTTTGCATATTAACGACTCGTATGTCGCCCAGTAATACCTGGGCTTGGATGCCTATACCTCACGTGCAAGTCGGTCGAAGTAGAACGCTTCGTATATGAACATGCTTTTAGAACATAATAATAATTATTCATCTTATGCTAATGCTCTAGAGCATTATTATTCTCCACTGAAGGTGCTGCAAGTCTGCTCTCGATATTTTTTTTTTAAGATCTAATGGAATTTTTAGTTTCAATCCAATCCTACGTCAACCTTATAATGGGGAATTTTACAAAAAAATCGAATTAGTCCATCTGATAGATTTTAAAAAAATATTGGACACGTATTTTTTCTTTTTTCACGTAAACTAAAAATAAATAGGATACAGCGAGTCAGTGACACGCGTGACGTCATCTGGCTTGGTAAATTTGGTACATTTTTACCAAACCAGATGAAAAATACCCTATAATGTAGAATTGAAAACCATGACTGATGCTCATATTGTGATCTGTGACCAAAAGTAGCCACAGAAATAAAATAAATGATAGTTATTTTTGGTCATTGGCAGGTATTGGTCAAAACTATACCCAAAAAGGTATCACTTCTGGCTTCCAGGTATCTTTGAAGACCCTATCAACTCACTTTTTTTTTGTAATAAATTACAACTAAAACTAGGCCTCTTGGCTTAAACTCTGATGTAAATGAAATATAATATCTCGAAAAAACTGCCACAACGGTCCACGTGGTTATATTTGGCAATTCGCCATTACTTATGCAGTATCTTCTGTACATTATATACTCAACACGTTTTGGTTTGAAATGAACTCTGATACACTGGTCTTTAGAGACTTTGCTAGAATTATGTTATTTTAATAGATAGTATGGTTATTATATATCTTTGAAGCTTTTACAGCTGGTCAAACTTGGAGTAAGGTATGATAAAATTGCTATCGTTTTAGGATTTCGTACTCAAGGGGTAGCCAACGGAACCCTATTACTGAGCCTTTGCTGCCCGTCCATCCGTCTATCTGTCAGTGGGCTGTATCTCAAGAACCGTAATAAGTAGACAGTTGAAATTTTTACAGATTGTGTTTTTCTACGAGTATTAAAGCTAAAACAAAAAATATCAAAAATTAAGGTTCATGGTACGGAACCCTTCGTGTACGAGTCCGACTCGCACTTTATTGCTTTCATCTAGTGTTGCTAAAAGTATCGATATAACTAATTACTGGTTTTAACACACAGGTACAACTACTCTGCAGCTAAGTTTGAAGATAAGTTATAGATTGCAAGTGTCATTTTAAGATGAACAAAGTTTGAAAACTAATATAGAAATAAAAAATACAGACTCCAAGCATGAAAAAGAAATGAAAAATGTTTATTTGTTCCAAAAACAGTTACATGGAATTATAACAGACATCCCCTGTAAGTAATTCATAACACTTATTTTGGGGCTTATCTCGCTCTTCCCTTAATTATTAACAATATTGAGGCTATAGAATTCTACTTATATTTTAATGAAACGAGACATACTCGCGGTATATATATAGCCTATATGTTAGGCTATATATATCCCGCGAGTATGTTCCCTAGGCATTACGCGGGCGAAGCCGATGGCAGAAGCTAGTTAAAAATAAATCCCAATATTTAAACCCTCTCCAAGAGAAGAGCCTAATTCTCGTTTAAACACCAAGGAACACGACATGTAACGAAAAAGCGCCTGAATATATAAGAACCCAATTCACTTAATGTTCTTATATTAAATGCTTCGTTTAATAATTATATATTAATTAATTCCTTACAGGGGACTTGCGTTACCAAGGCGTTTTCCTTTTACGACCCTCCTTCCCTCATCCCCTTTCTTTCTTTCCTACCGTTCTTTGAGTAATTTTCGTCAGAAACAGCTCATAAGCCTTCTGTAATTTATAAATGAACGTTAAATACTTTATTTCTCTCTTATTGGTTGGTTTGCAGACTTTATTTTATTTATCTTTTGATGTAAATGTGCTTAATGAAGATTGATAATATTTGTGGCAGAATTGATAATTTTTATTTATTTTCTTTTTGTTATGGGTAATGGTGTTTGTTTTATAAATAAATGAAAAGGTATTGCTGCTTATTTAGCGGTTGGTCTGAATAAAGATTTTAATAGACATTTTTTTTTTAGGATGGAAAATCAGCAAATGACTCAAAGTCAAAGTCAAAAACGTTTATGTCAATTAGGCCATTAAACGGCACTTTTGAACGTCATCATTACATTTAAAATAACATAGTGACTCTACTGTCCATTCGGAAGGGTAGATTCTCATGGAGAAGAACGGACAAGAAACTCCATAGTTACTCTTTTCAAATCAATGTTTTACATGTGCTGTGGTATACAAAACTTCCGTTAATATATGTGAGGACCATGAACCTAGAGTATGCAGAGGTAGACTTATTATATTTTTAAATAAGTACATGGTACTCACATTTCTACATAAGTACATGGTACTCACATATTTACAAATATTGGAACCATTAATTAGCAGAGTGAGTGAACAGAAAAATAAAAACCCAAAAATGAAAAAGTAGGTACAAGAGTAAATACACAAACCAACCAGTTTGATCTTGTCTCCACCATTGATTGTCCTATGGAGCAGGACCAGCATGACTACTCCCGCTCTGGGCGGAGCAGAAAGCAGTGTCAAAGCAGTGTCAAAGCAGTGTCAAAGCAGTGTCAAAGCAGTGTCAAAGCTAACCCATCCATTTTCCTCCTAATGCCCTTTGCATTCCAGGGCCACAGTGATTCTTACAAAAAAAAATCACAACATTACAATAGACTAACAATCGTAACAAAACTTTGGTCGTAGACTGTAGTCGAACGGTTAAAAAAGGACTCATGATACACTACAGAAGCGCGATCGAAATGTATAGAACATCAGCTTTTATTAGTTTTACATTACTTAAGGAAACAGCCTAGAAAATATAACTAACAATACAATTAATTCCACGGTCATCATAAATAACTCTAATTATTTTTTTTTATTGTGAATATGGATCTGAGATTTTCTGAAATAAAGTTTTATTATTATTATTATTATTATTATTATAAAAAAAAAACCATTTAACCCTCGGTATGCCTGGTAGGGTCTGTTAGGGTCTAACAGACCCTACCAGGCATACCGAGGGCTTTAAGTAACAACTTAAAGCGTTGTATTTCATTAAAATATGATGTTTCTGCGCTACCACTCTCAGTAGCTGAACATTATCAAACAATCGACGCCTTATAGCCACTATTAGTCCGGATTCAGCTGGGTTGGTGAAAAAACACAAAAATCCTGAGCGCGGATTCAGAGGTTCAACCTTACACCTCTGCCTACACTCATTGATGGGAGGAAGAAAGTCTGATTGCTATAGTATTCTCTATAGTCTTTGTCTTGTGCTTCCTATTTTCTAAAGTTTAGTTGAGATTTTTTTCTATTCACGTAAGTGTAAAAAAGGCCTGTTTTTTGCTAAAATCATAACCTTCTATTGTTATTTGTAATTTATTTAGTTGATATTATGTTGGATTTGTTTCTTCATTTTTATCCCTATTATATACCCCTAGTACAGGTATAAGTATGTTTAGATACACCAGTTACCACAACTAGTATAAAAAATAGTCACTTTAAATTCGGGTCTGACAGACCCACCAGGCATAACGCGTAACTTATTGCCACCAGGCATATCGAGGGTTAAATATTAATACAACCATCAAGCTTAAAGAAATTTATCCCTAAAGACAATTTATTTTTTTACTTGTTAACTAAATTTTTACTTGCAACTTGTTACTAAATTGTGCGTTTACATGTATTAAGTCACTTAAAATTAAGTTAAAATATAGTAATCCACTGAACAACTTAATACATTTAAACCAGCCATCAGTTGTTAACAAAATTTTAAGTTGCAACTTACTACTAAATTGTGCGTTTACATAATTTAAGTTATTTAAAATTAACTTAAAATTTTGTTATCTACTTAATACGTGTAAACCAGGCATAACGTAGGACTATTGTCACTACAATTACACGGGAGTGACGCTTTGTACCGTCATTCCATGTGCCAGGACGTGATAAAGCAACGATGGTGTACGAACTCTCACGAAGACAGCCGAACGGGAATTAGCGTGTGACGACACGCTGTCAGAAGCGAGAGTCGAGTCGAGAAAGTTTAAGTACTTAATGCAGTTCTGTGAGGGATTTTAACACCCGGTTTTCTCTGAGAGATTTGATGAAGTCTGTTTTAAGTAAAGATGTCTAGTGTTGGCTCTTATGAGATGAAGAAAGTAGGTTTCAACCGTGTCTGAACCTACTGCAATATGTGTAGTAGATTTAGATTTGGTTGACTTTGTACGTTAAGGATGTACTTTTGTATTTCTATAACCACTTTTAGATATAATCAGCTATATTTTTGTACTTACAATCAATTTTATTGTAAAAAAATATATTTTCACCAAGTGCAAGTACATTTCGTGTCCAGTCCAATCTCTATCTATTCCATGATGCCTAAAAGAGTTCATGGAATGGGATAAGGTCACCAATTGCATATCTTCATATTTATACATAGATTTTTTATTCTTGTTGTTTCAGGTAAATTCGAGACTATTGGCTGTAGAAAATCTGTAAGGTATTCATTACAATTACTTCTGAATTTTCAAAATAACTTAGGTTCCGTGAATTTCCATCTCCGTCCCATAACAAATACATACTTACAATAACACTCCCAAACCATCACATTGTATGGAAAATTATATTTTGGGAGTAAGTATGATAACCATAAATGCGCACCAACAATACGATCTCCTTCCCTTACCTTTCCAAATTAACATACCTACGCAATACTCGAAACACAATACAAACAAATAAACATGTGTATTGAAACGTTCCCCATAAACGGGAACCCATATCTACCCATACACCCATAAAAGCTGAACGTACGAAGTTCCCAATTATTCTGTGAAAATTTGCGTCGATTTCGATGTTGCGTTGGGAAAATAGACTATGAAATGCCATGACGTGAAGTGGCTAAGTTTCAGCTCAAGAAGGGTTTCGGTGGAAGAGTCAAGTCCAAATTCGGCTTCCAGTCAAAACAGCATTAGCTGAATATCAGTATTTTACGTGGAGTGCCTGCTAATCTGAGCTTCACAACCTTGACAAGACTTGTTTTTACTATTGATAAGCACGCGTTTGACTACTATCTCACATGATAGTAAGCGATGATGTGGTCGAAGATGGAGCACGCTTACCTAGAAGTAACCTATACACTCTTGACTTAAAGACTCCCAGGTTGTAGCTATTGGCAAACACAGACTCCGGCAGAGAATTCCACTCCTTAGCTGTACGCATTATGAATGTGTTCCCAAAAGGTTTTGTGCGTGTGGGTGGGATGTCCACCATGTACCGGTGGCGCATTGCTGTTTGTCTTGTGGTCTGATGATGGAACGTGCTTGGCGGAATTAAATTATGCAATTCCGTCGCACATTCTCCAAAATGCAACCGGTAGAAAACCGACAACAGTTGCACCTCGGAAAGGTGGAGCTGGGTGGAATTGGCTCCTTTTGGCGGACACAGACCCGCTTGGGTCTTAGCAGCATTGAACTTAACCAGATTGGCATCACCCCATTCAAAAACAGCCTGTAAGGATACGTTCAAGCGCTCAACCATAGCCTCCCGGAGAGACCGGATCTGCAACCCACCAGCTCGTCCGTCGGACACGTATCTCTCAGCAACAGTACTGTCGTCTGACTGGTGTGTTGGTAATACTTAAATAACACAATAAAATTATCAAGACCGTCCTATACTTGTACATACCATCGTACGTCTCTCCAATAACTCGAACACATCTAAATACAAGCTGGTGATTCCAAGTTACGACTGTTTCCTCCTTTAAAGCATATTGAGCATTATGACTACTTCATACTGTATCAGCATATTGAACGTATCGTACGCGGACGCAATACTTCTTATTGTCGCTCATAACACAAGTCATATTGGCTTTATTGAGACAGTCAGAGATATGAGCAAATCTGAAGGTGTTCAGGAAACTTGTGGCTGTTTATTGGTATGGATTGAGGTATATTGGTTCCTTGATGTTAGTGGTGAAAATTGTTATATGGGAAAGGAGAGATGTCTTATTTTATTTGGAAAATTTTTGTGAGTGACTTATGTTAATGAATACGAATTATTATTGAGACAGTTAACCTGGAACCCTGGAATCCTAAAGGAGTTCGAACTTTTTTCAAAGTTTCGGTGCTTTGTAAATGGTAGAGGACAATTAAACAAACAATTTAAGCAAGATGGTGCCACAAGTGTCACGTTGCCGAGATATTAAATATGGTAAAGTCTCCAAGTTATCGGTACACCTTGTGGGAGGCAGCCGCAACAGTCATCCGGTACGCGGTCGCCACTCAAGAACTTTTCGGCCCCATCGTCCATCTGTTATGCGAGCAATGTGCTCATTGCTACTTATTAAGTTGGGCGATTCTTCGTATAGAAAATCTTTAGTAAAGTATTACATGCTATCTTTACTAATATTAAAAAACTGAAGGGTCTGTTTGTTAGTTTGGTTGAACGCGCTAATCTCTGGAACTACTCGTACGAATTAAAAATCTTTTAGTGTTAGATAGCACATTTACCGAGAAAAGCTATAGGATATATATAACATCACGCTATAAACAATAGGAGCGGAGCATCAATGAAAATTGTGAAGTAGACGAGGTTGGACGGGTCAGCTATGATGCTTTGAAGAACTACGGTGGCAGTCCTAATCCCTTTGCCAGTTGTGGTTGTTATGGCAATAATAAACTGGTTATTTTAATAGTATATTGGTAACGTGTTTTATTATTTACTAGTTTAGCGTACTAGTCTAGCGTTCAAGCAAGCAAGCAAACAAACAAACAAACTCTTCAGCTTTATATATTAGTACTAATTGACCCACGCAACTTTGTTTGCGTCACAATTTTCATTACTGCTCAGCTCCTGTTGATCTTAGCGTGATGATATAGCTTATAGCCTTCCTCGATAAATGGGCTATCTAACACAGAAATATTTTTTCAAATCGGACTAGTAGTTCCTGAGATTAGCGCGTTCAAGCATACAAACAAACAAACCAACCAAACTGTTCAGCTTTATACATTAGAATAAAGATTATAAGACTTTAACTTTGACTACTCCGCTCCTATTGGCCTTAGCGTGATGATATGTAGCCTATAGCCTTCCTCGATAAATCGGCTATCTAAAACTGAAAGATTTTTTCAAATCACCAGTAGTTCAAGAGATAAGCTCGTTCAAGCAAACAAACAAACTCTTCAGCTTTATATATTAGTATAGATGATACAACTTCAAACAGTAATCACAACTTTCAGCCAATTTAATTACTGTCTTGCGAACAGTCATAAACTTTGCTTAGTAAACGTAGAATTTATGGTACCAAATCAGATCTAGCATCAGCAATACAGTTCAATAATGTCCTATGATCCAATAGTTATGTATTGTAAGATATTGTATGTATTTTATTGTTTCAGACAAGTATTGTTTGTTATGCTTTTATCCCCAGTAACATGGATAAAGGCAGGAAGATGAGTTATTTTGCAAAGTAGAAGATTGAGTTTTTGAATTTTGCTTAGAACTGAGATTTTCTTACGATCTGAATGCATTGAGATTACAATGTTAGGTACTTTCGATGATTTTTAGGGTTCTATCCCTCAAGATAAAAAAACAGAAGCCTTATAGGATCACTTCGTTGTCCGTCCGTCTGTCTGTCAAGATTTTGAGTTTATCTTGGGAACGCATGGAGGTATCGAGTTGGAATTTCAAACCATGTTATCAAGCCTGCGATCCCTTGAAGCTGTTAAAAATCATAGTTATAAGTTAACATAAAAAATACGGCCGTTTATGCCTCAAAAAAAACGAATATTTCGACACTCTCAAGGGAATCATAGAGTATTTCCCGTTGACCTGGAACTATGAAATTTGGCTAGTAATACTGTCCTTTACTACAGGTATAGGGAAAAGTCTAAAAACTATACATTTATAATTAAATCATGAAAAATATAGCCTTTATTTAAAGTACGTAATCAATCACCGAGCGTAATAAACCACTGATTGGATTCAAACTATAGGTACTTAAAAAAAATGTTATCCCGAGTAACATTTAGCGTTTACTTCATCAAAATCCACCCACAAAATCAAAAGATATTGAATTTTTAAGTTTAGGAAGAAACTTCCTAATGTATTCTGATCAGTCAGAGCGCCATCTATTGAGAAAAAATAAAATGCATGAAAGCATGAAAATAACACTATAACAAATTGTTGAGTATGACGTATGGTGACGGCCGGTGCCGTATGAAGCCGTAAAATAATAATACCATTGCATTACTTTCAGTGGGTGTCGTAAGAGGGTGACTAAGGCCTGAGAATGGGCAGCAGCGTTCTCTGTTAAACTCAACACCTTATACTGCGATCGCCAAAACGCTTACCAAGCGTGGCGATTATGGCAAACCCCCCTTTGGGAGAGGCCTATGTCCAGCAGTAGACGTCTTTCGGCTGATATGATGATGATGAAGTTGTTGAGTAATTGTCAAATTTTTAATACGTACCAAAATAATAGTGAACATTGTAATACCTTATCGTTATTAATTGTAACATACGTTTTTTTGACGTCTTCTACTGCCAAATACTTTGTCAGTTCACGAAATGGTCGATAGATAGCGTTGCACTGATGACGCTTTTTTTCTGAATCGCAGTGTTAATATCTATTGCAGGGTTCACACGATTTTTAAACAACGCAGCGTTGTAGTTTGTTAGGGGTGTTAGGGTCCAAATTCGTTAAATTTGTTCCGGTTCGTTAATCGTGCATTAATCATTTATCGTAGAACTGTCTTAAACTAATTTGGTACTTGCGGATAAGGCCTGTAGGGTTCCGTACCATAGGTGCTGACCGGGCCCTACTATATTAAGCCTCCGCGATAGATTCTTAGCTCGGAAAAAACTGTGAGACTTGATTCTTGAACTAGGTATTTATAATACGTAGGTACCTACAAACTAGTACAAAACTCTCGGTGCGCGAGACCGACTCGCTCTTGACCGGTTTTTTTTAAGGATGGAAAATCATGAAATGACTTCTGCCAATCATCCAGGAGGAGCAGATTTAAGGGAGTAGTGTTAGACTCTTACTGACTAAAGCCCGTCCGTGATCTATCTAGTGCCCTTTGCGTTCCAGGGCCGCAGTGACTCTTTCGAACAAAAACTTTGTTTGAAAGCCAACATGTTCATGTATGATTATGATTATCTTAAATTGAACACAAATTATGATTACCAAAAGATTCTTCAAAAAGATAGATCATTCCTAAAAAAGGAAGCTCAGTCTATCTTTTAAGAGCATCTACTTAATCATTAAACTTAACATACTAGCAAATTATTAACAATCTCGACTAAAAATCTATGAGCTAAAATAAAAGATGCTCGATAAGGGCGCTTGGAACATCACTAGGCAGCGAGTTATACCGACTTCCTGTATTAACCCGTCCGTCTCAAGCGGAAGTCGCTGACATATTTAATCTACATACTACATAAACATGGTGAGGAGCTCGTGCCTAGATAATAACAGCCGCACGGGTCGATCTTCACAGTTAAGCAACGCTTGCCAAGGTTGGTCTGTGGATGGGTGACCATCTTTACATTCCGAGTTTCCTCCGTGACGCGGAAAGTACGTTAAGCCGTTGGTTCTGAATGTCAATAGTAGATCTTTGGCAGTCGTTACGGATAGTACAGTTAATGGGTTGTGGAGGTCTGGTAGGCAGCCGATCCGCGTAAGATACTGGTATTCAGCTAAATCCGGTTTGACTGGAGGTCGACCCCAATATAGTTGGGAAAAGGCTAGGCAGATGATGATGACTACATAAACATGGTATTTATGTAATCGCACCAGGTTGAGCGTAGATTGTAGAACATCATTCTAAGTGGTCAAAATTTAAAAATCTTTTTTCTAAGGCATCTTCTATATGGAGGGGATATAGTGACTGGCCTACTGAAAGGCCATTATTTTCAAATAAGCTGCCTTTAAAAAACTAAAAAAAACGGCAATCTTAATTACTCTACAACCATTAACTATAGTATCTTTGTGTAGAAGTAATGGTTTTAAATAAATAGATGTAACGGAAACTCAAGACATAGGCAGGCATCCCTGTCTTTGCCACTTCACCTAGACGCTGCAACATTTATTATGTTGTTGAATTGATAATATAATAATAACTTTTTATGTTTTTTATTCAAAATACCATA
Organism: Lacanobia oleracea; assembly: GCA_950371165.1. Lineage (NCBI taxonomy): Eukaryota > Metazoa > Arthropoda > Insecta > Lepidoptera > Noctuidae > Lacanobia > Lacanobia oleracea. The sequence goes on from OX493396.1 coordinate 24,143,533, forward strand.
CCTATGTTTGACGAAATAAATTATTGATTGATTGAAAACATAAATTCTGCCAAACTACATAGCGCAGTCAGCAGTTGATCTCGTTCACAATACTAATAAAAATATTGTTTATTAAACGTGTGTGTTATTTAGACTTATCTCACTTAAACATTTAAATTACTAACTCATGTAATTTTATTTTCTTGTTACTTAATGAATGAACTTGTTATAATATTTTGTCAAAGAGCCTCCTTTTGGCAAGGCGTATGCTTTTTACACATAGTAACGTTTTATACATAGTATCATAGAATAATATAGTCATAATTGTAACAATAAATATTTTTAACGATTTTTTAACAAGATTCTCAGACACCAATCAGCTGTTGCACATAAATACTTTAATTTCTAGATGAGTATAAAAAGCGAACACAAGCCAGCATATTGTGTTAAGTATAAAAAGAACGTAAATTATAGAGTACTGTAATAAAATAGAGACTTAAACGGTTCTTCTCTGGGCGCTTTTATCGCAGAGTGGCGCTTAGGGACGCCACAGATTTTTCCTTAGAATATTTTTTTTTATAAATTGAAAATTTTGTAGGTTCGCACGTAGTTTCGTGCCGAAGATTTCTGATATTCATTTTAGATTTTATGATAAAATTTTGGTATCTATCGATTTTGATGTTCAGATCATGTTTTTTGTAGCACCTTATATTCTACGTGTAAAGTAGGGATTGTAAGTTTGATTATACACAGAAGAATATATTAAAGGTAGATAGAATAGAGACCAACTTTGAATTGCCACTTTCGCGTTTTCTTTTTTATGTACCGGAAGCCCAATATGGTTGGGAAAAGGCTAGGCAGATGATGTACAGCCTTGATTATTACACTATTGGTTTGATAAAGATTAATACCATGATACGAATGTTATCATCTTTCGATTATTTCAGTGTTTTGATTTTTGTTTTATGTTTGAACAAAAAGCGGTTACCATGACTTAATTATATATCCTTGGATTTTTTTGTGACTTTGACTGAGACTTTAAACAGTTTTCGCAGCGCACGCCAAAGAATGTTTTTATGGCAAATTGCTGATACCTTCGGCAACAACCAGGTTCATATTTCAGCCAATTTACACAAATCCATACATGTAGAGTCAGTATTTATAAACCAATTACTAATAGTCATGAAACAATAGCTCATATATTATTTACCGCCACCCCTATCGGCGACACACTCCTGTTTTATTTATGTAACATGTGGTGTTGTCTATGTGCACTATGTACCATGCACATAGTACAATATCGCTCTACACCCTCGCCATACTACCCACAACTCTCTTTTTTGTGACCACGTTATTTGCTGCTGTTGCGTTTCATGAAACTTAAACCTGGCAAGGACATATTGGAAACTAGCTTCTGCCAACGGCTTAAGGAGCTCGTCGCTAAAGAATAACAGCCGCACAGGTCGATCATCAAGGTTAAGCAACGCTTGCCGAGGTTGGTCTATGGATGGGTGACCATCTTAACATACCGAGTTTCTTCCGTGCCTCGGAAAGCACGTCATTTGTAAAACTTTGGCAGTCGTTACGGATTATCAGAAGCCAGTAAATCTGACTCCAGTCTTGCCATGAAATACCGTGTTGTTACCCATTTAAAGGGTGGTGGAGGTCTGGTAGGCGGCCGCTTCACGTAAAATACTGGTATTCAGCTGTATCCGGCTTGACTGGAAGCCGACCCCAATATATTTGGGAAAAGGCTAGGCAGATGATGAGCTTCTGCCAGCGGCTTCGCCCGCGTGGTCCTTAGGGAACATACTCTTGGGATAAAAAGTAGCCTTTATCCTTTCTCAGGCTCTAGACTATCTGTGTCCAAATTACATATTCGGTAGTTTTGGCGTAAAAGCGCGACAGACAGACAGACAGAGATACTTTCGCAATTAGGATTTTTTATTCCGCGTTCAGTTGGTCATTTTGTATTGTCTGTGGCTTCGAAAAGTAGCTATTGTTAAAAATGTGAGAAGACAATGTAGGACTACGTAAAAAGTAAGTAAAAATATTACATGGTCTTTAGTGTTGCCCATCTATGATAAGTGCGTTGTTGCGTTTAATTATGGCAACGTCTAGTCTTTGGTTACGTTATTTTTGTTTATTTGCTATTTTCAGGCAAACACAGTAGCACCGTGACTTGCACCAAGTAGTTAATTTTATAAATATGAATCGATAAAATTATGAAGAGCCATATCATACGATAGCCAAACAACGTGGTGGTCCGTCAAGAAATATTTCATAAGATTAAGTTTTCTTTGAGCTCAATTATTAAAAAAAAAAATACGTGATGCTACAGAAAATGAAGACGTGATTGTTTTCTATTTAGAAATAAATCAAGTCCCAATTCCTTTTTTCCAGGAAAAAAAATTCAATGTTTAAAGTAACATTTCATTACTGATTTCAATCAGTATTCACCGTGAAAACGTAACACAGACAGAACCATCGCATTCATAATATTTATTCCGCACTCTCCTACGAGGAAAGATGCCATAAATTTCCCGATTACCTTCCAAGAAATACGACTTCCAATATAATTCAGGCTCAAGAAAACCTCTCTGAATTTCAGGCAAGTCTTTACAGTTACACAAAATATGATTTTCACAGTCCGATGGATACAAATTTGAAAGTAGGTCTCGAAAATACGAGCGGCCTATTTATCATTGTTGGCTTATTAAATAAAGTTATTGATAACACTTCTAAGACAGGGCTTTGCAGGAAAGGTTCTGTTTTCTATTACATTTTGAGGAATTGCTGCGATTTCTTGAGTTCTGATATTTTGGGCTCCGTTTTGACGGACTTTTGCGAATTTTAGGACTTGAATTTGTGTGAGTGTGGACACAAATGTCAAATTATTTAAGTTTATGTGTTTCTGTCAAGTCCTTTTACTGTTTCACGGATTTATCTGAAATTATTTTTTGACAAATATGTACGATGACATCATAAAAAATGAGGTATCGTCATGAAACGAGAACAATTCACCAACCAAGCGTTTTTCTTAACCAAAATATTAAAACAGAAAAATAATTTGAAAAATCACAACCGAAGATTTTAACGAAATAAAAAATCACGGACCCATTTCTGTGACAATAAACGGTAAATATAGGAGCGTAAACAAAATCATACTTTTAGAATGAATAGGGACATTTGAGAAGATATTAAAACCCAAACACGTAATTATGAGGAGTACCTACATTCAATAGAAAATACTTTGGTGACTTTTTACGAGAAACACCTATATTTTACAAAGATAGACGACAATAACTCTCCGGTATTATTTCTAGACTGACATTTCAAGTGGAATGAAAATACTCTCGAAGGTCAGGTGTGTACTCACTTGGGAATGAGCAAAACTTGAAAGTGGAAGGAAAGAATATTAGTTTCGTTCTGGCTTGGTGTCAAACAAGTAGATGATTTTGCAAAACAATCTTTTTCGAGGCATGATTTAACTAGCCTTGTTACTTGGTTACCTATGGGTCGCATCATTTTTGTTTTAAAGGATTGTAAATCATCAATAGACCTCTTCGGAAGGGAGTGTCTGAAACTTACTGACTAAAAACCCATCTGTGTTCCTTTTAATGCCCTTCGCGTTTTAGGACCGTGGCAACACTTTCGAACAAAGTCTGCAACCCTGGTAGGTACTGATCCTAGCGGGCCCCATCTTCTATGGTGAAATCTCTTTGAGGTTTGCGTGGAACACAACGCGCCGTCGACCCGGGCCTATGGTGACTGTGAATCGCCCTGCAACTCCCGACACCTGGGGCGTCTTGTTTTATTATAGGTCGCATCTTGCAATTGGTTTTTGTAACAGCTATCTAAACCGACTGAGCTGAGGAATAATATGCGTTTGCTTCAGCTGACAATGCATGGTTTTATAAGTAACATTCTTTATCCAATATGGCGGAATTGAAAAGATGGCGGACCAATTATTTTGATGGGTATCAAATGAAAGGGTTTGCTGAGAGATTTAAGAAAAAGACGGTTTTAAGAAAGAATTATATTGTATTTATAAATAGAACCAGAAATATCAAAAACAATATTATATTAAATTATAATCAAATCGCATACACCTTGCAAAATTTTGATGATGATTGATTTAAACTTCAATAACAAGTTTACATCAACCATTTATAACCATCAACATCCAAATATTGTAATCCTACCATCAATGCTATTCTCAACGAATTAATTACAGACCACAAAGTTTATCTCCTCAATTTCCTTCAACAGAGTACCTTTAAAATATCTTACGGTCTCTAAAAGCTTTATTTTTTCATCAGTACATTCATTAGCATAACTTGCTTCTGGTTAATCTCCAGCCTCTTTCCCAGTGTCGGCAAAATGAAAATTTTATGGTCCATCGCTAATCTTCAGTCATTATGATAAAACCTACCTATCTGTTAAAACTGGGGCTCTAACCTGACTTTTTAAACTGCATCACGTTTATGTTGTCCATAAAATATTTAATTATAAGTCTCGTTAGCTGAGTCAGATGTTTTTAAATGTGTTTTCTTCATGCTCTTTCTTAGTTGTTTCGTTATCTAGTATAAGGAGTTTTTTTTTTGTTTGGTTAGAGTAGTTTTGCAAACCAATTTAGAGTTTTCAGCTCGACAGCTTTTTTATTTTTAAAACTACTTAAACGTTTTGGACTATAAACGTCTGCACTGGATTGCATAATGCATATACCTGTACTTTGGGGGACTAAAAGTGCGTTTCCACCAGATGTGTTTATTATGAACCAATAGAAATACTTACAAGCAATTCTATTGGTTCTGGTTATAACAAATATTAATAACCTAAATGTAACCTTCCAAACTACTAACACATTCTTGCGCAGCCTTTAAAGTATTCCAAGGTCAAGGCTGAAACTTTCTCGAAACAGTATGTTTACTATTTAATATATTAATCAAACATTAGTAAGTCGAATTGTCTGAATATTAAAGGGCTATCGAAGTCTTGACAGTGAAGCTTCATGAATTATTTAGCTGCACACGGTTGAGTTTTATTCTTAACGGTACAGGATGATGTGTATTATTTTAGAAATCGACTTAGGAGTAGGTTATATTTTAAAAAGAAGACAATGCATGATATTAAAAGAAACCTCTCTATTATCAACACATGGAAGGGAATCTTGTGCTATTGAAAACCACACCGACTGCTGGTGAGTTTCTTGCGCCACTTCTTCTTTCCAGCTAAAACACTAGGAAGTGGTGGCGGGCGGGCATTTTGGAAGACTGGCTTAATCGTATACTAATTTTTGCCCGCGACTTCGTACGCGCATATCCCGTTTTTTCCCGTACCTGTTGGAATTTTGGGGAATCCTCTCTTATTGCTCCTCTAAATTCCCGAAGGAACCTATGTGCCAAAATCCAGCCTTCTACTACTAGTAGTTTTGGCTGTACGTTGTCTGTCACTCACTCAGTCAGTCAGTAACGAAAGAGTTTTGTACCCACATTGATAAAGCCAGTCCCTCAAAACGCCCGCCTGAACTTTGACGTTCAAAAGTGCTGGTACTAAGCCTCATTTAATAAATGATATTTAACTGACTTTTTTGATTATGATATAAGGTTCTCTGGAATCAAATCATAGACTCCTGAAAATCTTTTGTGCAACGTCCTTGTGCAACCTTTTTTTTTCGTTCTTGTGCAACCTGTGTCATTAATGAAACGGAATTAGAAAATATCAACCAATGAATGTATTGCCATCAGTGTAACATATTACTGTGACCTAAGGCTAAAACGCCATCTCTAATAGCTAATCACAATGTTAGATGTCATTTTGTACATAATGTACTGGTAAGTTGCGAACGCCTGGAGCTTATTTGACAAAACGTTGACTCGGGTTATCGAAATTTCGTTATAGCTTCAAATGAGACTAGTATGCTTTAACATCGGTAACTTTATTTTCAACTAGTTACTGCCAGCGGCTTCGCCCGCGTGATCCCTAAGGAACATACTTCCGGGATATATACACGGCGGCTCTTTTAATGTACCCAACGTAAACTACCTCTAAGCGCGATTATTATTTAAAAATAATTCATTAAGATAATTTTATTGATGCAATAAAAATAAATAATGCATTAGAATTATGAAACACCCTCTTAGTAATATTTACGTATCAAAACCATGTCGCTGTTCAATTCCGCGCCGTCTTTGGAACACAAGGCTCGGACGGCGCTCGCTACAGGATGTTTCAAACTACTTCATACTACTTCATGCGTATGCATATTGAATAATATTTTAGTTTTTTTAATAATTCTATTGTTCATAAATATAATTTTTTTTAATGGGTGTGTAGTTAGTCATTGGATAGATGCAGTGGGCGGCCGTTTGTAAGACGAATAAAATGGCAACGTGTGTAGCCTGGGTCTTGATCATAATATCGACAGTCACTACATCGACAGTCCTTGTATCGAAAACGTTCTATCAACGGGTTACTGAATCGACAGTACCCCAAATCGATGGTACGCAACATCGACAGTACACCAAATCGATTTTACGTTATATCGACAGTATACTATATCGACAATACGTTAGCCTATGTGTTATTCGAGACTAAAATCTGCGTGTCATCCAAATCTGTTAAGCCGTTCTGGGGTGATTGAGTAACAAACATCCATCCAGTACTACATCGTACCCACATATCCCGTTATTTCCCGTGGGGGTACTCTCTAACCCCAAAGTCCGTAGCTTCGGGCTTAGTTGCGGGCGTAATCTACTTCGTATCACCTATGGACTTACGATTATAGTCCCGAACCCGGAATGAATGACAACACGATTTGACAGCAACTGTTAAATCGTGTTGTCTGAATGAACCCGAACCAGAAATGAATGACAACACGGTTTGACAGCAACTGTCAAATCGTGTTGTCTGAATGAACCCGAACCAGAAATGTATGACAACCCGTTTTGATAGCAACTGTCAAATCGTGTTGTCTGAATGCACCCGAACCAGAAATGAATGACAACACGATTTGACAGCAACTCAAATCAAATCAAACAACACGATTCAAACACGAGACACGATTCACGATTCGAGTTGCTGTCAAATCGTGTTGTCATTCATTTCTGGTTCGGGTTCATTCAGACAACACGATTTAACAGTTGCTGTCAAATCGTGTTGTCTGAATAAACTCGAACCAGGAATGAATGACAACACGATTTGACAGCAACTGTTAAATCGTGTTGTCTGAATGAACCTGAACCATAAATAAATGACAACACGATTTGACAGCAACTGTCAAATCGTGTTGTCTGAATGAACCCGAACCAGAAATGAATGACAACACGATTTGACAGCAACTGTCAAATCGTGTTGTCTGAATAAACTCGAACCAGGAATGAATGACAACACGGTTTGACAGCAACTATCAAATCATGTTGTCTGAATGAACCCGAACCAGAAATGAATGACATCACGATTTGATAGCAACTGTCAAATCGTGTTGTCTGAATAAACTCGAACCAGGAATGAATGACAACACGATTTGACAGCAACTGTTAAATCGTGTTGTCTGAATGAACCCGAACCATAAATAAATGACAACACGATTTGACAGTAACTGTCAAATCGTGTTGTCTGAATGAATCCGAACCAGAAATGAATGACAACACGGTTTGACAGCAACTATCAAATCGTGTTGTCTGAATGAACCCGAACTAGAAATGAATGACAACACGATTTGATAGCAACTGTCAAATCGTGTTGTATGAATTCTTAGTGGTTAGATGATATGGAGTAGTATACGCCCGAAACTACGGACTTCGAGGTTAGTGAGTAGCCAAACACAGACAGACAGTGACAGTTTCCAAAGTTCAGCTTTCAACGACTAGTAGTTTCAGCTGTGTGTTTTCTGTCAGTCACTCAGTAAGTCAGTCAGTCAGTCACCAGTTACGGAAGAATTTTATAAATTGAGAATCGAGATAAAGATTTAAACCTCAATATTCACGTCCAAAACCTTTTGTATCTCCGCCGTTTCACGCCAGGTGGCGTCTCGTATCACAGTTCTCAGAACATTACCCACACTTTACGATTTATTATTTAGCCCGTGGTTTCTTTGCGAAGTTACCTTCACAGTTTAGAAGCGATACATATGTAAATATGTTTATGAAACATTGTTGTTATAACGAATGGGCTGTTTTGAATAGTGAATGTGCTTTATGTTGAATTGTGAATACAAACAAGAGTTGTGCAACTACTAGAATTTATGAAACGCTGAAAATAAGAAATAAGTCATTTTTATTTTGCACTCACATGTAGGCACATTTGCACAATCATCATCATCATTTCAGCCAATTGCCGTCGACTGCTGAACGTAAGCCTCCCCCAAAAATCGCCAACGCCCGGTCTTGAGCAGTCTGCCAGCCCTGCGACTGCCGACGCCCCGGGCGTCGGCAGTCGCAGGGGTCTTCTGTTGCGGCGGCTGGGTCGTGAGGTTACCCACTCTCTCACACGTTCGGCCTCCTCCTTCGCTAGCATTACTGCTTCGCAAAAAGAGGTGGCCACTTCCCATGCCTCCTCGCTCCGGACCATAGATTGAACCAGGGCTGGTCGCGAGAGGTCACCGCCGCGAACGCTTCGACGAGAACGGCGGTGCTCCGCTGAAATAGAGCAGACCTCCACCGTATGCTCCACCGTGTCCTCCGGGCGATCCTCGACACCGCACACCTGACAACTAGAAGTTGCCAGATGCAGGTTTTCAACTGAATCTTACGTTGAATGTTCAAGTATAAATAAGTTTTGTAAGGTACAAATAGGTTTTGTGCCAAGTCTTCAATCTATAAAGCAATATTTTTCAACTAGTTACTAGGTTTGGGCATTTTTACAGATTCACCAGACCATTTTCTGCACTTGTATTCTTTACAATATTGGTTTCTGTACTTTATAACATCCGAGATTGATTTAAGATCTGTCTATCATTGACAAAGTCACCTTGCTTCACACCTTTCCAACTTAAAACACGGCCGAATTAAATTACCCAAAAGTTATAAATGGCCGCAGCAATAAATCCAATCAAAACTTTTGAAAACTGAAATAGTCAATCACTGCTCACAAAACCGAAAGACGGCTATTTGTGCATCAGATATAAAGAGAAGTATACCAACAGGTGCAAACAAAGTTGTGGTATAAATCTTGTGCGTCGTGATTTACGGTGCAACTTCGGGAGTACGGGTCCAACCTTCAATGCTCCGCAGAATGTATGGCAGTTCCGTCCTCTCTCTTTTTTAGGGTTCCGAACGTAAGTAAAAATCGAAACCGTTATAGGAGCACTCGTATGTCCATCATTCACTGCTGATTGTTACCGAAACAACTGGACCGATTTATTTTAAACTTGGTACACCCATGAACTTTTGAGACACTTTTCATATTTTTTAAATATTCCGCTCTAAAATTGTTATCTAAAATTGAAAAGTTTACCCCTACCTACAAAATAACTGAGCCTGAACTTTAAAAAAAATTGATAGAATACCCAGTGATTTACAGATTATTTTAGAAAACAAGAAAACCAAAAAGAAATAGACTTCTTATTGGTTTTCTTGTTATCTAAAAGAATCAGTAGATATTTTGCTAGTAATCTAATCGTAAATATTATTCGTTCGAAACCCTTTGCACGCGTGTCCGACTCGCACTTAGTCAGTTTTTTATAGTTTCGTGTGTAATTGGAAAGCGAATCGCTAAAGAAGAGCTGTTGGGGATTATCTTTATTTATGTGGATTCAGGAACTTCTGCTGGTATTGATTGGAGGGAAGAGGGCGTGGGACAATGACTTGCGGGTGAACGATCTCTGCCTATAAATGTAGATAGGTGGTTCCGCTTCAGTGGTTCAGTGAGCACATTATTTCCCCCAATAAATTAATGTCGCGAGTGTTGTTAGATTTTGTACAAACACAATGTGGCACGCTTTACAAGTAGAAAACAGTTCGTCATACATATGAAATATCATAACTCGTGCGAGGAGCCGAGGTACGAGGAACTCGTGGCTAAATAATAATAGCCGCACGGGTCGATCTTGAAGGTTAAGCAACGCTTGCCAAGGTTGGTCTGTGGATGGGTGACCGTCTGAACATAACGAGTTTCCTCCGTGCCTCGGAAAACACGTTAAGCCGTTGTTCCCGGCTGTCATTTGTAGATCTTTGGTAGTCGTTACGGATTGTCAGAAGCCAGTAAATCTGACTCCAGTCTTGCCAAGATGTACCGTGTTACCCAATTAATGGGTTGTGGAGGTCTGGTAGGCAGCTGCTCCACGTAAAACACTGGTATTCAGCTGAATCTGGTTTGACTGGAAGCCGACCCCAATGTAGTTAGGAAAAGGTTAGGCAGATGATGATAAAATATCATGGCTGTATCCTCGGACGCTTTAGCAGAGTTTTGCCAGGCATACGTACAAATACCGGGTTGCCACTAATCAATTCAAGATGAATCCAAAAATATTTTGCCGGGAATCTACGCCGGAATTTTCATCAATATTAAATTACCGAAATAAATAACAGGCCAATTAGCTAATTTTTGGATTTACTCCTTGAAATGAAATCAATGTTCATTTAATTTTATTATAGGAACTGTCGATCGCCTCATAATTCTATCTGTTCTAGGCGTCTATAATTTTTAAAGCCCTGTTCTAAATTCGAAAGCATTCAAGATACTTTCGAATTTGGAACGTAGTGTTTCCAGCTAGCCTGCTACTTTTGTGACCTTTATTGATATTTCATCAGCGAGACGGATCCATAGTACTATAAATATTACACGTTTTGTGTAAAAGAAATCCAATATTCTCAAAACAAATACCAGCAAAAAAATCTGAAACGATTGAAAAAACAACAGCCGACAGAGAAAATGTCTAAATCATTTAGCACCCGTGAAGAAAAATTCTAAATACTCACCAATAAATCTTTTTGAAATTACAAAAATAATTTTAAAATCGTACTTGCTATAACGCTGATAATAATTGATCAAATCAGCTCGAGGCACGGCACCTCAGTTCGAACTGCGGTCATTAACTTGGCCTCACCTAATGAATTTAGAGATCTATTAAATTCTCACTGATTGAAGATTACAACTGAACTGATTCATTTTAACTTTTTCAGTTCAATGTGAAAAGTTTTATTATTTGATGGTTGAGGTTTAATTACGCTAGGAGCGTTGAGGTGAAATAATTTGAGGATTATATTTTTTTTTTAATACATTGCCGCAAATTAGGATAGATTGAATTGCATATTTTTTCCTGGCAGTCGTCTTATTTATGAAAGTTTTGTAAGTTTACCGGAGGGTAAACTTAGGCTTTCAATACATACTTGGATCGGGGTTGCTAGTGCTCACTTAAGACATACTTAGAAACACAGACAGATTCTATAAATCACATTTAAAAATATGAACACTAAGGACAGTGTGACATTAAATCATCATCATCACATTAAGACAGATATATTAAATTGATTGAGTGTCAAATATCATAATGTTGTCGTTTTTACACATTTCACAATCTTTATAGCTGAAATAACAAATCGATGTTCTTAGGTCTTACTTTAAAATAACCTAGACTTCACCAAGTCCTTCAGAATGAACGTAAGTACAAACAAAATCAAAATCTTAAGATCACGCCTACCGCACATAAACACTTGAACAACGCCACAAGAAACAGATAAGTGGCACTTCTAACATTGCGTTCACACAAAAAGTACACTAAAACTAGGGAAGTGCCGCTGAAGAGCTTTAAAACAAAAAGATCGCGGACACACACTAAATCTCGAGGTAAGTAGAGCGATACCTGCAAACTTTTACTGTAATGGCACTTGGCGAGGTGAGTGACTAATGTTTGAATCGGTATTGGTTTTAAACGTTTTAGGGGATTTCGTTTTTGGGCCAGTACACTTGATACTACATCACTTTAGAAACTGTATGGCAAAAAATGTAATGACACTTTGCCTTTTAAGATGAATCTGATGTTTTTTTTAAGGATGGGAAATCATCAAATGACTCCTCCCGCTCTCGGTGAAGCAGAAGGGAGTGTCACACTCTTACTGACTAAAACCCATCTGTGTTCCTCCCAATGTCCTTTGCGTTCCAGGGCCGCGGTGACTCTTTCGAAAAAAATCCGAAAGCCCGGCAGGTGGCAAAACTACTAGTACGTAAAGTATGTGAAAGTGAAAAGATTATCAAGAGGAACTTGAGGATGGCGTTCATTAGTTCAATATAGGTACAGTAAGGGATAGAGAAAAACAATAATACTGAACTACGGAATGTAATATTTTACAACACCCCTTTATTGCTATTAGCACAACTACTGGAAAACACAAATAAATTATGGCGATTTTTGCTAGTCATTGCATCACGGGTAGCCGATGGATGCGAGACGCATAGGAGCAGTTGTTGTGGCGACACCTGGGAGAGGCTTGTCTAGCAGTGGACGTTTTTCGGCTGATATGACGATGATGGTTGCGTCAAGATAAACTTTTTTCATTAGAAACCACTAAATCTTTGAAGAAAATAATTTGGTTACTGCAATTGTTTAGTCTCGTGTGCTCCACAGCTGTGCCCAAAAGGGTATTACAGAAACAGAAGCATCTATCATTCAGTCGGGACCAATTAGAGGTCTTAATGCCTTTAAGCTACTACAGGTCAAATGAAGTTGGAGTGAGGTAACTTTGTTAATAACTTGATTTTGGTACTTAGCGAGTAATCATGTTAAAGTAACTTTGCTAGTATAGGTTTATCAATGGCCAGCTTCACAACGCTTACTATAGGCTGTTTTTCTTCAACCCAGACAGTTGCCAATATATTATATATAACATTGTGCAAATGCATTCCCCAAGTCCAAGAACTCTTTTCTTGGATATACACCAAGGACCTTATTTAAAAAATGAGGCAATGTTAATACGGAACTGCAACTTACACATACCAGGAAGAACCCGGAGACTGGCAAAAATATTTTAATTTACTTAAGAAGGCACCAACAACAAATCGACGATTGCCATTTAGTATTTGGTTGTAAGGGAATTTCCGTGGAAGAACGGTCCAAGAATTATCGGTGCAAAATTTATGGCGACAGTTCGAATTTAGATCGGATATAGGTAGTGCAGATACGTCCATACAAGTAGTTATCGACTCTAGTAGGTCAGACCATTTTCATGAATTCAGTTTCAGAGCAAAATCCAAGCGGTCACACAAATAATATTGTATACTGAAATCTGTTGCTGAAAGGTCTTGCAGAATACAATGGTCACTATACGTGAATAGAGTCCTTTAGAACGCAATATTTCCAAGGTTGATCCCGTTTTAGCCCATAAATATTCACAAAAACCCGCCAAACGGTCAGCAGCTTGCAAAATATCAGTATCCAAAAAACACCAAAACGTAAAAACTTCAATATAGTCAGGCTATAAATCTAGTTTTAAACCATTTTCGGTTAGTGTCAATACCCAGTTATCGTATATTGAGGATTTTATAGGTGTTAAAGTATCTGACGACAGCTTTACAATGGGCGCAGATTTTATTTAGTGGCGATTTTGAGTGGCGTTTCAAGTTTATGGGAAGCCGTGATAAAATGAAGTTTTAAAGTCGTTCAATGGAATCTTTATCGTTGTTCGGTACTTTGCTGATGTAATGTTGTTTTATGTCTACGGTGATTAGTAGATCGGAGATTTGTTCAGCGATATTAATATCAAGGGATGTTATGACCGTGTCTTTGTTGTTACTGTTTTATGCTTTCATTTTGCTGTACTTGACTAAATTTATCACATTTGGCGCAGTTATTAAATAGCTTCCTTTTTTGACAATGTCAATTATGTGGTTATTGTAAATCACGCTTATATCACTGTATGACATAAACAGGTTTTATAGTGACTTCACTGAATATTTTATTAATTACCATTATTAAAAAAAACTAATTACGCATTGGTGACAGCTGACGTCATCGTAAACATCCATCACCGCATGCAGACGGCAAGTTATTAAATGAAAGTGCGAATAAACAGTGATGGATTGCAAATTGTGCTTCTGTGCAAATTAATCCGTATTTTTGTCCGGAGGAGTCGAATTCATTTTAGCATCCTCTTCAACTCTTTCAATAACCAGTAAAGTACATTTCCTCATTATTGCCAGAGAAACAAATTTGTTTTTCTAGCAAGAATGAGGACATTTACTTTCACCATATTTTTTTTTGCATTCCGGTACCTAGTTATCATTTTCAAAAAAAAAAAATACTTTTGAATTTTTAGGATTACATCGTGAAGACATAAATGATAAAATAGAAGACAAAGCGATACAAGTCTTTAATAATCAACTTGAAAGAAAAAGTACAAAAACCAATTCCAACAACGCTGAAAGCCGATGTAAAGTCAAAGAACTTCTGAATAATAAAGTGTGATCATGTGGAAGGAACAAGTGGGAGGCGATTACTTAAGATCAATTAACAATTTACAGCTGAAATGTAAGTGATGGCTCTTGGCTCTTGGGAACACTCCAATAATACGATATTTCTACTTTGATATTGGTGCTGCCCTTTTCAAAAGGTCAGAGGGTACTTATCATTTGACAAGCTATTAGGGGAAATGATTGTTAAATTATTAGATTCGATGATTTGAAGGAATACGTTGTAACAATGAGATTACAACAACCTGCTATATAACAAATGCTAGACAAAGATAGACGTTTAGTATATAAGTTCGATGTCTACGCCAATATACCTACTATTGTAAAGTTCGCCAAGAATTGCCTCCACACAAGCTCATCGATAAGGATACAACAAGAAAACCACAAGATCATCAACTATCCAATTTGAACCAACTATTATTAATGGATTCAGCAACAATGCCAACATAAATTTGCAACAAACTGTGAACCAAGGACACTGGAAACTTGGTTAATCAGTGTTGGACACTACGGAGACCACGGACACAAAGTTTCACACACAAAAACATGGACTTGACACTCGAGTTGCCGCGATTTTGGTTCAGAAGTGGCAGTGGTTAGGTTTAAATAAATAGATCTTGTATTATGGAATGTAAACTTTGGTACGAACTTTTCTTCCTTGATTTGGTGTTGTAGAAATTGATTTATTGCTTTTACTGTGTCATAATCATGTTCTTTAACTATTTCTACTAACATTTTTTAATATTCTTCTACAACTTCCCTATTCAAAGACAAAAAAATCTGCCAGTAAGACTCTCTTACGAAGGGTTCCGAACCATAAACCGAAAAAAACACGTTTGTTGCATGGTCTGTGAAAATTTCTACTGTCTACCTATTACGGGTCTTGAGATACAGCCCGCTGACAGATGGACGGACAGCGGAGGCTTAGTAATAGAGTTCCGTTGATTACCCTTTGGGTACGGAACCCTAAAACGAGCTTGAACGAAAAATAATCACGTCAAAATGTGAAGTCAATGCCAGTGAAAGACGTCCACATCAGATATAGGTCCATCTCAAGCTTTGCCTCGTCAACCCGTCCCGTGTTTCCTTCACTAATTATAATCTGTCTATATACTTGTACGAGCAATCAGTATTTATTCTAATCATATGACGTCTTTATAACTTCTTGCCCTTCATATCCTTCTTAACCTTAACGACAATACTTTCCCAATTCATCTCAACTCCTTCACAGTTTACCAAAGTGATACAACTCTCCGCAACACCAGCATCTGCTAGAAACAAGTCAGGAACAGCTACAAACCGCGGCATGTTAGAATTACTACCTGCCATCGAGTAACGTGCCGTGAATATGTTAACACACTTACAAACGCATTTCGATTTAAATTTTGGGTGTTTGGAAACGTGACGTACATTACTTTGCTAATCTTTTTTTTCTTTCTTTGTTTCTTTTTGAACTAGCTTTTTTCGACGGCTTTGCTCCTGTTATCTTACCCACTGGTACAATATGCAGTTTTTTGGGATACAACGTAGCTTGTTGCACTCTGGAATATGCTTGCTTTTATCAATCTCATTCATTTGAATAATGTGTGCAAATATTGTGAAGCTTGTTTTTGAAAACGGTAACTATGGAGTTTCTTGACCGTTCTTCTCCATAAGAATCTACCATTTGCGAACGGACGACTAGAGGTGACTCTAGTCGTCCGTTTGCAAAAGGTAGGTATAATATTTTGTATTCATTTGACTTTGAATTGACAGTGAACTTTCGTAATCTGATCCATACTTTCAGCGACTAAACTATTTTCAATTAAATAATTAATATAAGTTATCTTATTTTTAATGTAGTATATTATTGACAAACGAAAAATCAACCAGAAAAAAAAATGGAAAAAAAGTACAAAATATTGGTTTATTATGAAGTTTCTGGTTAAAAGAGAAAACTTCAAACATGCTGATATAAAACTATAACTACTGTAGTCTGACACCGCAGAAACTGCATCAAGCATTTCATTTATCCTTGACACTAACCTACTCGCTATCCATATAAACGTAGTTTAATTAAGAACTTCATGTCCCAAACCAGTCTGCTAACCGTTGCGACTGCTGCGAGAAACTCTGCGGTTCGTGAAAATACTTGCGTCGTAGGTGACGCTTCGAACGAGTTTCAGGCACACTGAAATTGAAAAAGTAGACAGTGAATGTGTTTGGCATTTTGAATTTGTTCAAAATAAAATATAAACGAAGAGAATAAAATTAACTAAAACCTTTTTGGAAAACATTCATTGCGTACAGCTAAGGTGTGTAATTCCTTGTCAGAGTCTGTGTTCCATGATAGTTACAACCTGGGAGTCTTTAAGTCAAGAGTGAATTGATTACTTCTAGGCAAGCGTGCTCCATCTTCGACCTCATAATCGCTTCCAATCAGGTGAGATAGTCAAACGTGTGCCTATCAATAGTAAAAAAAAACTCTACTTCTACTACTTCTCGTGTGGTCAGTAAGGTCTTACGACCCCACACACCCTAGTGTCAAAGTTTCTAAGCCGCTTCAAGGGCCTCTGACATGGTTTATTTGACGACCGCCATTTGATGGCCGGAACCACCAGCTTATACCTAATTGCCTTCCGAAGCACGGAATCATCTTTAAAAAAAACTCTAATTGTCCTATTAAGTTTATTAACAAATGGAGAGTAAAGTTACAAGAAATACCAAAGCTGGATTTTTATAAGCAAAGCTTTATAGTACAAAATATTTGGAATGCTAACTACAAATGCAGTTGAGTGTAACTAGGAACCTTATACATTTTGTTACTTCTCACACCTAATGTACAAATGGAGTTTCTTGTCCGTTCTTCTCCGTAAGAATCTACTCTTCCGAATGGACAGTAGAAACACTATGTTATTTTAAATGTAATGATGACGTTCAAAAGTGCCGTTTAATAGCCTAATTGAAATAAACGTTTTGACTTTGACTTTGAAACGGTACGCATCCAATGGCTAATTCATTTAAGGGTTCCGTACCCAAAGGGTAACCAACAGAACCCTATTAAAAAACCTCCGCTGTCCGTTCGTCCGTCCGTCCGTCTGTCTATCAGCGGGCTGCATCTCAAGCACCGTAATACATAGAGAGTGGAAATTTTCACAGATCATGTATTTCTATCGCCGCTATAACAACAAATAATAAAAACCAAGGTTTATTGTACGGAACCCTTCGTGTGCTAGTCCAACTCGCACTTGGCCAGTTTTTTACATTATGAAAAGATTTTTTCGTTCAATAAATACCATGTTAATTTAATAGTTTCCAATAATACCCGTGTGTGTTATTTAAAAAAATAGTTTACTACGTTTCGCATTATTTTCCAGTCTTACGGCGTTTAAAATTTTCCAGCGACATATACACCAGAATCAACAGATAAGTCACTAACTACGGGCTCAATTGTTCCTGACACAGTAATCTGTCCCGTAAAATAGTCAACTCATCTGAAACACAATTTATTTCATTCATATGCAATGAACAAAGGAAATTAATTTGGCCGATGTTTGTAAAGTCTTCACGTTCGTCAACTGCCTCTTTTGAATAAACAATGGACATAGACCAGGAGTCTGAGTGCTTTGAATTTATTCAAGCTTTTAATGTTAGATGTATAAGAAAATGTAAGTAAGGTAGGATTTTAGGAAAGGAAAAATGGAAATTGCTAAATCTGATAACGTTGATTTGCTTAAAACAGTAAATAGATATAGAGAATAGAGTATGATGATGAAATAAATCGTCATTATACATTTAATTGCGCGGATTGGCTTTTATAAGAGCCATTTAGGACAAGTCTTGAAAGACCAGCTCAAATAAAAATATTGTTGCCTCTTTGATCTTCATGAGGTTCGAGACTCAATTCACCCCGGGGTTGCGGAATTTCTTCGAATGAGTCACTGCGGCCCTGGAACGCGAAGGACATCAGGAGGAACACGGATGGGTTTTAGTCAGTAAGAGTCTGACACTCCCTTTTGCTTCACCCAGAGCGGGAGGAGTCATTTGATGATTTCCCATCCTTAAAAAAAAGGGTTTGGGTTTTCCCAGATAGAATTTCTTACTAGCAGCCTAGTCTGAACTTATGTCTGCCCAGGTGTTGGCAATAGGTACCCACTCTATTACATTTGACCTAAGCATAACTGGCGGTAGGGGATTTATCACAGCTACACTTTTGTCTTGCCTTTCGGGGAATACAGGCGTGACGTTCTGTATGTTATAATCTCAATTTAAGTAATTTTTATATCATTATCAAAATTTACACGTCATTGTTATTTCATTTACTACTCTGTCAAGAAAGTACCGGGAAAAGATCAATAATACACAAAATGTCTGTTATTCATCCAAATTTATTTTATCACCTTCAAAGTATGCTCCTTTAGAAACGATACACTTGCGCCAACGAATAATCCATTCATCAAAACATTTTTTAAACGCTGCTTCCGGAATTGAGTTCAGTTCTCGCCGCGAATTCTCCTTTATGTCTTCTATCGATTGAAAACGGGTGCCACGAAGTGGTAATTTGAGTTTAGGAAAAAGAAAATAGTCAGCAGGAGCCATATCTGGTGAATATGGTGGTTGCTGGATGGTATTTGTTGAGTGTTGTTAAAAATTCGTTCACAATGATAGCCTTGTGTCGTGGTGCAAAATCCAAGAATTTTCTTTCCACAAATCTGGCCTTTTTCGTCGAATTTGCTCTCTTAAACGCCGCATAATGCTCAAATAATATTCTTTATTTACCGTTAGACCTTACGGTAAGAATTCAGAGTGCACAACACCGCGATATTCAAAGAAAACAGTCAACATGACTTTGACTTTTGATCGACTTTGGCGTGGTTTTTTCGGTTTCGGTTCAGTTGGAAGGCGCCACTCCGAAGCTTGTTGACTAGTTTGCATGTCAAACTCGTAAACTCACGTCTCGTCACCAGTAACAATGCGTTTCATGAATGTTGGGTCCGAACTGACTCGTTCTAGCATGTCCTCAGCGACTTTCATGCGATTGAGTTTTTGGAGAAAATTCAGATCTTTTGGGACTAGCCGAGCAGCAACATGTTTCATACCCAAATGATTAGTTAAAATGGTACAGATCGACTCGTGAGATACAGAAAGTTCGGCGGCTATCTCTCTCAGAGTTGAATGGGGATTTTCAGTCACTATTTCCTTCACTTTTGCGATGTTAACTTCAGTTGCAGACGTTGACGGCCTACCAGAGCGAGGCAAATCTTCCATCACATCTCGACCGCTTTTGAACGCTTTGAACCACTCATAAGCACGAGTTTTTGATAAAGTCGATTCACCGTAAGCCTTCTGTAACATTTTCAGTGACTCCGAACACGAAATTCCATTGGCGATGCAAAATTTAAGACAAACTCTTTGTTCGATATTTTTGTCCATTATGAAATTCGCAATACACACTATTATATGATATTACTAAAACCAGCACTGTATTTAATATAAATAACAGATGCAACTCAAACACCGCGCCAAAATGAAAAATAGTTGTGCCAATCTAACAACTACAAAAAAAACAAAAATTTGAATTTGGAACCATAAACAAATCATCCATTCCCGATACTTTTTTGACTGAATGTATATTGCTTTCTTATCACTGAAATGGTTTTCAATTGCAGAAAAAGTTTTCCTTCAAAGTTAGCAAGTAAGAATGTTTCATGTTTTAATAAAACCTGTTGTCTAGCTCCTAGTCTAAAATCATTTATTTATCGTGCACACTGGTCGTTCTGACGTTAATAATGTATTAATGGAGGCACGGTTATTCACTTAAACTGTTGATACACATTATACAACAAGCAGTAGAGACCAGGGGTACTGAAATAAACAAATTGTTACTTATAAGGCTAATCCTATGAGTTGGGGCTCCTAAAGATGATATTAATATCACTATCACTTTATCACCACTTCGTTATCACAACATCATTATCACTATGTCACTAACACTTCAGCACTTTCACTACATTACTATCACCACTCTACAACATTTGTCTATCTATACTAATATATAAGCTGAAGAGTTTGTTTGTTTGTTTACTTGAACGCGCTAATCTCAGGAATTACTGATCCGATTTGAAAAATTCGTAATATAGTATATCGATGAATTTAATATCATCACGCTAAGACCAATAGGAGCGGAGTAGACGAAGTTGCGCTGATCAACTAGTAAATTATAAAATATAGTCCTCTCGCCGCGTTTGTCTTCACGCGGCTCAAAAATATTGAATGTTGTGTACTAGATTCAAGCGTTCACTGCTATCTTCACTACTTCAGCGGAAGGTCTTCTGGACATAGTCTGAGGACCGACGAGGGTTGACACTTGGTGACCCAGGTGTCACCAAGAGTCGACCGGGTCCTCAGACTCGCGCATCCAGTAGATTTGTGAATTACCGTTCATTTCAACAGCTCAAGAAACATTTCTTCATGATTTCGGGACTCCTGGTAGTTTGTGAGTTTTTGCCGCTCTAAATTTTAGCCCATCTCCGAACTCCTGCTTTTTAATCTCCGTAAGCCTCTGTACTCGGATCATGAGATTGTATAATTCTGCCAACACAGGTTGTGTCCACACCAGAAGTATAATAATTATCTACCTTTCGTTTGAATTTTAATTTTAAATTAAATTAAACAATAAACCATGACGAAAAACCGATAGTAATTCTAAACTGCACTTTGGCAACAGGTCGTTCTGCCAATAGGTAATTTTGTTAATAAGACAATTGATACGGAGGTGCTAATTCATACTTTGGATAAACGACGACAGCTGTGATTTTAATTGACGAAAAATTAAAGTTGCTCGTCAATTCGTTTAATAATTAAATTCCAAGACTCCGTAGCTTCAAGAGATGTCGATAGAAATGTAAAAAATATCTCCTTTAATGTCTATTTATATGTCACAGAAATTCTTAGAGCTCTATTTACGTCACGAACTTATCGGACAATTCCGTAATAAAAATTGGGTTGGGTGGTATCCGTAAAACTATTGATATCTATTTTAGTAGATCATAAAAAGGTAACATTATCGTTTTAACCTTTTTATGATAGTTCTTGGTACGATATTATTTGTACCAAAAACTAGAATCAACTGAGAGTATAAGATATATACACTTTTAAACCCTTTCATCGTCATTATACATCATCATCATCATTTCAGCTGAAAGTCGTCCAAGGCTGAACATAGACCTCCCCCAAGTCTTGCCACAACGATCGGTCCGGCGCGTCTCGCATCAATCATCGATCCACCTTGTGGGGAGGCCTTCCAACGTTGCGTCTTCCGGTACGCGGTCGCCACTCCAGAACTTTTCGGGTCCATCGACCAACTGTTCTGACCAGCAATATAGCCCTGCCCACTGCCACTTCAGTTTGCCCCCCTCAGTTCCCTTCAGTTTTAAACCCACTCATCATCTGCCTAGCCTTTTCCCAACTATATTGGGGTCGGCTTCCAGTCAAACCAGATTCAGCTGAATAGGTAGTACCAGTGTTTAACGTGGAGCGGCTGCCTACCAGACCTCCACAACCCATTAACTGGGTAACACGGTACTTCTTGGCAAGACTGGAGTCAAATTTACTGGCTTCTGACAACCCGTAACGACTGCCAAAGATCTACAAATGACAGCCGGGACCAACGGCTTAACGTGTTTTCCGAGGCATGGAGAAAACTTGTTATGTTAAGATGGTCACCCATCCACAGACCAACCTTGGCAAACGTTGCTTAGCCTTAAAAATCGACCCGTGCGGCTGTTATTATTTAGCCACGAGCTCTTCAGTTTTAAACCCACTGTAATTACATAATTAATACACTTTCAATCACAATCCCAGTGACTTTCAAGGAAATTCCATATTCACTAATGAATATGTTTGTAAGATTCGACTGCTCAATTATGTAAATAACGCAATGAATGTTGTCGAAATTAAAGGCATTCAATTGAAAATAGGTCATTCTATTCTATTTATATTATATTAGACTATCTTAGAGTGGGTCTAATACAAAACAAAAAGAAACCGAACAGTAAGACGCAGATAATGAGGTAGTTTTCAACGATAAGCTGACAATTTAACGCCACATAACAGTTATACAACGCTTAAGAATTTTAGCTTCCATAAAAGAAATTAGACTCAGATTAGGCTATCTTTCTTTATCTTTTTCACAATTAGGTACCGATTAGACCAATGTGCTAATTTTTTTCTATATCGTTAAAGCGAGTGTTGTAAATCTAGTACATTGAATTTTGGAAAGTTTGGCTCTGTAAAACGTCGTTTCTGTCAATCATAGATTATTATTTCTAAAACCATAGGTAAGTCTATTAAATGGAATATGAATATGAGGAGCTGGTGGCTAGATAATAACAGCCGCACGGGTCGATCTTCAAAGTTAAGCAACGCTTGCCAAGGTTGGTCTGTGGATGGGTGACCATCTTTACATACCGAGTTACCTATGTGCCACGGAAAACACGTTAAGCTGTTGGTCCCGGCTGTCATTTGTATTACCGAGTTTCCTCCGTGCCTCGAAAAGCACGTTAAGCCGTTGGTCCCGGCTGTCATTTGTAGATCTTTGGCAGTCGTTACGGGTTGTCAGAAGCCAATAAATCTGACTCCAGTCTTGCCATGAAGTACCGTGTTACCCAGTTAATGGGTCGTGGAGGTCTGGTAGGCAACCGCTCCTCGTAAAATACTGGTATGCAGTTAAACCCAGCTTGACTGAAAGCCAACCCCAATATAGTTGGGAAAAGGCTAGGCAGATGAGGTAAGTCTATTAAACCTTTTACAAATAATACAAGGAAAAATTTCCAGTCTTACAATAATATACAGCTGATTAGGCGTGTATTTTTAGGAGCGACTGTTCATATTCGCATCTCATTCGTAATCTGACATTTTTTTTGGGAAATTGAGGCTTTTAACGCTTTGTGACTGACATACGCATGCGAACCTTGGTTAAAGATTTGTAGAATTGAAAGACCTCACCTCACCTTACCTTGAAGACAGACCTTAGAAAGACTAGTGGCAGATTTTCTCGCTTCTCACGAATGTATATAAGATCTATGAATCACAATTGGGACCAAAAATGTGTTCGTTGAGCTCCTCAAAGTTCTGAGTTGAGCTGCACGATAACTGACAAATGCTTGCACTGTCTGGACAGGCCCACTCAAACCTGCGTGGTGCTTTCCTCAAAAAGCCACCTCAAACGTTAATCTACGTGGTTTTCATATGTTATTGGCGATTGTATGGACTTCAAAAGAGACTATGGCCCCTGAGTTTGTTTTGGTGTTTCTTCTCAGGGTAGTCAGCTATATAGAAAATACCGGCCTCATCTAGAGTAGTATGTGAAACAAAAAATACGTGTTAAAGAGTTACTTGTAACCTATTTGCAAATAAATATAATTTTTCATTTAACAATTTTCCTAGACACGAAGGAATTTTGCTGTGTAATGTATGGTCACCGAACAACAGACCGATGTCGGCGAGAGTTGATGAGCTACCCGTGCAGCTGTTATTATGTAGCCACAAGTTTCCCGGTCGCAGTCTCTTTCTAAAACCGAAGAAGCTGTAAACAAGTGAAATTCTATCAGTGGTAACGTGGAACAAGCGTTAAAAATACATTTGATTGACAAACGTAAATAAAGTATATAATAAACAATAAATATATAAACGCTATCGAAATGTCACGGGATCAGTCTCTGAGTGCCAGTTCTACTCATTTTTAAGCAACGCAACGTTTGCAATCGCATGTTAGTCGCAAACTGTCAAAAATGAGAGGGAATTGATATGCGAATAAAAACAAGTGCAAGTCGGACTCTCGCACGACGGGTTCCGTACAACGCCCCCTTTAATTTAATTTAGTTTTTTTAATTTTTGTTATAGGGGTAATAGAAATACGCACTCTGTGAAAACAGACACTGTCTATCTATTACGGTTCTCGAGATACAGCCCGCTGACAGACAGATGGACGGACGGACGGACGAACGGACGGACGGACGGATTAACAGATGGAGAGCGGAGGCTTAGTAAAAGGTATCCGTTGGTTACCCTTTGGGTACGGAACCCTAAAAAAAGTTCTTTTTCTACCGCCTGAGGGAGTGGACACATGTCTACGGCACGGCACCGGCCACCGGCACGACGCCGCTACCGGGAGACAGCACGGTACCATGTACGGTGCACCGTGGGCACAAGGCAGCAACCATCGTTCAGTTTTTGTCTTGATATGGACCGCCAAAGACGTATTATTTTGCTGCTGTTACTAAGGCGACGAATGAAGAAAAAACTGAATCAAAGAAATGATTGGGTGAATCCACGGCATGCCGGCGGCATGCTGGCTCCCGGTAGCGGCGTCGTGCCGTTACACAGTGACCGGTGCCGTACCGTAGATAAGTGTGAAAACTGTGATATAAAATGTAGATAGATTTGATTCTTATTGCCTTTTTCGCTACTACTTTTAGAGGTCCGTTTTGATTATTGGAAGCAGTAATCCGGTTCGAAGGTGAAGCTACTTTTGCCGAGGTTGGTTTGTGGATGGGTGACCATCTTAACATAAGGGTTTTCCCCCGTGCCTCGAAAGGCACGTTAAGCTGTTGATCCCGGCTGTCAATTAGAGATCTTTGGCAGTCGTAAAGGAAAGTCATAAGCCAGAAAATATGACACCAGTCTTGCCAAAGAGCTATTCAGCTGAATCTGGTTTGACTGGAAGCCGATCCAAATATATTTGGGAAAAGGCTAGATGATGATTGATATTGGAATTTGTCGTACGCCAAAAACACGCTTGAACGTGGAGAGCCAGACTTGACCCGATACACAATACAATTTACGAGACTAGTTCCGACCTCTAAGAGATCTAAATCGCAACTTTATCACGAGGCACAGTCGTGAGTGGAACAGACTTGCTTACTTGTTTTATTTTTGAGATAAGCGCTGAGTAAGTACTTTTGAAAAATCTAAGGAACAGAATATCACGTAAGACTAGCTAGAAACTAGCACTCGATATAGAGAATCGGAAAATGCTGCACAGTCAAGAAAATACCTCTTAAATTTAATAAAAATTAAATTGCTATTGATAATATTTCTACATCGAATTTTTATAGCAAAAACTTTATACCCCTCTTTACGAGAATTACGCGGACGAAGGAGTGTGTAATTTGGCACAGCTAAGGCTGGAAACAGTGCTCGACCGACGGTCAGCGCTGATCGTCGGTTGGCGTAGCTATATCTATGCAAGTCTATGAATGCTCACACAGCTACGCTGTTGGTTTTTTTTATTTTAAGGATAGGAAATCAACAAATGTCTTCTCCCACTCTGGGTGAAGCAGGAGGGAGTGTGTCAGACTCAAACTGACTAAAACCCATCCGTATTCCTCCTAGTGCCCTTTGCGTTCCAACGGTACCTCTTTCGAACAGATTCCGCAGCCCCAGACACTGACAGTACGCGCGTCCGCGGTCGAGCACTGTTTCCAGTCTAAAGTTTATAAGAAGAAGGAGTGCAGAAAGATAATATTTTTGCTAAAACCACACATTAAATTAATTTAAAAAATGGTCGAATTTCAACCAATGAGCTGGCACTTATATTTTAGTAGTTGTCCCGTGCAACTTCGTCTGCGTCACAATTTTCATTACTACTCCGCTCTTATTGGTCTTAGCGTATAGCCTATAACCTTCCTCGATAAATGGGCTATCTAACACTGAAAGAATTTTTCAAATCGGACCAGTAGTTTCTGAGATTACCGCGTTTAAGTAAACAAACAAAATCTTCTGCTTTATATATTAATATAGATTGTACACTAACTCTTTTACAAAAATTGTGCCTGTACCATCTGCAAATAAAATAAATAATTTTGATACAGCAAAAATCCTTTTCCACCTCGCCCCAAACCAACAACCGCCCAAAGTCACGCATAAATTGTGTCTACCCACCCAAAACGACATAAATAAAAATTAATATTTCCAGGTCGTAAACACAAGAGGCTTTTACATAAAGATATGGCGTAACACTCAGACGGGACTTATTTTTGGACCTCTACCTTCGAACAGAGGCTGACCTTGGAGACGATCTTTGATTGATTTAGGTCTGTTACGCGACCGACACATACAGATTTATATTTTGCCTCCGTGCTGAAGTAAGAGGGATAGAATTTTCAGCACAAATCTTTTAAGTGATGGGAGTGAGTGTTGATTCCTGTTTATTTTCGTCAAGTTCTTTTTGTTGGTAAATTTCAATCAGTGGAAGTGGTTGGTAAATTAATCAATAATTAAATGATGAGGTCAAAAAGTTCTGGAGTTGCGACCGTGTACCGGAAAACGCAGCGTTTGAAGGCCTTCCACAAGGTGAACTGAAGACCTGGTGAGGGTCGCGGGTATCCGATGGATGCGAGACGCACTGGACCGGTTGTTGCGGCGACACTTGGGGGGAAGCCTATGTTCAGCAGTGAACGTCTATCAGCTGATATGATAATGAATATGAAATCAAATCTTATCGCAGTACTGCTTTAGGCTTCTGCCAAGCCTCGCCTCAACTTCCATTCCTATGCCTTCCGTATACAGTTGACCACAGGAATCTTTTTAAGGTCGTCGGTCCACCGTCGCTGCGGGCGTTGCTTTTCGATACGCGGCCTTTTTTGTAGTAGAAACCAATGATGCCTTGTAACTTTTTCTAACCTAGCGACCCGCCCCGGCTTTGCACGGGTGCAAATTGTATACTAAAACCTTCCTCGAGAACCACTCTATCTATTAAAAAAACCCGCAAAGCAACTTTTTTTATACTATGTAGTGATTTTAGGCAACGTTCGCATTAGCAATTCAGTCGCAATCTATCCGAGAAACCTTGCTTGCTTACATTCTTCACAGATTACGACTGAGATGCGAATTTGACGTTACTTGGAAATGTGTAAAATTGGCACTTGAACTAATGGTCGGCCTAATGCCACCTCAACTGGCTAACCCTGTAAGATATATCTCAGTGATTCCGGTTCTTTTTTGTGTATTAAAATTCAAGCTTCCAAAAGAGATTTTATCATTAAAAAATCCAATATAGTTCGCCAATGTTATGTAATCAACGTATTTTATGGAAACGCTACAAGCGTTCGTTTTCGTGCGAGCAGTAGGATCACTTGGATGATATCTATTTTGGAGCTTTTCCGTCTTCTACAGCTTTGCAGTATTCACGCTCATTGTTTTCAATGTAAACGCCAGGTCACCAGATTTTTAACCGACTTCTTCAAAAAGGAGGAGGTTCTATGTTCGGCTGTATATATCTTTTTTTTTATGTATGTTCACCGATTTCTCCGCCAATTCTTGACCGATTTTAAAAAAATCTTTTTTTTTTTTATCGAAAGCCTATGCTCCTGAGGTGGTCCCATTGTCAACAAGTCAGAATCTGATAATGGGATCCCATGAGGGAAAACGAAATCGAGGGAAACCCTGAAATTTTATAAGCACATACACTGTTTTTCATAAACTTTCTAACGCAATTCAGATGGTTGTGCCTGGTAATCATCATTTTATGTTGCCGAGCTGCTGATGAAAAGTATAAGTCAGGATTTGATGATGGGATCCCTTGAAAAATGTTTGTTCAGCGATATTTTCGCTAATTGTTTACCGATTTGAATGATTATTTTTTGTTTGTAAGAATATTTTCTCGGACTAGTCCCATTTAAATTTGGTGAAGTTCTGATGAAGAACTTCGGAGGTAGGCAACGGAACTCTTCAATAAATGATAGCAAATGGATCTGGATTTCTGTAATCGCATGTCTGTGGATTGTTTACACCAGTTCATAAAATAATATATTACATACATTTTTAAACACCGGCACTGCGTACCACTAAAAAGTGAAAAATAAAAAAACTTTTTAACAAAAAAATAAATCCGACTTCCTGAAGTCGGTGTTCAAAATCGAAATAACCAAAAACACCGACTTCCGAAATTAAAGTGTTTTTTTACTTTTCAGTGTTTTAGTTTTGGAAGTCGGTTTTATTTTTTTGTTAAAATGGTTTTTGTTTTAATATTTACAACTGGTTAGAATTTGACATTGCTAATGAAAACTACTTTCCAAACTTAGAAAGAACACGAAAAGATTACTGTCTCATAACTACCTTATGAGCAGTTCAACATCAATTTATCCATCAGTCATAATCCCTTTCTCATCTACTACTCAAAACAGCTTTCTAAGAAACAAGACTAGAACAAAACAATATCCTTCCTAATCCGGTCCACTCCACATTGTACGAAAGAAAACCCACTCAAACAAAAAATATCTCGAAACGCAATAACGAACAATCTCTCACAAACGAAGCACGTAGTTGACAGACAGACATAATTATTATAATATTATTAATGGCGGCTGTACGTGACGTCACATGGCAGTGAGTTAGTTAGCGGCCAGCTAGTCTATTCTGAAAGTAACCAATTCGATATCGAGCTTCACCTGAGTGACAAACCTCACATAGTGAGCTTTATTCCACACAACATAAAGGACTTACGTTTGACGTAATTTGATACTCACCTCGTATTCACCTCGAGACACGAACATGTTGTTACAGAATAGGGGTACTGGTTGGGAATAGCTGGATGAGTTTTTTTTGTGCCGAAATTAAGTCTAGTAGTGGACGTCTTTTGGCTCTCATGATAGTGATGATGACTATAGGTGTAATTTTTAAATGGTTTTAGTGTCTCTGTGATAATTATTTTCTCTTTCTGTATTTATCTTCACTCCACCTTTTACGCTCCAATTGCGTTAACATTGACTTGAAATCGGTGTACAAGCAATCGTTTTTTAATTTGTTAGGCGACACAAAAGTTTTTAAAGTGAAGTAACATGCTAATAAAATAAAAAGTCGTAGGCAAGGGTTTAAGTAATATGTCAAGATAGCAGGGAATATCACATAATTCGCTGAACTTCAGGGTCTAAAATATTTACACAATGTAGTGTTAGTATTCACATACTTGCCTTGACTGATCTAAATATAGACACAGCTTGAAAATATAAAAATATGTCAACATAGTCGTCCCGGCATCAAATAGAGGCTGCCTTTTCAAATTATATGACAAATTGTGACAAGACTTGCGACTAGCTGTTTCATTACCGACGTTTCTCGACGAATAAAGAAAGAGTTATGTGACATATCTCTGAGGAGGGCTTGTGAAATATTTATTTTTCCATGATATAGTACCTCAGTAGTGGCATGAATATTTGTGAGGTGTTTAAGAAGCCTTTTTGGAGCTGTGAGAGCGAAATTTGTGCTCTGAGATTTGACGTCTTTTTCTGTGAGTGTCACTTTATTTTTGGCGTAATATTAATGAAAAAAGCTGACAAGAAAAGGGTAGCTTTATGATAGACTAGCTTCGCCACCGGTTTCAACCGCGTGAAAATCAAAAAGATCCTTTTCTAAAACATGACTACCTGTACTTATAAATCAAGTTGTATTCAAATTCGTTCTGTTGTTGAGTCCTAAAAAGTGACGATCAGTCAGTTACTTTCGCATCTATACTAATATATAAAGCTGAAGAGTTTGTTTGTTTGTTTACTTGAACGCCCTAATCTCAGGAAGTACTGGTTCGATTTGAAAAATTCTTTCAATGTTAGATAGCCCATTTATCGAGGAAGGCTATAGGCTATAGGCTATATCATCACGCTAAGCCCAATAGGAACGGAGCAATAATGAAAATTGTGACGCAAACGAGGTTGCGCGGGTCAACTAGTTTATAATATGATGGAAGAATGGATTAATCAGGAAATGTAACATAGAGTTACACAATATTTTAGCAGCAACTTGCGGGTCTAAAAAGTTCACATTAGTAGAATCGTATCATCTGCCTAGCCTTTTCCCAACTACATTGGGGTCGGCTTCCAGTCAAACCGGATTCAGCTGAATACCAGTGTTTTACGTGGAGCGGCTGGCTACTATTCACATCCCATTAACTGGGTAACACAATACTTCATGGCAAAACTGAAGTAAAATTTACTGGCTTTATGACTATCCATAACGACTACCAAAGATCTACAAATGACAGCTGGGACGAACGGCTTAACGTGCTTTGCGAGGCACTGAGGAAACTCGGTATGTTAAGATGATCACCAACCCACAGACCAACCTTGGCAAGCGAT
The DNA here is from genome assembly GCA_950371165.1 of Lacanobia oleracea. Taxonomy (NCBI): domain Eukaryota; kingdom Metazoa; phylum Arthropoda; class Insecta; order Lepidoptera; family Noctuidae; genus Lacanobia; species Lacanobia oleracea. The sequence continues at coordinate 24,174,030 of OX493396.1, forward strand.
AAAAACAATGCACTGAGAGTGCTGCTGCGGCTGCCATGGCGGGGTAGTGCGTCAGGGATGTTTGCAGACAATAATATCGATGGTTTTGCCGCTATCATTAGGAAAAGATGTGCATTCCTGATGACTCGTGTTCGCGGCAGCACCAACAGTATTCTCAGTGTATTCACAGATCGGTGGGATTCCCCGATTTTGCGGAGATGGATGCGGCTCCACGCTGAACTTTAGTTGTATATTTTTATGTGTCTATAATTGTTACTCACCCTATGGACTCCGGTCTGAATTCTATTCTATAATATTAGTCATACAATAATCTGTTAAATTTCATTTTTATCGCTAAAGAATTAGGTTCAAGACTGACTGGGAAAATTGGTCAGTTTCGGGAAGCTTGAATTGCTGGATGATTCTACTGAAGTGGTCTTTTTAAACCCGCTGAAAAAGAGAAAATCCTGACTGGCAACAGCTGTTTGGAGAGCAATCGAAGATAGAGTCAAATGGCGGGCGACTGGTGAGGCATAAGTCCAGCCTGCATCGATACAATCTATAAAATGGATTATTGATTAGACAAGGGTCCTACAACAACATGATAGGTGGCTAGGCTGATGATAATGTTGGTATCCCCATCCGTTAAATGACGATAAATAAAGGTGTAACCCTTTTGTTAACGCGCTAATGTTAATACATTTACGGCATTTATAATACCGTGGGGTGTTTGGTGATAAGTAGGGTGCAGCCTTTGTTTTGACACGTGCGCTTAATTTGATATTTCATAGGGATTTTAAGGGTTTTTGGGATAAAGTGTGATTAAGGACACTTTCAGATTATCATTTGTTACAGATACCTCTACTAGTAGATCTCCGAGTTTTATCTTAACGATATCCTAATTATAATTAATGCAAACGTTTGTTTGTTTGTTACGCTACGCCCAAATCTTTGATCCGTTTTTGATGAATTTTAATATAGAAATAGCCGGGATCTGAACTTCCCCACAAAATTCAAAGAATATTCATGGTGATAACAATTTTCGCATCAGACAAATTTAAGATTTTGATTTTGACGTTATCCAAATTAACCGTTTTATTCCGGAATAGAAAAATTTCCTTGTATTTCCGAGTAAAATGGTTAATTAGTTTAATTGGTTTCAAATAAATCGGTAAAATTACAGATCAGTGGTTAAGTGCGAGTCTATGAACAGACCCAGTTTTATTGGAAATTGCTGATTGCAATTAGTAAATTAATTTGGATGGCATTAGGGTTAATTTAATTGGCAGTAACTCAAGTTTCTTTAATTGTTTCTAAAAGGTAAATACCTATAATATGATGAAAGATGGAACATGACGAAGCTGCGAGAAAAAGCGAATATTATGGTTGAATTGTTTGATCTCAGAGCAGTTTTAGTAGTGACACTATCTTTTCATTATTATTTTTATCGTATGGAAATTCTCATAGATGTCCTTTGTCTTGGGGGCACATAGAGAGGTCTATCAGACTCCTATTATCTAAAACCACAGGTTGTTCTTCCTCGTCACTTTTTTTGGGGACACGCTCTCATTCTCCACGAATACGCCGGCAGTGAGAGTTTGCGCTTGCAATTCCCATCTCTGGTAAGGGTAGGAGTTAGCTGCTCCTGACACTTTCATCATTTACGAGATACGTGCGAAAACACCACGCGATACCAACTCAGGCTTTTGTGCTTTGACGACGGATGAAGTCCGTCATCCGCAGGCCACTTTACGGGGAACGAAAGAGGCCACTCAGCCCTCCTCTAGCGCCCAGTCCTTCGGACGCGGATTGTGCAAAGTGGAGCATTTCTGCCATTGCCTGCATACTACAGCAAAGACAAGGGCAACTACTACGGAAAGATTTTATTATGGCCTACCATAATATTGCCGAACTGGTAATCTTTCACTTCCTAAAGTGACAATTACCAGTTCGGCAATCAGTGCATTGCGCTGCTCAACCCAAGCAGAGCACAGCTCAATGGTATAGTAGAAACACTACTAATACTAATTTAAACTTATGACTTTGGTACAAGTTAATAAAATTAAAAACATTCTCTAAATATATCATGCAAAAATAAAAACATACTTAGGCGAATTGCTCTGCCCGCTATGGCAGAGCAATTCGTAATCTAAAGAGGTACCGCAGCTCTGGAACGCAAAGGACACTAGGAGGAACACGAATGGGTTTTAGTCAATAACAGTCTGACACTCCCTCCTGCTTCACCCAGAGCGGAAGGAGTTATTTGATGATTTCCCATCATTAAAAAAAAAGGTGAATTGCTCCATGGAAAAAGTTATATTGCACCATAAATCTACATCAACAGCATCATTAACTTTCGAACCAAAAACTACGAAATTACCTTCTATTCTAAAGTTCTAACGAATACTTGTTTCTACTTCTCAAACTACCCCAAACTTTAGAACCTAATTTTCAACTTTTAAGCCTCCTTTTAAAGCCATTTATAACGTCGAAACTAATTACCTAACTAGCAATTCGCCTCCGTGTGTCAGTGTATAAATTGGCCAAGATAAATGAGTTCTGCCGAGCTCCCCTGGCTTAATGGCGTGATCTATCATCTATCACGGGTGTCGCGAAACCGTGCTGCTGTCCACTTAACGATCGTAAGTTTTTGAGCGGTTCTTCGGTGGAGGAAAGTGGTGCATCAGCATGGTATAACGTTGTGGAGAGCCTGGAAGGTAGGGGGTAAATTAAAGTTGTGTTCCGGTTTCGAGGGTACTGGCATAATTTATCTTAGGGATCAGTAACGTTTGAGCAGGGTGAAAGGCTTGACTGTTTTCAGGCTGGCCAGTCAGTTCGAAGCTTTTATGTCATTTTAAGTTAGTACATTTTTAGAGCTAAACAACACGGTTATGATTTTAGCAGTCTATGTATGTACCTGTGATGTACTTACGTGTGTTCTAACGTCGATCCGGTCGTTGTGTCGTCGCTTGTGGGAGGCCTAAGTCCAGCATTGGACGTCTTTTGGCTGATATGATGATGATGATGATGTATCACATATATTATAGTTAAGGCTTGTTCCAATCAAGTTGGCAACGCAGAACACTCGAAGGCAACAATTTGTAATTTTGAACATTCAGAAGTTTAATCGTTACGGTCATTTGTGATACTAAAGATTATTTTCAGAAGAAGTACGAGATTTCGTTATAGTTCGAAGCTATTCGTCTCTCACAATTGATTGACGATTATGTCTCATTAATTCCTATTACCACCAAATTGACCGCGAGAAAATCAATAGTGCTGAAAATTGAGTTCCCCAGTTTCATGATGAAGAGCATTATGGTAATGTCCCGTCCCGGGATTTGACGGATCCCGGCCTCTCCCGGACAATTTATTGCTTATTGTTGTGCACACACAAAGCACCGGGAATTTCTGGCGGATCAGCGTGTATAATTGATGAGCTAATGTTTTTTGGGAATCATCAAAAACCAGGTAAAAAGAAATGTGAAATGTTTTTGCAAGAAAAGGTAAATACACAGATACATAAATGTTATTACCTAATGCACTTGTTTGTTTGCAGCTTTTCATGATCTCGTGTTACAAAAACATTACAAAAATACAGACTAACTTAATTGTGTTAGTACACAACAGTGTTTTGCCAAAATACAAAGCAGAACTAAGATAAAAACTAAACTAAGCTAAAACAAGTACTGTCCGCAATACAACGAACAAACTGCCAAAACAAGACGTGCTCCTTCTAAGTCCATTAAAACACGAACTCAGATAACAAACACATTTTTCTGCTGACGACACAACAATTTAGATTTTCATCGCAAGAACATTCTAGAAACGCGTTATCATGTGAAATGCTAATAAGAAAGCTGTCATTGTGTCAGTCATACCGTTCTCATGCGAGTGAACTTAATTAGACCTTAATGGTGCCTAAAATGGATGAGCAGGATTGGTAGTGTCAGTCTTTATGGTGAGAACCTGGCATATGATGCCGTTTCACAGTTAATTTTCACGGTGATTGGAAACATTGTCAGTAAACCTTGAAGACGTGCTATTTTAAACTGTTTAATTAGACTTAACCTTTCTATCCAAATGATAGACATTAAGATTAGACATAATAACAATTTAAGCTCATCGACTTTTGTTAGAACTGGCAATCAAGAGCACGAGGTCATGAATATTAATCCGGAGCCATTTGGTAATCGTTGCGAATTGAGTCGTAGTAGCTAGAGAGACATTTTAGGTACATTTCTATGAAATAAAATCGTTATTTTACTTGTCAATAAAATTACTTTTCCATCTAATTTCTTCAATCACAAAACACTTAAGGAATTAATTTAACGTTGCAATTAAAGCGCCGCTTAGGAAACTTAAAGATAATCTATCATCCTGATAACCACTCCTGATTTTTCTCCAATCAATCATTTTAAATTGACTTGGAGAATTATAAAAAAGATTGCGGATGAGTGCCTCAATTGACGTCCTTGAGCATTGATTGATGAGTTCAATCCTGTGATCTGCTCTAAATGGGATTTGTTCATTTAGATGATCAACGTCGATGATTCTTTTTTTTTTTTTGTTACTGACAGACTTGAAGAATTGACAGACTTAGATGAATTTTGTATTTCATTCTCTTCAGCTCCTGTTCAATTTACTCATGAAAGATCTTGTTTCATAGAAGCACAAAATAAATTGATCTGTTATCGACAGTATTGCTATTTTTATATCGCAAACAAACTACCGTTTGTTCATTTATTCACCACGCAATATCTTTTCCGAGCGAAAGTTCACAGATCTGTTCATTTGAAATTATTATGTTGATCTACAAAATAATCATATTTAACAAGAGAAAATAGTTGAACGCAATCTGGGGAGAGATAATAAATCGTCTCACTCATTAGAGTATAAAAATCTGAAATCTTCGCAGCTTTGAATAATAACTCGATTTAGTAAAACATTAATCAAGTTTTTTCTTTATTGCAGATGCGACGCGTCAACTAGCACAAATGGCCGCGACGGGGACGCGGGAGAATGACGCTGCCGGCTCATCGCTCAACCCCGAGCTCTGAAGCGACGATGAGCACTACTCTAGTACCATACCACAACAACTCTCATTACACAACGTACCTCTATCCCTCAAAAAAGCCACCAGACGTTAGGAATGCTACTGTCAAAGTCGAAGTTAGAGACACTAACACTAGCGGGGACTTTATGAGGCTAGTCGAAGATTTTAGTGATTATTTCTATGGTAACACGTCCCATGACTTTATTAGTACCAACTCAAGTCTAGATTTGGCAGACGTGTACGGGTACACAAACTGTAGTTTTAACGGTACGTTTAATATATCATGTTTTAACAGACAAGTGGACGATGCGGATCAGAACCTGTGGGCTCTACTGCTGCTGATTTTCCCTTTCTTCACGCTGTTCGGCAATGTGTTAGTGATAATGAGTGTAGTGCGAGAGAGGACGCTGCAGACAGTGACAAATTATTTTATAGTGAGTTTGGCTGTTGCTGATCTACTTGTAGCAGTCGTCGTGATGCCCTTTGGAGTTTATTATTTGGTGAGTTCTAGATTATTATATGATTCTCTGTCATTCACGGTTGTCTCTCTTATTATAATATTGATTTTTTCTAAATTTGTTAGGTACATGATTGGTTATTTTTTAACTCTGGGACTTTAGTCTCAAAGTTTTAAAAAGACGTTACGATGAATTATAATTATGTTTCTTATATCAACTATTAAATTTATTCGTTTCCTGTTTAGGAACCTTTCAACGAATAAACACGAACGTTTTCTTTCTGAGAGTATATCTTAACAACCTTCGATCCCTAAGCTCTACTTTTAAACACATGTGACACGCGGGGTGACAAGAAGCTGTCTCGTTTTTAAGAGCACCAACTATGTACCGATTTTTTATGGTACCGATACTGCAGAATGGATTTTGCAATCAGAATTAATTCAAATGCTGTGGTGATCCTTATAAAATGTTATAATTAATAGGTGTTATTATAACTGTTATTGTTATTATGTTGAGGAGCTCGTGGCTAGACAATAACAGCCACGCGGTTCGGTCTTCAAGGTTAAGCAACGCTTGCCAAGGTTGGTCTGTGGATGGGTGACCATCTTAACATACCGAGTTTCCTCCGTGCCTCGGAAAGCTCGTTAAGCCGTTGGTCCCGGCTGTCATTTGTAGATCTTTGGCAGTCGTTACGGATTGTCAGAAGCCAGTTAATCTGACTCCAGTCTTGCCATGAAGTACCGTGTTACCCAGTTACTGGGTTGTGGAGGTCTGGTAGGCAGCCGCTCCGCGTAAAATACTGGTATTCAGCTAAATTCGGTTTGACTGGAAGCCGACCCCAATATAGTTGGGAAAAGGCTAGGCAGATGATGATGATTATAACTGTTATTAGATGACTTCACTTATACCACACAGAAACAAAATAGGCACCACTCAAGCTCCTTGTAGCAGTCCTGAATCCTGACAGTGTTGAGAAAGCTTTTAGTTTTCTCTTAAACATCTGAGTTTTAATACAGAATGAGCGACATGCAAATACTAATACTTTCTTAGTAATTAAAGAGTTTTAATAACAACAGATTACTAAAACAGAAACTATAACAAAGTCTGTTACTTACTAACTGTATCTCGTTCGAAACATACACTGTAACTGTGTAACATTCACGAACGCAAGTAATGCAACATATACAACTGTCTTGCATAAAACGTAAACCGTTTTCAACACAGAGTAGCAAGTTGGAATCCTCTGGAATTCCAACGTGGAAGCAGTTGCTAGTTTCCAGACAATTCTAGACAGTCGCTACTAACTACTAAACAAAAGGATTAAATGAAATTGCGACTGGTTGTACGTTGCGCTAACATTTGTCGCAGTTGAGTTTAAGTCGATGGAATTACGGTGTGTTGACGAAATTCGTGAGATAACTCTCTTGTATCGTTGTATGATATTGTAGAAAAAGAGGTTCATTTTAGGCAATCGTAGATTTGGGGACTAGTCAAATAGTAGTGATTTAACAGAGATTCTGTTGAAAGTTACTTTTCACTTTGAAAAAATTTACATAAAACCAATAGGTGTTTACGAACATAGTTTGTAAGATATTTTTGTACTAACTTGTTTGATACAAACAAATGGACTATTTGTCTGAATGAATAAATAGATTGATTGAATGAGGAGCTTGTGGCTAGATAATAATAGCCGCACGGGTCGATCTTTAAGGTTAAGCAACGCTTGCCAAGGTTGGTCTGTGGATGGGTGACCTTAACATACCGAGTTTCCTCCGTGTCTCGGAAAGCACGTTAAGCTGTTGGTCCCGGCTGTCATTTGTAGATCTTTGGCAGTCGTTACGGATTGTCAGAAGCCAGTTAATCTGACTCCAGTCTTGCCATGAAGTACCGTGTTGCCCAGTTAATGGGTTGTGGAGGTCTGGTAGGCAGCCGCTCCGCGTAAAATACTGGTATTCAGCTAAATCCGGTTTGACTGGAAGCCGACCCAAATATAATTGGGAAAAGGCTAGGCAGATGAATAAATGGATTGATTGAATATTCTGCCGTGTGCCATAAATTCTACAAAATAAAATCAAGTGAAAAAGTTTTACAACTCAATTTACCAATTCAAGGATTCAAAGCACCCAGGACGGCGAATAAAAAACACTACATCACATTACTTTACACCCCAAAACACAACTAGAGCGTGAAGATAAACTAAATAACAGCTGAAAACATCCTAAATTCCGCACTAAACCTCTTACTATAACTCTATCTAAGTCACATTGTCGATCCGGAATAAGACGTATACAATAAAGAGATAGTCTACGATTTTACAGCTACCCTCTCGCATGATCCGTTTTATGTGATATACCCCCGATACAGACGTAAAAATTTTAGGGTGCCACCGTGAATTTCACTTCGCCATAAAATATATAATAAAATTATATTTCTTGATATACACGATTGAGGTTTTTTGGACTGTCATGTTCTCTGAGTTAGAATGCTTTATTGAGACTTAAGTAATAGATATTTGAGGATTCTGTTGAGGTGGACATCACATACTGTGGGAATATTGTAGACACTATGGAAAATATGGAAATAATAGTAGTCGGAATTTATCTCAAGTTGAATGGTTATGCTTTTTCTACTAAAATTCTTCTCTCATATCGGAACTTACTATACCGAGCGTAGGTCTTTGTCTGCTCTTTGTTTTGCTTTATTATCTATACTTCTGTGCTTATATTATGAAAGGGGTAAAATTTGTGAGGTTGTAGGGGGTAATCTCTGGATTTACTGAACCGATTTTGGAAAGTCTTTTACTAATAGAAAACCACGTTACTTGTGAGTATTATACATTAACTCAAAAAATATTGCTCTAAGAAGTGGGTACAGGTGAGCTAGTTTATACAATATTTTTCAGATAGCAAGGCAGGATACCGAGCTCTATAACTCCGCAGGCTGCGCCAGATTTTTACTTAATTTTTGGCACCAGTCAAACTTTTTTTTTTTAAAGAGGCTGGATACAGTAACATCATAATGTACCCATAACGCTGCGCACAGGTAGACATAAAAGTTTTAAATATAATAACAGTAAGTTAGTAATGCAATTAGTATTGACTAGTTTTGACTGACAATTAGTATTGACTGTTGGTTATCGTGAACAAAAGTAATCAGCTCCCAGAAGGCTTATTTTTTCCCACCCCTCAAACCAATATCATTTTACAAATTTTATCCAATTTATACAAAAACATGACAAATTATATACTAAAACCTTCCTAGGTTTTAGTATTTTTATAGTAGTTTTTGAGTGTATTGCGAGCAAACAGACAGACAGACGTGGTGGAGGACTTGGTTTTATAATATGTAGTGATAGTGATGTTAGAAATGTCTACATCTCTTTTTACTCTACTCTCCTTTCGCAGGTATGCTGGAAGAGATTTCTATTGAAATAAGCATCACCAATGTACCAATTTTTCTGTTTCTTTCTTCTTATCTTATTAAATAAATATATAGACATTATTCTAATAAAGAGCTCTTTATTAGAATAATGTCTATGTGTTATGTGTTTTCACTCAGCTGAGGATGAAGCTTTAAAATGATCTAAATACATGTACTATACCAGAGATAATAAAATTCAACATACATGGCAAAACATATCTAATTTTTGAAGCAAATGTTTACACCTGCAATCAAATGACAAATCTATCGACCATTTTCAGATCAAAATCGAATGATCCAGCCAAACGAGTTCGTCAAACGTCTATTGGATTTTACTTCTTGTCAGTCAGTTTGCTGCAGTGTTGAATGTCGATCGACGTCATACGATTGCACTTGTTATGTCTTTTGTCAACCTAGATTACATGTCAAATGCAGCGTTCTAACGAGAATTATCTCACATGCTTTTATTGGACTTTCTTGATGGCGCAATCAAAAGTAGTTTAAGCTCTGTTTCTTCTTTGTCTAGTTTTGAGTGGTAATTTGCTTCATGTTTGTTTTTATGAGACAAATTCTACTATAATGTTAAAGAAATGACGATGCGATGATGGAGTCGAAGATATTATAATTGACTAAATTCAATTATAATATATTCGACCACATCATCGCTTTTGTTTTCTTTTGTAGTCTTTGGTTACACTGTTATTTTGTCTTTCTGACATTATTTTGCCAACCAATTTTGCCAGTGCGCCCGCGCGTTCCGTCATTTATCTATGACACTGACAAATGATACTGGAACACTGGGCCATTGGGGTTTGGTTAATTTTTAGATTATTTATTGTATGTACGTATTCCACATTTTATTTTATTTTTTAATGAAACTTGTATACTCATTATTTTATTTGTTTTTATATATTACTGGTGTGTATCGTTTGTGTATCCGTGGCATCATATCGGGCCCTATCATAAGACCAGCGCTGTGATAATTATTTTTTAAATATCGCAGCATTTATGCTGAGACAGGGACCTTTTTGGCCTCGCACATATTACTTTTGTGTAAACATATTTTTTATGACACTTTGTTTTACTTTATTTTACGTGTCTTGTGCGAGTCCCAAATAATCATTTTTCTTTTTTTCTTTCTTTCTTTCTTTCTGTCAGATGAAATAGTGATTAAACGCGTGCCTATTAACAGTAAAAAAAAAACTAATAATTTTGAGCTTTTCTTTTCGTTTTATTTTGTTTTTGATTTACATAACCCATGGCCTATCTTTCATACTTAACGTAGTTTAATTTAATTTTTATGACAGTTATATTTTCCTTGCCTTAATTTGTAAAACTCGTTGAACTGCCCATTGACCTAACCTGGAAATGTATTTTAATGTAGTGTTCAGCAGTATAGATTGGATTGATTGTCAAACACTGTAATTTATTACCATCTGGAGGTATTGAAGCGATCGCTAGGCAAAAATCACATCTTTAATGTTTGTGTCTTTACTACTGAAGAACTTTTCACGACGACAATAATGCAGACATTATCGTCTTTCATATACGTAGTTAATACAGATTTCTCAAACAACATTAAATCCAACCACTTTTCATCAGAAATCGTATTCATAGTGCAATATCTTGTAAGTTCACTCTTCTCGAATTTTTGGATCAAGTGTATTTACTCTTTGCTCAGTAGAATCTCTCGCGACATATATTATTATTCGTTCAACTCCTGTATTCAATATGTTTTATTTATACTCCGTTTGCTTCAGATAAGGAGATATTTTTGGTTTAATCAGTTTAAATCGGTTACTTATGTTCTTAGGGGATCAATTTTGATACATGTGACCTATTTTGTGTGATTGTTTTTATTTTTGTAGGTACAGTAGTATATTAATGGGTCTTTGTGTTCGCTTGATAATGTCTAGGTAGATACTACATCGGTATTAATGTTCAGAAATTAGTCAACATATTATTATGTGGTTTTGTATTTTCCCAACTGTGTTTGGGGCTCCTTCCACTTAAACCTGATGCATCTGAATACCAGTATTTTACATAAAACGACCGCTGATCCATTGACTGGGTAACACGATACGAAAAAAAAAACAAATTATTTTGGGTCAAAATTGATCACGAAAGTACATTTTCGTCATTAACGGAGAAACTGATAAAATTATTTCAATCTTTGATCGCGTAATTTTCGAAGCAACATAATTTCATTTTGATGAGGGTTATTTTGGGGTAAGACTGACCTTGAACAAAAACTTTCGTCTTCCCTACCGTCTTCCTAAAAGTGTTTAAAATTATGTTTAAATCGAAACTTTTAAGATCCAAATGGTTTTTGAAATATTTAAGCAGAATCATTCGAAAAGATAATTACAAGATTTTGTACCGAAGGATCGCCTCGTGACCCAAGTTTAATTCGATGTCCGTTAAAGTTTTGGGTGAAATTATAAGACCATGGGCACATTAAATATTATTTAGAAATAACCTTGTTCATACTGACTTAAAACAAAATTAAAATCACCCTCGCCATTGACATCATAATACTATTTGATTTCAGTAATCCTTTCGATATCATAACTATTCTCAAAATAATCTATGCCAACACATTCAACACCTTGTTTCGGACAAGAAGCTAAAAAACCTTACGCAAAAGTGAGTACTTAACCGCTTTGAACATTTACAAACAAAAGTAGCCAAAATGGGTACTTATTGACACAATTTCAGTGTAGGCCGTGTAGGGTTTCCTAATGGCACTTTATTGGGTACCGATTTGCTGTTATTACAACTCAATGATTTTTAAAAGATTTAAATTTTAGCGCGGCTGATTTGAATGGAAGAGAAGCCAATGTTTATAAAAATATACAAAAATAAAAGTTTATTATTGAAATCTAAAACAGAAATAAAATTATGAACAGTAATTTTATTTCTGTATCATTTCTGTTTCAGTCAATATTCGTTATCATCCATTTTTTTTTATTTTGTGCTAAAGTAATTGTGACATTATAGAATGTCAAAACCAGTATAGCTCTGTTTGGCCTTAAAATTTGCTTGGCCACCATCCCACGAACAACATGTTTTTCTTCCCGGATCAGCTCAGCAAATTTTATTCTGACCATACAAAGAAAATATTCAAATAAGAAAGAATAAAGCAACATCTGTAAAAATCCCTTTGTATATTCATAATGGGATGAATATCGTACGAAAACTTTTTCTTTATAAGTGAATAAGTAATGTGCGTTTACATTTTCTAATTCATAATAAATATATTTTGTTTGACGCTTATTCTGGCTGGCTTTGTGATTCTGAAAGGAAGGGTTCTCCGCATTTTGTGTATGTTTCTACCTTTTTCAGGTTCTATTGTTTCGGTTTTAGCAGCTGTGTTATCTTTTGCTACAATCTTTTTGTTTTGGATTATGTTTATCTTGTGTTGTTGTACGTTGTACCCTTGAATCATATGGATAAAGTGATTCCATGGTTCTAATGTTAGCTTTTCTCATTTTACAAATTTTCCTAAAAGTATCTAGAATTAACTACAAATGATAAATGAACCACAACTATAATTTTTGTGGCTTGGAAAGCACGTTAAGCCGTTGGTGCTGGCTGTGATTTGTAGATTTTTGGCAGTCGTTACGGATTGTCAGAAGCCAGTAAACTGACTGCAGTCTTGCAGTAGGCAGCCGCTCCATGTAAAACACTGGTATTCAGCTGAATTCGGTTTGACTGGAAGCTGACCCCAATATAGTTAGGAAAAGGCTAGGCAAATGATGATACTTTATGGTAAACCGCATAATATGCACTGGACAAATATTTATAAAAACAAACTGCTACTAAATTTCCAGTTTACTACCTACTTATATACCAAAATTCATCAAAATGTTCACATCTGATGTTCTTATAAAAACAGAATTTATTGGTTTTGAACTTTTGATTTGAACTGACTTATCAAAATGGCCAGGAATATTTTCAATGCAAACAATTTTTTAATTTAAATCCAGTAGTACCCGAGGCACGCCTTTACGGATCTTTTGACGAACAACTTCACTCTGAATTATTACTCAAAGTTCTTAGCGCCAGTCAAAGTGCTTCACAGACTACGCTAGGAAAATCTACTGGATTTACACCTCATTTTCCGGCAAGTGAAACTAACGGAAAACTTCTGCAATTGAATATTATTTAAATCTGAAATGAGATGACATACTGTGCCAGCTTGATTTTTTTTAATTTTGTGTTTAGGCTTTAATGCAAATGCTAATATTGCACTCTGTCTGTCAGTCTATCTGTTTGTCTGTTTGGTACCTTCTCTCATCTTTACGGGTAAAATCTCTTCAAAATTAGAGTGAACAGGCTCCTTCTGGGTAGGCTCGCTCCATCGTAGACTTTGTCTCTGTCATCTCTGACATAGACTAGAGTCAAGAGCAAAACCACAAAAAAAAAAAAAAAAATAGATTTGAGTGAAAATTGACACAGGGGTATACTATGTATTCACCCCGGGAGTATATTTCTTTAGGATAATTTTGGTCTTACGGGGATTTTCAAGCAAGTGGTTTCTGAGCAACTACATATAAACTAGCCAGGTTATAGAATATAGATATCTAAAAATGTACCTATGTACATTTTTGGGCTCCCATAGAACAGACTCATAATCAGAGCTCTTAATCATCAGTGCTAAGCTAAAAAGCCACCAAATGTATAATCCTTCCACAAAATCCCATGAAAACAAATCGAGGGCTACAAGCTATGACCCGTGTCCATCGCAAATAAACGACGTCGCATTATCAAAGTCTGATGGATTACATCTGCTTAGCAACCGGTCCATTTAACATCAGGTGAGCAAAAAGTGACATCATTAATCATTGGTGCAAACGACGCGTGGAAATAAAGGATACAGAGTATGAAACGAATTTGTTTTGGAGGTAAATTTTACTGGAATAAAATAAGGAAGCTATTTCTTAGAAGCTTTAAAGAGAAACGTTAGAGTTACAAGTGATCTGAATACGTAGTTATAACGATAAAACAAACTGAATGCGTGTTTCTTAAAAAGTAGAGGAATATTAAAATAGTATCAATCGTAAGATGATGAGCAGTAACAGCTTTCAGTGAGTTTTTCCTTAAAATAGTTTCAATAAAAATCATAGATGAAGCACGTTGGCAAACAATATCAGAGACAAAAGTAAAGTTTAGAAGAAGACAAAGTTGTGCAATCGATTCATGAAACATTTAGTACAATTTGAGATATAGCTTCCAATATTGTACCATGAAGCTGACCATCGTACAGGATACTAAATTGTACGCTCATGACGTTTGCGGTGACGTCACACGCGGCTGACAACGAAGCGACCGCGGTATGCGCTTTGTTGACGTGCAGCCATGTCGAACGGACTCTGGGAATGTGGGAGAACGATGATTGTTAACGTGACTATGTTATTTGTTGTCTTCCTTGTTTTGTCGTTAAATGCATAACCTTTATTATTTTGGGGTGAATGTTTATTAATTTATGACTACGTTTTCAAGACAATGATATTTTGATGCTTTAGAATTTAGATTTTTCAATATTGTGTTGAATGAAAGCGATATTTTCAGCAATCTTGTCTGTTTTTTTAATACTTAAGTTACAGTCGTCTGACTAAAGCCTATTTATGTTAGCACAAAGTACAACTATAAATTATAATATCACACATCAAAACTTTATAATGGTAAACTTCAACAGTTAACATCTGCTACAATTTATAGCAAGCAACTAACATTTGACTAATATATCTAGTTTGCCTTGCAATAGTAATTATAAACTCCCAAATTTAACAAAGTAAACATGAAAATCAAATCCTAAACTGATTCACAGTTAACCAACATATAAACAGACATCTCATGTTTTATGACAGAGAAAATTTAAAGTTATCTTAGGAAGCTTACCACTTCAATTTATATCCTATCTACTAAATTCCAAAGTCTAATTTTAATTGAAAATTGTGGAAATATCTTTAAATTTGCTGTTGAAATCTCAACCTTATTCCAGTGGGTGTGAAGTTTGAATTTCAGCGACAGTTATATGTCATTCCATAAATCGGGATCTGATTCGGAGAGACCGGATTTTCGGACGTGTGGTTTCCATGGTACAGTCCAATCTGAAATTGTTTATTGTTATGGTTAGCTTGCGGTCGGTATTAGGCGTTTTGCTAGCGCTGGATATGGGGAGACCTGGCTTTATTGCTCTGGTTTTTAGTACTGTAGTCAAAAGGGGAATGTGTTGGTATGTAGGTGTAAACGAGGCCAATTTAGGGCCTGGGAATTTGAGTATTTTTTTGCTCACACAAACATTTGTGACTGTAAATAAGGTTAAAAATGCAATCATGGCTAAAACTGGTTCTTTACTAACATATTATGCAACAATACCTAGTACCTAAACGATACAAGAATATTTGAAAACCCTCCCAACGTTATTCCAACAATATCGATTTTCCTAACTTCAGGTTCGCCATTCAGTAGACTTATCTAGCTAAATCCTATCGCCAACTCGAACTTGAAGGAAATTGTATTGAACAATCAGTAAAGGATTCGGTCGACAAAGTTTCTTGAACGTTCACATTTTTCTTTCTGCAAGACAAACTGTTTTTTCAATGCCCATTGACGTGAATTGAGAATTGATTCTCAAACACAGTCAAACCTATCGTTTCTTTAAACGACAATATAAAAAGAGTCGGTTACAAAATTAAAGTAACGACATCATCAAATCTAAAGCAACAATTACTGTAATATAGTAATAACACGCAACTGATATTGACCAAAATAAGCCCTAATAAAGAAATCAAATCTAAAGTAATAATTACAGGAAATTATGTACGTCCTTGGAAGCACACGTGACAGCCCTGTAAAAGCATGTAAGTACCAAGGGGCGTTCGAACACTTTATCATTTGCTCGCTAGGTTTAATTTCATTACGATGTTAATGGAGCCCGTTCGACCCGATCCAATACCAATGAGCGATTCAAATAGTTGCTTTGTTGTATGAGTTTTTAAATGAGTGATCGGTATTCGGTGAGGCTGAGTGCTTCAAATGCGTTGTAAATAAATGTTTAACGGTATTCCTTTAAGTTCCGCGACACAGAAGTATACTTTCCATTGAATACAAAATCAATGCTGACTTAATTATTTTATAGTTTAGCTTTTATACTTCCATTAATAACTACATATGTTACCTTTTTATTAAGGATAGGAAATCATCATCTCCTCCTGCTTCACCCAGAGCGGGAGTGTTAGACTCTTACTGACTAAAACCCATCCGTGTTCCTCCTAGTGCCCTTTGCTTTCCAGGACTACGTTGTTTCTTTCGAACGGATTCCGCACCCCAGCAGGCACTGGCCCTAGCGGGACCTGGCTCGGTTCTGATCAGACGGCGAGCCACCCAATGCTCGCCGATCGCAGGACCGCGCCTACGGTGGCCGGAAATCGCCCTGCGACTCCCGACACCCGGGGCGTCTTCTTTTGTTGCGGCGGCTGGGTCGTGAGGTTTCCCTCACTCTCACTTCATTCTCTTCCTTCGCTAGCACTATTGCTTCGCAGAGGGAGGTGACCAATTCCCATGCCTCCTCGCTCCGGACCATAGATTGAACCAGGGCCGGTCGCGAGAGATCGCCGCCGCCGATCGCCTCGACAAGGGCCGGGCGGTGCTCCGCCCAAGCAGGGTAGACCTCCACCGTATGCTTCACCATGTCTTCCGGGCGATCCTCGCAGTGTTAACACCCGGGCGTGTCCTCCCGCCGAATCTGAAATAGGTATCTCCTGAAACAATCGTGTCGGGTGAGTACCTGCGTCAGGCAGAAAGTAAGGATGCCGTGATGCCGCTCCAGTCACTCCTCAAAGAGGGAACTATTTGCCTGGATTGTGGCGTGCCCAGCGCTGGATTGCGATAGTCGCTGTCTCCATACCGCTATTAGATCCTGCCGGTGCTCTGTCTGTCGCAGTCCGGCAAGGAGGCTCGCCACTTCGCCAGAAACCGTGCGGTATCCCCGGGCCAGCTGGATGGCTATGACCCTTTGGGACGCGTTGAGGTAACTAGGTAGGTCACTTCCTCAAAGTAAGCGCCCACACCGGTGCCCCATAAAGAGCCATGATTGCCCCCTAGATTGGGCATAAGCTGCATGAAGACAGCCCCGGCCCGCCCTATTCTGGGAGCCAAACGTCAAAAATGCTCGATAACTATGTTACACGATGTTGCCTTTAAACAATTTTACCAGTAGCGTCTATTTAAATAAAGTGATCTCCCAAAAAATCTTTACGTTTTTAAAATCACCTAGCCCGCCTAGCTTTTTCCCAACTATATTGGGATTAGTTTCCAGTCTAATTGGATTCATCTGAATACCATTATTTTACGTGGAGCGGGTGCCTACCAGACTTCCACAACCCATTAACTTGGTAACACGGGCAAGACTGGTGTCAGATTTACTGGTTTCAAACCATCCGTAACGACTGCCAAAGATGACAAATGACAGTCGGGACGAATCTCGGTGTGTCAAGATGGTCATCCATCCACAGACCAACCTCGGCAAGCTTTGCTTAACCTTGAAGATCGACCCGCGCTGCTATTATTATTTAGCCACAAGCTACTCTCTTCACGTTATTTAAACTTATTAATAAAATTCATTGAACAAGAAATTGGCGTGCAATCCGAAATGTCAAGGAGCACAGCTTTCTGCATAAGTGCCCGAAGCCACCCTCCTTCTTGTTCACAGGGAGGAATTATCGCAAATAATTACATTACAGGAGAATCGAAAGTGCTCTTACATGCTGTGTATCTTTGGAGATTTCTTTGTTGTTTAAATATAGCAACCTTAACATAATAACCCCACAAAACTGTGCTTATTGTCAAATCAGAGAATAGAATTCAGAAGGATACGTTGTTTTCCTTAAAAAATAAGAGTGTTA
This sequence comes from Lacanobia oleracea, assembly GCA_950371165.1. Taxonomy (NCBI): domain Eukaryota; kingdom Metazoa; phylum Arthropoda; class Insecta; order Lepidoptera; family Noctuidae; genus Lacanobia; species Lacanobia oleracea. Next base: position 24,191,855 of record OX493396.1, read on the forward strand.
CTTTTAATCCCATTAAGGGCACGTTTCTAATACAACATATTGAAGATGTAAATATGTTATCCAGATATACCATTATATGTATATGTGTTAATTTGATGACCATTATGTTTGCTGATCTGTAATTTCGCAGAACTCTTTTAAATTTATTTTCCTATGGGAAACGGGTCGGTGCTCTAAATTATCAATATCAAAATGCGTTATCGTGTAATTAAGAAGATTGGGTATTTGATATAACGAGTACACAAGGCCAGGCCCAGTCAGCGAAATGACAAAGTCAAGATATGGCTATGTCCCACTATAAATAAAATGTTGCCAGTATTAGGGCAGCAGTTTCGTAAGTGATTTGATTTAATTTATGAAATTGTGTTTCGAGTGGGAATGACCATCGGATGATATAATAATTGAAAAAACAGGCCAAGTGCGAGTAAACCGAACCGATAAACCGAAATATAACACGTTTCTTGTATGGCCCCCATTAATTTTTATATTATTTTTTGTTATAGCGGCAATAGCAATACACACCCAGTAAAAATTTCAGCTGTCTACCTATTACGGTTCTTGAGACCGCTGACAGACAGACAGACGGACGGACGGACGGAAGGACAGCGGAGACTTAGTAATTGGATTTCGTTGGTTATCCCAAAAAAAATAAACTTACAATTGGTTAGCAAATAAGTGATGTACGATGACAGCTAATAGATACATTTATTTCTTAAGTAATAAACTATTCTATTCTATTTATGTTTAGAATAAGAAAAATAAAATCAAAAATATGATACTCGTTACTTTTAAATATTCACAGTCAACGATACATTATTAGTTTGGTACGTATTTCCTTGCTCAAAAGTACCAACTTATTATTTCAGCACGCTACAAAGCGTAGCTCCATCACCCCAAAGAGCATAAATACTACCTTTGATATTATCATAATTACCATACTCCTGGCCATCTTTTGCATCACAGCACTCAATATAAAGTTCATTAAAACAAGTTGCCTTCTCATTATTTTTCGTCGTTCACGCCTGAAAATTTAATTACGCGACAGGCTCTTCACTTGTTTTTAGTTTTTTTTTGTAGAATGAACATCGTCGATTAAGGGTGCTCTCTCGAAAAGGCTTAGAAATAGCGTTCAGATGAAGCAGTTTTTCGTCGGCATTTACTGAGAAATTACAACAAAAAAAATAGAAAGTAATCTACATGATATTGCACGTAACTTGGTTTAGCCAGAATTTATGTATTGGTAACACATAATAGGAAAAAAAATCACCAAATCAACTCCAAATCGTTGAGATGAAACCATTTTACTCCTTCATTTTTTAACAAAAGACTATAAAAATAATATCCACTGCTGTGCAATACAAACGAAAATAACTTGGTTTTGTTACTTTTTTAAAATATGTATTTGTTTTATTATAAAAAATTAAAAACACGGGTAGCGGAGTGGCGCGCCGAGGTGTAGTTAGCTCCGTTTGTATGCACAAGATCATTGGCAAATATACAAGCCTTAAAAGTGAGATGGTAAAACTAAACTTTTTTAAATGAATTGGAACAACTTTTACAGATTTCTCACAAAAAAAAAACTGTAAAAAATATTTTACTTGTGCGTCTTGAAGTTTTTTAGTCAGTAACCCAGTAAAATAAGGCCGCCTATCGAGTCACCTTATATAATGTTTTTTTCATCTACCGTTTCTGTATCGTTTATGGTGTAGTACATAATAAAGAGTATTCTACTATTAAAGGTCACTGCAATAATGTCTTTAAAGTCTAAATTCCCTTACTAATCTTCCATTGCAATAATCCTCAAACAAACTACTTGAGTGAAGTTTTTGGCACTACTTAACTAACGTTTATCTTCACACTCTTTGCAAGAGCGAGACAGAACTATCACAGTTTAAGTTTGTTCACTAAACAAGAAGTTGATACTTTATTAATTAGGACTTTGAGTTGCAGTCAGCGACTGAATATTGAATGTGTTGAAGTTTCAACCTTTTATGCTACAGCTGTGTAATTCGAACACAATTTTTATGTTATTTTATCCGTAGCATTAAGAGGAATTTCTGGCGGCGAGAGTTTGTATGTAAAAAGTCATAATTCGAGGTTTGCTCTCGACTGTTTTCTCTTCCAATATTGAACCGATTTAAGAGATATTTCACAAACTGAATAAGAAGGATTTTTTCATTTTTGATGATTTATTAACCGTATAAGCAATAGAACTCTCACAAAATCCTCAAAATTGTCCGATAAATCGCTGTCAACAGAGTCCTAGTGTACAAAGGCAACTATTAATCACAATATTAATAGGAAAACATAGAGACACAGTATACATCCTTCTTATACAGTTTGTGAAATATCTCTTAAATCAGTCCAATAAAACAGTCTAGAGCCAACCTCGAATTATGACTTTTAACATACAAAGTCTCGCCGCCAGCATTTCCTCTTAAGCAGACTTATTATTTCATACACACATTAGCGTCTACGTTCATAGCCTGTTTTTCTGGTGATATTTTTCTAACATTAGCCTAAATTAAATTATATTAAAACGGACCAACGCTGAAACTATTCTGCGGTCCTAAAATAACTTTGTGATAGAACATGAAAGCATTTTTGATATTAGATACCAAGAAACAATATAAAATGAATAAAACGAAAATTAATAATAGTCTTTATTGCATGAATACAGAGTAACTTAATAATAAACACAATCTGGACAAACATCGTTTAAAGTTATTTTGACAATAAAATTTAGGCAGATCAACAGTAAGTTTGAAAACGTGAAATGGTACTCGTATATTGCAAAAACCGGCGAGTGCGATTTGGACTCGCGCATGAAGGGCTCCGTGCCATCGTCTTTTTTTTTGTTATAGCGGCAACAGAAATACACATTCTGTGAATATTTCGACTGTCTAAATATTACGGTTCATGAGATTCAGGTCGCTGACAGACAGACGGACGGACGGGCGGAAACCCTAAAAATGGATTGGTTGCCTTTAGACTGATTCGCACTATCGTCGTACTTGTATAAAACTGTATCACGAGCAGATAGTCTTCCCCGAACTATAAGAAGCAAAAGATTCCCACAAGGTTCCAGTGTATAAAAATGTTCTCTAAAATATGACTGATGTTCTATCAATCATTCAAAGTTTGGCTGTAAATAATAAATAGGTACTCTGATAGAATATAAAGGAACTTAACAAAGGGGTACGTACTAGAAAGAACTGTTGAAGTCAAGATAGGGTGCTCAGTATTCTTTGATCTCTTAAAATAAGTTTACTTGTAGGTCAATGCTTCGATATGTCTGACTTGTTAGCAAGGTTAATCTATATCTATACTCTATACTTAATATATATAAAGCTGAATAGTTTATTTGTTTACTTCAACGCGCTAATCTCAGGAACTACTGGTCCGATTTGAAAAAATATTTCTGTGTTAGATAGCCCATTATTTGAGGAAGGCTATAGGCTATATATTATCATGCTGAGACCAATAGGAGCATAGCAGACGAAGTTGCGCGGGTCAACTAGTAATTCAGAAAGGTTTTACATTGTTGGAGTACATACATCACATACATAATCAGCCTATATTGTTCCCACTGCTGGGACACAAGCCTCCTCTCTTTCGAGCGGGAGTTGGCTATAATCCACCACGCGGGCCCAGTGCGGGTTGGTAGATGTCACATGTCTTCGAATTTTTGGTTTTAGGAAATGCTGGTTTCCTCACGATGTTTTCCTTCACCGCTTTGAGAGCAGTGATGATGAAATAATTTAAACAAAGTAAAGCGCCTACCTGGGTTCGAACCTACGACCTACAACTCGTAAGTCGCAGCTATTACCACCGGGCCACCACTGCACTCAATTTATTGTTGGAGTAGCAGTTAATCAACTAAATAATTTTGTGAGGAAGTGCACACAGTTAAACAGAACACAGAAACACACAACACAATCAACACAGACACACACACAGTTTAATCAGATTGACATGAAAAATTTTGTTCTCTTAGACTGTTATCATTCTATTTGATCAAACAGTTTGAACTAGCCTGTTTGATCAAATTAACTTGAACGTGTTTGGCCCGCATTAAAGAGGTACCTAATAAAAGTGTATAATTATGATAGTTTTATGACTGAGACATAAAATGGGAGTTGGTTATCAAAATAATTTGTGATAACAGCAAACTAAAAATGACGATGTAAGTGATTATAAATAGCAGTTGAATTCGAGATATTAACTACATTGTAAATTGTAACTAATATAAGATCATAACTAAAAAAATAAGTTCTTCCTTTAGCTCAAGACGTAAAACTAGCATAGTTGGCAGTGCCATATAAAATTGCTATAAAATATAGCATTCCGGTTCGTTATAATGTAACTGGATGTCCCTGCGCGGTCTCTTTGACACACGAGTCTTGAACTTACACATATTGATCGTGATTATTGGATTTCATACAAACTAGACATGATATAAATATTTTTAAAAACAAGATTGTATTTTTTTGTGATTTCGAACAAAGAATATTCTATCTATTCTACTTCTGTATGTTAATATGTGCTAAAGTAACCAAATTTATAGCTAACTTATCTCGTTGAATGTATTTTTTTTTACCGTAATATCAAACAAGACTTGTTTGCTGTCCGTGTAAAAGTATATTACAAACAGTGCTATTAGAAAGCTATCGACTTCAAGGAACATTCATGAATGACCTTCTGGGTCTTTTTAATTAATTTATTAATTCTAATAATTTCAAGACATTTAGGTAATTCAATTAAAGTTTATTTTACGACTGTGTCTTGTTTTGTGGGTTGTTATTATGGGGTAAAAACTTTTCCTATGTTAGTAATTAAGGTAATTATGTCTATTTCTATTTCCTAAACAAATTCCTGTACCCGGCGCTTCATCGCGTCTGCACCATTCCATGGTAAATGACGCAGCAGCGATTCACGTACGGACAGTCCAGCAGACAACAATTTTATACCTGACAATATTTCCATTTGAATACTAAATGTTTTTCAATATCTATTTTTTTTTAATTATTAAAACGTTTTGGGAACACATTCATAATGCGTACAGCTAAGGAGTGGAATTCCCTGCCGGAGTCTGTTTCCCGATAGCTACAACCTGGGAGTCTTTAAGTTAAGAGTGAATAGGTTACTTCTAGGCAAGCGTGCTCCATCTTCGACCACATCATCGCTTACCATCAGGTGAGATGGCGGTCAAGCGTGTACCTTTGTAAAAAAAAATGTAGGTACAATTTTCTGACCAGCATAAAAATTATTACACTAACTTCAAAACGTCTGATATTATGAAGAAACATGCCACGTCGTCAACATCAGCAAAATGTCGTTAAAAACGTAAAAAATGTTGGTAATCCAGATTCGTTCACGGCTCATTTGGTCCTGTGTTTAAGTCTTTAGGCTGGAATGTTATCTAACCTAGGCTGAGTTGCGAGTATTGATGTATGCGAACATAAATCTCCGGAGTCTTTGTTGAATGACAGCCGTCTCTGCGTTCGCTACAAAGGCAGAATAAAATTTATTTTTGGAATATAATTAAATGCTTTGCGACGCATTTTTGGCGTTTATACTTTACTTACCTACGCAAAAGATATAAAATCGATAGTATTCACTTAAAACATTATTACTTTTTTTGACGTAAAAACGTCTTATAAATCGATGAAAAAGTCTCACGTTCCGCCTGAGCCGAGCGTGCAAGCGAGAGCGCAGAACAAGCGATAGAGAGGCACGATCGGCTTAAGCGTTTAAGCGTATTTTTTTATGACGTTATCACGTAAAATAATCTTCCGTAAACCGATTTTACACACAACCTTTTTTATGTTGTTATGTAAGTTTGTTTTCCTTTAATGAAGTAAGGTAAAAATAACGGTAATGGGTAATAGGTTATTTCTAGGCAAGCGTGCTCCATCTTCGACCACATCCTCGCTTACCATCAGGTGAGATAGTGGTCAAACGCGTGCCTAACAATAGTAAAAAAAAAAAAGTGTTAGACACAGGCCAGGTTCTATGAAATTAAAACTATTGATTAGTTTGCTGGCTGGAAGTCTTGATATTTAATAAAATATTTATTAGTTTTGAATGAACTTTAACAATAAGTTAAAACTTGAAAATCAGGACCTTATAGTAGGCTCGGAAGCTGCCGTGATCTTTTAGGATAATATTACTCTCTAAATATAAATCGAGTTTGCGAAATCCATGCTAAAACATACCTACTTATATTAGAGAGGCTGAATGACAGAACTACAATTAAAATATAACCTTAACAGTACACAAAAAAGGGTCATGTGTGATTTCAAGCTGCTGCAAATAAATCTAGTCATTACGATCGAGTAACAGCTAATGGCATATATTTTCCAAAGTACGTTTTTATATTAATTATTCTGTCTAAAACACAAATAACTAGACATCAACTTAATGTTACTTACGATACAAAAAATTGCTATAATTAATTTCTCACAAAAGACTAGACTGTATTAAAGTAAAGAAAAAAATCAAAAATAACTGATTATCTACATTAGCGGGATAGAATGTGTGTAATTTTCATAATGACTAGTATTTTAGTACAATGTCTAGTTGGAACTATTTTAGGATTGGTGCTTACTTGTGTAAAAAACAAAAGATCTTGTCTTTGTTACTCTGAACACCCTTGAAACATATAGGAGGATATTTCTGGGGATGCGAAAAGGTACTCATTCATATTTCATAGTTGTTCTCAAAATAAAATTACTGTCACCCCTGAAATATTATTGACAATTATTTGAAAGGCAACCTGTATATTATTCCTAGCTTTATATCTTTTGATGGTGTGACTCAAAATGGTCAGATGTCAATCCGCTGTTACGCTAGCAGCATTTATAACGCCACATACAAACAATAACAAGTGAAAGTTAAAAAAATACCCGACTGCAACAAAGTCAAATTTATAAGCAATGCACTAAAAAGGCCGAAACAAATATAATCTCCTTTTATTTTGATTACTAACGATAATTTAGCGCCAAAAATCCGCTATTTTGATTTTTTTTTATCTACGGACACTTGGGTTTTTGAGACAAATCTAACGACATCTTAACTGTTGAAATCCATCCAGCTGTTTGGAAGATACGAGGCAATAAAAAAAATTACAAACATACAAGATACGCGCGAAAAACATAACCCTTCCTTGGCAGTCGAGTAAAATGACGTGCTATTGCCATCGTAATTAAGCTGTGAAAATGGGATAATGTTATACGTCTTGTATAACTCCGTCTCTCTCCCACATCGTTATCATAATGGTTTTAAGATGTCATAATAGGTACCCTGAAGTTACAAATCCTGGGTTATCAACGTTAGCGCGGACCTGACATCACACAAATCCTTTATCGACTTTCAAAGTATTCAGCGCAATTTGAACAGAATAAGATACACAACAACCATCAGGCAGTTGTCACCCAGACACAAAACTCGAGGTCAGGGATCCTTCCTTTTCAATGGAGTTCACGGAACTTTTCACCCTGTACTATACACCATATAATAGAGATATAGGTACAGTACAAGGTTACCATATCTACTTATTGATCAAATCCTAACATGATTTTCAAACTTGTAAATGATATGGGAGTAAAAATGCACCGAATCAACTTTAGATCAAAAATCACTCAGCGAAGCCGATCTCAATCTCCCGACACAACTTCAAGAGAAACACGATTTTTCGATCATCTACCAACGAAAATACATGGACACAGATATTTGTACTTTTACTATTTTACAGTCCAACGGAGTAAAAAATTCGCTAGCCACATCCATTATGATGTCTGACAACAATAATAATTTTAGTGACGCCGTAAAAACTCCATTTGGCCACAATGTTAGGTGGAGCATTCAGGCGGTAAATGTTGTGGGACACGGTGCGGGGAGGACGTGTAGCGTGTAACATGTTGCAAGTCAGGTTGCTATAGACGCCATTTTGCGAATAATTAACGATAAAATTGATGTTGGAACAGTTTTTCAGTATTTAGACGTTCTATAAAATGGATGTTGGTAACTGTTTATCGTGATTCCATTCTATTTTTATCGGCTTTGTTGTTACTAGCATAACCTTTAAAGACATCGTAGTTAACGAAATATGGATATTAGTCTAAATACTGAGTAATAGGGAATATGCATGAAAAATATATTTATCATCTATACAGTTTATATAAAAATAAACAAAAAAATTGTACTAACAGTGAAAATACAATCAAAATTACGCGAAAAATGAAGGAGATATAATTATTTTAAACAAATGTATCTGTCCCTCTCGCGAAAACGCTGTTTTCTGTGGCAGCTGTATAGGCGTCATGGACGATGACGTCAAAGTTTACATCGGACTTATCTTTCTAATTGTAATCTTTGAAGCTTTATAACTTCATCGCTGATGAAGACATTTAAAAAAATATTTCATGATTGTTTACTAGAGCTAATAAGTATTTCATTTTGCAAATAAAAAAATCGCATGCATATTCCCTATTGGGCATACGATATCATTTGTTTTACCGACTTTCAAAAAAGGAGGAAAATCTCAATTCGGTGGGTATTTTTTTAATTTATGTTCACCGATTACTCCAAAGTTTCTGACCCGATTGCTGTGATTCTTTCTTAGTTCGACATACTTGCCATTTGGTCCCGTAAAAAAATAATTTAGTTTGGCTTAGTAGTTTTTATTCTATGGGCATTTTTGCTTATTTCAGTTTCTGGTTAGACGATAACGTCGTCCAAGTATCACCACTTAAAAGTGAAAAATAAAAACGTTTTTACAAAAAACATGACCGACTTCCAAAGGAAATACTACAAAGTATAAAAACTTTAATTTCGGAAGTCGATATTAAAAAACAGGAACAAATACATAAACCCCGACTTCCGAAATTAAAGTTATTTTATACTTTACAGTGTTTTGTTTGAAAGTCGGTTATAATTGAAAAGCAAGTTTAACTTACAAAAAGTTACATGGCCTTAAAAGGAACTGGCACAAAATAATATTCTCAGAATTTGGACTTAATGCAACAACATTGTCCATCAGACAACCTTTAATTGGCAGCCTCTCATTCATCAGTGTCCTTTACCTAAGTTATAATGTTACAGTTTGAAGATAAGACAAACGTCATGGTTTTCAAATTTACGAAGAAAAGAAGTAAGTAGGTTGAGGTAAGTAGGTTTTAGGATACAAATTACTTTTTGTCTGTCTAAAAATAGATACTTCAATGCTTACCTATTTTTGTATCAGTAATTGAGTTTGATGCTATTGTTTTTAAGAATCTATTTGTATCTTGTATTTGTTACTGGAATAATATCTGTGGGTCTAAAAGGCCACGCTAGTAGAATCATATTAGGATCATTTTGTTAATCATACAACAACCTGTCAAATTTCGTTTTCATCTTTATAATTTAAGCAAAAATAAAAATTAAATTTTCTCAATTAACTTTGAACCACGCACACGCACACACACACACACAGTTTTAGGTAGTTTGAATTGCAGGCTGATTTTACTAAACTGGCATTTTTGGAGCCGCTGATCATATTTTCGCCACTTTATGCACAACTATCTAATAATCACAAGTTCTATTTTTTTACTATTTCTAGACTGCAAAATTATAATAGGAACAATCTATTGATGGGCCAAGACAATCACAGATTCAGATTTAGGATCTTTCTGTTCATATTCTAACAAATTTATGGGCAGCATGACATGCCTCCTACTTCTATACTCAATAGTAGTCACCTTCCCCAAAATTGTCTCTGTCATCTCTGACATAGACTAGAGTCAAGAGCAAACCCATTCTAAAAAAAAAAATTGCAACAGTATATCATCAAAACGGAATTGTGGTCCTAATTTTTCTGTCACATTAACCCTCGAGATTTCCATAAGTACCCGAACCCGTATACCTGATAACATAAATCACACACAGCATAATCTTCTCAATTTAACCCCAAAACATTAAACAAAGTTATCATAAAACGTTTTTATCAACCGTTGAAATTTCTGAACGCATTCGCTTTCAATAAAAATTGATTTATATGTTGCTTTGTTGTGCTATCTACTCGCGGGCTTGGTTGGTGACGGAAGTGTTCGAAACGATTAATTCAACCGTTGTTTTGTTATAGATATTCAGATATTATGAGGCTTTATAACCAACGAGCTCTCAGTAAAAAAACGTCGAGATTTATAACGGGTATTATAGGCTCAACAAATTGTTTTATTTGGTCAGAATTGAGCGGCATTGTGAGAGCCATCAACTGGGGTAGCGACCTTAAATCACCGGAAGCTGTGTATTCATTACCAGTCTTTAATTCTGAAAGGTGGTTATTTAGTGCTGTTTGTCTTGTAATTGCTATTTCCGTGGTTCCATTAGGAAGATGTAATTCTTCAATGTTCTTTTCTGATTAATTACGCTGTGGGATCCAAGACATTTGAATGTTTCTTCGTTACTCGTTGAACTTCATCGCTTTGAAGCTTTTTGTTTAACACTATTGACTATAATATTTCAGGAGTTACAGTGGTTGGGCATAGTATTTCGAGCTTCTAGGGCATAAACAACGCTGTACATAATTTGTATAATCAAGACTAAAACTATTACACTTTACAAAATTTAAAGTATTCATCTATTCAATAATCTTCCAGAATTCTAAGACTATCTTCTACAACGATATTTCGGCTATACATATAATATCAAAGAGCTCTTTACGTTCTATATTCCTCCTCGAAGCTTAAACTAAGTGACACTTGCAAGCAAGCTAGCCTAGCCGCTAGCGAACGTCGGGCGATTTGCAATGCAAAACTGTTTGCGTCTTGTGCAGCTATGCAGTTTACGTTAACCCTTCTTGTTGCGATGTTTGTGCACTATTTCTTTTTTATTGAGTTATTACTCTGCAAAGAATTTATTAGGTTGCTCTGGACGGGTGTTAAAATAATTTGCTGGTTTCTAGCAAGGTGATAAATTACTTTAAATAAATTCCATGGATTGGAGTAAGTGATACGTCAAGATGAACCTCGTTATCAATTAGTAGAACAGGTTCAGTCGAAAACCAGCGTCAGGCAACTCTTAGTTGTCTGGCATTTTGCTGAACTGAACCTATTTGGCGCAGCCGTGGGACACACAATGTTATTGTTTTATTTAAATTAAGCTTCTTTACTCAAGTACCTACATTGTGTTTACCTATTTGTGCCAAATAAACAAGTTTTCTTTCAGTTCCTGAAAACCTAAAGGTAATTCCTGTATTTTGAAGAAACTTTGGCCACAATTTTTCGATATTGGTAAACGCTGAGATGATAATGCTACTTGAATTTGAACGTGGCAGGTACATGAAGCCTTCTTTTATTTAAATAACACGATGATTTTTTTTTTGTGCTTCAAGTAGGTTGTAATAGGATTTCTTCTCTGCAACAATTAACACTTGATTTATTTAGAACACTAATTAATTTACAAATACTTAACTAACATTCACTAATTAACACAAAATTATTTCTTCTTTACCTTTTTTCCCAAATTTTGTAAATGTTCTAAAAAAACTTGGGCTCGTCCGGGATTTGAACCCGGGACCTCTCGCACCCTAAGCGAAAATCATACCCCTAGACCAACGAGCCAGCTGATATGAGGTCCGAAACATACGTCCACAGTAAAGATTGCGATGCCTTTCACTAGCCATGTTGTAATATTATGTTCATATAGATACGTAATGATAATATTATATTAGTGGTACTGTAATATTTTTATATTGCTACTTAGGTTTCAAGCATGAATCAAAATTTATTCGACGATGAAATATGCCATTTTAATTTTTATGATCAAATAAATTCATATTCAGTGTAGCTAATCAATTACATCTACATGGATCAATGCTCAAGATTAAGCATGCTTAAGTCTTGCCAAGAAGTTCCTTACGAAGGAAATTGTCAGATTTCGAGATTGTGCAGGAACAGATTTATAGAGATCAGACAGTCTGTCACTCCATGTAAAATGCTGGTATGATAAGCATCTGGTAAGACTGGATGGCGAGCCCAAAACAGTTATGTAGGAAAAGTTGAGGTCGATGATAATAAGTTTCTTTTCGTCTCTTGATAGGGTGTTTCATCATTATTATGTTCAATATAACAAGCCTTCAAATAACTAATTACAAAAAAAAAATACAAGGAACATAAATTCACATACACATCATCGCATAGTAGTCCACCAAACGAAAACCAAAAATCGCCAAATAGGAGAAATAATTCGTGTGTAAGCAGCTTTTGGCATAGTACAGAAGCTTCACCCCCATCCATCACTACTTTCAGTATGTTGTTTAAGGAACCTCCTACAACTATACCGTTAATTCGCTTATAAACCAATTATTTTCGCTATTTTTCTTCCGTTGGCTGGACTATCGCAGAGTCAAGAGAGAATAGGTGACTTCTAGGCAAGCTTGCTCATCGTCAACCGCATCACTTTGCTTGATTCATAAATTACATACGGTACGTGAAATTGTAGTCAACATCGAACCTATTAATAATACTTAATATAAAAAAAAAAAACAAAAATATTTGAAAAGAGGCCCACAACATGACGTATTCTCTCTCAAAACCAGCTATTTTGTTACGCAAAGCTAACTAACCCAGATTTTACATGACACGTATTTCTAACATCAGCTGCCTGCCCCGGTCCCGTTCACACAAAAAATCCGGACAACGCAGTACACGATATTGCTTGTTGAGTACTACGTTTGTTTTAGGCGGGTTACAGATGTGGGGAATAAGGAACGCTAACGCGAGTTTAGGACCCTATGTAGCCTATGAGATTTTGGTCATCGTGTAACCTATGAAATTTGGGTTACCTTGTGTTCTATTATTTTATACTGTGAGAAAATTCTAGAATTGGTTGGATATATATTGGCAGTATCTTTCCGATGTAATTAAAAAAAGAAAACAAAAAAAAAATTACGTCCTTTAAAATAATGGCAATATAATTAAATATTTGCCAAAGTTGACCTGCACAATTAAGATTGTATTGGCAGCCAGGTTAAAATCTTGGAAGCGTAATTAAGAAGTTTACAAACACGCATTATACGCGTATAGTATGCCAACTGACGTCACATAGACGTAATAATATCAGAGACTACAGTGATTAAGTAATACGCGTATCTTTATTGCTTCATAATGTAGTGAAAGGCATAGCAATCTTGTAATGTGCACGAATGTTTTGGTAAGCCTATCAGTTGGCTCGTTGGTCTAGGGGTATGATTTTCGCTTAGGGTGCGAGAGGTCCCGGGGTCAAATCCCGGACGAGCCCAATTTTTTAAATTCCTAAAAAAAATGTGATGAAAATCCTTATAAAAACTGTCATAAATATTTGTTTGATTCTTATTAAATATCAGTAATGGATTTGAAACTCATGAACTATTTCAGAACTAACGGAGTATCTAGTTTAATATATTCCAAAATAACTTTTAATACTTTTTCAGAACTTGTATTAAGAGACACTTCGTCGACGATTCGTTTCATAATTTTCCATCCCTATTCCAATACTTATCGCAAAATAAGTTTTCGTCGTAATCCCCCGTATCAAGTTTGGATCCAATCTCGTGTGCAGACTGCTTTATCCACCATATTTACTTTTCAAAGATACAGGGGATCGTTTCTCAATATTTGTTTATTTGAGCTTCACTATTGAATATTATTTGCAGTTTAACTCGAATCTGTTTCAAATTGGATTATTTGTATCAATAGTTTGTGTGTTTCGATGTAATATTATGATGTTATTGAATTTACTGTCGTCATTGCCTGGAGGTATAAATAAATCTGCTTTATTTTTGGTTCGAAATCTTGGAAGTTGCAATGTAACATCTTTAAAAAAAATAAGTTAGTTTGGTCACCTCAAGAGAAAAAAGGTTAATAGGTTGTAAAGATGAAGCAGCCGCGCATCAGCGCAAAAGTCTTAAGCAGATTGATATTGGTCTCTACTCATTCAATAGAAAGGCAACATCGTATTTATAAAGAAATCTCTTTCATCGAACTTGCGAAAGGACAATCTATGCACCCTTTTTAACTGACTTCAAAAAAAGGAGGAGGTTCTCAATTCGGTTGTATTTTTTTTTTGTTACCTCGTAACTACGTCATTTATGAACCGATTTAAAAAAAATATTATTTTTAATTCAATTCAATTCAATTTATTTATTTTCAGATAGATTACAATCATAATACAAAAAACTTCTCGATTGGTCCCATTGTCACCAAGTTAGAATCTGATGATGGGATCCCATGACAATCGAGGGCAACCCTCAAATTTTATAGGCACATACAATGTTTTTCATTAATTTTCTAACGCAATTCAGATATTTGTGCCTGGTAATCATCATATCATGTCGCTGAGCTGATGATGGAAGGTACAAATTAGAATGAAAAATATTTGTTCAGCCATATTTTTGCCAATTGTCAGCCGATTTGGATGATTATTTTTTTGTTTGGAAGAGTATTTTTCTGGACTGGTCCGGTTTCAATTTGGTGAAGATCTGACGAAGAAATTCGCAGGTAGGCAACGGAACTCTTCAATAAATGAGACCAAATGGATCGGGATTGCTAAAATCGCATGTTTTTTTAGTGTTTACACCAGTTCTTAACATAACATTGTGCCGGTACGCTGTTAATGGGTACCTACGCAGGTAGGTACCACTAAAAAGTGAAAAATAAAAAACGATTTTACAAAAAATACAACCGACTTCCAAAAACAAAACACTACAAGGTACAAATTAACTTCGGAAGAAAGAAATCCTAGCTTACAACTAGTTTAATTTTACTTTGCTCATGTGGTGTTTACCTTTAAGTAGTTGTTACACTATGTTAAGGTTGTTTGGAGTATTGATATTGTTAAGTTAAAAGTGTAAACAACTGTTGGTGAACCTAAATAAATAAATAAATAAAAGAACTTTAATTTAGGAAGTCGGTGTCAAAAAACGAAAAAATAACCAAAAACACCGACTTCCGAAATTAAAGTTCTTTTCTTTCTTCCGAAGTTATTTTGTACCTTGTAGTGTTTTTTATTCTGTAAATATACTTTTTATAGCATCTTTATTTTAACTCTTAATCGCTTTAATAAATGCGCCTAATGGCGGCCCAATAGCAATCCCAAACCAAACTATACGGCTTAACCTCCCGTTGATATTGAATCTCCTAACATCAGCTAAGCCTCCGAAACCCGAAATTACGACTCGAATCCGTAGTGTGTACTGGACATTCTGAAACCAGAATTGTAAATCGGTGTTCCGCCTTAAATAAAATCCTGTTACCATAAAATAATGGGTACTTCTACAGAGCATCGTGAAACTTACTGCTAGAGTCAGCATTGTCTTAAATTTCTTTTAAAATTATCGTATCTGTGAGGGTTGACTTACGGAAATTTGACAACTCGTGACGGTTTTGACTGCAGCCAAGATAGACGAAACGTTCAGTGCACATAACGAATTCACAGGTATTTCTTTCACATGGGGGTCTATTCTACTATTAATATAGAGATGTTTGCACGAATCTCAGTCGCAAGCTGTCAAAAAAACCTCATTTTCCTATCCTTTTTATCAAAATGCAACTGAGATCCGGATGCGAACATCATCATCATATCAGCAGAAAGACATCAACTGCTAGACATGGGTTTCCCCCAACAAACGAATGCGAACGTTGTTTGAAAATTAGTAGAAATGTAGCGGTATCAATGCCGCCACAAGAAAAAATCAACGGAGCAAGTCTACATCGCAGCAAAAAGAACCACAACGCCATCTATTCAACTAGCAGCGAACTAAAATCCTAAATCGCGCAAGCAAAGTTTACCGTGCTATTTGAACATATACATCAGCCCGAATATTAACTATCGGGCAGCAACCCGCCAGGCACAACAACCGCCTGGTCGGAGGATTCTCCCCTTTCAATAGGGGTATGCGGGACTTTACTCTCTGTACCGCAAACCGACTTACTCTCTCTTCAAAGAATTGGCGCTCAGGCTTCTTGTTTCCAAGTTTAAAAATACCAGAGGTTGTAGTATGTAATATTATGTCAAAGGCAGTTAACAAAACGTCAAAAAATTACTCTCTCTCTCTTAAGAAGTTACTCTGATTCTATATTTGAATTGTTTTGACGCGAAAACAATTGAAACTCATCTTCGAAAAAAAGGGCATCAATTTTCATAGTAGAATTACATTCACTTATTCCTTCGATTTTCCTCGAGTATTTTTTAAATATCATTTATTTGAACATAAATTTCAAAATATTAAATACACCGATTTAAGGAATATAGTGTAAACTATTTACATCTTACAGAAGCTCAAAGGCAGCAATACATACACAAATATTAGCTTCCCTATCTTGATATTCTAAGATACAGCATATTGAGAGTATTCCAAGTTGGGTTGTTTACTCTTGCAGCACTATTTCATATTTGTCGAATGTTGCACCCGGTACCCGGTCTGAAAGACGTTTGGAATTCATGTTATAACTTATACGAATATTTTTGAGTCGTATGTTAGTATATTTAAGTTTGTCGTATTATTTGGAAACCGCACATATACAAAATACAGCTCGGTTAAAATAAAAAAAAATACACATTGTCTATCTAAAACGAAAAAAAAAACAAATAACGACCAATTAGATACATATTGGTGGCTATTTATCCGAATACTACAATATGAAAAAGATTTGGGCTCCTGGAAAATTACAATATCAAAAAGATTTGGGCTCGTCCGGGATTTGAACCCGGGACCTCTCGCACCCTAAGCGAAAATCATACCCCTAGACCAACGAGCCAGCTGACCGAAACGTCGAATTTTTATTCTACAAGACCATTCACTAACAAGACTGCTTTAATTTATAGCCGTTGTGACGTAAGTATCTTGTAGAAAGTCACGCACGTTTGTATGTGTGAGTTTCTTAAATGTATTGCTTATCTCTGTTGCAAGGTAAGGAGAATTTCAAGCCACCTTGGACTAAAATGCGACTAGGTCAACCGTTGTCTTTAGATTTGTGAAAATTGGCGTACCTAGGTAGTTGCATATATAATAAACTCATATAAACGTAAGGGTAGGTTTATATAAGAATTTCGTCTGCGTCACAATTTTCGTTACTACTCCGCTCCTATTGGTCTTATCGTGATGATATATAGCCGATAGCCTTCCTCGATAAATGGGCTATCTAACACTGAAATCGCACAAGTAGTTTCTGAGATTAGCGCGTTCAAGAAACAAACAAACTCTTCAGCTTTATATATTAGTATAGAAGTATAGACTAGCTTTTGCTCGCGACTTCGTACACGTATAACCCCTTTTTTCCCCGTTCCCGTAAGTATCCTAGAAATAATTTAGAAATCCTCTTAGTGCTCCCCTACACTTCCCAAGGAACCCACATTCCCACCAAATTTCAGCTTTTTACGACCAGGAGTTTCAACTGTACGTTGTCTGTCAATCACTCTTTTAGTCAGTATAGGAAGAATTGTATATAATTATACTTTCAGCAAATTTATGCTTGTTCAAGGGTAAATCTTTTATACTCGTATATCTTGTACGTGATCTCTACTATAAACTATGTATGACATTACCAAAGAAGGAACAGAACTTATGTGGTGTGTACGTAACAAAAAGTATCAAAGTATTCTAATACATTTTTGTTACGTACCTACACCACATAAATAACATATTCACTAGATAGAAGAAAAAACGTTACACACATCGTGACACAATGGGTGGCTTAATCGCTGAAAGCGATCTTTTAAAGATGGCCTTTGGATGGATTTAAAAGAGAGAAAGTGTGAAATAGTGCGAAGAGTGGGAGGTAGTCTACTTACTATTTATATAATTGTCACCGGAAAATTGCAAACGTCATAAGATTATAAAATATCACGTGACATTGTAAAATTTTATTCTTAATAAGCCACGGACATATTGAAAACTATTAAATTTAGCTGGGATTTATTGTACAAAACAGTTTCTTCATAATAATATGGAAAAATCATAAGCTAATAAAGATTTATTACAATCCTACGGAGGCGGCAATTGTTCAGACATATATAATGTAAAATAAATGTACATAGAAATAAAAACGGTCGAAAATATCGGAACCACTTAGAATTTTTCAATAAGGTTTTACCAAATTGTCAATAGCAAGAAGTAAATACCATACAAGAACATATCGAGGATGAAATACTAGTGTGCAAAACTTGGGCTCGTCCGGGATTTGAACCCCTAAGCGAAAATCATACCCCTAGACCAACGAGCCGGCTGACGGAGACGTCGAAACACAAGACCAAACGACTCGTATTAACTCCTTTCAGTCAGTTACATAATTTGAACTGTATTATTGTAATCTTTATAAAAACACGTGTTTACCATCATGGATATATCATAATTTTATATATGTATTAGGATTAGGTATAATCCTCATCATCTGCCTAGCCTTTTCCCAACTATATTTTACGAGGAGCGGCGGCCTACCAGACCTCCACAACCCATTAACTGGGATAACACGGTATTTCATGGCAAGACTGGAGTCAGATTTACTGGCTTCGGACTATCCGTAACGACTGCCAAAGATCTACAAATGACAGCCGGGACCAACGGCTTAACGTGCTTTCCGAGGCACGGAGGAAACTCGGTACGTTAAGATGGTCACCCATCCACAGACCAACCTTGGCAAGTGTTGCTTAACCTTAAAGATCGACCCGTGCGGCTATTATTATCTAGCCACGAGCTCCTCAGGATTAGGTATAATCCTAATTTATAAAATTCTTCAGTTACTGAATGAGTGACTGACTGACAGACAACACACAGTCAAAACCGCTAGTCGTAGAACGTTGAAATTTGGCATGTACGTTCTTTGGGGAGTGTAGCGGATCACTAAGAGAGGACGTCGAGAAATTTCTTCGCGAACGAGAAAAACCGGGATACGCTCGCACATAGTTGCGGGCGAAAGCTAGTACGGGTATAAGGAAGAACGCAGACATAACCCTTTTAGAAGTCAATTGCTGGAGAAATTGCCATGGGAAATCGTATTTTACTAAACAAATGCTGAACTTCTTCAAATATCGCTAGTTAATATCTTCTACATAATTGTGAAGAAAACCAGCTGTTGCCCGCGGCTTCACTCGCTTTTATTACTATAGATTTTCGCAAAAAAGTAGCCTATCAATCTTTGTACCAAAATCCATCAAAATCGATTCAGCCAATTAGGCGTGATAGAATCACACTCAAACAAACTCATAGCTTTCCGCATTTATAATATGAGGAGTAGAATAAGAATTAGCAAGACACAACTACTAGGAAGTCGTGTTATTTTTTCGTCCTTCAAATATTTTGTAATGAAGACCGGAAGTAAAAGACATATCTCGAATAAGATTTGTAAAGGTGTGCCGGAAGGGAACACTAAAAAGGAACTGACCCTACATCAACAGGATGTCCTATAAAAAGGTCAATCTCGTATTATTGCGTACTACTCACAACAAGGTTAGAGGGGATCCAAGGATAATTGAAGGATACTTACAAATAAGCAAGATCATTTATAAAGTGCTAAAAAAAACTGGCATAAGATGTTATTTTAAGACAACAGACTTCTTATAGGTTTTTCTGCAATCTGTCGAGATATCCATTTTTTTTTTATTAAAAACTAGTAGTTTTGGGGATAAGGGAGGAATGGTCATATTTCATCTAATTTCTTGAATAACTTCAAACCTATTTACTTTAAAATATGAAAAATATATAATTAAAACCCTCACAATAAGCCCTTTCATTCGAAATGCCACACGGTATAGTTTAAAAACTTTTTTACGCGTCCATGTTTGGATTACAGAACACCTTAGTATACAAACAGTGACGAGACCTGATGGTAGGATATAGGTAGGTACGTCCCTGATAAAGGGCCAAGGAGCTCCTATGTAATGCCTGTATCGGTAAACAACACAAAAAGATTTGGGCTCGTCCGGGATTTGAACCCGGGACCTCTCGCACCCTAAGCGAAAATCATACCCCTAGACCAACGAGCCGCTTGTATGTTACCGTTAAATTGGCTATCAAGCATTACTTCTTCACAGTCCAAAGAGAGTAGTATACATAACATTTTAACATGTTGATACTTTCTATATTAAAACACGTTTCGTTACGTCACCACTGTTGCGGAATGCGTAAACGCATCTATGTAGGTCACCTTTCACTGCGCGAGCTCGGTAGTCATCACCAATTTCAAATACTTAGTCAGTTGGCTCGTTGGTCTAGGGGTATGATTTTCGCTTAGGGTGCGAGAGGTCCCGGGTTCAAATCCCGGACGAGCCCAAATCTTTTTGTGACTAAATTATTTATTTAAATTTAGCATTAAACAAAATAATGTACATTGCATAATTTGCTGGAAGTTAAAAGATTTCAATTATATTTTTTTCTTCGGTTTGTTTTTATCGAACATTCTTATTGTCAATAAAGTTAAAAGATAAACAGTTAGATAATTCTTACATAATAAATCATTGCTACTATAATACTCTCAATAAAGATTATTTGTATTGATAAAAGATGCAATAAATTAAAGCCGATAAAATCTTCGATATCTACAATTTATAGCCCGCTAATTTATTTACAGCTAACAACTGTAGCCCAATTTCAGTCATTTAATATTGTGTTTCAAATTTCATCACTAATCGTTTTGTAAAACGTTTTTAAACTCTGAGAAGATTCTTCTGTCATTATCATCATCATTATCAGCCGCAAGACGTCCACTGCTGGACATAAGCCTCCCCCAGTGTCGTGTGTGCGTCTCGCATCTACCGGCTACCCGCGACCCTCACCAGGTCATCGGTCCACCTTGTGCTGAAGAATGCTATTCTTTTATCAGCAGATCTTTTTACTTTGATAAACTCTTCTTTACTAAAGATTCCTTCTATGTTAAACCATAAAACTGTTTGTTATTGCTGAAAATACAACGGATTTAGATCCCAATTTATATTTGAAGGTTGATTATTAAGAATAGGGTCATGCAATAAACTAGAACAACAAACCTTTGCTCATCAATCAATCCTTACTTAATATTATAAATGCGAAAGTTACTCTGTCTGTCTGTCGCGCTTTAACACTAAGACTTCTAAATCGATTTAAGTGTAATTTGGTACAAAGAAAGTCTAGAGCCTAAGAAAGGACATAGCTACTTTTTATCCCGGGAGTATGTTCCCTAGGGAGCACGCGGGCGAAGCCGCTGGCAGAAGCTAGTCGTCAATATATATATAAAATTCTAATGTTACTGAATGACTGATTGATTGAATGACTGACTGAAAGACAACGCACAGCCGAAGGTCGCAGAAAACTGATTTGTAGGTTCTTTGGGGAGTATAGGGGAGCAGGAGAGATTTCCAGAACATCATACAAGAACAGAAAAAAACGGCATATTCGTGTATGAAGTCGCTGGTAAAAGATAGTTCTTTACATAAACAACTGGTTTTTTCATCAATTCCTAACAGCAGACGTGCGTCCCATAGATAATTATAATAAAGAAGTTTTTTATATTTCTATGGTGGGTCCTATCAAAATAGGCCAATTGCACTAAACAAATACTATCAGAGACGAACTTATTCTTTTAATCAGATCAGAAGTTCTAGAGATTAGCTCATACAAACAAACAAATAATTTAATTTCTTAATAGTATAAGTTAATATAAGGAGACTTGTAGAAAGCAGGAAAAACGGGTTGTACACTATCACGTGGATAAATGACGCCATTAGCTCACGTTCATTTAGAAGAGTGTCCGTGGAGTTTCCTACACGTTCTTATCCATAGAGATCTAAGTAACTATTGAATAAAAAAAATACTTGCAAATAGTTTCATCTGTCACTGACATTGACAGTCGAAAAGTGCCTATAAATGGATTTATTGAAATAAAAGCTTTGAATTGATTCAGTTTTAATTAACAGGTGAGGAGCTCGTAGCTAAATAATAACAGCCGCACGGATCGATCTTTAAGGTTAAGCAACGCTTGCCAAGGTTGGTCTGTGGATGGGTAACCACAACGAGTTTCCTCCGTGCCTCGGAAAGCACGTTAAGCCGTTGGTCCCGGCTGTCCTTTGTAGATCTTTGGCAGTCGTTACGGGTTGTCAGAAGCCAGTAAATCTGACTCCAGTCTTGCCAAGAAGTACCGTGTAACCCAGTTAATGGGTTGTGGAGGTCTGGTAGGCAGCCGCTCCACGTAAAACACTGGTATTCAGCTGAATCTAGTTTGACTGGAAGCCGACCCCAATATTGTTGGGAAAAGGCTAGGCAGATGAGTTTTAATTAACAGGTGCTTCAAATTATCATATTTATTGATCTAACTGAGATAATTAGTAGCAAATCAAGCCGATTGTTTACTCCAATGACCTCAATTGATTCACCCGTACACTACTTGAGCGTATTTACATAAACCTACGCTCTTGGCTTTGAGTAGCTAAATATACCTGGCTACAGTTGCTGAATTAGGAGAGATCTTTAACAAATAATGGTACTATAATACTATGCACGGGTCATACAAATAAGGTTAAGCTACGCTTGCCGAGGTTAGTCCGTGGATGGGTGAGCACCCATTAAATAAGGAGTTTCCTATTTGTCTTGAAAAACATGTTAAGCCCGTTTCCCGGCTTTTATTTCAACATCTTTGACATTCGCTACTGGTAATCAGAAGACAAGAACTCTGAAACTGGTTTTGCCAAGAGGCCAGTCAGTGTATCACCCAGTTACTGAGTAGTGGAGGTCAAATATACACTTGCTTCATCCAGAAATATACATGATTCAGGAAATAAATAGTAGAAATTAGTGTAAGGTTCAAAGTTAAGTTTTAAAGGAAAGCTAATAACGATTATATTGTTGAATACAAATCATCAATCAATCAATCCTAATAAATAAGACTCTTCCAGTACTGAGTGACTGAGTGACTGACAAACAACTCACAGCCGAAACTACTGGTCGTAGAAAGATGAAATTTGGTATGTAGGTTGCTTGGGGAGTGTAGGGGAGCACTAAGATAAAAACCGGTCAAGTTTCTTACCATTAACCTTAATTTTTATTCTTTGTTGTTATAGCGGCAATAGAAATTTCAACTGTCTACATGATACGGTTCATGAGATACATCCCGCTGACAGACAGACGGACGGACAGCGGCGGCATAGTAATAGGGTTCCGTTGGATACTCTTTGGGTACGGAACCCTAAGAATAAGACGATTTTCCGAAATTCCTACGGGAACTAGAAAAATGGAATATGCACGTACGAAGTCACGGGCAAAAACTAGTTCTGCATATAGGAGAAAAGCTCCTATTATCATCTGCCTAACCTTTTCCCAACTATTTTGGGGTCGGCTTCCAGTCAAAGCGGATTCAGTTGAATACCAGTGTTTTACGTGGAGCGGCTGCCTACCAGACCTTTACAACCCATTAACTGGGTAACACGGTACTTCTTGGCAAGACTGGAGTCAGGTTTACTGGCTTCTGACAATCCGTAACCACTGCCAAAGATCTACAAATGACAGCCGGGACCAACAGCTTAACGTGCTTTCCGAGGCACGGAAGAAACTCGGTATATTAAGATGGTCACCCATCCACAGACCGACCTTGGCAAGCGTTGCTTAACCTTAAAGATCGACCCGTGCGGCTGTTATTCTTTAGCCACGAGCTCCTTTGAGTTTCCCTACATATTAAAAAAAAAACAATCCCATTTCAGGCAACAAATCAGTAACGGACAGACTCAGATCCATCTGACTCATCCGACAATCCTACATGGCCGACAATTGGCTCTAAATCTTTTTAATTACTCCCACTAATTAGTGTCCAAAAGCTCCTATCATTTTATCATAAAACAGCTCTGCTACCATCACCGCTTACTGCGAAACCATTGCTTAACATTTATCAATGACGAAGTGAAAGGTGTTTTGTTCAGTTATGAGTATTTGTATGATAGTCAATTTTAGTACCTCCATCAGCTGGCTCGTTGGTCTAGGGGTATGATTTTCGCTTAGGGTGCGAGAGGTCCCGGGTTCAAATCCCGGACGAGCCCGAGTTTTTTGTTTGTTGGTTTTTTGGGTTCGAGTGGTTTGAGAAAGAGTAATTCTTTATGACTTTATGTTTCCGACACTCAATTATCTCTCTTTTATTTCATTAGTGATTTATGATTTTATACCTAGAATGGTATATCTGCATAACCAATATGTATTTTACTTGTTATGAGCTGTTTAATTAAATTCCAGTCCCCCACACATTTTCAATCATCAAAAAGTGATTTCAAAAATGCTGTATGCAAAATGGCTGTCATATGAAACGATGTCACGTCACCTATCCGATACGTCAGCACTTTAGCGTTTGATTGAGAGCGACCTAGATTGTAGGAACGATATTAATTGTATTAATACTGGGAGCACGGTCTTTTTATACCTACAGAAGATTCTTGTCGTAAGATCATCGGCAGCAGGCATAGGCACTGGGAGGGGGTGCAAAGGGGTGCACTTGGACCGCCTTTTTTTTTTTTTTGAAGATGGGAAATCATCAATTGACTCCTCCCGCTCAGGGTGAAGCAAGAGGGAGTGTCAGACTCTTACTGACTAAAACCCATCCGTGTTCCTCCTAGTGCCCTTTGCGTTCTAAGGCTACGGTACCTCATTCGAACAGATTCCGCAGCCCCAGCAGGCACCCGCCCTAGCGGGCCCCGTCTTCCACGCTTACATCTCTTTGAGGCGCGCTGGGATCGCAGCGCGCCGCCGACCCGGGCCTAGTTCTGATCAGACGGCGAGCCACCTACTGCTCGCCGTCCGCAGGCCTGCGCCTACGGCGGCCGGGAATCGTCCTGTGACTCCCGACGCCTGGGGCGTCTTCTTCTGTTGCGGCGACTGGGACGTGAGGTTTCCCTCTCTCTCACTCGTTCGGCCTCCTCTTTTGCTAGCATTACTGCTTCGCAGAAGGAGGTGCTCGCTCGATTGAACTAAGGCTGGTCGCGAGAGGTCGCCGCCGTCTTGGACCCCTCTAGCTTTCAATCAATATATATATATAATTCTTCCGTTACTGACTGACAGACAATAAACAGCCGAAACTACTGGTCGTAGGAAGCTGAAATACGCATGTAGCTTCCCTGTACTCCGTGGGGGAGCACTAAGAGTGGATTTCCTGAAATTTCTACGGGAACGGGAAAAAACGGGATATGCTAAAAGCTAGTAAAACATAAAAAATAACAAGCGGAATGTAATAAAAGGGACCTACTTACTAAATTCGTGGTGAGGTACTTCGAGCTCCCTCGCGTTTGGCCATCTACTTTAGTTCTGGGCAAAAGAAAACTTCTCCAATTCGAAGAGGGGATTTGAAGTTGCAACCCCCCAGAAAATAGTCCTGCCGATGCCCATGGGGACAGGCCTTCACAATATCAGTTTTCAGGGTTCCGTACTCGATGGGTAACCAACAGCACCCTTTTACTAAGCCTCCCTAGCTGCCCGTCCGCTCGTCCGTCCGTCTGTCAGCGGTCTGTAACTCAAGAACTGTAATAGGTAGACAGTTGAAATTTTCACAGAGTGTGTATTTATTTATTATTATTATAAAGTGTGTATGTATCTATTTTCGCTAGAATCATCATCATTATAATCATAACAGCTGAAAGACGTCCACTGCTGGACATAGGCCTCCCCCAAAAGGGGCCAAAATCACCACCCTAGGAAAGCGGGTTGAATAATTAAATTTAATTAATTTTTTATTATATTTTATGAAAATATAAAAATTAAGGGGGACAACGAAGGGACAACGTATTTATTATACGTTGGTTACCCTCCGGGTACGTATCCTTAAAAATGTTACTTTAATATTAGTTTAATGTACTGCGAGTTTGTTCTATGGTTGTAATGCTTTCACGCCTAAATTGTTGGACTCATGTTGATGAAATTTGGTACAAAAATAGTTGGGACTCTGATATATTTTTTGAAGCAATAGTCAATATTAGCGCGGGCATAAGATAGTATAAAACAAACGGAACCTGGATTTGCTACAGTGATTAAGTAATCAATCTTTATTGTTTCACAATGTAGTGAAAGGCATCGCAATCTTTACTGTGGACGAATGTTTCCACCGGCTCAATGGTCTAGCTAGAGGTATGATTTTCACTTAGGGTGCGAGAGGTCCCGGGTTCAAATCCCGGACGAGCCCAAACTTTTTCGCGATGGCTTTTTAACGAGTTTAAAAGGTCGGAATGAAGAGAGTTTATTGTAAAAAGGTTGCTTTGATTTGCCCTTTATCGATCTATGACATCAAATGGCGTTTGGTGTGTGCTAATGTAATGTTTGAATTGTTTTGTTTCCCTAATACTACAATCTGCTACGTTAGAGAGACAGAACTTTTCGGCACCGCCTAAGGATCGACTGGCAGAAAATATCTTAGACATTAAGTCCGTCATTTTTCAGTATTCCTGTGCATATTTAATTTATAAAATTCTTCCATTACTGGCTGATTGAGTGACTTACAGAAAACGCACAGCCGAAGCTGTTTGTCGTAGAAAGCTAAAATGTGGTATGTAGGTTCCTTAAGGTGAATGCTCCAGGGTAGCCCGCGAAATTAAAATATTTTTATGTTTTTTGCAATTTGCCGGTCAGTGTGAAGCTGTATGTGGACCAAATGCGATCCGCGACCGTAACGCGTATTTATCTAAAGAATTATAACCATTTTAATCATCAATATAGCCCTCTAAGTTCATGTAGTTCGAAAGAATGATTATTTCTGAAATATTCATTCTTTCGAACTACACACTGACCGGCAAATTGCAAAAAACATAAAAATATTTGAATTTTGCGGGCTACCCTGGAGCATCCACCTTAAAGAAAGCATTTCACGAAAATCTTATTTGAACGGGTAAAACGGGATATGCGCGTACGAAGTCGCGTGCAAAAGTTTGTAAATAAATAAAAAACCAGCCACATTCACTAAAACACGCAGTATGTTTTGTTGGAAAATCATTTATAATGTATCCAGATAAATAGCATAGTACCCTACCTAAAACCGGACAACCTATGTCTTTTAAGGCATCTTAAAACCTCGAGACGTGGGTTACTTTAATACCACCGGACTTTGCATAAAGCAACGTATGTACAGTCGTGTACGTGTGTGTATGTGTGTGTGTGTGTGTATTAGAGAATAATAGTCAAGTTAGATGATGTTGGTCACAGACCCTACAAGATAAATCATCCATGTTATTTGTCTCACAAAATCAACACAAACAGTTTATCAATCTAACATGGAACCCGATTCGTGGCAATTTGTCATTACACACGCTTTGATAGCTAATGATATCTCATTAGTCACCAGCTCAGCTAATTAGTTAATGTAAATTAGCTTATAATTACATACTCACCTGACTGATGTTAGTTAAGTGGCGATTTTGGGTTATGACAATATTGGGATAGCTCGTGAATCCATCTTGAATGACCTCTCTATACCGGCCACTGGTGATTTGTCTAAACAAAGAAATGTCATGAAAAGAAATGAGTAGGTATCTAAGTGACATGTGAGGCGGACTTACTGAAATGGGCATTTCCTCCATTTCAGTAAGTCCGCCTCTGTACATTGTTAAGATATCTATACTACACTAATATATAAAGCTAAAGAGTTTGTTTGTTTGCTTGAACGCACTAATCTCAGGAACTACTGATCCGATTTGAAAAAAAAAACGGTGTTAGATAGCCCATTTATCGAAGAAGGCTGTATATCATCACGCTAAGACAAATAGGAGTGGAGCAGATGAAGTTGCGCGGGTCAACTAGTTTTAAATATTTGCATTTAGCTGCAATTTTTTTTTGGGTTATAAACTGTGACACTAAGGTGTGTTGGTCGTAAGACCTTACTGCCCACGCGATAAAAAGAGAAAGCAGTTTTTTTTGACATAGAAACTCTCCGTAAGATTTTATTTGACTACAGCCCAGTCAAAAACTCATTGAAAGTGTGTTCCACTTCTAATACAACAATGAAATAGATATTTTCGATGTTTTATCCGTCGATTTTCATATTTCTTTGTGTATTTTGCTGTGCGTTTGTGTCTGTGCTGAATAAATGTTTTTCTATTCTATTCTATTCTAAAGAGATGTTTATTTAACCAAAGAAACGGAAAGAAAACATTGTTAAGGAATACGGTAAATTCTGTGAACTCATTTATATTTTTGTTTAAAACTGAAACTATTCGTTAGTGAAATTCGGCAAATGTCAATTAGGAAAGGAAAATAAATTAGCGATACGTTTCCGTCGTGCGGTGACCGCGTGATTATCCGAATTATCCGAAAACTTGATTAAAATTGGATCGGCAAACGGTAGCAGGAACAGAGCTAACATCAGACACTAATTAGTG
This sequence comes from Lacanobia oleracea, assembly GCA_950371165.1. Classification (NCBI taxonomy): domain Eukaryota; kingdom Metazoa; phylum Arthropoda; class Insecta; order Lepidoptera; family Noctuidae; genus Lacanobia; species Lacanobia oleracea. The sequence continues at coordinate 24,220,181 of OX493396.1, forward strand.
GGAGTAATTAAACAGATTTAGAGCCAATTGTCGGCCATGTAGGATTGTCGGATGAGTCAGATGGATCTATGAGTCTGTCCGTTACTGATTTGTTGCCTGAAATGGGATTGTTTTTTTTTAATATCACTTGCCAAGGTTGGTCTGTGGATTCTGGTCTTTTGCAGTCGTTACGGATTTTCAGAAGCCAAATCTGACTCGAGTCTTATCAAGAAGTACTGTGTTACCCAGTTAACGGGTTGTGGAAGTCAGGTACGCAACCGCTCCACGTGAAAAACTGGTATTCAGCTAAATCCGGTTTGACTGGAAGCCGACCTTGAATGGAAGTTGGAAAAAGGTTAGGCAGATAAGGATGTATGGAAACTTAACAACATATACAACGTATTCAGAAATCAATAGTATATAACATAAAGAATTATGAATCCAGACGTATAATCGATTTCAATTACAATAAGCGGCGCTATATTTGTTTCCAAAATATCTGCAATTGTAAAAACTATGCGCAAACAATTAAAAATATCGTCAGTTTTTTTTAAATATTTTTTATCTAATTCTTTAATCTCGCGTTTGACCACAATCTCTCCTGACAAGAAGCGATGATGTGGTCGACAATGATGCACGCTTGCCCAGAAGTAACCTTTTTCTCTTAATAATCCCAAAGTTTTAGCCATCAGGAAACACATACTTCGGCACAGATTCCCACTCCTTAGCTGTACGCACAACGAAATTATTCCGAAAACATTTTGTTCTTATAGGTGGGATGAGCATCATTTTCCAGTGGCAATTATGGTAGTGGTATGGATTTCATTCGTAAATATGCTGGCGTAAACGACATTGACGGCATCACAAAATCTGACTAGGTACGTACCTACCTAAAAAATGTTTTGTATTCCGCATCCAAGCAATATGCAAAATGTGCGTGGTGTGCAGATGAAAACAATTGCGGCAGTAGCGATTTGTAAACTAGGGAGATAAAATTGTCACGGTGGAGCATACGGTGGAGGTCGGCCCTGCTTGGGCGGAGCACCGCCGTGTCCTCGAGAATCGGCGGTGGCGAACTCTCGCGTCCGGCCCTGGTTTGATCCTTCTGCGATGTTAACGAAGGAGGAGGCCGAACGTATGAGAGAGAGGAAAACCTAAGGCCGTCGGGAGTCGCGGGGCGATTTCCGGCCACCGTAGGCGCGGGCCTGCGGACTGCGAGCATTGGGTGGCTCACCGGCCGATCAGAACCAGGCCCGGGTCGACGGCGCGCTGTGGTCCCCGCGCGCCTCAAAGAGCTGTCAGCATGAGAGACAGAGTTGTGAAATCCGCTCGAAAGAGTCACCCCGGCCCTGGAACGCAAAGGGCATTAGGTGGAACACGGATGGGTTTTAGTCAGTAAGAGTCTGACACTCCCTTTAGCTTTACCCAGAGTGCGAGGAGTCATTTGATGATTTCCCATCATTAAAAAAAGGGGACAAAATTATAAAAAGATGTAAGTAGGACGTAAAATCAGCTAAATAGACTACCTGTACATACATAAGTAAGACATTTTGGCTCCTATGTTGCAACATCGTTGGCACCTGCATACGAATAAAATATTTGCAATAAGCATACAATCGTTCAGGAGACAGTTTGGCAGAGACAACTCATAAAATGCAAAATAATTAAATATTGCCTGTATACTTTCCTCTTTTGTCGACTGTACACGTTTACATTTACAATTCATTTTCATTTACAACAACAAAGTATAAACAAAACAAAACTTAACATAAAACAAATACTTCTATCAATTAATGTTAACACAAAAATACACAATTTGTTCCAGGATAACACAATTATTATGCCAAGACAACTCACAGTTGCCCCAGAATAACACACAATTGTGCCAAAAAAACAAACACATTGAACCATTTTACTTTATCCGATCGAACACAATGCCTAAGGCGGGCTTTTGATCTAAAATATCGTTTTACAATACTTTACAATGTTAAAACGAATTACACGAGTCAATTTGCTGAAACAAATCAATGTTTAAATTGAATTTTAGCTGTTTACCTTACCTTTTCTTTAGGGAGGAGTGTGTAAGATGATCTTTTAAATAATGACATCCACACAGGTTCATTTTACAGACAAATTATTTAACGTTTGCCGAGTTTGATCTGAGGTGGGTTACCCATATGACCATCCATTGCAGATCGAGTCCCTCCTTGTCTTGGAAAGAACGTAAAGTCATTGGTCGGCTATTATTTCCTGATCATTGAAAGTCGTTACGGGTCAGAAACCCGAAAGACAGGACAGGTCTTGCTTATAGTTGTAGTGCTTCCCAGAAACAGAGTTGTGAAGGTCCAATAGCCAGTATTTCTAGCTGTATCTGGCTCGACGGGAAGCTGAACCCATTTTACTCGTAGTCGAGGACGCTAGGCAGATTGATATTTGCTGTAAGAACCTAATTCACGAAAAAATATTGCTGCTCTCTTTCTTTCCAGTTCAAAGACCTCTACAATACATCATAGCATTTGTTTCTTGTTTTCCTTCGCGTGATAAACAAACATATGTTATACCAACCGACTGTTTATTCCGATGATTGACGTCGAATGTTACCGCGCCTCTAGCGAATGCATCGCACATTCGATTTGTATGAACACGAACGAGCGATTTGTCTTATACTCGTTCTGTATTGGTATTTTCGTGGTTAACTGAAACAGGCTGGTGTGTTGAATCATTTACCCTCTGAAAAAAAGGAAAAACATACAGGCAGGGACTATTTAAATGGCTGTATAAAAAGTGACATTCTATAGGTTGTCAAAAAGTTCAAAGTGAATGGAATTGACACGCACTACCGAAATGCAACTGCAACAGGGCTTAACCCGGTTGTACCTATATGTATTATGTTCCTTGGTGCCTATTGGCCTAGCTCTGTTCTGTCTCCTGCTTGATAAGGAGGGAAGTGATTTTTTTATTTTTAGGGTTCCGAACAAAACGGAACGGAAACCTTACAGGAGCACTCGGGTGTCCGTCTGTGTGTCCTTCTGTCACAGCCAGTTTTCTTCGAATTTACTAGACCGATTCGGTTGAAATTTGATACACATATGGACTTTTGTAATGAAAACACGGAAGCGTTACGTAAATTATTAAATTCTTAGTGTGGGAGTCAGTTTAGGGTAAAACTAGAAATTTCAAAAAAATGTTTTTTCAAAAATTTCGTGTAACATATCAAATGAAAAAGCTTACTGTGGTCTTAATGATTTTTTTTTCATAATTTCAAAACAAATGGTTTTAAAGTTATTCAAGATCTCCGAATCAACTTATAGATTACAAGAAAATCTATAAGAGTTAGGTATATAGTGTTAAAATAACATGTTTAAAAATTAGAAATTCGTACGGAACTTTGAAATTTGCACGCGAGTGCGATTCGCTCTTGGCCAGTTTTTCTTTTCTACTCCTCCGCTGTACTTTTCTAATCAATTTTGTTGCGGGATCCAAGACAGATTAATCGTTTTTCCGGGACTCGTCGAACTTTATTGACTCGGCGTTTTTCTGGTGATCACCACTGTTGATTCTGGTTTTTAGAAGTTGCAGTGGATGGGAACGTGTGACAGGCTTATCCCAAAAAAAAACTAACGGAATATCACGTAATCTATCCCAATAATGTCGGAATTATACAATCGTTTTTGCCTGTCCTCAAATTGACAATATTCTATATTCCTTCTTAAAATATGCAAAGCAGAAAATACGAGTACAAATCAATTGTACAAGAAAGTATCTGAAAATAAAATGGGTTCCTATGGTACATTTAAAATTGAGTTTCAATCTTGATGGAAACTTATAAAGCTCCTTTACGTAAAGTTGACCTCTCACTCTGTACAATCGTTTTTCCCCAGCTAGCTACACCTACCTACCCCACAGTGAGCAAGAAAACATTTTAATTGAAAAACTTGCGCAGCCTCATTAGCGACGCTCATAATTAATTATTTATTGTGCCTCCCGTTGGATTGCCGGATCCGTTTATTTTTCGTACCGATTTTACAAAAAAAGTTTTTGAATAATTTTAAGGAGTGTACTTTCTTGCTTGTTCTTATTTCTCTAGACTTTCGTTGTTTTGTTGGAATCCAAAAACAATAGTGGAAAGCGAATTGTTGGAAAAACGGAAAATACGAAGGTTATAAGGTTTATATGTGTATATTATGGTTTACAGGTTTATAGAATTACTGACACCTGCTACATTCCTAATTGAAGAATCGGGTGACACAACCTTCTATTCTCTTTAATTCAATAGGTTACTTCTAAGCAAGCGTGCTCCATTTTCGACCAAATTATCGCTTTCCATCAAGTGAGATAGTGGTCAAACGCGTGCCTATCATCATCTGCCTAGCCTTTTCCCAACTATATTGGGGTCGGCTTCCAGTCAAACCGGTTTTAGCTGAATACCAGTGTTTTACGCAGAGCGGCTGCCTACCAGACCTCCAAAACCCATAAATTGGTAACACGGTATTTCTTGGCCAGACTGGAGTCAGATTTACTGGCTTCTGAAAATGCGTAACGACTGCCAAAGATCTACAAATAACAGCCGGGACCAACAGCTTAACGTGCTTTCCGAGGCACGGAGGAAACTCGGTATGTTAAGATGGTCACCCATCCACGGACCAACCTTGGCAAGCATTGCTTAACCTTTAAGATAGACCCGTGCGGCTGTTATTATTTAGCCACGAGCCTATAAAAACAAACAAACGTGTGCCTATAAATAGTAAAGAAAAGTGTTGTCTATGTTTCACAATGTTTCAAAGTGTGTCCATTACTTAGACAAAATAGTGACTTTTCTGTAATGACAACATTGAGTTAAGAACGTGTAAAACCCTGTTTTAGTTCCAAAGTTTGACAGGTTTTTTAGGTTTGAATGGAGTTTGACTAAATAATATATGCAACTTCAAAGTCAAATTCAAAGCGTTTATTTCAAGTAGTCCATTTAAATGCACTTTTGAACTGTTGAGGTCGGCCAGTCAAACACACAAAACTAGTTGCACTTTCCAATGCGTTGATCTCTATGGAGAAGAACGTGCAAGACATTCCATGGACGCTCTTAAAAATTAGAAAATAAGGACCACTGAGCCGTTCAGGTCCTCCAACCGAAGGGCTCAGCGACCACGGCGATGTTCAATCAGTAAATAGTTACAAGTAATGGTAACATGTTGAACTTATTAATTCATAAAAGTCATTTATAAGACAAAGAAAAAAAAAAGAGATTGAATCTATACCATGTAAATGTCAAGACATAAGAGAACCATGTAGTTTATGTCTGAGGTGGTTTTTGAGGAAAATAATAGATTTGAGTGGACCTTTACAGACCTCGAATTCTAAATCCAGAAATCAGAAATCTCATTTAAGATATCCTTAGAGTTTAATTCATTTTAAGTGCATGTGCGGCATAATGCAAATTATGTAGACACCAAAAATCCTTTACTCAAACATTGCATACCATTGCAAAATTCTCGTGAACTACTGCAAAAATATTGCCTTTACCAGCTTCATAAAATATTTTCGTTTGGCTTGTAAAATAACATTTTCCGCTGAATATGCTGACTTGCAGGTTTTAATAGGTGTAAACTTCACACGAGTGGATATTATACAGGGTGCGCCAAGTTGCCGGTAAGCTTGGCAAAGCTCTTGGTATTGTAGTACCGTGTGCTTTGGACAGATTTTCTTTTTTATATTCAGGTAACACTGGAGCTATATTGTAAGTGGTTTTAAAAGGCCGAACATTGTTTACCATTATTGATTTGTTTGTTAAATTTTGCTATGTCATTTAAATTGTTTTCAATGCCCTCGTATGTCAGTGTTTGCTATTATATGCAGCAGTTTATGGTTAAGCATATTGATGCTTGTGTTTTATGTGTTGTATTAGCAACAAATTTCAAAGTTTCCTCGTTTTATCATGGTCCTCATCTATCGCTCTTCATCAAAACACGGTCTGTCTTCGACTTTGTTTCTGTCATCTCTGACCTAAACTGGACTCAAGAGCAAACCCACATAAAAAATACACGCGGATTTAATAGAAAATGGCTAGGGCAGCCATTTTGTATGAGTAAAATAAAAAATAATAATTATATGGTGTACTGTAATTATTGCGCAGTTAACATTAAAAAAAAAAATGATTATTTTGTCTTCGTCTGTTTACTTTGTCTTTGCTGCTATGAGTTTGTTTCTGTGCTGAAAATAATGTTTTCTATTCTCTTCTAATTAAAAAGGTAACTATTTAATATCTATCATCCACACGCTTCATTCTCCAATATATATAGCTACAACTTCCATCTTCGACCACATTATCGCTTACCTTCAGGTGAGACAGTGGTCAAACGAGTGCCTTGCAATAGAAAAAGAACAAATAAATAAATCAAATAATTCCAGATATCTAAAAAACCTGATACTAAGGTACTTATCCAAAAGACAAACTTAGGAACTAAGTCACAAAGGTTATTAGCCCCAGCGGGACGTGCCAGGTCCCAACAAACTTGACACTAGCCACTAATTGTGACGCATTGTCAAGGTGAAACTCGGGGTATAGGGGGCAGGGGTACTTGGGGGATAGGAGGCAGGGGCACTGGGCGACTTGGGGGATAACTTACGATACGGGATGGAAGCTGAATTTAATACGGCGGATGGATTAGATAAGGTACATTGTATCTTGTCTGTTAGCCGTCGTAACTTGTCTGGTGACGAGATAGTATTTCTAAAATGTCGAGCAGTAAGACGAAGAGCATACCAGCTAATTCAATTCATTTGATGCATCGGTGGATGTTCAGTTTAAAAAAAGTAATCAATATTTTTAGATTTAGTAAATAGTTTTATTTCACTGTTTATAATTTTTATTTTTGTAGAGCGAACTGAACAATATTGCAAATAATGTATGAGATTTTTATTTGAATATCTACTATAATATGAGAATCTTATCGTCTCCAATGCAAAAAATATAATGTAAAGGTTGTTGAAGGGGTGACCTGACATACAGGTTTCGTAAAAAACTTAGTTTAGGCACCAGTCTTCCACAAATTAATTCCCTTTAATGAAATACCAAACTATATTTACTTAAAATAGAAAATAAAACTCCTAACTATAATATCGCGTCAAAAAATTCATCCGCATCGCTGTCGACTGCAAGTGAGTCCAAAAAACTGGCGGCATTGCCACTATGTATGGAAATGCTTATCCTCTGTCCGAGATAAAAGCCAGCCCTTTGGTCACGCAAAGCGTCAACTAAACGTTTGGCTAGCTTTAAATATAACGTGAGTACTCAGACCCCACGTTCCAAGAGTTTCAACTCCAAACGGCTCAAAAAGATAATTGCCAACAAGTCTACTATATTTTCGCCGTTTGAGATTCTCAGCAATCGCAGCGGCAAAACCAGCACAGCACGACGAGCTAGGAAGATGGGATGGCGCTAGAGTATCGACACAAGTAGCATCCCACACTAAAGGCATACCTTCCGGTCGCTTGCCATCGTCGCGTGTCAGGCCAATGAGTTCTAGTACGGCTGGAACGCCGACGGCGACAAGAGCGCGTCCGATAATGTCGTTGATGTTTGCGTGCATGCGACCCGCATTTTGACTGCACGACAGGCCGTGGTGCCCGAGGCAGTTGACAGCTTCCCCACAGTGACAGCGATGTGGAGAACCACAGGATGCGCTTAAACGAAGGGAAGCAGAGAGGCAGAAATATGTTCGACGAGGGTAGTGCGTGAAGCCAGAGGCCTGACTCTCACTCACCCGCAGCCTGCAGGCGCGCACGCTCAGCAGAAGTAGCAGCAAAGGTAATTAGGTTCCTCTGAACTCCTGTAGAGCGGCTCATCCCACCGTCTCTAGTATGATGGTTGTCAGGTAAATTTTCATTTGGGCAAGCGAGTCTTCAGGCAGTTACAGCCTCGGTGAAGCACGGCACATCAAAGTCAATCAGTGCCGTGAATCGAGGATACAAAAGCCGGTAAACTAATACTGGTAATTTTGCGGAAATTAATTAATTAATTATAAAAGTGTCTGTAAATTACTTTTTATTTTATTTTATTTTATTTTGGTAGTCAATAAATTCAAGATTGAAGTACCTACCTAGGCAGGTGAAATTATAGAATAAATTTAAGCAAAGGTAATATTTTTAACGACATGGAAAATTTTAGTATATGTTAAAAGTGGAATGACCTTTTCAGTTCATGTGTGACTCATCAAATCCAACGATTTAATCACTGAAATTTAACGTTTCATAATTGACAACCACGAGAGTACCTTTCGCAGTAAATGTAGTCATTTAAACATTAAATATTTATAAAAATCACTTAAATTAATGTGATTGTATATTTGATCGATAGCTCATTTGGTAAGGCTATCAATGTATTGGATGAACTACGTTAAATACGCATTAATTTTATATTAACCCTGATTGAACTGATAAATACGAGTAGTAAGCTTTTCTTCAGGCTCAAAATTAACTACGCAAAGAGTAATTTAAATTATTCAGCAGCAATATTTTTATAGTTTGTACTGAAAATATTCTATGTCAGAATATATTATTACTTCCCTAGGGAAATCCTGAACTTGGAACTGAAAATGGAAGACTTTATATAGGATAAAATCAAGGTTGAACTTTGAGGGCTAATTTATAAATTGTACCTATAAAATAAACATGGTGATGGTGATTTGACATATTATTTTTAATTCAATTTTATCTTTTCAAGATTATAAATTAAAGTAAACAAAATTTAATCTTAATCGAAATTTATTTCGCTGCCATCCCACCGCCGCTGGCAGCGGATGGACGCGGCCTGCTCAAGACTGGAATAGTTGGCGCTCTTTGGGGAGCCTTACGGTCAACGGTGGACGGCAATTGGCTGATATGATGATGATGAGTAATTTCTTATGTATAGACAAAAAGGCCTGCAAAAGGTTTATCAAAATATACATTTTATTAAACCATCACCCAGCTAATTTGGCAACTCACAAAAATAAGAAACTTCCTACTAAAATTTTCTTCTACTTCGAAATAGCTTCTCAAGAACATGCCTACCTGGTACCACCTAACGCATAATTCTGAATCCCAAGGTCACGCACGATACAATAATTACTCACCTCCGAGTGACCTTGACCCGAGCCTTGTTAACCTTATCTATGAAAGCGAAACAATAAATCTGAAAGCATTTTAATATAGATCCTGTACCCATAAATTTTGTGGACCACGAAAGCTAGAAGGAACTTCCCGCATAAATCTGTCGGCAGCACTTGATTGCACGGGTGTACTTGACCGCTGACATTGGCCTTTTATTGTACCCTGGTGCACGCAAGTTTTGCATTAAATGGGTGGACGATAATTGTAGGGGGTAGAATGGTGATGAATTGTAGTGTTTTATAGAAAACTAGCGCTTTGCTCGTGACTTCGTTCGCGCGGGTTTAGTATTGCAATTTTTTTAGAGATTAATTTTTTCGAAAATATGTTAAAATCTTTGTTTTTTCCTAATAATTTAGCTTTATATTGGTGGAATAATGGTTAAAATGGATTCAGTAGTTTTGGAGCCTATTCGGTACAAACAAACAAACAGTTAATACATATTTCCTCTTTATAATACATATAAGTATAGAAAATAGATTACCTCTTTGCTCGTGACTTTGTCTGAGTGCATTAGGGATTTTCCTATTCTTATTAACTTTGACTACTAATTTTCATGTGTAAAAGGCTTGATAGTTTCCTCAGTAGTGGTAATAACCCTCAATAGTTTCCTTACTTCCTCAGGAAGGATAATTGCACAATTTATAGAATTATATTTCGATGCCTAATAATAATGGCCCGTTTAATCGTGTTAAAATCAGACAAACATACAGACGAAATGAGGCACTTTCATTAATAATGTGGAAAGTCTAGAAAATATTGTATTTAGCAAGATTGACCTTGAATTTCGTCTTTATTAAACCTATAAAAATGCAATTTGAAAAGTAAATACTTCAGCACTATGGGGTTTTGTGTTCAAATTCCGGCTAGTGAAATTATGACTAATGATACGAAGGTTCTTATGGCTTTTGGTGCAAACATTAACCTGAGCGACTGCTGACCTCATATAGAGACGTAAGAATTTTTAACCGACTTCTTCAAAAATAAGGAGGTTCTATGTTCGGCTGCATGTATATTTTTTTTTATATAATATGTTCACCGATTTCTCCGCCAATCGTGGATCGATTTACGAAATTCTTATTTTATTCGAAAGCCTATAATACTTCAGAGGTGGTCCCATTGTCACCAAGATAGAATCTAATGATGGACTCCCATTAAAATCGAGGAAAACCCTCAAATTTTATAAGCACTTACAATGATTTTTTTTATAGACTTTCTAACGCAACTCAGATTTTTGTGCCTGGTAATCATCATCTCATGTTGCTGAGCTGATGATGGAAGGTATAAATCAGGATCTGATGATGGGATCCCATGAAAAATTTTTGTTCAGCGATATTTTCGCCAATTCTCAACCGATTTAGTATTTTCCTGGACTGGTCTCATTTCAATTTGGTGAAGATCTGATGAAGAACTTGGGAGGTAGGCAACAGAGCTCATAAATGATAGCAAATGGATCGGGATTACTGAAGTCGCATGTCTGTTTTAAAAATGAATTATCGTTGATATGACCACCGCGTACCTACCACAGTAATGGTGCGTCACCATATCGATATTATAGAAGAGACACCCAGTGCCGACGCCTGATAAATTGGGATGAGGGTAATGGGTGGATGATATAATGAAGGAATATTTTTTGCTATAGTATTTTCTCCAATCTGTACGTAACAGAAGGTCAATCTGCTAAGCCTTTTTCCCAACTGTAACTGCGTCATACTGGCATGACTGATGTCAAATTTTTTGGCTTATTACTTCCCGTAATCATCATCTGCCTAGCCTTTTCCCAACTATATTGGGGTCGGCTTCCAGTCAAGCCGGATTTAGCTGAATACCAGTATTTTACGAGGAGCGGCTGCCTACCAGACCTCTACGACCCATTAACTGGGTAACAAGGTACTTCATGGCAAGACTGGACATGAGATGGATTTACTGGCTTCTGACTATCCTTAACGACTGCTAAAGATCTACAGATGACAGCCGGGACCAACGGCTTAACGTAATTTCCGAAGTACGGAGGAAACTCGGTATGTTAAGATGGTCACCCGTCCACAGACCAACCTTGGCAAGCGTTGCTTAACCTTGAAGATCGACCCGTGCGGCTGTTATTATTTAGCCACGAGCTCCTCGTATTACTTCCCGTAATAACTATGAAATATATTCAAATGACAGCCAACCCACGACTTAGTGTGATTTTCGAGGTACAGAGGAATCTCGGTATATTAAGATGGTTGCCCACCCATCCCCGGACTGACCTCGACAAGCATTTTTTTACTGTTACAGTAAGTATTATAATGATATAGATAGTACCAAATTCTGTGATATAGAAGTACGTTAAGATGGTTGACCACCCATCTAAACTGACCTCGACAAGCGTTTCTTACTGTTGCTCATCATCATCATCATCATCATCTGCCTAGCCTTTTCCCAACTGTATTGGGGTCGGCTTCCAGTCAAACCGGATTCAGCTGAATACCAGTGTTTTATATGGAGCGGCTGCCTACCAGACCCCCACAACCCATTAACTGGGTAATACGGCACTTCTTGGCAGGACTGAACGTCAGATTAACTGGCTTCAGACAATTCGTAACGACTGCCAAAGATGTACAAATGACAGCCGAGACCAACGGCTTAACGTGCTATCTGAGGCACGGAGGAAACTCGTTATGTTAGGATGGTCACCCATCCACAGACCAACCTTGGCAAGCGTTGCTTAACCTCGAAGATCGACCCGTGCGGCTGTTATTATTTAGCCACGAGCTCCTCAACGTTCCACTCCTCGTTTCTTACTGTTACTGTAAGTAATATAATGATATAGATAGTACCAAATTCTGTGATATAGAATATTTCGACGATGAATCACAACGATCAACGATCCACGCAACGATTTTGTCACCCAAAATCTGATTTACATAAACCTATAAACAACACCGTTATACCTCTAAAACTAACATAATATCAATTTACAATCAATAGATGCCATAACGAAGTTATTTATTAATAGTTCCTGGTATGTAAACTTAATGACTGTCTTCTGTTAATTAATGAGAGTTAGTTCAGTTTCGCGAACGTATACAATAGCTTGTAGTATTGAGAAAATGTTTTGTTTTCAGTAATATTATCTGCTTTTTAGGGCGAGTTTCTTGTTGCATGGTTAAGTTTACCAATAGTAAAAATTTAAGTAATAATATCTAAATACGGTTTTCGATCAATTGTTAGTAAGTAACTTAGTCTTTAAGTAGTCAATATGAATTTGACTATTGAAACCAAAAACCGGCCAAGTGCGAGTCGGACTCACACACAAAGAGTTCCGTACGATAAAGCTTACTTTATTATTATTTGTTGTTGTAGCGACAATAGAAATACACAATCTGAGAACAACCGTCTACCTATTACGGTTCTAGAGATACAGCCCGCTGACAGACAGACGGATGGACGGCCGGACGGACTGACAGCGGAGGCTTAGTAATAGGGTTCCTATTATTATTTACTGTTGGTTATCCTTTGGTAACGGAACCCTATTTTAATTAAACTAACCCATATCTACTAATAGTTATTAACTGGTAGTAGATGATGAAAAACAAAATTAACCACTGCCTTTTAGGTACGGTAACGGATAAAAAACCTAGCCAAGTGCGAGTCCGACTCGCACACGAAAGGTTCCGTATCATAAACCTTAATTTTTATTGTTTGTTATTAAAGCCGCAATACAAATACACAATTTGTGAAAAATTTAACCGTCTACCTTAGTAGGTAGACGGTTGGTTCTTGAGATACTACCCGCTGACAGACGGACGGACGGATGGACGGACGGACAGACCGTGGAGGCTTAGTAGTAAGGTTCCTTTGGTTACCCTTCGGGTACGGAACCCTACAAACTAGCCCATAATAAGCGTGATTGCATAGTTTTCGAATTTAAGTAGAAAGGATGTTTCTTTTAGTTTGTAAGTTTATGAATAGATCATCTTACTCATAAATTCTGCCGCGTGGTTAGGTCACTGAGTTACTTCTTGTTCGACTCGAGTTGGACGAGAATAACTATTCCGTGGTGTTGATATTAGTCGGGGGTAGCAAAATAATAGTAGATGCTATATAAGGTCAGTAGTTTATTTAATCTTCCCAATTTTTTTATTTTAACGGGAAGGCAAAATGCCAATAATGTTCGTTACACAGAAACTTTGGAAAATACGTAAACTTCAGTGATTGAGAGTGGGTTGTCCACCATACTTAGCTAATGCGAGTAAAATGACATTGCCATGATATTTGCCTTATTTCCTTTCATGGTTTTAAAAATACTAGCACACAGCATCCGGCTTAACTTTCCAGTTAAAATTGTTGTTGAGTTGGCTTCCGCCGACCCCAAACAATTCTCGAAAAAGCCACGCATATTAATTTCTTATTTTATTGTGACTTTACCCAAGTCCTGGTTTTCCTCTTCATCGTGAGGTGTCTGCATTGACTGATCAAAATTCTGCATAGCTACACAAACATCCCTGGGCCATACATACCGTAATACATCATTTTCTCCTCAAGGGAATGTACACGCACTAAGCCAATCGCTTACCCGCACACCGACGGAACCATTAGGAACCACAACATGTTTCACACAGACCAAGAAACTAGTTTACCAGCACTTTCCTAGTCTAATTAATTTTCTTGCGGACTCCGGTCCCAAGACTAATGCAGCTGAATCCCGACAAATGCTATTGTTTCGCCATTTCCATCGATTTCTCGTTAATCCTTGTGGTGGCAATTAAAATAGGACTTCAATTGTTTTGTTGCGCTGATGGGAATGACACGGATTTGGGTGTTGATAAATCGGTAAATTTGGATGTTTTATTAGTAGTTGTATTAAATTCTGTAAAATATTGTATTATATATTTTATTTCCTCTACGTCACGAACGTTTGGAGAAAACATTGAACGTGAAAGTGTTTCGCAATCAATAAAAATCTTAGTAAATCCTATCTACTGAACATGGACCACAGTTAATTGATTTGATTTGATTTTTAATTGATTTGATTTGATTGATTGGGATATTTGTAAATAAGCGGGGGTATTTACAAATATCCCAATCTTGCTTAGGTTTTCAGTCTATCACTTACAAATATTTCTATAAACTAAACCATTACCAACCACTTTTCAACTGGTAAGAAGTTAGAAAGGTTAGGCTAATTGCAAATTTAAATGTGTAGATCTTTATGGAGAAGACCGTTAAAAACTTTATATAGACATCTACGACCACACATACATGAGTGAAATTCCCTGCCAGAGTCTGTGTTTCCTGGTAGCTACAACCTGGGAGGTGTTTTTTTTTTACTATAAATAGGCACGCGTTTGGCCACTATCTCACCTGATGGTAATCGATGATGTGGTCGAAGATGGAGCACGCTTGCCTAGAAGTAACCAATTCACTCTTGACTTAAAGACGCTTACCATCAGGTGAGATAGTGGTCAAACATGTGACTATCAAAAGTAAAAAAAAAACACAGCTTATTTAGACTAAAATCACAAAACAATAAAGAAAGCGTAGTAAACTAACCAGTTCATTCCTTTCCTAAGTAGCCCGCATAACCCTCTACCCTCCAGCAAAATAATTACAGACCAATCCATACATCAGTTGGCCTATTTCCAGCAGGGTAGATAAACGACGCTAGGCGGTAGATTGCGAAGCAAACCCGCCGGCAGGAGCTAGTACATAATAATTGTTTGTTCGCGAACGGGCCCTGTTTAATTTGCCCTCGACGGAGTTCGATACTGTGTGCGCAGCTCTGGATTCGCGATTTTGTTTAATTTATTTCTTCGCCGTATTTGATATATTGGGCGAGTGGAATTTTATTTTAAATTGATTTGGTATTGCGAGGTTTTGATTTTGCGGTGTTTTTTGGTTTTCGATAATTGAAGGAAGTCATTTTCTAATAAAATCAATGTCTAATTGATGAATCATATTCTTTGTTATTACCTCCACTCGAGTCTACCTCGTCTCAACTAGAAGGTTTTCCTCAAACAAATTACTGTTAAGTAAAAGAAATGTCATCTATACCAGTATGTATCTTCAATATCTATATTATGAATGCAAAAGTTTGGAAGAATGGATATGACTGTTCTTAAGTTACCCTAGGTTCTCCCTGGGACCTGGAGGAAAAAGTCCTTGCGTCACTGCACCGGTGGCGTGAGGACGCGCGGGCGCGCGGCGAGTGACTGATGCAGTGGCACATTAAGCTGCGTCAGTCGCAGCTGCGCGAGGTTCTGGTGACGGAATGGCGGAACAGGCTTCGCCCTTCCGCCGGCCTCGTCACTATCGAGGCCATCCGGCCAGTGCTCGACCTGTGGCTCGGGAGAAGGCTCGGCTTCTTGACATTTTGTGTGACGCAGGTCCTCTCGGGGCATGGCTGCTTCGGGAGGTTCTTGTGTCGCATAGGCAGGGAGCCGGACGCTCGGTGTCACCACTGCGTCGAATGTCGGGAGGACACAACGCGGCATACGCTGCCCTCTTCCGGCCCCCCTAACTGGGTCCAGGGGCGGTGGACTTGGGGATGTCCGTCGCCCCCCATTCATTCGGACCCGAGGTCGCGGCGCGTGGTGTTCCCGTGCCTTTATATTTAGGTTTATTAAGGAAAAACGAATATTTTACCAGCCTAGGTTAACTTAGGAACAGTCACAGATGTTTGTTCCACAATTACGTCAGAATGGCTGAACGGATCTTGATGAAATTTGACAGAAAGGCAGATTATAGTATAACACATAAGATAAACTTACCCCGGAGCTATGTTCCTTTGGGAAAATTTTCGACATTCACGCAGGCGGAGCCGCGGGCGGCAACAAGTGTTTTTGTTCATTATGTTTCGCAGAATAGTCGACATCGGCTTTACTTGCCATACAAAAATATAGAATAGAATAGAAAAAGTTTCAGTCATAATAAAACTGTCATGTAACTAATTGAGACTGAGTAGCAGAAGCATCAAATTCAGAAGGATACAGGATTAAGAATAAAAAGAGTGTGAAGAAAGACACATTAGGCATAGAATCCCGGAATTTATAGTCTGCCATCAATTCCTTTCATGCTTTTACGAGACGAAATTTTACATTACTAGATGTGCGTGTATTATTAGCATACCTTAATGTCTTTATGGTCTATCAATGTATGTGCTTCTACTATACCATTGTAATAGTTATTAGGCTTTAGTTTAATAATGATTTTATTTATTTATTTATTGCCTCGCATCGCAATGCCCTGGATAACAAACTTTACTCAGCAGGTGGGCAGAGGATCATAAACATAAAACTTTAGCTTTAAGCCTAGATTAAAACCCAGCCCTTTTATATATATTAAATCGCTTTATTTCAGGTTTGATTTTTGACACCCCCGGGAAACTGAAGGTGTAAATTGATTACACGACTGTTCTTTTGTTTCAGTAAACGAGAATTTTCGAATATATTTTAGGGTAAAATTGGAATTTATTCGGGTCAGCAACTTTGTTTTGTAGAAAATGATTAAGAACATAACTAACATTTATTCAATTTTCCCTGAAATATTGACCTTTGTAGGCAGGATTTGGGTGCCGTTTTGTATCGTAAAAGAATAATACCATCCCATCACTTCCCTTGGGCGTCGTAAGAGGCGACTAAGGGACTTGCCAGAGAATGGGCAGCAGCGTTCTCTGTAAAACTCAACACCATACACTTCGATCCCAAACCCGCCTGCCCGATTACGGCAAACCCCCCCTTCTTGAGGGAGGCCTATGTCCAGCAGTGGACGTCTTTCGACTGATATGATGATGATGAGGCAAGATTTTCTGTTTTTGCACAACATATTTAGGGTTCCGTACTCGAAGGGTAACCAACGGAACCCAATTACAAAGCCTCTGCTCTCCGTTCATCCGTCCATCTGTGCGTCAGCGGGCTGACGAAGAACCGTAATAGGTAGAAAATTAAAATTTCCCACTTCACAGATCGTGTATTTCTGTTGACGCTGTAACAACAAATAATACAAAATAAATTAAATTAAAAATTAAAGGAGCCCCCTTAAATTTTTAATTTAATTTATTTATTCATACAAGAAACGTAACTTGTTTTTTCGGTTTATCCACGAAATTCTTCGTGTGAGAGTCCGACTAGTTGTACCTAAATATCAATAAGACAAACTTCCGACCGAGTTAACAGCTTGTTTAACTCAGGATTAGTGCCAAGCCATGCTAAGGTTGTGACAGACTAGAAGAAAATTTTGACATTCCTTGAAAGCACGCAGGCTTACAGGAACTGGAGAAAATAGAGGCATTAGTACCTAGAAGTTAAGAACTTCACGACAATTCAACATGGCAGTACTTTTTCTTTGATAATAATATGTTTATTTATAAATATGTACTTTTTTTTACAATTACAGTGCTTAATCTAAACTTAAAGTACACAAAAGTATTAGCATCTGAGGCCGAACTAGGTATAACCTGTATTTCAGCCCTCAACGCCGATCTTCTTGAGTAACGAATTTAGTACCTTTATTATGCTATTGTAATGATCCCATGTATTAATGTACTACCGAAGTTATTCATAATATTAAAGTAAATTTAGAAAAAAAAACAAATTACAATACTTAGGTAATTAAATAGGAGTAACATAGATGTGTAGTCTGTCCTCTCTTTTTGTGTAATGGAGATGTGCGTGAATGAGTGAGAGTCTTTGAAATGTTCCTCCACTTGTTCCTACATTCAGCAACACGGATGGCTTCTGAAGAAAAAATTCCGACATCAGGTCATTCAGCCGTTACTTCGACGTCCCAATGTCAGTATGATGCCGTTGTAAAATAAAGATTGTGCTATTCTTCCTACATAGCTACGTCACTCTATCATCTCGTTATAATAGGGTGCAGGACATCATCATGCGTCATCATATCAGCTTTAAGACGTCCACTGCTGGACATAGGGCTCCCCAAAGTGTCACCACAAAACCGGTCCTGTGTGCCTCGCATCCATTGGCTACCCGCGACTCTCACCAGGTCATCGGACCACCTTGTGGACCTTCCAACATTGCATCTTTTGTTACGCGGTTCCACTCTAGGACTTTTCAACCCCATCGATCATTTGTTCTACGAGCTTCCACATCAGTTAGGCACAAATAACCTGTGTTATTTCTGGGCTGGTATCAATGAGACAGAGACTTATTGCGAAGAAGTAGAAATATAATAAGGAAATCTCTCGCCAAGACGCGTCTTCTGTTTCCTCAACACCACTCACCCACTCACTCCTCAACTAATATCATCCATTAAACTGTCCCAAAACTTGGCACCCTTGATCCAACGTCTTAAGGACAAACAGAAGGTGTCAAAGTTGTACCATAAAATCAATTTGCCCCCGACCACATGTTGCAATAACGCGGGCCTGTAATAGTGCCCTTATGGCGAAACTTGACAGATTTGGGCTCCAGCTAGCAAATTGTTAGGAGGTAGTTTCACATGTTATCGTTTAATTATGTTATTGTTGTGGTTAGGGGTGCGCTGTGCTTTTGTTTCATGAACTGTTATGTCATAATTGTGTGGTGTTTTTGGTCAATTGAAACAGCCTGTTCTAATTTCGAGTTTTGTGCCGTCGGTGGGTGATGATGTCAACTGGTCTGAGTTTCATTGCATTCAAATCATAAATATACAAGGTGTAACACAAATAACGCAAAATCTGAGTTAGAGTAATTTTTTATCATTATAAACATATTTTACAGTGAGACCAAGATCACAAACAAATCAAATTTTCAAAGCTCGATAAAAAGTAACCAAACGAGACAAATTTTTCCATTTTCAGGCTTAATCAAGCCTGAAATCGAAAAAATCTGTGTTAAAAGGTGATAAAAGTTGTTCATTAATGATGAATAAAGTGACCATATTTCAGGTTGGACGTTATTTCTGTAACACCATGAAATGTTAAACCGTAAATACTTCTTCTATTTAAAATTAACTCTGGAATGTGCTGTAAAAAAATTAAAATAACGAACATGCAAGTAAGAAAATGGAGTGATAAAGGTATAAAAAAATTGTGATAAAAATCGATTAAAAAATGACAAAGTTTTGAGATAACGAACATAAAAAAATGCAATCGAATTTTGAAACTTCACTTTTTTCAAGTCAATCAAAAATAGATCTAACCTGCCATAACGCCTATCAAAACTATTTCATACGCTCACTTAATATCTTTTTGTTCGTCTTCTTACCCGGAAACTTTTTACAGCAGCGAGACTCAGGAAGACATCGTTTGTCTGTCGGGACCACACGTCCTCGCGGTAATTAATGGATGTCACATATTTGGGACATTCCGGCCTGTCTGCTGTCTAGATTAGTAAAGGTGTCTTGGAAGAAATATCTTCATGTTTTTGACCGTTTATTGAGTGACTTGCTCTTAATATACGTAACACTTCCTGAGTATGGGAAGGTGATCAGTCCAAATCATGAGACTGACATGATTGAAAAGCTAAGATTTTAGTTTTTGAATCTGGCGTAAAATCATTTTCTGGGTTCCGAAGCTAAGTAATAGAATCTGTGTCGAACAAAGACACATTTGTTAGTCTATCTGTCACATATATGGTCTACTATAGTATAAATTATTGTTCTTCTAACTTACTAGACAGCTGTGTAGCTGGAAAGTTTGTTGCACCACTTTTACTTCCCAGCTTAAACTTAAGGATGTGGTGTCTTGCGGGCGTTTTAGGGGACTGTCTTTTTACAGACGTTGAAGTCAAAAAGTGCTGGCATTCAACTTAATTTAATAAATTACTTATGTCTACCACTGTCAGTCAGAGAACGGTTATAGAGCAATAGCCACACTTGCCAAACTATGATCAAGTCCACATAAAAGTACCAGGTTGACATGAGCGTGTAAGACGTTGCGTTCAGTACCTAAACTTAACAAGAAAATTCATTTCTTAATCTTCTTTAACTTAACAGGTAGATTTATTGTTGCGCCACATATTTTCAGCTAAAACACTAGGAAGTGATGGTTTCTTCTTTTCGAATCGACGTACAACTCCCTAGATCATTTGAGCCTTATTTATAGTGGCTATGTTCATTGCAGCATCGGTGGCATTCATCAAATCCCCATAGTACGGGCGGGAGTTTTGTTCTTAATTCGGTTTTTTTTATTTATGTACACCGATTACTCCAAGGTTTCTTAACCGATTTCTGTTATTCTTTTTTAATTCGATGCGGTATATTTTCCATTTGGTCCCATAAAATTTGATTCAGTTTGTGGTAGCAGTTTTTATTTAATTAGCATTTTTGTTTATTTCAATTTCTGCGTAGACGAAGACGTCGTCCAAGTGTCACCACGTACTTAATTTCGGAAGTCGGCTTTAAAAATAAAGAAACAAATTCAAAAACACCTACTTCCGAAATTAAGGTTACTTATTTTATACTTTGTAGTGTTTTGTTTGGAAGTCGGTTGTATTTTTTTTGGTAAAAAGTTTTTTGTAAACGTTGACGTTCAAAACGTGCTGACACTCAGCCTTTTGAATTAATGACAGATGATTTGATTGATTTCTCAAACTGTCAGAAAAAAGAACGGCTATAAAGCAATATATGATCGAATCCACATTAAAGTACCAGGTTGTCATGAGCGTGCAAGAGGTTGCGTTTAGTAAAGTTAACAAGAAACTTCATTACAGCGCGGGGATCCAGTGATTAACGTTAACATTATCGTACGCCGACCGCCGCTTTTGTGCTAGCGCCGGTAGAGATGGGCAGCGTTTTATCGATATCGATAAAATAAAGAGAAACTATTGAAATAAAAGACGCTAGACGCAATGACTGATGTTGGAAAATAATGTGAGCTTACATGAATTATATAGAGTCCCTGATGGCAGGGAAGAATGGAAATAGGTTGTCTTCATATGGCACCAACTTCCTTATCAAGTAAAAGGGGGGGATAAAGGTAAAAAAATTACAATTTTTCTATATGCAGTCAAGCATCGTTAGTGTTATATTAATATTCATAATTTACCAAAAGCAATAAATAGCATAGAAATTTATTGTGTTGCAACTGTAAACTGCATTCAAAAGTCTTACATTGAAAATTAAAGTTTTGTCAATAGGTACCGTGTTATCCAGTTTCTTGGTTAAACTTGGTAATTATACTACTATTCAGCTGCATCCGGTTTAATTGAACCCCCTCCAAATATAGTTGGGGAAAAAGCTAGCCTGATTAAATTTCCAACAAATCTATCGACATTAGCCCACCTCTAGCGCCTGTATTCGCAATCTAGTGTAACGATCTGCTATTAAGAGGTAGGTAAAAGTGGGTAAGACGTGTTACACGTAACGAACGCTCCTAGATGTTGCTGTGTACACGTAGCGTATTAGCATTGAATGCCTGTACTGAGCTAGAATGGGTGCTACAAGTACCTACGGCGGTAAACTTAACTGAAGTAGGGTTTACCCCCTATGGTAGCTGGTTTTCGAATTCTGTTTGAAATCGCCATTTAGGTAATCTTGTTAAATTTGTTTAATACAAGATAACTTTTCATATATTGGAAACCTTTCAGGGGTGCGTGGGGTGAAAAAGAACGACCCATTTTTATTATGTGATCAACTTAGAAATAGGAAAATATGTTAATAAATTGTCTTCTACATGGTCAAGTTAATAGTAGGAACAGTAGTGCCTTTGTAGACATATATATTCTAGTTATAATACTAAACTACTCAAAACTAAATAGGGCCCACCATGTTTTTTTGCTGCAACTTAAAATTGAACCAAAACATTCAGTTTTTATGAATACACAAGTTTCAAGTGAGCATTTAGGAATAGTGTAAACATGAACAATAGAAACATTTGTTTATTTTGTTTAATAAAAACACAAAATAACAGTTTTTAGGAAAAATTACACAAAATAAAGGAAAAACATAATCTTGTAAAGCACAACTATTCTGGAAAAAAATATGGTGCTTGTTATTTTTTAATAACGAGTGGGTCCTCCTCTGCTCCGTATGCACTCTCTGAGCCTATCTGGGACACTTTCAATCAAGTGAGTTACGTTTAGTTCCGGTATTTGTTCCCAACAGACTTTCAAAGCGTTAATGAGCTCCTGCTGGCTGTTCACATCACTGTAACGTTCTTTCAGGCGTCTTTTGAGCTGATCCCATAAATGTTCGATGGGGTTGAGGTCGGGACTCATTGCTGGCCATGGCAAAACGGTGATATTGGCTTCAGAGAGTGCTCTTTGTGTAGTGCGGGCTGTGTGTGCGCGAGCATTGTCATGCATGAAGACAAAGTTATTGCCCACTCTTTGTGAAAATGGGATAAAATATGGCCGGATTACTTGCTCGATGTAACTGGCGGCGGTTACGGTACCTTCATTCAGAATTACCAGCTCTGTTTTGCCGTGTAAGCTAATTCCACCCCATACCATAACACTGGGACCCCCAAATCGGTCTGTTCCATGCACGCATGGTTCAGAAAAACGTTCCCCTTCTCTTCTCCACACGCGTATCCGTCTGTCGTCACTGTACAACTTCACTTTACACTCGTCCGTAAAAAGCATATTCCTCCAGTTATCCATAGTCCATTCCAAATAATGTTCCCGAGCGTACCTTAAGCGTGCTGCACGATGAGCCCTCGTTAGTTTTAGTCGAATAACACGTACTCTGGAGTGTTGTCCATCTTCGTGAAGCCGATTCCGAATGGTTTGATACTGACTCTTGTCCCTGTAGATTGCCGTAGTCGAGTTTGTAAGGTCCGAGCGGTTACAGTACGCTCCCGACGTGCGGTTAACCTTACGTATCGGTCTTCCTGGGCAGTTGTAGCCCCAACTCTTCCTGTGCCAGGTCTCCTAGCTACACTTCCGGTCTCCTGATACCGTTCCCAAACGTTTCGGATCGCTCCCCGCGATACACCGAGGTGTATAGCCACAGATCTCTGAGACTGTCCCTCTTGTAGCAAAGATACTGCTCTTGCAGCGGTTTTCATGTGCATATGTCGTCGAGAACTAGGCATAGTGGTCACAACTAACACAGGAAACAAACAAAATGGTTAAAAACGTGAGTGTTCCCCAACAGCGTTTGGTGTAGACTGAAAACTTAAGTGACTGAGAATTTGTGCATTCGATGTTTTTTTCGAGTACTTCACTTTTTAGCTACCCTCTTGAAATCAATATGAATGTTGTCGGAATAAATATTGATAAGGGCTCTTAAACATGTCACCTTGACGGTTCAAACCATAACTTTGTCAACAACTACACAGATAACTTTATTTAGACCAAAATAGTGACTGATTCGAGGTGGGCCCTATTTTGTTCTGAGTAGTTTAGTTGACCCGCGCAACTTCGTCTGCGTCACAATTTTCATTACTGCTCTGCTCCTATTAGTCTTAGCGTGATAATATATAGCCCATAGCCTTTCTCAATAAATGGGCTATCTAACACTCAAAGAATTTTTTAAATCGGACCAGTAATTCCTGAGATTAGTGCGTTCAAGCAAACAAACAAACTTTTCAGCTTTATAATATTAAAGTATAGAAGCATAGATATCAAGCATCACCTTAGTGACAAAGCTCCGATTCCGCTGCCGACACACGAAAATGTTGTTACAGAATAGCACAACTGTGTTTTTATTTTTCAAATTGTAGTATTGAAAATATTCACGAGAATCTTCACCCGCTGAAAAATTGCTAATCCTATTAGTATGGATAAAAAAAACAGTCTTACGGTAAAAGACATTGTCGTGGGAAAACCTGGATCCGATAATAGGAAAAATGAGCAAACGTGATGATTAATGTTCTTTTTGCACCCAGTGTGGATTACCTATTTGTACTCGTATCTACACTGATAGACAGCAGCAAAGAAATCATATATTAATAAAATTCTTTCGTTACTGTATGATTGAGTGATTGACAGACACACAACTGAAATTACTGGTCGTAGAAAGCTGAAATTTGGCATGTAGGCTTCCCTACACTCCGTAATGGAACATTAAGAGAGGATTTTCCGAAATACTTACGGAAACGGGAAAATACGGTAAATGAAAGTGTAGCGGCATCAAGGCCGCCACACAAGAAAAACCTACGGAGCAAATCTACATCGCAACAAAAAGCACCGCGACGCCATCTATCCGATTAGCAGCGAACTACAACGTTGAAATCCTGCATCGCGCAAGCAGAGTTTACCGTGCGATTTGAACATATACATCAGCCCGAATATCAACTATCGGGCAGTAGCCCGCCAGGCACAACAGCCGCCTGGTTGGAGGATCCTCCTTTTCAAATGAGGTATATATAGGACTTTACTCTCTGTACCGCATATCTCTAAAAAAGTACCAAGTTGCGAGCAAAAGCTAACATTTAATAAAACTCAGATTCGACAAACCACGAAGTCACAATCCAATTTCTAAGAAAACACCGCTTCGCTATATTTTAATTACCCCCTTCCTAAAAGCAAATAACTTAAAACTGAACGCCTAATGTCCAAACTGCTGCCAGTCCCATTAGCCAGCCTTTTATATGAGCAGTTCTGTTCTCGTTAGGATAGGGGTTTTATAATGCCACAGCATAAGCAGGTGCAGTAGGCCAGCTGCAATATAATGATCAAAAACAGTATAAAGGCTTTCACTCTAAACTACTCAGAAAGAGTAAACTACTCGGGAACAGAATGGGTTTTTGTGTGACCATTGTAATGGTTTTGTTATGTTTTCCTCGACCTTTCCGAGAGCAATGATGATAAAAATAGTTGCACGAGGTGCGTTACCTTAATTTTTTGTTTGAACCCACAACTTAAAAGAACTCATAAGTTACTACTCTGGACCAAAATTACTTATACTTACATAATTACTTTTTTTTTTATTACTCATATGGTAGAGCAGTGCAAAGGCACACAAATAAACTTATAACACCTCTGTAGCCACTGTCTCACAGTAAAGATCTTTTGACATTGACTTTGGCCATCTCAAATTTGGTTATCTCAAAGATATTTGATTTAAAAAAACTAACCAAGTTATACCATACAAAAGGTTCCGTACCATGAACCTTAATTTTTATTATTTGTTGTTGTAGCGGAAAAAGAAATACACAATCTGTGAAAATTTGAACTGTCTACCTATTACAGTTTTTGAGATACTATAGCTCTCTGACAGACAGACAGACGGACGGACGGACAGCGGAGGCTTAGTAATAGGGTTCCGTTGGTAACCCTTTGGGTACGGAACACTAAAAAGGGTCCACCGTATTTCTTGCACGTTTCTCTCCTCAGTTTTGTTTAAAAAAAACGTCTCCTTGACAATTCATTGCTTGTAAACGATTGAGTTGAATTATGCACTTTGAGTTGAAGTTCAAGCCATATCGAGGACGTGTGTAGTGTATTTTCACTCTTTGCATGGAGTTGACCTTCTGTTCTTACTTCCTCTGTGGTACTAACCCATACTACCCCTAACGAGCAATTTAACAACACACATCGCTATTAAAAATGAATCAGGGTGCAGGTATTACCCCAATTTATTTTAGAGGTGGTTTGTGAGAATATTTTTATGAGGAAATGTGTTAAGTTGAGATAATATATTATGGGGGTTTTAAGAAGTTTGGGTCTTGGGGATATTTTTTGCACTTAATATAGACACATAGATTTGACATCATTCGAATCAAGTGATTTCAAGTTATTGCGTGTAATCAAAGCTAATTTAGTGCAAAAGCTTTGATGGATGTCTATTATTCAATCACGCTGGAATGGAATAACGGATTTATGTGAGATTTGGCCCAGAGATAGACTGCAGTCTGGAATGGCATATAAGCTATAATCTAAACTAATATAAATGCGGAAGTTACTCTGTCTGTTTATCTATTTGTTACCGCATTTTATTGGTTGAACGCAGAAAAACGTTGAGTGAAACTTATAATATAGTGTAAGTTTTTGTACTGTGCTTCATGTTATGTGTGCGTGGATTGTGAGCAATGGACCTAGCGTATGTAGAAGGCTAGATCATGCTTATCTATACTAATATTCTAATACTAATATTCTAATACTAATATTACATACCCCATTTACTTTTGTATTTTATAGATTTTATTTTTGTATATAACGATTGAACTTAAAAACTACTAGACCGATTGGAAAATTCCTTCAGCAATGGATAGCTATATTATCAGGGAGTAACATAGGCTATATTTTATCCCCGTACTCTCACGGGAACGGGAACTACGATAGTGCAACCGCGTGAAGTCCGTTAGTTATTAATGTATTTGTCTTTTACGGGTGCACAATGCTACTAATTACTGATTCCTTCGTCTGAGCAAATTCCTTCGTCTTTCTTCTTTTCCGTAGGGTTCCGTACCCAAAAGGTATCCAACGGAATACTATTACTAAGCCTCCGCTGTCCGTCCGTCCGTCCGTCTGTCTGTCAGAGGGCTGTATCTCAAGAACCGTAATAGGTAGACGGTTGAAATTTTTACAGATTGTGTATTTCTATTGCCGCTATAACAAAAAATAATAAAAAATAAGGTTTATGGTACGTAACCCTTCCTATGCAAGTCCGACTCGCACTTGGCCGGTGTTTTTACTACTAAAACTAATCTTTGTAAACAAAAAAACCCCTTAAAGATGATTTTGAACAAATAAAAGCGCAATAAAAACAATGATATCTACACACACATACTCGCAAGGGGGATAGTTTGTTTGCGTCGTAAACATAAGTTTGAATCGGAGATCGACCGAGGATGGTTACTATCTACTTACTGGTTAGTTTGTGTGTGAGGTAAGGATGCAATGAGAGATCTTTTTTAATGTACTGGATACTAAGCGCAGTTTCTTAATCTTAATCCTCACTTATAATATAAATTCGGGAGTAACTTACGCCACGCCTAAATCCATGGACTCATCATCATCAGCCACAGCCCGACTTTGCCCACTGCTGAACATAGGCCTTTCTTTTCTTGTGCCATTACATTCCTGTGCCAGCCTCATCCAGGTTCTACCCTTTTTTTTTTTTTAGGATTGGAATACATCAAATGACTTCTCCCGCTCTGGGTACAGCAGAAGGGAGTGTCAGACTCTTACTGACTAAAACCCATCCGTGTTTCTCCTAGTGCCCTTTGCGTTCCAGGGTACGGTGCCTCTTTCAAACGAAGTCCGCAGCCCCAGCAGGCACTGGCCCTAGTGGGCCCCGTCTTCCGTGCTGACATGTCCTTGAGGCGCTGGGATCGCAGCGCGCCGCCGACCCGGGCCTGGTTCTGATCATACGGCGAGCCACCCAATGCTCGCCGTCCGCAGTCCCTCGCCTACGGTGGCCGAGAATCGTCCTGCGACTCCCGACGCCCGGGGCGTCTTCTTCTGTTTCGGCGGCTGGGGCGTGAGGTTTCCCTCTCTCTCACGCATTCGGCTTCCTCCTTTTTTAGCATTACTGCTTCGCAGAAGGAGGTGACCGCTTCCCATGTCTCGTCGCGCCGGACCATGGCTTGAACCAGGGATCCAGGTTCTACCTGCGATGGCAACAATGTCATTTGTCCATCTCGCCGCCGGCCGACCAACACTTCTTCCAGTCCTCGGAAGCCACTCGATTACTGCCTTACTCCACTTATCATCTCAGCGCATGCATGGACTAATTTTGATAAATTTTGGTGCAGAAATAGATAGGACCCAGGAGATGGTTATTGGACGTCGCTGGCAATTGCCATTGGCTTAAAAAACTTGCGGTGTGCGGTCTGCTTTGTGCTGACCCTGCGTATTCTGCCGAGTTTACCCAACGACAAAATGTATAGCTTGCAAACTATCCACTTGTGTAAATTATATACATATTTTTTTTATACTCCTCAGCTGTACTTTTCTGGTTAATTTCGTTGCGGGATCCAAGACAGTTGAATCGTTTCTCCGGGACTCGTCGGGTTTCATTGGCTCGGCGTTTTTCTGGTGGTCGCCACTGTTGATTCTGGCTTTCAGGAGTTGCAGGGGTTGGGAATGTGCTGCGAGCTAGTTTAAAAAAAATACTTTCCACTTTTCTGAAAACTAGAAAGAGAAATATAGAGGAGATGCCAAGGAAGTAGAGTCTGGGTCTTAAGAGAACGTTCTCCCGGGATGAAAGGTATCCCATGTCTTGTTCTATAAGGTTAAATCTATAGGTATGAATACAAAAAAGAGATAATAAAACGGTTTACTCATGAGAAAAATCAGTTACTTTCGCATTTATAATAATTATTAGTGTGGCTGCAGAAGGAGCTCGTGGCTAGATAATAACAGCCACACGGGTCGATCTTCAAGGTTAAGCAACGCTTGCCAAGGTTGGTCTGTGGATGGGTGATCATCTTAACATACCGAGTTTCCTCCGTGCCTCGGAAAGCACGTTAAGCCGTTGGTCCCGGCGGTCATTTGTAGATCTTTGGCAGTCGTTACGGATAGTCGGAAGCCAGTAAATCTGACTCCACCCAGTGGAGTTCCTGTGGAGCTCCACCGTGTTATCTAGTTAATGGGTTGTGGAGGTCTGGTAGGCAGCCGCTCCACGTAAAGTACTGGTATTTAGCTAAATCCGGCTGCACTGGAAGCCGACCCCAATCTAGTTGGGAAAAGGCTAGGCAGATGATGATTAGTGTGGCTGCATGGTTAATATTTTAACGTACCATCATACTAGACTTAAATTGTTTAGTTAATAAACATTTATTTCCTATAAAGCTATGTTTAAATGATATAATTACTATTCATAACATCCTAATTACCAAATATTAATGACTAATTATTGAATATTAGTCAGCCATAATTGAATAGCAAATAATTTAGTAACAATCCATTACATGTAGATTAATGGCATGTCAAAATTAACTATTAGTAATTATTTGAATACATAATTGTGCAACGGAATAAATATTTAGTTAGTTCATTGAGGCATGAAAGCGCATACCATCATTTTATATCAATATCTTCTTATATACTAATATATAAAGCTGAAGAGTTTGTTTGTTCGTTTGTTTGTTTGTTTGCTTGAACGCGCTAATCTCAAGAACTACTGGTTCGATGTGAAAAATTCTTTCAGTGTTAGATAGCCCATTTATCGAGGAAGGCTATATATATCATCACGCTAAGACCAGTAGGAGCAGAGCAGTAATGAAAATTGTGACGCAGACGAAGTTGCGCGGGTCAACTAGTAATATATGAAATTCTTCCGTACACGCAGTCAGTCGACTGCGTGACTGACAGACAACGCACAGCCGAAACTACTGGTCCTTGGAAACAGTTTGGCATGTAGGTTCCTTGGGGAGTGTAATCAGCACTAAGAGAAGATTTCCCTAAATTCCTCCGGGAACGGGAAAAATGGGATATGAGCATACGAAGTTACGGGCAAAAGCTAATATTATAATTTTTCACCATAATCTTCGTTTCAGCTGAAAGACGTTAACTGCTGTGCATAAACCACAATCAAGCGTTGTAAAATACATGGAAAGTAAAAATATTGTTTTGAATTTTAGTTTTTAGCCAAAAAAAAGAAGAACTTGTCTATGATGCAGCAATGTAACCGTTCTTACAAGCATCATCTGCCTAGCCTTTTCCCAACTATATTGGGGTCAGCTTCCAGTCAAACCGGATTCAGCTGAATACCAGTGTTTTACGTGGAGCGGCTGCCTACCAGACCTCCACAACCCATTAACTGGGTAACACGGTACTTCTTGGCAAGACTGAAGTCAGATTTACTGGCTTCTGACAATCCGTAACGACTGCCAAAGATCTACAAATGACAGCCGGGACCAACGGCTTAACGTGCTTTCCGAGGCACGGAGGAAACTCGGTATATTAAGATGGTCACCCATCCACAGACCAACCTTGGCAAGCGTTGCTTAACCTTACAGATCGACCCGTGCAGCTGTTATTATTTAGCCACGAGCTCCTCGTAACCGTTCTTACAAGCTTAAATCATAAATGATTTGCTACAAAGATTTCAAGTATACCTCAAAAACACTATTTCAGCCTGAAACAGGGTTTGTTACACTTCCAATCATCAGACACGTGGATCTTAATTCACATAATTTTTTTATGTAGAACAATTGTGCTTCTTTCAGATATTAGTAAATAGTTCTAAATGTGATTTTAGCTGATTTTTAATACAGTAATTTACAAAAACAGATATCAAACAAACTCGCTAACAAATACAATGTTTCATAAGTCTAAAATTATAAAGCCTATCTTCCCAGTCGTCTCTCAAAGTTACAACTGTAAACTTCTTCATTTCTCAACTACGTCATTAACGAGCTCGTCAATGGAGATCCCGGTGCGTCCCGAACCTATTGATAACATTGGGGAGTCGCGTGTGCAAGTAGGTCAATCTTCTGTTAACTACGGATCTGTTTAGAGCCTCCGAACGCTACCAGACCCTTCTGTTGTTACAAATTGTATTATCAATCATTTTCAGAGATATTGCCGAATAGATTCTTATTTTTTCAGTGTTTTGGTAGAACGTTTGCTAGTGTGTGGATCACGAATTGTTTGTTACGAGTGATAAAGATTTTTTTTTGGGTGAAGAAGAAACTTGTGCTTTCATTTCAAATCATGATAATGGTACATCGTACCGATATTTACAACAGCTAATGGCTTTATTGCCACGAGGCGACCAACACTTTATGAGGCTCACGATAGGCAGCTCGATCAAGGACTTGATTCAGAATGCGTTATTTCTGGACATGCTCGATTTGTAAAGAGGTTCCTCTCTCTAGAAATGTTATTTATAACTAGATTTTTTATTTAAGATGGGTTTGCTCTTGACTCTAGTTTAGGTCAAAGAAGAATGAGACGAAGTCGACGATGAAGCGAACTTACCCAGAAGGAGCCTGTTTACTCTAGCTTTAAAGAGATTAGGGTTGTATGCGTTCCACTCTTTTGTTATATTCCAATCAATAAACGGAATCCCACTTCTACTGGGCCACAGGTCTTCTTTGCACAATACCCCACAACCTACAACTCGTTTGTTGCGTATGTTGCCATTGGAGCACATTACTGCTCCCGCTTTATACAACTTTTAGGTACCTATATTAGTAGTAAGGTTTTTCCAAACGAACTGCAAGTGGCATTCAACGATGATGAATTAGAACTATGATCTTAACATCATCACAAATGCGAATATGAGTTTGTTTCTTTATTACACTTTCAGGCTTAAGGGCCCCTTTTCCCGACAGCACCTTTTCCCTCTTTTCCCGGCAGGACACTAGCGCGGTGCGCGCGAGCCGTTTTTCACGTATTTATTTAATATAAAAAAAAATAAGTGCCATATTATAAATCTATCCAATAATATCCCTGTCAAACCCGATTAGTAAATGAAATGTTAAATTTTCATAAAAATTGCGTTCCCACAAGTCTCATACAACTTGAAATACTTTCAAAATCGACTTTACTTCCTGATTTTTTTTTATCGATCAAAATGTTAAATATCGTGTTTTTAACCAAAAAAGTCAGTAGATCTCACATGTATCTATACTATATATTTTTTTAACGAATTTATATATGGTGATTTCTCTGAAAACAAATCGATCTAGAAACGTAAATTTCGGATAACTTCGCTGAACGAATTTTGATGAATCAATCAATGTCTGTACCAAAGAATGATAGAACCGACGATTAAAAGTATTTTTTTTTTTAAATAGTCTAGAAGACAAAGCTAGTCTAAGGGTAACCGTACCTATGCATTACTTTATACATCAGAAATCAGAATGGAAAATTGAGATACGGTCCAATTTCACGCTACCACACGACACGAGACGGATCAGTCAACGATGCAACAAGATTCACAGAACACATAAAATGAAACTAACTCGTCTCGAAGCCGACCCGGTGCGTTTATGTCCAAATCTGGTCGTGTCTGAACTGGGTCACTTGACTGTAACAGTGCTAGGGTTTGTGCAGACGAGCGACAGCGACTAGTAGGTATGTTGGATACTCAATATGAGAGCTGTGCCCCTGTTCACAGATACAGTGGAGTAACTTGGAGTGTTAAATTAATGCCAGTGATGTTGCAATTAACATCCATCCACTTCTACCGCTCGCTTTCCATCAGGTGAGATAGTGGTCAAACGCGTTACTTATTATAGTAAAAAAAAACGTAGCCACCATGGTCATCTCTAAAGATTATTTGGTCCACATAGACCAAAAAATCTTTAGGGATAACCATCGACTCGAAAAGAAGAAGGTATAATGTGATCGGCCACAAAAACTCGCCGTTTCTTTAACTGCTTTACTTGAGACTGATCCACCTTAAGAGCTCACACATTAGTTCTCGGTTTTTGAGTAGCGTCTCGGTGAGACGCAATTTTGCGAGTACTTTGTTAACACAAAACATATTATTTGCATTTGGAATGAATAAATTGTATGTATTTTCAGCAAAAAGACATGAGGCCTAAGCTCAGCAATGGGCGTAACAAAGTTGTCATGATATTAATGATGATGGTCATGGCACACCTTATTTTATAGATTACAGTCACAGTCATTGAATCCAACTGTAAACATATTGATAAAATTACGAACACTCACGGAATTGCACTCAAACGGCATCAACATCATCATAACAGCCAAAAGACGTCCACTGCTGGACACCATACGGCACCCCTGTACCTGTACGGTACGGTAACTGGGTTGCGTACATCAAAGCTCTACAGTTTTTGGGAAAAGCTGGCCAGAGGATTATGACTTCAAGAACCTGCAGTTACGAAGCCCAGTTTTCAGCAGCATTAATATCGCTGTAGTGTAGCTGATGTGGTCGCCCGTCTGCACAATGCCTTATAGTGCTATACGACTCTTTACGGCGGTATAGTAAGGCAGGGTGCATACTTATGTGTTTACGACCCAATGGGGGCCTGTATCTGTTGTTTATGGGGACAGGTATAAACTTGATGTCGCAGCGAATTGGATTGGTTTATGAGGTTTAATGGAAGGGAAATGGCACGGCATGGGAATAAGGAGGCAATGTTGTTTACGGATTAAGGTAAAAAGATAGTGAATGTTCTATGTTTGTGTTCTTATAAAATTACTAAGGTCTTCTTATCGTGTGGGCGGTAAGGTCTAACGACCCCACACACCCTAGTACCAGAGTTTCTAAGCCGCCTCAAGGGCCTCTGACATGGTTTATTTGACGATCGCCATTTGGCTGCAGAGACCACCGGCTTATACGTGCCTTCTGAAACACGGAATCATCATTTATATCAGACAATCAGGTGATTCAAGCAATGTGCAATATCCTAACCAAACTGGAAAATAACTTTACAAAGTACGCTTTCCCGTGAGAATCGTACCCACGACCACCGAGTCACAAGGCAAACGCCTAAACCACTCGACCACGGAGACATTACTAAGGTAAGCATCGATGTTAATATTATGAACTAGTTTCTGCGTAACCGTGAAAATCGAAAATTATCTCAAACGAACATAATTGTACTTCCAGGATAAAAGTGTCCTTTGTCCTATTCCGTGGCGTGGCATACCCTTGACGACAAACAGACAGATAGAGTTGCTGTAATATTTGATTGTTACGTTCTATGCTTACGGTTTGAAGTATCGTAAATCTGAACTAAGGAAAGAATAGTGTTGACTGACTGACAAGAAATTTTTTTCTGAATTTTTCAACCCAAAATCCAGTAAATAAAAGAGTAAAATGCATTTAAGAACAAGAAAAAAGCCTATATTAAAATTAAACCATTACAAAAATAAAGAACCGAAAACTTTTTTACAAAAAATACAACCGACTTCCAAAAACAAAACATTAAGTACAAGGTACAAAATAACTTCGGAAGAAAGACAAAAACTTTAATTTCGGAAGTCGGTGTTTTTGGTTATTGTTTCGTTTTTTGACACCGACTTCCGAAATTAAAGTTTTTGTCTTTCTTCCGAAGTTATTTTGTACCTTATAGTGTTTTGTTTTTGGAAGTCGGTTGTATTTTTTGTAAAATCGTTTTTTATTTTTCACTTTTTAGTGCTACCTGCGTAGGTACCCATTAACAGCGTACCGGCGCAATGTTATGTTAAGAACTGGTGTAAACACTAAAAAAACATGCGATTTCAGCAATCCCGATCCCTTTGCTATCATTTATCGAAGAGTTCCGTTGCCTACCTCCAAAGTTCTTCATCAGATCTTCACCAAATTGAAACGGAACCAGTCTTGGAAAATACTCTTTCAAACAAAAAAAGAATCATCTAAATCGGCTGACAATTGGCTAAAGTATCGCTGAACAAAACATTTTTCATGGGATCTCATCATCAGATCCTAATTTATACCTTTCATCATCAGATCAGCAACATAAAATGATGATTACCAGGCACAAATATCTGAATTGCGTTAGAAAGTTCATGAAAAACATTGTATGTACCTATAAAATTTGAAGGTTGCCCTCGATTTTCGTGGAATCCCATCATCAGATTCTGACATGGTGACAATGGAACCGATCGAGAGGTATACCCTTTCAGATAAATCAAAAAATTTTCAAATCGGTTCATAAATGACGGAGTTATGAGGTAACAAACATAAAAAAAAAAAAAAAAACATTAGAATTGAGAAACCCCTTCTTTTTTTGAAGTCGGTTAAAAATCGGATGAATCTGAAGACCAACAAGAATGTTGACAAGAGCCGCAGTGCATAGAGAACGCCCACCACCTCCGGCCTCGCCGCCGCTGGAACCCAGCCACATCGTGAGTGCTGTGACACCGGCCGTGGCAGTCGCGTCGAGTTCGAGCGACGAGTACTTCTCGCCGCCCACGATACCACCACCTACCCACCGGCCTCTGACAGGGTCCCAGTTCCCGGCGGAAGTGTGCAGTGTATAAGGTGGACACGATCCATTAATGAAAATGTCATGTGCGCATACTTTGGGGCTACAGAGGGAGGAAACAACCTGACCGCGTAACGTGTTCGGATGCTCTTTTTGATTCAAGTGCTTGAACCAGCTATCGATGTCGTCCCAACAACTGTCTTTGTATTACTTTTATCAAATAAAACATTAATCAAAACCATATAATTATATGATATAAGCTAGACAGATAAGAAAAATGTGACCGATAATGTTGACGTTAACTCATCCTGGGATTTACATTATCATTACAGTTAAATTATTGCTACCAATTGGTAGTAGTAGTTTTTGTATGTGTGTGACTCGTAAATTGGGTACGTTTGACAGCTGGCTCGTTGGTCTAGGGGTATGATTTTCGCTTAGGGTGCGAGAGGTCCCGGGTTCAAATCCCGGACGAGCCCAATTTTTTTAAGTAACTTCTAAAAAATCACCGCAATATGATTAATCCGTTGAGAATTTATCAGAGAATTTTATTCTTCCTCTGGTGTATTATGAGAAGCGTGATAATTTAATGATGAAAATTATTTAATTGGTCGATTTTATAGAGAAAAAAAACGAAAGTCATCGACGTTGGGCGCTCATTAACAACCACTCTTCGATTTTTGTTTGCTTTTCTTTTCTGAATATTCGTGTTGTTTCTGAATAAAAAACACTACATTGTGCTCTCTTGTATAGTCTGTTTTTTTAATCCCGGAGACTAAAGTG
Organism: Lacanobia oleracea; assembly: GCA_950371165.1. NCBI lineage: Eukaryota > Metazoa > Arthropoda > Insecta > Lepidoptera > Noctuidae > Lacanobia > Lacanobia oleracea. The sequence goes on from OX493396.1 coordinate 24,255,753, forward strand.
ACAAGTGCAAATGTCAAAACTGACTTAAACCCTACTGTAATCTATGTCACTTTGCCATTTGCACTTGCTAATTTAGTCTCCGAGATTAAAACAGACTATAGGTGTAAGGAAGAGCGACGGGATTATGTCCAGCGGGGCAGCCCTATAGTATCTGTTCTTTTACCAATGTGTCTGCTATATCTACACGGTGCCATTTTACAAACGCGGCCCACATAATGTACCTAACATAATCTTCCTCTAGGCGCGATTATTTAAAAAAAAAAAATTTATTAAGATTAGAATTAAGAAACATTGATGCGACATTGGTTTGATACGTAAATATTATTAATAGGGATTAATAATGTTTACGTATCATCAAATCATGTCGCTGTTCCATACCGCGCCGTCTTTGCCACACAAAGTTACGTTATGCTTCATGATAAATTATAATATTTTGTTTTTATAGTTATACAAATTTTCATAAAAAAAAAAAATATTTAATTAATGTGTAGTCATTGGATAGACGCAGCGGGCTGCCGTTGTAAGACGACTAAAATGACACCATGTATACGTTTATTGTTCAGATCAAACGAGGTTTGTTTACAATCTGCCTACCAAGCATTTTCCCAACTATATTGGGGTCAGTTTCCAGTCTAATGGAATTCTGCGAATACCAATATTTTACGTGGAGCGGCTCCACAACCCATTAACTGGGTAACACGGTACTCCTTGGCAAGACTAGTATCAGATTTTCTGGCTTCTAACTATCCGAAAAGACTGCCAAAGATCTCCAAATGAATGCCGGGACCAAAAGATTAACGTGCCTTCCGAAGCACGAAGGAAACTCGGTATATTAAGATGGTCACCCGTCCACAGACCAACCTCGGCAAGCGTTGCTTAATCTTGAAGATCGACCTGTGCGGCTGTTATTATTTAACGTAACTAGAAGTTTGTCTGTCGTTTACCGGGAATGCCGAGCCATGCCCATATTAACATTATCATTCAGGTTCCTTGCAGCATAGATCTACATACGCTGATCCCTAAACATAATTTTCAATTGATTTCCCAAATAAAATTTTGGTGTCAGTTACAGGCATTTTTATGACTTTAAATAACATAACAGGGTTATAATTATCTCAGTTATAACTAAAGACGATACAGAGGAGTTAACAAACAAGTTTTAGCCCCAATCGGCTTTAATGGACGACGTAATACAGCTTTGAGAGTTATAATGGTGCTAGTAGCAGCAAGCATACTTAATACGTTATAGCTTTAACCTTTCTGTGACACCCAAGTCTTTACAAAAGTGGTCGCCGACTCCTTTTAACTCTTATTGTGGTATAGTTATTGCAATTAAGTGTTTTATACCACTTAAGGTGCTATATTTACTATTATTGCTGATATAGGCTATAAAATAGAGTTTGTCGAGAGTTTAGTATCACGAGAAACTAAAGGTGTCTAACAACTCCTCTATCTAGGTTTAACCTGTAATAAAGAGTTTAACTCAAGCTTATTGTGTTAGGCAGTACTCTTTCAAAGACGTTCTAAAGGTATTGGTGTCAAACAACGCAAGTATTGGTCGTTTTTAACACTAACCTCACTTTTGTAAAGTTCGCCATTGTTTTGGTAACCTAACAATTAATATTATTTCGAGTTATTCAACATTTGACTACAATATAAAAAAATTCTTACATTATGACGCTAAATTTTACATACCACTGCTCAGGAAGCAGGAATGAATAATAATGTTTAGCTTATGGTACCTATTTTATTATCATAACTTTTCTTTTAATTCTATAATAAATCCTAGGCGCGTTAAAAATGATATCAGAAACATGGTATACATTTACCGTGAAATCATAAGGGCAGTCATTTTTCACTTCACATACTTAAATAACTTAATATTCCATAATATTGTTCTGCTGTGTTGAATAATGGATGACATAACACTTCCACTACGAACAGATTTAATTTTAGTAAGGGTACAGGCTTTTTCAATCTTGACGTGCGCTTTTCTACTACATGTAGTGCTCACCAACGCGGTATTTGTAAAAGTTAAAGTAGTAGCTGACGATGAATAAACGCACTTGTGCAGCTTTAATATCTTTGTGACACCGTACTATAGGCTTTCTATAACTTTTACCTGTAAAACTGTGGGCCTTTTTCGTGGTTATAAGTAAGTTAGAGCATGCTCTAACTCAGTTGTACGGGTATGCGTTAACACTTTTATAATCAAATAGAACTGATATATGAGTCTTATATAGGTTATTTTAACGCTTTGGTGCTAGTTGGGTTGTGCCATAACATCAATCGAGTGCAATCTAGTTTCAAGTTTCTCCCTTACCCTCCTGCACCCCTTTTATCAAAAAGGTTTGAAGCAAAATTAACTTGCCTTGCTCAACCAAAATTAATTTCAGCATCTCATCTAGTTCTCCGAACCCCCTGTAGACGGCGCCACTTTACATAACGCTTCTCTATTACCCAAAATAAACATGATATTAGAGTCAATGAACCCCCGAGCTGGTATAATCAGGCAAATTGCGGTGCGCAGCGGTGACAATGTTGTTATACCTTCCCTCCTCACCTCCCCTTCCTCCTCTGTCTGTAGGTACCCTCCGGCTCAAGCCCGTGTGAGCACACAAAATAAAATTAAACGCCAGCGTTTTTATATGACATGCCACCGTGAGGTATGTAGCGGGGTGTTAGAATTAGAGACAAAATGGTAGATGTTTAGATGTGGATTGAGCCATGAATTTAAAATTGGAATGTCATTGAATTTTTTAAAGGTTTCTGAGAATTGTAAGCCAGCATACGGCTAGTGGCATACGTACGGTTTCCCGATCTGGTTTCCAACAAGGAATTCAGATTTCTAATTCCGTGACACTGGTGGACGTTCGATTTTCGGTTCGTGTGACCCGAACGCACGGTTTGTTTTCGAGATGATTTTTTTTTCATTCGGAAAGTATACAAAAATTCTGGTCTCCGAATCTGAATTCTTTATTAAAAAACCTTACCTACGCATGCAGCCATTCTAAGTTTCTGAATCTAAGTGATCACTATTTGGCTTAGCCCTAAGCATTTTGCTGAATCAAACGATTTTCGTTGCACCAATACATTGTCAGTTAACACTTTCCAATTTGCAAGTCATTAATTGATTTATCACTGTTTACCGGTATTTTCCCTAGAGACATCCGGTATTTGCAAAAGGGTTAAATTGCCTAGTAATTATTGATATTATCGATGTAGGCAGAGTTTCCGGCTCTTATTGGATTAGTCCAAATACTTCCCGAGGGATCGGTGCAATAATTGACCATTAATATCATGAATGTGTTTGGGAATTATTAACATCTAATATATGTATCCAAAATCTATTAATACCTATCATGCTAAACAAATAATGAGGAGGTATTGCGACTCCAAATTCAAAAATATGATAATGTTATCCATTTTCAAACTTAGTAACCTACGTTTTAAAGTGTTACTATTGAACAAAGCGGGAGTTTTTTGGTGCGTCGTTACACATAGTTTTAAAAAAATGGGTGCCTAAATTTCTTTAATGTACATTTCTAGATCACAATTTAGCTTGACCAATAGCCAAGTAAATAGAACTATGCTTTATTGAAACTATAGTTTAATAACTAACAATGGATAGCAAACTGCATTGAAACGAAATTTATATAAAAATTTTAAATCATTGGTTTTCATTTAGAAAACGCGACGTTAAACCTTTACCTAACTACATACCACACGGCAGCCCAGAGTTTGTGTGAAAATTGAATTGTTTTGTTTAACGCTCCCGGAAGGGGGAGCACATACGGAACCCCTTCGAGAAAGCCATACATATATGTATCACGTAGTTATTTGTGGAGCATTTCAATTGCTGATGGATGCCGAGGAATGAGAGGAAATAGAGCGAGGTGTCAGCTTGGCCTCTCTAAATGACGTGTTCTACTTTATTTGTCTGCTAACCAATTCTTTACAAGTGGAAATCTTCGAACTCGTCAATCGTGAAAAAGCAGAGTGATAAACAGGATGAATTTTTCAAGTGTGCCTTCAGGGACAAATCCGAAACTATAAGTAATATCGAAAAACACTGAAAAGAGTCTCGAGCCAGATTTTGATGAAAACTAAAACGGCATCATTGGATTTTTGAAAAATAGGAATTCTTTTAATTTAATACCTAAAAATCGAACCAGTTGATTTCGAAAAAAAAAACACCCTGTGATTAATACACCATTCGAAAGTGTAGCTAATAATGATGAAATTATGGAAAGTAATAATGCATGGAAAACTAAAAGAAAGAGCTCATTTTTATCGAGGGCTCGACAAACCTTTCTTCTTTAGGATTTGGCCCTGAAGGCACACTTGAAAAATTCACCCTGTATATTAAACTTCTACCAACCTAAACCTCACACTGATGACCGCTTTCAGCCCAAAAACAGAGGATTTCCTGTAGGTTAAATAGTACAGAAATATTTAGTTGTTTGACACCATAAAAAAATTAAGATCATAAAAATGGGCGGTCCTATTGCTAAAATGATCTGTAAAAAAACAACTTTTGAATGGATTTGTCAGAAAAGGAGAAAAGGAGAAAAGATAATTACGGAGAATGTTTTTTCACCGCTTTTTGGCTATTGCTGGTCAGACGTCTCGTGACTAGAAATAGAACCAGTGTGGTATAGTTCTTCCGCCGCCACTTTGATACTTTTCAAAGTTGCGGCGCACGATGTAACAAACATGTAGGTATGAGTAGAAGATTGTTCAACAAACAAAATTTTAGGAACATGGTGCCCTAAAGCGTCAAATTTGCAAATACCAGTCCGTATAGGAAAAAGTTGGAATCCCTTTTTTGGCAGATTATAACCACGACTTTAGACACCATCAGCAAAATCGTTAATTGCCTAAAGATTAATTTAGCTTAAACTTTTATGTATCAGAAAGCGTTGAGTAACCTGGTACATACAAGTTCATTTGATGCTTGCAAAGCTGTGAGTACGGATTTCCTCTTATTTTAAAAATAATGTAGGATGCATTGAATCTCTGTCAGTAACAGCTGTGTCTGATTTCATAAAATAAATGTAGGCAATTTACAACTCGATCTCAAATCCGGTTTCAGAAATCAATAATAACGATCTTTTCTTTGGCTATCTTCCGGAAAAGGTTCTAAATGATAGCCATTTAGTTCTTTGATTCATCGAAACTAAACCAAAAACTACTTGATCTTAAAATAGCTCTAGCGGTTCCTTTCTTTAACTTTTCCAAGAAGCGTTTTAATTCCAATGGTTGAGTAAAGTTCCCTTTCGCAATAACTGGTGCGATAACTTCTTTCTTTACTTTTCTTTTCAGAAAGAAAAGCACAAACACTTTCTGTTAGTTATGGGCTATAAAACGTTTAATAATATTACATTTGTCTTTCTTTATGTTCGTGAACTGGTTTAGAAATAAGTAATTAATTGTTGTCAAATCAGGGTTTTAAAACTTGGTGTGGGGAAAGTGCTTTTGGTTAAATTAGATCTAAAATTCGATTCAGCCAAGTTTTTAGGGTTCCATACCCGAAGGGTAACCAACGGAACCCTATTACTAAGCCTTCGCTGTTTGTCCGTCCGTCCGTCTGTCTGTCGGCTCTATCTCAAGAACCGTAATAGGTAGAGAGTTGAAATTTTCACAGATTGTGTATTTCTATTGCCGCTATAACAAATAATAATAAAAAATAAGGTTTATGGTACGGAACCCTTTGTATGCGAGTCCGACTCGCACTTGGCCGGTTTTTTTTCATCGTGATATAACCGTACTGTCTTTTTTATAATAATATGTTTTATTTTTAACTACCTATTACCCACGGTTTCGTACGCGCATAATCCTGTTTGTTCCCGTTCCTTTAGGAATTTCGGGAAATCCTCTTAGTATTCCCTTACACTCCTCAAGGAAATCACATGCAACAAATTTCAGCTTTCTACAACCAGTAAGTTCAGCTGTGCATTGTCTGTCAGTCAGTAACTCATCAGTATTTGAAGAATATCATAATAATTAGGAGTACTACTCTGTCAAGAAAGTACCGGGAAAAGATCAATAATACACAAAATGTCTGTTATTCATCCAAATTTATTTTATCACCTTCAAAGTATGCTCCTTTAGAAACAATACACTTGCGCCAACGTATAATCCATTCATCAAAACATTTTTTAAACGCTGCTTCCGGAATTGAGTTCAGTTCTCGCCGCGAATTCTTCTTTATGTCTTCTATCGATTGAAAACGGGTGCCACGAAGTGGTAATTTGAGTTTAGGTAAAAGAAAAAAGTCAGCAGGAGCCATATCTGGTGAATATGGTGGTTGCTGGATGGTATTTGTTGAGTGTTTGGTTAAAAATTCGTTCACAATGATAGCCTTGTGCGAAGGCGCATTGTCGTGGTGCAAAATCCAAGAATTTTCTTTCCACAAATCTGGCCTTTTTCGTCGAATTTGCTCTCTTAAACGCCGCATAACGCTCAAATAATATTCTTTATTTACCGTTAGACCTTCCGGTAAGAATTCAGAGTGCACAACACCGCGATAGTCAAAGAAAACAGTCAACATGACTTTGACTTTTGATCGACTTTGGCGTGGTTTTTTCGGTTTCGGTTCAGTTGGAAGGCGCCACTCCGAAGCTTGTTGACTAGTTTGTATGTCAAACTCGTAAACCCACGTCTCGTCACCAGTAACAATGCGTTTCATGAATGTTGGGTCCGAACTGACTCGTTCTAGCATGTCCTCAGCGACTTTCATGCGATTGAGTTTTTGGAGAAAATTCAGATTTTTTGGGACTAGCCGAGCAGCAACATGTTTCATATCCAAATGATTAGTTAAAATGGTACGGATCGACTCGTGAGATACAGAAAGTTCGGCGGCTATCTCTCTCAGAGTTGAATGGGGATTTTCAGTCACTATTTCCTTCACTTTTGCGATGTTAACTTCAGTTGCAGACGTTGACGGCCTACCAGAGCGAGGCAAATCTTCCATCACATCTCGACCGCTTTTGAACGCTTTGAACCACTCATAAGCACGAGTTTTTGATAAAGTCGATTCACCGTAAGCCTTCTGTAACATTTTCAGTGACTCCGAACACGAAATTCCATTGGCGATGCAAAATTTAAGACAAACTCTTTGTTCGATATTTTTGTCCATTATGAAATTCGCAATACACACTATATATGATATTACTAAAACCAGCACTGTATTTAATATAAATAACAGATGCAACTCAAACTCCGCGCCAAAATGGAAAACAGTTGTGCCAATCTAACAACTACAAAAAAACAAAAATTTGAATTTGGAACCATAAACAAATCATCAATTCCCGATACTTTTTTGACTGAATGTATGATCAAAACATGTCCACAGTATTTAAATTGGCCTTTATCCGTGATCAGTTAACGTAAAAATATATATGTAAATATATACTCTTCCCTATATTTTCATATTATACCTATTATCGAACTTTCTAAGGATAACTTGCATCATTTTCATGTCATAATTCTATGTTTACGCCAAGAACCGCAAAAAAATACCTCCCCATTTTCGATGCTTCACGTCTTTTTATAGGAGCAAACGTACCCAGTTTATGGCTCCAAAATAGGTCATTATGTCACTACTGAGGAGGTTGCGAAGGGCTGCAACGAGAGAGAAAACACAGCTTATTGGCGAACATGGCACAATCTAGAGGATTTTATTGACAAAACTGGTTTCTGTTTGATAAGCTTGATCTTTTGGTCTGGGGATGATTAGATTTTGATTTTGTTGTTCGGCTTGTGTTATTCTTTTTGTAGTTGTTTTTTTCATTTGTATCTATATTGATCATAGTTTTGATTAAAATCACAAAAAAAATGTAAACAATCATTCAAAAGTCAAAAACGTTTTCAATTAGGCCATTAAACGGCACTTTTGAACGTCATCATTACATTTAAAATAACATAGTGACTCTACTGTCCATTCGGAAGGGTAGATTCTTATGGAGAAGAACGGACAAAAAACTCCATAGTTGCTCTTTTCAAATCAATGTTTTACATGTGCTGTGGTATACAAAACTTTTGTTAATATATGTGAGGACCATGAAGCTAGAGTATGCAGAGGTAGACTTATTAATTTTGTAAATAAGTACATGGTACTCACATATTCACAAATATTGGAACCATCAATTAGCAGAGTGTGAGCGAACAGAAAAACAAAAACCCAAAATTGAAACAGAAGGTACATCTATAAAGTAAATACATAAACCAACCAGTTTGATCCCGACTTATACCTAGCCAAGCGCTCCGCTTTCACATTTACCCTAATATGTATCCTGCAATGCAAAATACGTCATTCTTCATGAAGTGAACAGACAGCTTCTGGGCTCGCACCGCACCGTCTAAATTATACCCTTAAAAAAATAACGTAGAACATTGAAAGATCTTTAATCATACATTCCTATATAATATATAGCGATACAAAATAAAACAATGCCGTAGATGCAACTTAGTAACAACAAAATTGTTACGATCTTAAATCTAATTCAAAAATTCATCATTTAAACCGTACTCCCAGAAATATAGCATCGTACAAATAAAGGGTGTCAAACAGACTCCATAAATGTAATTTGAACGCCAATAATGGTATTAATCTGATTCCGGTATGTTTGATTTTCTGCTGGAGCGCGGTGTAGGTATTCTTTGTAAGGCCTGTGCGTTTGGTACCCTTCATTTTCTTGTAGTTTGATAAATATCTAAGCTTTTGCTACCAAAAGGTCTCCATCGGTGCTTTTGATGGTTAAAAACTTCGTTTTGCTTACCAACGCTGTAGTGAAAAATAACCCTAAACACCTTCTAGATAATTATAATTTAACCATTTTACAGCTTGTTTCTGAAGCTGAATGATTTCTGCGTCGAAATTTAATTAATCGAAAAACTCCTTTAACGGTCTGGTATTAAAAAAATCTTGTTCATCTATACTAATAAATAAAGCTGAAGAGTTTGTTTTTTTTATATCATCACGCTAAGACCAATAGGAGCGGAGAAGTTACGCAGAAAATTGTGACGCAGACGAAGTTGCGCGGGTCAACTAGTCTGGTTATAAGAATGTTACTAACCAAGTGTTGAGTACCGAAGAAAAATATTGAAAAAAAATACATAACCAAAGAAAATCTAAGTTCAATTTAATCAAACTGATTCGTCACCATATTGCATTAATATTTTACCTTAGCCGCACGGGCCCATCTTCAAGGTTAAGCAACGCTTGCCAAGGTTGGTCTGTGGGAGGGTGACCATCTTAACATAGCAAGTTTCCTTCGTGCCTCGGAAAGCACGTTAAGCCGATGGTCCCGGCTGTCATTTGAAGATCTTTGGCAGTCGTTACGGATAGTCAGAAGCCAGTTAATCTGACTCCAGACTTGCCATGAAGTACCGTGTTACCCAGATACTGGGTTGTGGAGGTCTGGTAGACAACCGCTCCGCGTAAAATACTGATATTCAGCTAAATCCAGTTTGACCGGAAGCCGACCCCAATATAGTTGGGAAAAGGCTAGCCTTTTCCCAACTATATTGGGGTCGGTAGATGACGATTTTACCTTACAAAATAACATTTAAATAATAATACAGAATTAATTAAACTCGGAGTTAGTTTGATTAACGGGCTTAATTAAAACGTTTCTTTTCCATTAAAAGTTAGCAGCTCTCCATAAAATAATATCTATATCTACCATTACGTACCGAATTACTCACAAAACAAACTTTTTAAATCCTACTACATAATATTATAAATGCGGAAGTTTGTGAGGATCACGGAACAGTAAAAACAGGGTGACTGTTTTTTCTAAACTGTTTTTTCTGTTCTGTGGTGAGGATAGATGTTTGTTATTTACAACAGAACGCCTGAAAGGATCTTCATGAAATTTGGCACAGAGGTAGATTATAAGTCCGGAATAACACAGGTTATAACCCCGGGAGTATGTTCCCTAGGGATAACGCGGACAGAGCCGCTGGCTAGAATTAATATAAATTGGAAACAAAGCAATATATCAAGGCTTACCTAATGAACGGTCTATCGTTTAAATCGGCAGTCGTTACCGAGAGTGCCGACACTGTTTCCAATTTACCAGATTGCTCAAATTTAAAGTCGCGGTTGGCTTCAAATAAATCGGAATTGTTTAGCCGAACTTTTGGCAAGATTTCATGTAATTTTGGGCAGTTGGTCGAAGATTGGGGGCCTTTATATTGTATAGACTGTGATTTAGTGCTTTTCAAAAACAAGATTTAGTGAATTTTCTTCTTGTTATTCAATTCCCTACGTTTTGTTAACTAACAATAATTTTTTTGATTGGTTTGTTTGGAAGAACTGGTCGTTTGCAAGTGCTATAAGTTCATCTTATGGTTGTGGTATTCATTGTTGATTCATCTTTTTGTGTCTTTTCACTATTATAATTATATCTACATACAACGTGTTACAGAATAAACGAAATATTTATTTATTATTTATTTAAAATAATGTAAATAACACCTTAACAGCTCACATATCGCCAATTCGATTTTATCACAAATGCTTTTTAACAAACAAAAAATACAATTTAAAAAGAATTAAAAAAAAACATATAGAATGAGATTAAAAATACAAATGTCATTAAAATTCAATAAAAACAATTAAAATAAAAGATAATTACAAATTCAATACCAAATAAAATGCAATTCCAATACCCAAATACCCAAAAAAAACAGGATAAAATTAAAAAATTACAATAAAAATACAATTAGAAATTAAAAAAAAATACGGTTTCAAAATTAATTAAATTAAAATACAATAAAAAAAATTGTGCAATTCCATTGATTAAAATTTCTCCGTTTTTCTTCTCCGCTGCCTCGCTTTGCTGTAATGGACAGGCACCCTGACGGCTATTATTACTTAACCACGAACTATGTAAGTATTTAGAAGTACTTAGTAGGAAATATTTTCATTAGGCAGACAGATAATAAAACTTAAATTTCGTTTAGGTACGAATGTAAATGGAAATGACAATAAAAATCTTTCTCCAACTTAGTACAAGTTGGTGGACAGCTCACATCTGTAAATGCCTCCTTTGACCTTTTAAATGCTAAAATAATGTTCAAAATTCCAGTAACAGATTTATTTATAGCCAACAAGAAACTTTCAATGTCAGGCTATAAATAGTTTACTTTCTACTTATTTTTAATGTACGTAAGTTCTTCAATTATTGCAAGGATTCCTAAATTTATTTTGATCGAGTTGAGCGTAACTTTATTAAGCTTCCTGCATTAATTTTTTTTTTCTAATTTTTCCCTTTCTTGGTTCATGGGAAATAGTGGCATGTAATGTAAAATTTACCTGATATAATTGCAGTGGTATAGTATATATTTGTGTATCAATTAAGTATAGAGTATAATGAGGTTGACGTATACGTGTGGATTAACAACCCCTAAAAAATATATAGTTTTTTCGTTAAAAACAGCCGATCGATGCGAGACGCACAGGACTGGTCGTTGTGACAACGCTTGGGGGAGGCCTATGTCCAGCAGTGGACGTTTTTCGGCTGATATGATGTTAAAAACATACAAAATACAATAATTCTTACACTTTGTTGTTCCTGTAACCAGGCTAAAAAAACTAGTGGGCTCTTTTAGATGCCAATGTATACGTTTTATGTGTATATGTTTTATAATAAATTCCAAGTCACATTCAAGACGAAAACAATAAATCAATAAATTCAAAGCATTTGTTAAGCGTAAACTTTGGAAGAAGGCTTTTACACCATAAAAGATTACCTTGAAGACAAAAAGGCTTGGGACTAAGCTGCTCCAATAAAATATATGAGTACTTACAAATTTTTTGTTTTTATTATTATTGTTGTCATTATTTATTTCTTTGGTATTTCTTTTGGTTGAAACATTGACTTTTTATGAATACTTAAGTTTTACATTTTGACATTTTTTTATACAACTAGACATTTTTATTTTTTTATATACAGTTTGACATTATTAATGACTTTGCAAAGTATTATAATTATTTTTATTATGAATGGGGACTATGTGGATTATTTTTTTATTTCGAGTAATTTTAATGTTTGTCTGGCAGTTTGAGTACTTTGTACGGCCTACAAAAATGTCCTTTCTTTGGTATTGTTCGTCCAGTTGTTAAGTTACAAAGTGGATCTGAGTTGAGCTGCACGACTACTGACAAATGCTTGCACTGTCTGGACAGGTTTCACTCAAATCTATGTGGTTCTTTCTTCTAAAGACCATTTCAGACACTAATCTGCATGATTCTTAATAAAATATGCATTGTAAGTGTGAGGACTACGTAGGTCCTTATTTTTAAGGATAATTTTCATGACAGTCTGGCAGTTTGTGTATACTATGTGACCTACCCAAATGTCCTTACTTTGGTATTGTTCGTCGGTTCGTTGATGTCCTCAAAGTTCTGAGTTGAGCTGCACGATAACTGACAAATGCTTGCACTGTCTGGACAGGCCCACTCAAACCTGCGTGATGCTTTCCTCAAAGTGCCACCTCAGACGTTAACCTACATGGTTTTCATATGTTATTGGCGATTGTATGAACTTCAAAAGAGACTATGACCTCTGAGTTTGTTTCGGTGTTTCTTCTCAGGGTAGTCAGCTAGGAAATACCGGCCTCATCTAGAGTAATATGTAAAAATAATAATAATAATTACCTGTAAAAGAGTTACTTGTAACCTATTTGCAAAATAAATATAATTTATCATTTGATATGACAACCAGCAGTGACTGGGTTTTAGAGGTTTGATAGGCGTCCTTCGCAAATACTGGTATTCATCTGCATTTAATTGGGCTGGAATGGAGTTTACGCGTATTGTACATTGTATTGGTCATTATTTCACTAACCTTCATTAGCAGTTACAGTATCTACGGACATTGGTAGAACCTTACTGGTGGGATACAGCTGCGTGCAGTTTAGCTACCGTTCGAGGGCGCAAGCTGTGGTAACTCCTTACACCTCCCAGCCCCACAACATTGTCCCAGCAATACGTCATTTCCCCAAATCTTCCGTTCGCATGTCACTCAATAGTAATTGGGTCATGCCAGTTAAGACTAATCGTCGAATTAAACCTCGTTTAATTGCAATCTCACCAAGACAGATTACGAACGTAAACTTGATTGTAAACGTAAGGATTTGAATTGGTAATTGGTACAGTCTAACTGTTTAAATTATTCATTTGAGTGTTGAAGACTTCCGCGTTATGGTTTGATGGAGTTTGGATAAAGAGATTAGTGTTAAAGGTGTTAGAGTGCGTTGATCCTCTTAAGTGGTAAACTGTCGGCTATGTTAACCTCAAGTTACTGTTCGCCTGTTAATTTAACATGTTGTCTAATTCCATGTCAGCACATATTACGGTTGTACTCAAAGCTAACGTGGGACTTGACAGCGGATTCTCTGATTAGAAACTTGATCATTTCTAAATTGCAAGGATTATTAACTCGAATAGTAGTGTTACTAACCCGTAGAATTCCACCCGTCCCGTTGAATTCTGATGATTGTCACAGGATATCCTGTGACAATCATCAGAATCCAAAATCTATCATCAGAAGAATCAATATTCCATTTCAACAAACCCCCGAAAATATAAAATCTATTTTCTGTGATACTGAAATATTTTATGAGCTGATGCTGAATTATAAAAATATTACTTGTTAGCCCTGAGGGAACTGGTAACTGAGAGCAATTTTCCAAGTAAACTTTTCAATCAATATGATAGGATGAATCTTCATAACATTGCTTTTCGAGAACTCAATATAATACTGATTTTATTTTGCTAATAAAACACAAGTATCAGAATGCTTGAAACTGCACACTCCGTAAGAACTAATCTTCATATAAAACACTGTTTTTATAAGATTTTTTTGCAGATCAACCTAGGAGGTTGTTCATCTTAACCGGGCTTGCTTGTGGCGGCCTTAATAGAAATAAAAACAAACAGTCAGGACTTTAGGAGTCGGGTTCGCACACGAAGGGTTCCGTACCATAAACCTTAATTTATTTTTTGTTATAGCGGCAATAGAAGTACACAATCTGTAAAAATTACAACTTTCTACCTATTACGGTTCTTGAGATACAGCCCGCTGACAGACAGACAGACGGACGGACGGATAGCGGAGCCTTAGTACGTTGGCTTAAGACGTCGGTGGAAAGTATAGCTAGGAACAGACGGGATTGAACATTTAATTCTCACAGACTACAAGCTAAACTATTTTTTAGGAAAAATCACCTACCAAATCCAGAAGACATCCCAAAATGGCAAACAAATAAATTTTCAAACCACTCCTTCTCATTCTGGACGAAGTGAAAGTAAGTGTCAGACTCTTACTAACTAAAACTTATTCGTGTTCCTCCGAATGCCCTTTCCATCCAGGGCCGCGGTGGCTCTTTCAAGCAAATTCCACAACGATCTTTTTATAAGAAAAATCGCCAACCAGTTCGAGAGGACGTCCCAAAACGGCATAAAATAAGAATGCCCAAATAGACACTACACTTAGCATACCAAATAGCCAAAAATTGTGTCCTCGTATTGCAATGTACACAGGGTTGATCGAACAAGCCTCGAGACTTAAATGGATATTACTGAGGATCGATCTGGGATCCATTACCCACTCCACGCTAGGGACTGGAAACATACGGGAGGAATGTTGTGGTGGGCCGGCGGCGTTCCCACCCGGATTGATGTTGAGAAATTTTGATAATGGAGTTGTGGTAACGTGTAGTATGTTGAAGTTATTTGTGTGTTGAGGGAAGTTATTAAATATTGACTCGCGCAACTTTGTCTGCTCCTGCTCTGCTGCTATTGGTCTTAGCGTGATGTTATATAGCCTATAGCCTTCCTCGATAAATGGGTTTTCAAATCGGACCAGTAGTTCCTGAGATTAGCGCGTTCAATTAAACAAACAAACGAACTCTTCAGCTTATATATTAGTATAGATATATTTTGTAACAATGAAAGATATGATGATAGGTAATGATAATATGAATATATTCTATATTACATGAAAATGAGACAACCATTATATAACTTAATAATAAACACAGAATAGACATAAAGTTGATACTTGCTTGTTATAAAGGAGGTGTTCGTTTGGAGCGCGACCACACTGTGCATAAAATTTAAAGAAATACTCTTTATATATTGGTTTTTTCTTTTACTTTTTTTATGTTTAAACAGCACTGCAGATAATTGTCTTTTCAATCCCTTAAATACACAAGTTTACGTTAACTACTTATACCGAATGTAAACACGATCAAATCACCACCACAGTAGTGCATTGTGATGACTTACACAAAAGCAAAAGAAAGACGCCGCGTGTCCGACCACACTATCCCCTCGCGTATCCCAAAATGGTGCGTCTATGATCGCAATAAGAATTCGCCAACGGAACCCTCCAAATGAAAATTTTTCATCTCAAATCCATCGAGATAACATAAAGAGGGATTTTATATTCGCACTGAAAGCTTAGATACAAAGTTCTGAATAAAAGTTATTTCTTACATTTACGTTTTATTTTCTTAGTATAAAATATGGGGCGGAGCAGCTGCACTTAGTAAATGTGGGTATAAGTAATGAAAATGTAGTTCAATGAGATGGGAGACTGGCTTAGGACTATAAGCTCTAAAACGTATTGGGTGATCACTTGCACTTACGAAAACAATATAATCTTACTATTAAAAACAGCGTTATTCAAACTCAAACCGTTTATTAAAAAAAAACTTTTACAGGCGCTTTTCAATCATTAAGGTCGATCAGTTAAAAACAGGAAGCTGGTGCACTTACCAACGCGGATATTTCAATGGGATAGAACATGTGAAATAGGTTGATTGGCGAACATTTCTGTTTGGGTTTATTTTCTTACAAAAATATAATGTTGTTTCTATGCTCAAATATCACATAATTCACGCTGATTTACATAATGTTCCTTTGTCTACGTAACTTGAGGTTTTTCATTCAGTTCCCTATCAAGACTTCTTAAAACCCATCATGATTACGGTGTGAAAGGAGACGGAGCTATGCAAGACGCATAAAAAATAAAAACCGACTACAAAGTATAAAATAACTTTAAATTCGGAAGTCGGTGTTTTTGGGTATTTTTTGGTTTTTGATACCGACTTCCGAAATTAAAGTTATTTTATACTTTGTAGTTTTTGTTTTTAGAAGACTTATTAAGAAGTTTTATTTTTTGTAAAAAAAGGTTTTTATTTTTACGTTTTAACTGGTAAACCAGAAGTTTTATTTTTTGTATTTTTTTTATTTTTACGTTTTAACTGGTACGCTGGTGTAAACAATCAACAGACATGCGATTTCAGAAGTCTCGATCCAGTTGCTATCATTGATTGAAGAGTTCCGTTGCCAACCTCCGAAGTTCTTTATCAAATCTTCACCAAATTAAAACGAGACCAGTCCGGGAAAATACTCTTCCAAACAAAAAAAGAATCATCCAAATCGGTTAACAATTGGCGAAAATATCGCTGAACAAACATTTTTCATGGGATCTCATCATCAGATCCTGACTTATACCTTCCATCATCAGCTCAGTGACATGAGATGATGAGAACCAGGCACAAATATCTGAATTGCGTTAGAAATGTCATGAAAAACATTGTATGTGCCTATAAAATTTGAGGGTTTCCCTCGATTTTCATGGGATCCCATCATCAGATTCTGATTAGATGACAATGGGACCATTTCAGGAGTACAGGCTTTCGAAAAAAGAAAGAATTTTTAAAATTCGTCTGCAATTGGCGGAGAAATCGGTGAAAATACATTAAAAAAATTCATACAGCCGAACATAGAACCTCCTTCTTTTTGAAGAAGTCGGTTAAAAAGTTATGCCTTTTTCACAGCAAAACAACGATTGGTACGTCATACTACTGCACGCTCCTGTCCTGTTAACCGTAACGCTGGCAATACTTCCTTTTCTTTCATATCATTTCTCACACAGTACATTAATCTTTTCTTTGGCTTCCCTCTCCCTCAATCCATCCACATTTAGATTCATAACTCTTTTAGCTATATACGTATCGTTAGCTTGTACTAACACAATAACGGCTAAATTACGGTATATTATTAATCGAATGACCAGTAAATGGCCGGATTGCAATCAATCACTCACCCATCGATGTCTCTTCTTCCCGAAACTTTCATTAGTCACCACTAGGGGGGCGACTCATAAGTTTCTGATACGGACCAAAGGCTCTACTCCTACAGACATTGCTCCCTAAGCAAATATAGCAATAGTATACAATTTGTTACTTCTTGAGTACACTTCAGATCCCAGTTAACAGTGTATGTTGGATACCTGGATATGAAGAACAGTTCCAGCCAGTCTTATGGCTGGAACTGTTCTTCGCAAGATGATTGTTCAAGGAAGATTAGTGATGTCAGACTTGTATTGATTTTTAAGTCATCATCATCACCGTTTACAGCCCGACTTTGCCCACTGCTGAGGATATTTTGGCCTCTCTTTTGTTGTGCCAATCCTCACGTTCTTGTGCCAGCCTCATCCAGGTTCTACCCGCAATGGAAAATATTTCGTCCGCTCATCTCGTCGCCAGATGACTCCTACTTATTTTTCCAGTCCTAGGACGCCTCTCGGTCACCGCCTTAGTCCACCTATTAGCACCGCGCCTTGCTAGGTGTCCTGCACAGCTCCATTTTAGTTCCGCATTTCCCTTTTCCGAAAATTTTCGTAACTTGATTAGCTGAAGTTTTTTGATATTTATTTATTTATCATCAAGTTACATTAAAATACAATAAAATAATGCCAAATTGCGTTCCAGTTGTCACTTCACAAAGCGTAATAAACGAAAATCGATTAAGAATGACAATCGATTGACATTATTGCCTTTTCTTACGATAAGGAAAAAGATTTCGAAATCTAAAGAGTTGGCAATTTAGGCCTCAATCTTTTTAATCGAGGGTCAAGTCAATCACAAAGCTACCCTTGATTAAATTCATGCATACTTAAACCCGGATTCTGGAAAAAACGTATCGATTTGTCACGAATTAAATTTATTTTTATTTCCATGAATATCTTGTGGAAGCTAAAGTGCATTTGCCAATTTAAATCTATCTTGCCTTATTCCCTACTAAGATGTGGTATTTCAGTGTACCCGTATGGAGCAGATTACAAGTGATTTACATGGAGACACTGCCTATCTGCCCTACATAACCCAGTAACTGGGTAAAACGATACTTGACAGGACTGGGGACAGATATATTGGCTTCTGACTTACTGACCTTTTTGGGACAAGCCAGCTACTCATTCCCAACCACTACCCACAACTCCTGAAAGTCAGAAACAACAGTGGTAATCACCAGAAAAACACCGAGCCAATGAAGCCTGACGAGTCCCGGAGAAACAATTGAACTGTCTTGGATCCCGCAACGAAATTAATCAGAAAAGTTCAGCGGTGGAGTGGGAAAAATATAATTTTAACTTACATGGCTCTCTGACCTGTGATGGCTGTCAAACAGTCGTTACCAGTTATTAGGAATCTTTGAATCTACAAATGACTACCGGGACTAAAAGCTAACGTGCTTTCCGAGTCACGGAGAAATCTTTGTATATAAAGATGGTCACCCATCCACGGCTCCACCTCGGCTGTTTTACGTTGTAGATCGACCCGCACGGCTGAACTTATTTAGCTACAAGCTCAACGTATTAATAACGTTAACTTGCGATTATTGTCGTTCAAAAATGGGCCTTAGTATTTAAAGCTACAAATACTATAATAATATACTCTTTAGAACCAGAAGGGCGTAGAACTCAAGAAGATTGAGGTGGTGTGATTCGAACTTACAGCGACAATACAAAAATACACACGTACACCGGAACGAAGCTAAGCGGGATTTATGACGCCATGTGTCGTTGTGAGAGCTGTCTCAAAAGTAGGGCTGGCACTGAATATTTTGAAAATTATGTAATTTGTGAGAAAGTTATGTTATTTTCTCAAACTCTGTTCTGAAAGTGACATACCCGGTCAGGCATCGAAATAATATAGTTACCGACAATTTAACTCCAGCACCAGCCAGTGGTTTCGTTCGCGAGGCAAACGGAAAAATATGTTTTTAACAAAATCGGTTTAGCAATTTGGGCGTAAATACGTTTCACACGGACAGAGTAACTTAAGCACATATAATATTTGTATGCATTTAATTCTCCGGTAGTGA
The DNA here is from genome assembly GCA_950371165.1 of Lacanobia oleracea. NCBI lineage: Eukaryota > Metazoa > Arthropoda > Insecta > Lepidoptera > Noctuidae > Lacanobia > Lacanobia oleracea. The sequence goes on from OX493396.1 coordinate 24,274,945, forward strand.
CGAATATATAATATTCCCTGATGTGTCCATTTAATTACTAATGTGAACAAAGAAAAGTCTCAAGCATACATTTTCATTAAAAGATTAATAGAAATCTCCACATAACGCATGCTAACCCTAACAACAGACCATTAGCATAACACGTTCAATTTAAAAAGCCACAGGTTGTGTATGGTTAACCGAGATTTACATGGTGAATAAATATTCATACTGTGGCATTTCACACCGAAATGCATTTGAATTTGCAGCCATTAAAACATGCATGTACGAGTAACATAAAAATATCTACAAATATTATAAATCACACATAAAATTCGTAACTTTTTCTAACGGTCGTTTTTAATTAAGAATGTAAAGTTAAGCTAATTTGTCAAATTTTTTGCTTCATGCTTAAGTTTTGACATGTTATTTTTTTTTTAATTAATGATCGCATTTACACCACTATTTAAGAACAAAAATTGACCTTAATTTTTCTACGTATTCTCAATTAGAAAACAGACGGAAATATAAATAAAGTTAATTTAATTTTAAACAGCTTAAAACTACCTATTCATATTTCCTGTGACAGCCCTACGAAGTCCGTAGAGCGTGACTTATCTGGCCTAGAAGTGTGCGCCAAGCAAACAGGCTGTTGGCCTCTCATTCAAACTGGAGGCCTATTGTGGCCTCCACTTATTCTGCAGAAATAGTCCTCCGACTCGCTTTGTAGCGCGAGATTGCCTGATTCTGTTATGTAAATGTGATAAATTGATTTGGATTTTCTTTGTTTTGTTTATTGTTGGGCAGTTTTGTGTTGAAAAGAAATGAGTCTGATTCAATAATTCGAGATATTTTATAGTCTATACAAAATAAGGTTTTGTTTACTGAATTTTTCGTCGAACTTATGATGGATAGTGAGATTCATCATTAATACTTGAAAGAACTGTGGATGTTGAAGTGAAGACACTTAGAAATGTGTGGAAGAAGGCACATTACTGGCAGGTCTTACCACAAGTAAGAGAAACGAGGATGTTTTTCTGTGCCATTGAACAGAAGTTTCGCTCTTCCCTTGAAAAATCTTGTGCATGTCAATACATATATTTAACAACTCAAAATAATGAATCTCAAACTGTTTCCATCATCTAACATTCTTCAAATATTTACAAGTTCCGCTCTAAAATATTCTTTCATTTCCTTACTAAAATGGAACCTTTTCATCACGTAAAGTGAGTGAGTTCCAACACACAAAAGCACAGTTACATACCACTAGAAAATAGAAATAATTAAATGAAAGCACATAATAAAAGAACAAGGCAAAATGTAATATGGCAATTACTAAACGATAGAATTTGCCAGTTTACCTGCCTGTGTACCCAAGTACATCCTCAACCTCCTAGAGTAAATGATCACTAGAATAATAAACTAGATCGTAAAACAAAAGACGGAAGTGGCTGCATCACTTGACAATTTGGGACCTTTGTCGTTACATAAAATTTAATCAGTTTCTGGGTTAAGTTTCAGCTGCAAGTGTCTCTTGTGAAATATTTGGAGCAAGTTATTGTTATAATTATGTCTGTTTGACGGCTTTTTGGTAAAGGAATTAGCTAATTAAAACCAACGAGTGCGTTAACAGCCCATTGCAATGGAGTCTTTAAGTTAAGGATTCCTCGAAAAAGCAATAACAGACGGTATCTTAGATAAGGTAAGGTCTAACGACTCCACACACCCTAGTGTCTGAGTTTCTAAACCGCCTCAAGGGCCTCTGACATTTGGTTTATATTTGACAACCACCATTTGGCTGCCGGGACCACCGGCTTATACGTGCCTTCCGAAGCACGGAATCATCTTTTTATCAGACAATCAGGTGATTCAAGCCTGCAATGTCCTAGCTAAACTGGAAAACAACTCTGCAAAGTATAAATCGAACCCACGACCACCGGGTCACAAGGCAAACGCCTAAACGACTCGACCACAGAGGCAATTTAAGTCCGGAATAGCACATAGGCTGTTCATCCCGGGAGTATTTTTCTTTGTACAATTTCCGGCATCAACTCGGCCAAAGTTGCTAGCTACTACATAAGTACTGTGCTAATCAATCGATTGCCAGCTGATCACCTGAAACCGGAACACCCAAACTTTTCCAAAATATTTTCCTATTCAAATCTCAAACTCTCTTCGAGTTCCCAACACTTGGGGACTAATAAAATGAATGTTGTCGAAAGAGGGCCACCCTTGAGCCACTTAGAGTTATGGCTCCCAAAAACAAGTGAAGTTCAACAATAAAATTAATTCAGTGTACTCGTTTCTGTGTGTTATGCTCACAAAACGACGAACATTCAGCTTCGTTTACATAAAGATGTTATTATTTCACTTCGGGAATTGCTTCTATTGGAATTTTGCTATTTGGAATGAGGAATGAGGCTTCTGCATGGTAATCTGGGGAGAAATATAGTGGTAAATTATTACATTCCCCGCATTCGTACCTTGGAATAGTGCTGCACCAGACCGATAACGTTTGCCGCGATATCTAGCTCTCAAATGCAACGATGGTAGTGAAAAATTTGCCACCTTTGGTAGAATGTCCCCAAAATTCAAAGGTGGACATTTTATTTTCTGTGGACTTTGACCTGTCTCGGAACAATTTATGCAGTAGCTTAGTGTCACCTGCTGCTTCAGCAAATGTGAATCTTAGTAAAGCTTTCCTGGCTTGAGAAAAATATTTATTTTGTCTGCTTGTTTTATTTTTTCAATTGAATACCATGATATCGTCATGACAGTTTCTGAACTGACTCTGACAAAAATGTCATGGCTAAATTTTTAATTTTAAAGGTAGGCCTCGTTTCCATCATTTTTAGGGTTTCGTACCCAAAAAGTAATCCAACGGAACCCTATTACTAAGCCTCTGCTGTCTGTCCGTCCGTCCGTCCGTCTGACAGTCAGCGGGCAGTATCACAAAAATCGCAATAAGTAAACCATTGAAATTTTCACAGATTGTGTACATCCATTGCCGCTATAACAAAAATTAAAAAATAAGGTTTACCTTAGAGCGACCCGCACTTGGTTAATTTTTTTTTAAGATGGAAAATCTCCAAATGACTTATTCTGCTCTAGGCGAAGCGGAAGGGAGTGTCAGACTCTTACCGACTAAAACCCATCCGTGTTCCTCCTAGTGCCCTTTGCGTTCCAGGGTACAATGACTTATTCGAACAAATTCCGTTACCCTCGCAGGCACTGGTCCTAGCGGGGAACACAACGTGCCGTCGACCAGGGCCTGGTTTTTATTCTTATCGGACGCCGAGTCACCCAACGCTCGCCGTCCGCAGGCCTCGTTTTACCTGCAACCAGCATGCAGGTTGCATTATGTCGCGGGCTACCGAAGTACATAATCAGCCTATATTGTTCCCACTGCTGGGACACAGGCCTCTTTAACGAGCGGGAGTGGTCTATAGTCCACCACGCGGGCCCAGTGCGGGTTGGTAGATGTCACATGTCTTCGAATTTTTGGTTCTAGGAAATGCCGGTTTCCTCACGATGTTTTCCTTCACCGTTTTGAGAGCATAGGTGATAAAATAATTTACACAAAGTAAAGCGCCTGTCTGGGTTCGAACCTACGACCTAAATAAAATAATAATAAATGTGATAAACTGCTCGATCGTGGTCTGCAACGTAATTAACCTTGCATGCGAGTTACTTGCAGAAAAATATTATTGCGCTTAAGAAAACATTTTTATGAAGAAAACAAATTATTCTGTTATTGACATGGAGATATTCCTAGACATAAAAAATAGTACCAAAAGATAAAACATTGATGTTTTAACCATCTTTGAACAATTTGTCGGTTGGATGGTTTACTTTCATGTCTAACGTAAACAATTGTTTGTTTGTTTGTTTTGCTCTTTTTTATTGTGTTTTGTTTGTCGACGTATAGTGATGAGATGTTGACAAAGTTTGCAATCACTTGTAAGATATTTGTGCTGAGTGGCGAAGTGTTTTGATGTTTTCCAGACAGAGAGAGCATTTGGAAATTGAAACTTGATTTACAGACTGTTTTGTATCCCTGATTCTATTAAATAAAAAAAAAATATGGTTTGATAGAAAAACCACATTCTGCAAACATGATGTGAGAACGATGCGAGAACTCATATTAATTTAAATTGTTTAAAAAATATTATTGTTCTTAATACAAAGTAATTTTATATCGCTGTGACCTTATTGTCGCCACATCGATCGTCCAAGGCCTTCACCAGGTAATCAGTCTACTTTTCGTTAGGTCTTCTTGTAGAAATAGAAAGTCCCATGAATTCACCTAAAACATAAAGTCGTACGTAATGCCCATGCCTAGATCAATTAGACTACTATTTCAATCATCATCATCATCTGCCTAGCCTTTTCCCAACTACATTGGGGTCAGCTGCCCCCAAGTTCTCAATCAAAATACTAAACATATACCTCAAACTCGGGAGCATCTATGTTATAGGCGTACTTGTTCAATCTCCCGCGATATTATATTTTACCGCCAGCGTACGAAACGAAGTGCGTTGTTGACACCATTTATTTGTAGGCCCTCGACGTATAATAATACCGTACTTGAGTTAAAAAATGCGAAGCCATGAAATACTGGATCCAAAACAATGTCAGCATTCATTATTATTATTGAGTAATGTTTAGTACTTACCTATTAATATTTAGAAAGTATATATATAAATATGAAGAGTTGAACCTAAAAATTGTTTTGGCTTTTACCTCGGACTGAGGATAAGCATTGCCATACAACGTGGCAATGCTTATCTAAAAAATTGTTAAGGGCTTGATTTGTAGTGGACTATAAGTGGACTGTTTAGTAAAACGATTGCTTTAAATACTTATTTTATTCACTGCCCACTTTGATGCAACGCAACGTTAGTTTGCAAAAAATCAGAAACCGCCATGACACTGACATCTTCTGTAAGAGGTAAAATAGGGCGCGAATTAAGCACGGGCACGGCCTCTATCTGGCATAAAACAGTGTGTAACTGCTCATAAGTTAATGCAGCATTTAATGCAATTTTTTTCAAATTCAAATTTAAATTCAAATTCAAAGCATTTTATTTCAAATAAACACACACACACAAACAAACAGGCACTTTTGAAACGTCAAGGTCGGTCAGTCAAAAACATGGAAGCTATTTGCTCGTTCCAAAGCGTAGATCTCTATGGAGAAGAACGTGCAAGAAACTCCACGGACACTCTTTTAAAACATGTTCAGTTTTACAAAATTCCATGTTACATGTACTTGTTGCTTCTGCATGTGTAGACAATGCAAAGGAAAAAAAGGGCTTATTATAAGAATTTAAAATATAAAAATTAAAATAAGCCAATGGCAGTTAAGAGATGACCAGTCTCAACCGACGGCACCTGTTCACGAACATGACGCGTGTATCGGCACCTTTCAGCTCAACCATTTCGAAGGGAACCGAATGATCAAACCCACGCGCCACCATCAGCGAGACATTTGAGTGAGCATGACATGCTCTCAACCACCATGCTCGTTCATGGTACTTCATACTTTTCACAGCCGCTTCTGCCGAATGCCGAATGCCTTCCTTCGCGGCATAAGCTTGCAGAATCGTCTGGTGATCAGCAGAACTATTAGGCTTGTACAGTTTAGCTAACTGGTTCCTTGCCTTAGTCTTGAATTGTCGAACATTGAATAATTTTCACCGCAACGGGCCTAGGAATTTCAGCAGAGACGATTCGGACTATAGTGTCTCACCGATTCAGAGGAGAAGGCAAAATACATTGCATACAGCATTTATGTATGTACATATTTTTCAGAGCTAAAGAGGAGCTCGTGGCTAAATAATAACAGCCGCAAGGGACGATCTTGAAGGTTAAGCACGCTTACCAAGGTTGGTCTGTGGATGGGTGACCGTCTTAACATAACAAGTTTCCTCCGTGCCTTGGAAAGCACGTTAAGCCGTTTGTCCCGGCCATCATTTGTAGATCTTTAGCAGTCGTTACGGATTGTCAGAAGCCAGTAAATCTGACCCCAGTCTTGCCAAGATGTACCGTGTTACTCAGTTAATGGGTTGTGGAGGTCTGTTAGGCAGCCGCTCCACGTAAAATACTGATATGCATCTGAATTGACTGGAAGCTGACCCCAATGTAGTTGGGAAAAGTCTAGGCAGGTGATGATATTTTTCACAATCATGTCTTCTTGATACACATCATTTTAATTGGTACGTTTTCCATTTATTTGGACTCGTTCCTTATTTACCGGAGACGGCATAATATACAAAGGTCATTAACAAAAGTGTATTTCAGTGTACCTTTTAAAGGAGTTAATCTATTACGGACCCGATTAGGTAGAATGCAAATTTTATAGTTAGGTGAATAAGATACGACAGATAGACACTAAATGTTTCAAAACAAGACGAAGTACCTAATAACTATATTTCTCTTCCTACTCAATAAAATTCTCCGTTAAAATCTTATAGGTCTTCATAACAAGGGGGGCCAAGAATACCCCTCGTTTTCTAAACCAAATAGCTAGCCATGACGTTGTCCTACTTTTACTTCTAAATAAGATACGATGGTTGTTTGTATGCAATAACAAGAAAGTTGGAAAACAAATAGGAACACCAACTATCCGTGACTGCAATTTCGTAGTTTTTGTTTCGTTGATAATTTATCCGTTCTTTAGAAACTTCAAAACTATGTAAGGAAAACGATCTATTATTTCTGCATATATGCCTTAATAAAAAAATAAAAAACTCAAGTTTTCACAGATTTAAAGTGTCTTGATATAACGGCAATTTTAAACACTCGTATTATTTTTAACCGACTTCCTTAAATTATGAAATACCTATATAACAGTTTTGTAAACACTCGAAGAATGTTTAAATTATGAAATATGTGCTGCAAATGTGTACGCAATGTTATGTCCAAATAAGATAGCCCTGAACATAATTTTAAAATAAGATCTTTTAAGAAACGATATTTTAAGAGACGAAAGATTTTTACAGAAAGCGTGTTTTGCAAATGTTTTTTATTGTTGATACCTTTCACCTGATGAAACGCGGTGATGTGGTCGACGGTGGAACACGCTTGTCTAGAAATAACCTACGAAAAATAAACAGAGTAGTCCTTTTAATAAAACTCTACATTAAGTAGGTAGGTAATTGAATTGATAAAGTGAGTTATTGCATAATATGGATATTGGAGGCACAGGTCGAGATGAATTTATATATTAATTTCAAACTGGTGCCTCCGATATCAGATAGGCAGTGAAATATTTAAAACTCTAAACAGAACTACGGCAACACAAATGTATGCAATAAGACAAAGTTGTCAAATAACAAGGAACAACACAACGCTGCAACTTTACCGGAATCTGTTATTAAATTTCTTGACGAAGTACTTTTTATTGAGGGCGAATACTTTCTCTTACGGCTAACGTGGGGGCAGCCATCTTTGATGTTGATCTTTCGGCTCGTTATTTGCTGTTATTGAAAAAATGTAGGTCATATTCTCACTCGAGTCTAAGTTATTTAATAACAGCTAAAAGGTTCAAAAATCAGGGTTAAACAACGCTTGGAATTGAACAAGTTGGTTTTGAATAAAAAATCACACCCTGTCTTATTACACTATCCGAAAATGTAGTGAATACCTAATTCGATTCAAAGAAATCATAGCCTGTAGACTTTGCTCGTTAACTATTCTTTATTAACTACTAAATTAATGACTTTGATTAAAGGAGTTAATTAATAATGGTTTGCTAATTAAGGCACAGTCAAACTTTGAGGTACATAATTTAGTAACAGTGTTTTTTTACGAGCTGCTCTTGTTTTTTTGTAAAAGGGTGTAAAAGTAATGTCAAAGGCGCATAGGGGGCGTGGGTGTTGAAAACTGTGCTGGAAAAAAACTCTTTACACTGTGTGCCTCAGAACTCTTTTAACATAACAAAGCATAGGTTGTGTTAAACAAATATAACCCTAAATTACAAAGGAACACACTTCCAGACTAATCTCTCTCTAAACAAAATGTACGTGAATCTGTGAGCAAAATGTTTTCAAACAAAGTCGTGAACTTTTAATTATTTTATAATTTATACTCTGCAAAGTTGTGGAGTTAAGTTGTAAGCAAGGATTCAGGCTTGCTTCGTTAATTGGTGATTAAATAATTATGCGTGTGAAACAAATGCGCTGATATAAGGATTAATGTGACTGTTTCGGAGTTTGATCGAAAAGTCATTTAGTGCAAGTGTATTTGGGTTGTCATTAAGAAATGATGCTGCACAATGTCTTTGCCAGTGATGACTTATGGTACTGAAACGTAGTCACTCACAATGGGCCTCATCAGAAGGCTTAAAATCACTCAAAGGGCAATGGAGACGGTAATGCTTGGAGTTTCCTATCGTGATCGTATCGGGAATGATGATATCCGCAAGAGAACAAAGGTTACCGACAACGCCCGAAGGATCGTCAAACTAAAGTGGCAGTGGGTTGGGCACATTACTCGCATAACGGATGGTCAATGGGGCTGAACAGTTCTGGAGTGGCGACCGCGTACCGGAAGACGCAACGTTGGAAGGCCAACAAGATGGGCCGATGACCTGGTGAAGGTTGCGGGTAGCCGAAGGATGCAAGGCGCGCAAGACCGGTCTTTTTGGCGCCGCTTGGGGGAGGCCTATGTCCAACAGTGGACATCTTTCGTTCGACTGATGTGATAATGATGATACCTACCTTAGTGCCAAAGAAACATTGAACCCAAACCACCGTTGGTTTGGGTTCAATGTTTCTTTTATTCAGACAGGTTACGATTGCCATCTCAAGTCCTAGATCAGGTCAGGTCAGGTTTGGTGCATTGGTGTCAATAATACCCTGACACCTTCTCGGTGGTACACTTCAAACTTCTTATCAGAATTGTGAGAACATAATCCACAAAGAGAGTAAAAAGGCCATAAATCTGACAACAGCGGGTCAAAAATGCCACTTAGTAGAATCAGCCAGCAATTCAAGCTATTCGAAACTGTCAAATTTTCCCAGTCAACCTTGAACCTAATGCTCTAGCGATACAGATGAAAATTAAATTTGACAGATTGTCGTATGATTAATATCATAATTAATTTAATTTACATTTAATTTAAGTAGGTAACAAGACTCATAGTGTTAGTAACACTTCTTATGCTTAAAAACTATGTCAGTAAAACTTTAAACACAAAAACCAAAACAGTTTGCGACATCACTGCTGCAAGATGACAGGTCCAGCTGATACCCTGGAGCTTTGGTTCACAAACACACAATCTAGCCTGCTTGCTATCATGGACAAGATGTTATTGGCCCCGCACTCTCCTCACCAGGGTCAGTTCCAGGGTTCTGATCTTAATTTATGATTCTACCAAAGTGACATTTTTAGATCCGCTAGCCTAGAACTATCTCGACTCCCGACATTGCCCAGTAACCCGATTGTGGAAATATGGAGGTCAAAGACTGCAGCCACATTACTATTCTTCACACGTATCCGGTTAGACTGAATGCCAGCCCTGACCTGATTGAGACCAGCCGGATAAGCCTTAGAAAACAACGGTCAAAGAGAACGTACTATTTATTTTCCATCCCACAAGTACTAGAACGGAAATTAGCACTTTTTTAATTTAACTGAACTCCAATGTTAACTCAAGAAACAGCTCGGTGGGGAAATTAAATTTTTAGTTTTGTTTTTACTGATTTTATGAAGTCGGTTAAGTTAGTGGATGGAAGAATAATAGCTGCTCACGACCAGCTACAAGGAGAAATAGTGGAGTTTTAGAAGTGCTAATGACATGAAAGTAACGTTTACTAAATGGCAATGTAAGTTTGTTTGTGTATTTGTTTGATACATCAAAATCGCTGAACAGATTTTGACGAATTATAACAAATGGATAGATTGAACCTTGGAGACAATTATTATGGTTTACTTCTTTTTTTATACCTTTGATTAAAAAAAATCAGAGGAAAAACGTGATTATAAATTAACGTTTTTGACTTCAAATCAAAGGAATAAATGAGCTGAAAATTAATCCTAATATTATATTAAACTCTTCTGTTACTGGTGACTAACTGAGTGACTAACAGACAACGCACAGTCGAAACTACTGGTCGTATAAAGCTGAAATTTGCCATGTAACTTCCCTACACGCCGTGAGGAGCTCGTGGCTAAATAATAACAGCCGCACGGGTCGATCTTTAAGGTTAAGCAACGCTTGCCAAGGTTGGTCTGTGGATGGGTGACCATCTTAACATACCGAGTTTCCTCCGTGCCTCGGAAAGCACGTTAAGCTGTTGGTACCGGCTGTCATTTATAGAACTTTGGCAGTCATTACGGATTGTCACAAGCCAGTAAATCTGACTGCAGTCTTGCCAAAAAATACCGTGTTACCCATTTAATGGGTTGTGGAGGTCTGCTAGGCAGTCGCTTCACGTAAAATACTGGTATTCAGCTTAATCTGGTTTGACTGGAAGCTGACCCCAATATAGTTGGGAAAAGGCTAGGCAGATGATGATGACTTCCCTACTCGACGTAGGGGAGCACTAAGAGAGGATTTCCCGAAATTCGATTCGATACGCGAGAAAACGGGATATGCGCGTACAAAGTAGCGAGCAAAAGCTAATTTAGATATATCTGAACATTTCAATGGGCTGAATTACCTTTCCAACCATAAAACACATAGCATCTTATCTGTGATCTTATCAAAATACATGACATGTACTTAAACACGCCATTCATATCATTCCCTAAAGTAAAAAGCTCATATAACTGCCCTCTTTCAAAACAAGCGCGAGATCACATCACTTATCTTCATATTGTGTCATCAAAACTAGATAAAACAACTTTATGACTTATCAAGCTTTACGTTTCAAATTAACTTCAAAACGTAAAAAAGTCCTAAACCCGAAGAAAATGGCGGAAAAGAAGTAAAGCAGTGCTTAATAAAAAGAATCTCGTGTGGTGCTAATAAAATCATTCTGTTTCCTATTGGTATTGTTTAGTTCGATGTCTGCCAATCAATCAAGCGAAATTTGCAAACAAAAACAATTATTTTGTAGGGAACTTACATAAAAAAACAAATAATTACAAAAAAAAAAAACTAAATTCAAAACATGTTTATTTTTTAAAAGAAAGAAGGAAACATGTTTTTTTGGGACTCGGACAAAACCAACAGATGTAAAATAAATTAAAAGTAACAGTAGTCTATTCTTAATCTATAAAAATGTTAGTCTGTGCGAGGCCAAAAAGGTCCCTACCTTTTTTTTTTACTATTGATAGGCACGCGTTTGACCACTATCTCACCTGACGGTAAGCGAGGATGTGGTCGAAGATAGAGCACGCTTGCCTAGAAATAACCTATTCACTCTTGATTTAAAGACTCCCAGGTTGTAGCTATCAGAAAACACAGACTCCGGCAGGGAGTTCCACTCCTTAGCTGTACGCACTATGAATCTCAGAATAGGCTGCGAAATTTAAAATAAATAAATAACACAGCGCTGGTTTTATGATAGAGCCTGTGATGCCACGTATTTTTCTCAGCTAATTAACTTGATAAGCATATCGGTAATGGGGTGCATAAAACAAAATTAGATTTAGAATGATGTCACATATCTGACCGTGCATTGTCAGCCAAACCTTTCCAAACCAAACACAAAAGCATGCTTTACAATGCCATGATGACAAGACACATTTAACAAACAAACAGAGTGCCAGTTCTATTCATTTTTAAGCAATTTTCGTATTCATATCTCAACCGCAATCTGTCAAAGTTTATGAAAATTAACGCTTTTTGACAACAAATGCGAAAGTAGTCTAAAAATTTTACTAAACAACTAACAACTAAAAACTATTTTATATTTATTTTTAGACAACTTTCGCATTTGCTTAAAGTTCTGGTATAAATTTTGTAAACACACATTCAATTGTTTGTTTCATGAGTCAGACGCATTCCAGTACCACAAAACATTAGAAGACAGCGCTTCATATCGATAAATATAACCCGACAAAGTGAAATTGATTGAATTTGGGATAATTTTCTGTCTCTACAAAACTTATTATAAGTCAAAAATTATAGCTTCTCGTGACGGGAACTACACAGTCATAGTTATAATTTGGAAAAGACTTTGTTCACAATCAAAGCTAGCAATTAAATAATTCCCAGAATGTTTGTATTGTACCAATCACTGACTAACTGACAGTCTGAAAACGACTTTATAATCGACAGCTATTTGACAACAAACAGAATGTGTACCTATAGCTTCGAAGGGGTTCTTAGAATAAGCCTTACTGATCTAGAAATAAGGACTCGATTCTTCTGCTTTTTGGGCTAAGCTTAGGTATTACTTGGGAGTTCCGTTGATTATTTTGATTGCCTGACTAGAACAGGGATGGAGAACTAAGTATTAGTGAAGGTGACATTAAATTACACACAAGTTTAACATGACGTGCCGTTAAAGAATTTTTAACTGGTGACTGAAATATGAAAAATACTAGATGCTTTAATCTATTCATCATTACATCAGCTGAAAGCCGTCCACTTCTGGACATAGACCTCGCGCGACTCGCATTCATCGGCTACCCGCGACCCTCACCAAGTCATCAGTCCACCTTGTGGAAGGCCTTCCAATGCTGCATCTTCCAGTACGCGATTGCCACTCCAGAACTTTTTGGCCCCATCGACCGTAAATGTTCTGCGAGTAATGTGCCCTGCCCACTGCCACCTCAGTTTGGTGAAGCCGTAAATCAACACTGAAAAATACCATCCTTTTCCAAAGCCTAAATAATTACTAGGGCTTCATACTCATAGCTTCAGAATGAACGTGTAGATACATAAGTAAACAGACATTTACATAACTTTTATGGCTCATCAAAGTTATACAGCAAATTAACTCAATGTAGGTAAAAACATAAAAGGTGACTCGTACAGCATATTTTGAGTTTATCTGTCATAAAGCCACTGTTTCGTGATACTTTGTATGTGATGTAATGTCCCTAGAGGATGATACTACTGTATGAAGGTACCAAACACTAATTGAGTTTAAGTTGAGAATGTTTCTGTGATGAAATTGCTAGAAATGTGTCAGTCCAGACGCAATGTGTACTTTGTACGCGCATATCCCGTTTTTTTCCTGTTCCCGTAAAAAAATCGGGAAATCCTCACTTAATGCTCCCCTACAATCTCCAAGGAAACTACATGCTAAATTTCAGCTTTCTGCAACCAGTAGTTTTGGCTGTGCGTTGTCGGTCACTCACTCACTCACTCTATAACGGAAGAATTAGGACTCCCACTTTTTTTGCCTACTTATTGTTTCTTGGCGACTATGTTTTTCCCTGCCTTTGTGGTGTTTACCACAGAACCCGTGTTTTTCCAGAAAAAAAAATATTTTCTTTGGGTCTTGGTACTTAATTGGGCAGTTAAGAAGCAATCGTTACGGGAATGAAAGAATTATCATAATCAGATTAGTAATAATATTTTTTATCTTTTTTGTTCCAAAAATATAGACAGTACCTACTTCTAGAAATTCTTCTTCTTCTATTGTACGGGCAGTAAGGTCTAACGACTCCACACACCCTAGTGTCAGTTTCAAAACCGCCTCAAGGGCCTCTGACATGGTTTAAAAAAAAAAATACATTGAAAAAAAAAAAAAAAAATGATTATTATACGAGTTTTAGTGTTCAACACATAGTTCTTTACAACCTGTTAGAAAAATCAATGACTGTCAGGATCTAGAAAGAGCGAAAAAATAACCAAAAATATAGTATGCCTCCTAGTTGCTGAAACTACTCGTACTTCCCAACCCAATACTTTGAAAGAAAGACACGTCATCAACATTTACCTAGCTTTTTCTCAATTATATTGGGGTCGGCTTCCAGTCAAACCGGATTTAGCTGAATACCGGTATTTTACGTGGAGCGGCAGTCTACCAGATCTCCACAACCTATTGACTGGGTAACACGGTACTTTATGGCAAGAATGGAGTCAGATTTAATGGCTTCTGACTATCCATAACATTTGAATGAAAGACACGTGTTCCCTGAAAATACACACTTGTTAATATTCCAAATTAATTCCTCCCCTATCTTAGTGAGTAACATATTTTACAGCAGTCCTCACCTCATCTCCGCTGCGACATTTCATGCGCATTTCATATGAGCTGTCAAAGGTTTACTATCAAAAATGTTATAAAGTCGTATTCGGGTAGCTGACTTTATGTATGTAAACGTGCTTTTATTAGCACGTAATGTTCTACGACCCTAATATTGCTGAGGTCTATTAGTTCTGTTTGTTTTTACACCTCAACATTACATAAGCTCACATACACATTATATAAGCTTTATGTTTATATACAAACATAACATTGAATACCAAAGAATTTCAGTATTTTTTTACTTACAATTTGGGGCATACATTATTATTCTTGCGAAAGTTTTTCATCCAGCTCTTGAAGTGTTATGTAAAAAAATAATTTTAGACTGAAACGTTTCAGTGCTAACGAAATTGTACAATTTTATTCAGAGTGTTTGAGGCTAATTTGTGAAATTGGGTTTTGTAAGCGACAAACAACAATTTTGTACTTTCTCTGTGGCTTTATTTGGGCTTGTCACGACTATGAAAATATTTTTGACACTAAGTTTACCTACAACTTACGTGATTAACGTTTTATATACCGAATATCTTTGTTGCAAATTCGTTTAACAAACAAAAAGTGGCTGGCTAGATCCTTAAAATACAAATACTTTTATTTGCTTAAATAAGGTACAGAAAGTATGTATTGATATTAAATGGAATATTTATATAACACAAGCTTCCGCCATCGGCTTCGCCTGCATTGAAGCAGAGAATTATCCCAAGATAACTTACTCTCGGGAAATAGACATAGTCTACCCGTGCGTCTAGTTTCATTGAAATCCGTCTAGCCGTTAAGACGTGCAGAGGCGCGATATCGCATTTATAATATTACTGTTAGGATTCCATTCGCCCTAAGTGTTTCCAAATGTCTTTTATAATGCGCACAGCAAAGGAGTGGAACTCTCTGCCTGCGTCTGTGTTTCCAAACGCTTACAACCCTAATCTCTTCAAAGTTAGAGTAAATAACTACTCCTTCTGGGTAAGCTCGCTCCATCGTAGACTTTGTCTCTGTCATCTCTGACCTAGACTAGAGTCAAGAGCAAACCCATTACGAATAAAAAAAAAAGTCTTAGCTTCAGATCTTTTAAGAGTGTCCATATAGGCATAATTAAAATAAATTATTTTTAATTCTGAAAGACTTGTACAAATAGGGTCGTAATTCATAATTAATTATTCACGAAACCGCACCCATATAAGTGCAAAAACGTCGTATCTATTTTAAGCCATTATGCTCCCAAAGCGTTCAAGCTTCAAGTACTTCGACACTAATTTGAACTCTAATTGATCCGTCTGAGACCCTCCACGTGATTTTACGTGTGTATTTAACCCTTCACTGCTCACTTTCAATTAAATTGCTTTCACTGCACTAAAACCAATTAATGGTCTTCGCAATCAAATGAGATGCTAGCGGGACATTTAATATGGCGACGCAATCTCGCTGGATGTACACTTTATTGCATCTATTAGGTTTAATGCATTGAATGAAGATTGAAGGGCGTGTTAGTAGCGTGTTAATGATTAATTGCGATGAGTGAACAATGAACATAGTTTTAGGCTTTGGGAGATTAGATGGTAAAAGCATTTTCTTGAAGCCAGTATAAAATGATGATAAAGTAGGCCTAGATTTTTTCTATTCCCTTGTAAAGTTTTCTAGACAGGTAAAATTGAATTTCAATTAGTGGTGAACCTTGTTTAAAATTTATCAGTGTATTTTTCAGTGGCTTAGTTTCATTAACCAAAGCCTCGAGAAAAACCCAAAACCGAATTTCTCCCTACCCGCACGTTTCTTTTGAAGTCATTCCGATTCATTGACTCCCATATCCGAGATACCTCACTTCTAAATAAATAAACGTACCATCTGCAATTCTTTGACAAAAAAATAACACATGTTTTTTCCCTTTTTCAGGTAAGCATTGACTTTTAGAAAAAAAATCCCCGTAACGAATTTAGGTGAGTAAACTTTATTATTTTCAGGGTAAATCAAATTCGAGACACAGATCGCATTTGGGGACTCACAACAAATCGTGAGGTGTATCTTCGTAACTTAATAAAAAACGGCGAATCGGATCGTGCGTCCTTCGAAATTTGATAACGTGTATCTTGGGTACAATTATTTTGTTATGACGGTATTTTGGACCCATATGTCGCGTTTAGAGGGTTGTTTTTTGCAAAGAGATATTTATTTTCTCTGTTTTGTTTTAAATTTTTGGGCTGATATAAAGGAAATTCGATTAGGTATTTTACGTTTTTGTATGTAGCTATTTGGCTAGTAAACATATTCGTTGTTCCAATGTTTAAAAAAAGAACATAATTTGTTGTAACACTGAATCTAGCTACCAAGATTTAGGCCGCCATCAGTGATCAAAGAAAAATATAACCCTCGTAACATCTAGATAACATCTGTATGTAATGTATGTAAATGTAACGATGTGAACTGATCCTCTTGGTCAATTTACATCATTTCCACTTCATAGCACAAAAACCTAAACAATTTATTCATACACACAAAAACAAGTAACCATCAGGTGAGATAGTGGTCAAACGCGTGCCTATCAATAGTAAAAAAAAAAACCAGTTGTATCGCATTGTTTAGATCTTTTTCAAGAAAAAATACGGACACCATTTTTGCCACACACCGATCAACATCGAAAAAGGAGCCTATAAATTTTATATACAAACACGACACGCCCTTTGCTCAGCCGTAAATAAATCCGGCCACAGCTCACCGATTTCCCGACAAAAAAAGGAAGATAAAAGAGCGATTAAAAAAAGTCGTATCAACTCGGCCGCGCGAGACCTGTCAGTCGCATAAAGTCATGTTTTCGCATTCGGGCTCTCTGTTCGCGACTGTACCTCACAGCGACTGACGGCCGAAACC
Source organism: Lacanobia oleracea (assembly GCA_950371165.1). Lineage (NCBI taxonomy): Eukaryota > Metazoa > Arthropoda > Insecta > Lepidoptera > Noctuidae > Lacanobia > Lacanobia oleracea. The sequence continues at coordinate 24,291,939 of OX493396.1, forward strand.
GCTAAGCCTCCCGTTTTTCCTAAAGGTATTTAAAAAATACAAACTCCTTTTTTTGACAATAGGTATCCGCGCAATGTTTGTTACTTTTATTTTATTTTATTGGACAACTGACGTGGAAATACGAGTATTGGTTGATTTTTTTTTAGCCGTCAAAGGTATATGTTGGTCTACCAAATGTATAGATTGGGTATTTGAATCGTAAAAGTCTTTTTTAGAAAAGGTCGGTATTGTAACCTACTGAAACTGTAAAAATCTTTCCAGGGTGTGCATGAGTTTCAGCAATGAAGAAGACGAATAAAAAGAACAAAAAAAGTACTAGAATTTGTCGAACGTATGAAACCTGTTTCCGAGTTATAGAACGATTTATTTTTAATCCTATTAAACATAATGCGTTTCTGAAAAAAGTTATAATTTAAAAAGTTGAGTAGAATGAATTAGGTTGCCTACTTGCCCTACAGAGACGTGAAAGTATTTTTAATTTTCTTTCCATTTCCAACTGCGCCCTCTTGTCTTTTCATACGTCTCTCTTTATGATACTTTGAAAATCAATCTTCTTTTTTTGTTTTTACTATTGATAGGCACGCGTTCATCTTAGCATCTCAATAATTACGCAATCAAATTGCTAATTAAGTGCATTTATATACAAATAAATACGATTACACCACCACAGACTACCTACATATCAGTTCTTCTTCTCTGTCTAACATTTACACAAAATCACAAAAAGATCGCTTTTAGCGATAAGATCGCCAGATCCTTCTCTATTTTTAAGATTCTAATGTAATATTTGTATACCTACTGTAGAGGTGCATCATCATTTGCCTAGCCGTGAAGCGGCTGCCTACCAGAACTCCACAACCCATTAACTGGGTAACACGGTACTTCATGGCAAGACTGGAGTCAGATTTATTGGCTTCTGAATTGCTTACTTTATTTATTTATAGTGTAGAGGTACAATTAAGAGTATTTATATTTTAATCAATTTTGGAGCTTATGACTTTGTCACCTAAAAATCTTCCATTTTTCTGGCATCTTTTTTTAATGCACCAAGCAAGTCACAACACTTAAAATACTGATATTCAGCTGAATCCGGTTTGACTGGAAGCCGACCCAAATATAGTTGGGAAAAAGGCTAGGCAGATGATGAAGCAAGTCACAACACAATTATTGTTACACTACCAATTTATAAAAGGCACTGAAACAAGGAAAGACGTCCTATTTTAAAATTACCTTTTGTCAAATTAAAACGAACGTACAACATTCCATCTCCAAAGTGTCACGCTGCGCGCTGCGCTAAGTCTAGTCACGTTAGCACGCTTGTGACGCGCGACCGCTCACCGCGCGATGTGGCCGTGACGACGGATTATGTGTGACAGTGAGTGCGCCGCTTTACGTCGGCTTATGTCGTAACTCGTAACCTTGTACGAGTGGTAATGGTTTGATGGAAGACCGAGGCATATCCTACCGGTCAATTTGAATTATTAACAGATTTATTATTATTTATTTAAAGTTTGTTCTGTCCCTCTGCAGGGTAAAGGCCTCCCTTCTTTTCATATTTCCATTCCTGCCAGCTTTGGACACGTATGGAATAATCGTGTCGAGTAGCGTCAAGCTCGTTCGACCATCTAAATGTAATTAATATAATAATAACATTATAATTGAGACAATGAGTTATTCGTTTGTTGCGCAAACTAAATACGAAATCGTAGCTGAATTGATTTTGGCGACTATTGACTACATTACTTAGAATCTTGCCGCGAGTAGAAACGTAATCATTAATACAAATTTATATTTATTTATTTATTTAAACTTCATGTACAATAGTGTTACATAGGCGGACTTAATGCAACAAGGCATTCTCTACCAGTCAACCTTTGGGTTAAAACGAAACACATCGGGTAGGTGTACAGCAAATAAATAAAATATAAAATAGAATACTTTTCGGAAAAAAAAGAAATATACTAAGAAATTACATACATAATACAAGTATGTAAATGAATTTACTTAAAAAAAAAAAAAAAAAAAAAAATAAAACAAAATTAAAATTTAGTGATTGCAACATCGTTTTACTTATAATTTTCTAAGATTTATTTTTCTATTGTACCAATTTGAATTTTAATAAAGTTTTTTTTATTTTATTTTAGTGATTCCGTTTCCTTGGGGTGTCATGTCACGCTGCGCTTACAGTCCGACGTTAGCACGCTAGTGACGCGCGATGTCGCGACCGTGGCGATGGATTATGTCGTACAGTGAGTGCGCTGCTTTACGTCAGCTTACGATGTAAGTGTGCTCGAGGGTATGGAGCAAGTGTTTTATTATAAGAAAGATATTAGACATTGGTTTTATTTTAAATTTAAAATATGATAGAAAAGCAAACATTGATCTTGGAACTTAACGTAATGTGGAAGAAAGCGAAATAAAATATTTAAGAGAAATTACATTCTCTTTTGGTATTTGCCTGTTACCAACATCTATAAATGTTATAATTTAAAATCAGTTGTGGTGACTTCTACAAAATATTGAAGCACAACAAGTCTCCAAAAAAACGATTCAACGGTTTTGGATCCTGTAAAGAAATTAATCAAAAAAATTGCGGTAGAGTGCAGAAAAATTAATTTCCTTTGTGGGATGGCACAGCCAACCAATCCAACTTTTGGTTTGATAAATTACTCCTACATAGCTACGTTAAGGTAATTTTACAACAACCCATTTAAACCCATTCCCAAAAGTAATGTTTACCGATAACACCTTCATAACCAATTTATTCATACGACGAAGGCCGCATATGTTTTACCTGAAAACACCGATATAAAAACCCTTGCCATAATTCCTAACGGTAAACCTAATTAGATTACTTTACCCTACCTCACGGTACCATCAATCGTAAAAATTGCAATCAGAATTGGAATCGTAAATAAAAAAATAAAAACAAACGGTTGGGAAGAGTCGATAAATTATATCGAGAATCGTCGTTTAGTGATAGGCTATAAACATCGACGTTTAAGTGCTGGGACACGCTATAAATGGCGATAAATTCGCGCTTACAGCTAGCCGGATGGTTTTTGATGACGACTGACAAGCGGCAATTTATGATGCCGATGCGGTAGTCCTGTTTTTGGATGGGTAAGAGTGATGTATGGGTGATCATGTGCGATTTATAATAGCGGTAGATTATGGGTTTTGTTCTGAGTTGTAGTGTAAGCATTTTTATGTTTTCTGGTTTGATATTTCCGTTATCCAATCGAAAATTCATCTGAACTGATGGCAAAGTTAATTTAAGTGACAATGGGCAGGGCTCATTGTTTCCATAGATGGCCGGTAGGTTCGAAACGATTTGTAGTCGCGACCGCTCTCCAGAAGACGCAAGGTTAATAAAACCTCCCACAAGGTGGATGAACAAGTGACGGCCGCGTGAGTCCATTGGATTCAACCACCACAACACCAGTTGTTGTGGTGACGCTTCGCATAGACCACGCCTATTTTTATAAGAGTAGACGAGTTTTGTTTAAATTGGTCATGATGATTGTTTACAAACTCAAAAATTCAAGTAAATAAAACTGAAAATGCATCGATTTTCTTGCCAAAATATTATATCAATAAGGATTCAGTACATAGACAGAGTTATATAGTCCAGAGCACAATGCTACACAAGGCATGCAGTTCTATAAAACCAAAATATTCGTCTTCTGTAGTCCACAGCCTTCCCAAGTTTAGTTTACTATCCATCAAGATGAAGCCACTGTAGCTCGCAGGACAATAAAATAAATCCTCATATTATTTCAGTTCAATGGCTTTTACGTGATCCGAGTGCAAATGGACTGATCTGGCTTATCTTCACGCTGGCATTGTTTTATAGGGTGGACAGGACTTTTGAAGATATGAGCAGGATCAAAATTTGGTATTTTTGGTAACTTGAATTGGTTTTTGTCAGAGTTTTAAACGTTCATACGGAAAAACGCATCGCTTGTAGGATTACTCGTGCATCTGTCTGTCTGGCTGTTTGTTTATCTTTCTGTTTTATTACAGGTTTAAAAAAATGCATTTTGAATGGAAGATTACTTTTATACTAAGGACTTGACGGACAAAATCTAATTTATATAAAACTAGCGGACGTCACGCGGTTTCACTTGCGGAGTTCCGGTTCCCGTGAGAGTACGGGGATAAAATATAGCCTATGTTACTTGCTGATAATCTAGCTATCCATCGCTGAAAGTTTTTCAAATCAGCCCAGTAGTTTTTAAGTTTATTCGTTACATACAAAAATATAAATCTTTCCCCTTTATAATATATTAAATATAGATAAAGACGTAGCTAAATTTATATTAATTCTAATTTACCATGAATCACATCCATCTAAGAAATACTAATGAAGAAAACAAAACACCTACTAATTCAAAGCGAGACCTCGCAAGTTCCATCTTTGATGTCCGACATTCGATATTTTGTGCCCATTCAATACAGCGCGTAATTACTTTGAGCCACAAAAGATATATAAAGACACAAAGGTATAAATGGAAACGAAAGTAGTGTAATGGATATTCTTGTTATGAATTTCGGCAGGAATTATGTTGAGGATCTGTTTCTGTCGAAAATGGAGGCAAATAAGAGAAAAAGCAACCATTACGGTGACGATAACTGAATACATTTCGGCACAACCTGGGAAATCAAAAATAGTAAAGATCTGATGTGAGCTTACAACTAAAATCTTACTAACGAATAATATCAACTAGAATTTTCCTCCCACCCTCATCTCGAAGGCCACACAGTGTCCCTTGCTTTTATCTTCAGCCACATAAAACCACATACTCAGTGATGCGAGACTTCTAGTATTGGAGTCACTTGGTGAGATTCTCTGCTGGAGAGGTATTCAAGAATGCTGGTGCATTTTGTGTAAAAGGGTAAATGGTATTTAGCTTTAGTTTATTTAGTTAGAAAGAACCTTTTATAAATATTGGTAAAATTATTAAATTAAATTCTGGAACAGGTTTTCATGCTAGCAGGTTCAGGTTTTTGTATAGCTCTTAGGGTTTTGTAGAGTACAGAAAACTAAACCGTAAAATGTAACCAACGTAACCCTATTACTAAGCTTGTGCTATTCCTGCCTTCGTCTGTCAGCCGGATGTATCTCATAAACCGTTATTAAAAAAACACAGACATTTTCACTAAGTGTGTATTTTTATTGCTGCTATGCTAAATTTTATTTTGCTAAAACACTACGTTAATTTTTAAAAGTCCCCTTTAATCAGTCGTCGTTCGCGCGCGAATGTGAGCGTACGTACTACCTGCGTACTTTTACTTAATTTCGGTACCATGGCGTCAGATATTGTCAAATGTGCAAATTGTAATATAGTGATAAATGAACTATTAGCGTTTATACAAAACAAGGCGGATGTTATGGATGAGGTTTCCCTCACTCGGTTGTGCAGTGATAGTTTTACAGACAGCGAAATTGTGGCGGCGAAGACACTGCTTTTCGATTCAGTTCCAAACTCAAAACGGAAAATTCGTAAAAGTAAAGGAAAAAGTGCACGGGACATCGAAGATATCATATGTCTTCTGAAGCTCACTGAACCAGAGATAGTACCCATCTTTGTGGCGCGTGATCTGCAAAAGCTGCCACCGGTTACGTTTGACCATATAGACGCGACGAAACTGTTAAAGGATATCCTCGTGCTGCAAACGGATGTCAAAGTCTTAAAGAATGACTGTGCGACAGCGTCTCAACTACTCGAGTTAAGAACAGATTTAGAAAATCTAAAGAGTGCTTCAATTGTCCACAACAACTTTGACTTTGTCAATAGAAGGCGAGGCGCATTTATTGAAGACATACACAACTTTGATAGTGGTCCAATGGCTTTGCAGCAGCATTCAATCTCCAAAAGCAATGACAAATCTCCGAAATCCAGGTCACAATCGATAAAAAGTGATTATTTTCCAAAAGTGGGTGAACAGAAAAAACTTTTATCCGCTTCTGAGACCGTTAACGAGCAATCAGCTGGTGATGCGAGCTTGACGGTTGACGTAAACCAGTGCGACGCTGTCTCGCTCGCGCAGCGGCCTGATAACATTTGTGACTCACAACAACGGCGCACCGAACAATGCAGTACCCCTACTACGAGTTCTAATCTCATTAACTCGAACGTTAGCACTAATAGCTCGTTTGCACCGCAAGGAAATGAGCGTAAGTCGTTAGCAGATGTACTGAAGGCGAGTAACAAGTGCGAAGAAGTAGTAGGGGAAAAATGGACTGTTGTTACAAATAAGAAACACAAAAATCCCTCATCTCATGGAAGGAGGGGAAAGGCGTTCGTAGGTCAGGATGGGAAATTTAAGGCAGCTATCATCAGGGTACCATTGTTCATATCTAATGTGTGTAAAACCACGAATGAGAGTGATATTATTGCATATATTAAAGATAGCACGCAGGAAGATGTAACTCTGTTTAAAATTAACAGGAAAACAGAAAAGAGGTATAACTCCTATAAGTTGTATGTCCCCAAAACGAAACTAGAACTGTTTCTAGATAGTGAGTTATGGCCCGACGGAATTACTTTTAGACGTTTTGTAAATGATGCCTACAAAACGAAGACTGGCATACTTAAGCAAACATTGACACAATAAATAATGGATGGTTGCAATTATCACACGAGTAAATTTGTAAGTTTTAACTGCAAATCGGTGAAGCGTTCTGTTGATACAGTTAATTTTCTGTGTCAGTCAGCTGACATAGTTGCCCTCCAGGAAACATGGCTGCTTCCTCATGAGATACCCTATCTTGGTCAAATTCATGACGAATTCGAGTACACAGGAAAGTCAGCTGTTGATACCTCAGCAGGAATATTGAGAGGACGACCGTATGGCGGTGTTGCGATCCTGTGGCGTAAGCGAGCCTTTGAATCAGTTACGGTAATCAGCTGTGACAGTGCGCGTTTAACGGCAATTAAAGTCTCACTCGGGGACAGATGCATAATAGTGTTCAGTGTTTACATGCCGACTGACTCGAGTGAAAATCTGACAGAATTCACTGAGTGCTTAAGTGAAGTGAGTGCGATTGTCGAAGCTAGTAACGTGGAAACTGTTTACATACTTGGCGATTTCAACGCACACCCCGGTGAGTCATTTTGTTGTGAACTTTTAGATTTTTGTAACGAACAAAAGTGGAGGTGTGCGGATATTGAAAAATTAGGCTTACAGTCAAGTAGCTATACGTTTGTCAGTGACGCGCATGGTTGTAGGCGGTGGCTTGACCATTGTGTCGTCACGCAGGCTGCTTGGTTAACGATTACTGAGATGGGGATTGTGCATGATGTGTTCTGGTCTGATCACTGTCCCATATTTGTTGTGTGTAGGTTAGATAGGATTAAGCCTAAGGTAACTGACCATAGAACATCACGTAGCAGAGTTATTTGGGGCGAGAGGGATAGCGATCAAATAAGCGTGTACTATGACCTATGTAATAGTAAGTTAAGGCTGATTGATTATCCTGAGGAATTTGGTTTGTGCAGCGATAGTCACTGTAATAATGCTGAGCATAGGGTGATTCTGGACAAAATGTATAACAGTATTGTTACTGCTTTGTCAGAAGCCGCGATACAGAGCCAAGTGGAAACTCGGACTCATGGACATGTTGGCCGTGTTGTTGGATGGAACAAGCACGTGCGAGGCGCCCACGCGGAGGCGAGGCTTAAGTATCAGCTGTGGGTATGGCACAATAAACCAACTTCAGGCGATATTTACAATGACATGCGCCGGACGCGAAAGGTGTTTAAAAGCAAACTAATGTGGTGCCAGAATCATCAAGAACAAATTAAGCTTGATATTGTAGCATCCCTCCGTAAAGCCAATAATTTTCAGAAGTTCTGGAAGGCTACCAAAAAGTTTGATATTAAGCCTGGCCTTCCTGTGAGTGTCGGTGGTGCTGATCGGCCGGACAGCATAGCCAGCATGTTTATGGACCACTTTAAAGTGGAGTCACCACTGGGGTCATCGTTGCGAGTGGTCGATGACGGATGCTGTCGTGATTCTGATCTGGTTCGTTTTTCGGCCCAGCAGGTGTCAAGCACCATTAAGAAAATGACAAGAGGGAAGTCCCCGGGTCACGATGGTTTAAGCATTGAGCACTTGCAACATGCCGGTCCTCATATAGCTAGAGTACTTGCTATGTTTTACTCGCTTTGTATGTGTCACTCGTACCTTCCCTCTGATCTCATGCGAACAATTGTCGTGTATTGTTAAAAATAAAACGGGTGATGTTGCTGATAAGTGTAACTATCGACCCATCTCCCTGGCTACTATTGTCGCGAAGATACTCGACAGTCTGCTGGACGCACGGTTGGGTGGTTTATTGAATTTACACGACGCACAATTTGGGTTTCGTAATGATCTTGGCACTGAAAGTGCGATTCTCAGCCTTAAACATACGGTGCAATACTACACGAAACGTCGTACACCAGTGTATGCTTGCTTTTTAGACCTCTCCCGTGCCTTTGACCTTGTATCTTACGAGGTTATGTGGAAAAAGCTGCGGGAGAGGAAAGCGCCAGCGGAGCTGTTGCGTATCTTCCAGTATTGGTATTACAACCAGACGAACAGTGTGAGATGGGCAGATGGACTATCTGTATCGTATGGGCTAGAGTGCGGGGTTAGACAAGGAGGGATAACGTCACCAAAACTGTTTAATCTGTATATAAACGACCTGATCGTTGAGCTCAGCAGCAAGAAAATCGGGTGTCGCATTGATGACGTCAGTGTAAACAACATCAGCTACGCTGACGATATGGTGCTGCTGAGCCCTACGGTTAGGGCGCTTAGAGAGCTGCTGAGTTGTTGTGAGGGCTATGCTCGTGAGCATGGCCTAGTTTATAATGTCAAGAAAAGCGAGTTCTTGGTCTTTAAGGCTGGAGGTGCTAAATGTCCTGAGTATGTGCCTCCGATTAAACTGAATGGGAATGACATATTGCGAGTGTACCAGTTCAAATACTTGGGGCATTATGTAACTGACGACCTTAGTGACCAAGTGGATATTGAGAGGGAACGTAGGGCGCTGGCAGTTCGATGTAACATGTTGGCTCGCAGGTTTGCACGCTGTAGCGATGAAGTCAAAATAACGCTTTTTAAATCTTATTGCCAAGTGTTTTACACGTGCAGCCTGTGGGCCAATTATACTCAGCGGGCTATCAGCGCCCTACGGGTCCAGTATAATAACGGGTTCAGGATGTTGATGGGGCTGCCCCGTTTCTGCAGTGCATCAGATATGTTTGCACAAGCACACGTCGATGGTTTCCACGCCATCGTCAGACAGAAATCTGCCTCTTTGCTTTGTAGAGTGCGGGTCAGCTCCAACTCCTTCCTGAAGACTATAGCGGGGAGATACGACTCTCCTTTGTTAGGGGATGTTGTTCGAAGATGTATCTCGAACAACATCCTTGTCTCTAAGTAGATATAAGTTTACTAACATAGGAATAAGTTATCTTTTTGTTTACTAACCCATATGGATGTTGCTTATCCGAATTAAAGATTATTTTATTTTATTTTTATTTATTTATTTAATTTTACCATTATTTTGCAGTTTGAAATTATTTTTCAGTATTTTTCTTTTTATGGTCCGGACTCCTTCATGTGGGAGTCCGACTCGCTCTTGACCAGTTTAACAAACATTATTACCCCAGTGATACCTAAATATAATGCAGGATAGTGGGTGTTAATGATGAGTGGATGTTTTGGGAGCCTTTATTTTATCTTACGAGCGACGTTCAAAATGTGTTTTTACTTCTTGGTAAGTTTGAAGTTTAACGTGTAATATTTGAAGCATTCCATTTAGTTGTCATTAAGGTTTGGTGAAAACTAGCGTAGTGAGCTACATCACTGCACAAATAGCAAAATAATTCACATTCGATCATCATCCTGCAACAATGGGTACAGAAACATAAGAATCTGAAATTCGGTTTCCTTTAATTTTCAATCATCTTAGAGAACCATTTGCAGTACTTATTCATGTACCAACACCATATTTCATTAATGCCGCAGGATAAAAAAATCACGTGTATTTTTTTTTTCAAATTTGTGTGTCAGTCAAATGACTTCCCTTCGAGCGGAGCGATAGGGAGTGTTAGACTCTTACTGACTAATCCCACCTGTGTTCCTTCAAATGTACTTTGTTGTGTAAGGCCGTGGTAACTTTTTCGAACAATTCTGCAAACCTAGCAAGCATTGGCCCTAGAAACACCTTAACATTATCCCCTCAGCCGTTACTTCATCTCTTGGAGATAATATTAAAATAACGCACGTCCGGTAGTTCGCTCCTGGAGATTTCTTAGTTCGGGTCGGATTTAATGTCAAATATTGCATGTCTTAGTATACCTTTCGTATTTTGACTTATTAAAAGTGTAGGAAAAAGAATAGGAAAGGCATATAACATCACATGCTAAACATCCGACAGCAATTTGTTACGGAATGTTGTATTAAATTTAGTCTGTGGAGACGCCTTCATTTGTTTTTGCAAGCGGTTAGTTGAGCAGTTATTTAATAACTCTACACTTTACACTTAAAGGAAATTAACTAAACATCCATGGACAAGTAAGTACTAAACAGTTTTTAATTGCTGCATTAGGTATTGGACAAAGATTTTGGACACAATTTGTTATTTTACCAAAGATAATTTCGAAGTTTGCACGCCATGCCGGTATATTTCTACTTGTTTTGAGTAGAAAATACAGTAGTGGTGGCAAAATTTTGTTATAAATATTATTTAGATACGTTACTTCATATATATTAGGCATTTTAATTGTGAAATTCGATAAAATATAGTGTAAATATTGAACTGTAAAAATGTAGCCGAAAATCGAATCTCCAAGAGATTCTGTAACAGACAGGCATTTCGCATGTGTATGACATGCAAGCCGCCATGTTTTTTGTGTTTCGTACACAGTATCGGATAATGGTCAGTAAACCAATAGGTTTTGATCGACTTAGAAAAAAGCGAGGTTAAATTATTTAATTTTTTTATCGGTTCCACGAGGCGGCAACAGCACTCGACGAGTGCGTGTATGAGTATTTAATTTTTCATAAAAAAATAACATTAAAAAAAAAACAAATTAAAAAAAAACATAAAAAAAAACAAATTGAAATTATCTAATTTTCATATTAATAATATTAATCCTATCCCGGTTTAAAAATTGCTTCATTTTCGTTTTTTTAATTTTGTTCTTCAGATGTGACCTACTGGTTGTATTCTTTATTGTGTACTTGGAATTGGTCTACTGAAATTGCGTGTTTTTTGTTTTTTATTTGTTGATTTTGTTAATGTTTTTGCTAAGCAACATACCCTTATGTTGTGTTTTTCCATTAGTAAATATCATCATTATTTGGATTGTAATATAAGATTTCTAAGAAATGCAATAGTACTTGCTCTTTGACAAAAAGTATGAAAGCGTCTTTTTATCGCTCTTTTTTTAATGTTTGTATAGTGACTTATTGTTCGTAAACTAAACAATTCTAACTGCTAAAACTTTGTCTGCAATAAGATTGTGTACCAAACTATATAATAAGATACTATAATTAGCCACTTGGCTTACAGAGTTCCCAGAATGAATGTGTAAACATACCCTTTTTTTGTTTGGCGTACGAGTCGACTGTCTTAAGCCGAGTTTTTGTTTAGCTTGCAGTATGTAAAATATGTATGGAGGTGTCTATTATTTATCTTGATTATTGTAAAATAATGTTTTAGTATGCCAATGAAATAATAACATTGGAAAAAAGCGCTTTTATTCTATTAATATGACGATTTTTGTACGAAAAACTGGGAAAAAGTCTCTTACCTTACTTTCAACTTCGAATTAACAATAGATTCTATGACAAAACTAAACAAAACTTTAAATTAGTAGATAGTTTATTTTACACCAATTTGAATGACATATAATTTGTAGAGCTGCGATGCGTAATTTTAGAGATATCGTAGTTTTAGTGAACGCGGGGAAATCGCAAGATTTCGGCCGGGCGCGTAGTAACAGAACTGCGGAGTGACGTTATAGAGGCGTAGCGGCTGAAGGGTTATTATTTATTTTTTTAATTCAGACTTAATTGTCAATAGTGTAAGTAATACATAAAAACTTAAAAACTATGTTAGTAAAACATGGCAAACGTTGCTTAACCTTCAAGATCGACCCGTGCGGCTGTTATTATTTAGCCACGAGCTCCTCTATAGCTCTGAAAAATATGTACATACATAAATACTGTATACAATGTATTTTGCGTATCCATTGTCTCCATAGAGAACTATATATGATCAGCAACTACTTTCAGGTAGCTGTTGGAACTGACCCTCACCCTGCATATCAGCGATGTCGCCCTTTTACAGATTATGGCATGGGACCTGCTCCTCTGCAAACATCGCTGAAGCGCTACAATAGCGAGGCAGTCCCATCAGCAACCTGAAAGCGTTGTTGTGTTGGTTGGTATTATGGTTAAAATTTCAAATTCTCTTCTTAGTGCTTACTTACGTCTTATAAGAAAGCCTGGTGCAAAATTTCATATCCTAGTCCCAGTAATTTTGGCTGCGCGTTGAAATGTCAGTCAGTTTCCCTTTTCATATTGGTATAGATTTCTTGTTAGTATTCAGTGCACACGGACGTGCGGCCGGCTGTCACGAGTACCGATAGTTTTTATTTATTTCGTACTTGGAACTTTTGTAACGAAATATATTTAATGTTCGGGTTGCTTATAAGTTTATGTGCTTAGTTATAAGTTTGAGCTATTTCATTTAAAGTTTTCTTGTACTACACGCCTATACTTTGAAGAGAATTTTCTTTTGTAGCAATTTTTGCTTCATAACTTTCCTTGGGAGTTTTTACGTGAAAATGTGTTCCAGAATTTAATTTAATAATTTTACCAATATTTATAAAAGGTTTTTACTAACTAAATAATGTAAAGCAAAATACCATTTACCCTTTTACACAAAATGCACCAGCATTCTTGAATACCTCTCCAGCAGAGAATCTCACAAAGTGACTCCAATACTAGAAGTCTCGCATCACTGAGTATGTGGTTTTATGTGTCTGAAGATAAAAGCAAAGGACACTGTGTGGCCTTCAAGTTGAGGGTAGTAGGAAAATTCTAGCTGATATTTTTCGTTAGTAAGATTTTAGTTGTAAGCTGTAATTTTTATACTGGCTCCAATAACCGTGAAAAGGCCATCGGAAGAGATAGAAAAATAAAATAAGATAATAGTACTCACCTCTTTTATGTAAAGCCATCAATTCGATTTTCTGCTTCAGGAAGCAGCACCCCACTAGCGCAATACGCTTTCTATACTGTAATAATTTTGAAGAAAATTGAAATTAATGATGATGAACCAATGAATCCATTGCTTCATCATCATCATTTCAGCCGAAAGACATCCACTACTGGACATAACTTGGGTTGCTATAATCTCCATGCTTGGCAGGTGCGTTGGCGATAGCAGTGTATGGTGTTGAGTTTTGCAGAGACCGCTGCTGCCCATTCTTTGGCGAGTCCCTTAGACACCTCTTACGACACCCACGGGAAGTGTTAGGATGATATTATTATTATTCTTTAACGGCACCATACAGCACCGCTCGACACCATACGGCGTAATATTCGTTGCTGGCATTGCTTCGTAATGTTTGAAAAAATCGTTTTCTTAAGGTAAATAACTCAAAAAATGTTGTTGAGTTGTCAAAATTACGAAGTGGGCAACGCAGTTGTTACCCCCAGGATCAACTCTTGATAGTAAATGTAGACCGTGTGATTTCTTAGGTATTACCAATAAATATAAGTCCTATTTTAGAGCAATCGTATTAAAACAATGACGTTGTATTATATGTGCAAGAAAATATGTGTACCCCACGTTCGACCACCTACAACTATCTATATTTATGACAATTCCATCACTCCATGACACTTTCATACAATATTCCCTATGTACGCACTTCAGCGCTACCTGTCACGAACATATCTCAATGATAACTCAACATAGCTCAACATTTGCCTGTCAAAAGTATTTTGTTTCGAATTTATCTATCGTGAACCGAGCCCTGCATTTTATGGAGCTCCCTACAAAAGATATTCGCTATCGTGTACCTTGTCAGTGTCGTAAAATGTTGTATTATACTACGATTATTAAATACAAGGGAGGTTAAACAGGTTAAAATGGTTATCAGATTTAATAAAGAGCTTGATTTATGCACAAATGTGATGTAGGATTACGGGTTACTTGCTTCGGGCTTTTTGTAATCGTCCTTGACTTACGTGCCTCAAGTCCTAATAAAAATTTCTAAGAGAACTTCCCTATATCTCATTTGGATTAGAGCTTACCTGTTCTGCCCTATATAAAAATCCCCGAACATAGTGGGTTGGTACACATAGAAATACTCATCTGCTTTATTCTTCGGGGAAAGCGGGCGTGATTGTATTATGGTGCTTGGGTAAAGCACGGGTTTTTGAAAACGCATTATACTGAGTTAAAAAGTAGCAAGAATACTCTTTATTATGTACACCATAACCCAGTGGTTTTAATTATTCACAAGATTAAGAAAAGAAAGAAAGAAAGAAAGAAAACTAATTGATTACCATCCAGGTTATCTGAAATGTTTCCCCAAAATAAAATTACTGCTGTATTTTGGGTGGACTTACAAAACAATTACCTTACATTTACAAAAAAAAGTGATAGAAATATTTATTCCGTGCGGGAAACAAACCCAGGACACTCGCTGAGGCACTGCGTTAACCATAATGTCTATTATGAAACAGTATTTTCATATCTATTTAAGTGCCCCCAGGAGATACCTATGTGTATTGTCTTGTACAAGCAGCCATGCTACCAACCTCCAAAGAATATTTCAACCACAATATAAATAAACATTCCTGATAAAACTACATGCAGATACAATAAGAACCTATTTACTCATAAAAACATCAACATTTTCCGAATAACTGTAGCATAAAGAACAGCTGTGAAAACATCTCGTTACACCGATAATAATCCATCTGTTCCTACATTGGTTGACACTCGCGATTAAAATTAATCCATTCGGCGATTCGTTTGAGGCCGCCATTTGTATCGGAGCTCCTTTGTTATTGATAGCTCTGCGACTGACAGACAATTTTGTTTAAAAGGCTTCAGAATCTATCGATTGTTGGGTGGTTTTTGTTTTGGGTACCTACTCTAGCGACCTACAGATTTATCTGTAGTTTTACAAATCTACTGATTTATATAGACATTTAAGAAGCAAACAAAGTTTTTTTTTTAATTGGATATCGCAAAGCACCTCTTGTTTCAATATTCATATTCATAAAAGTGAAACTGCGTATACCCCCACTTATTACCGACCCTCACTGATATCCGTGGGAGTCTACGGTGCTACGCCGTAGAAGCATTCGCCTACGCCGTAGGCCTGATGCGTAGTTTTCACACTCAATAATTATGATTATCAGCTCTTGTAAGTCTTTTAATTAGGATCTTTTTGCGGGTTCGGCTGCTTATAGTAAACTTAAAACTACGATTTAACAGTTCACATAACTAATAGTTTCCAAATTCAAGCAACTTAGGCAGTGCATGGAAACATGACAGTCGCGCTTAGATTTGTACTATCTAGGTAGTATTGCCAGCGAAATCATATTATTTTGTCTCCTAGTTTACATGATTGATTTTTACACAATTACTCGAATCCGCTTTTATTGCACCAATTAAATACGACGAAAGCTGGTACTTAATGAGTACCTATAGCATTCATTTACTTTTATTTGGCGTTCCCAAATTTATTTCAAAGTTGGTGATAAAGTAGCATACAGACTGGTAGTTCCAGTGATAAGCGCGTTCAAACAGAATAAACAAACTAACTTTTCAACTTTGTTATATCAGTATAGATAGCCTATATCGCCGCAATGATATGCAAAGTCTCCCTTCCTTCCTTCCTTCCACTTACTCCGGTCTTCTGCAATTCTGAGCTACTCCTTTGAGAAAGAATCTAGCTCATCCCGCTACAGTTAGGGTGCCTGTCCATTGCGAGCGGAGCGGAGCGGAGAAACGCAATCATGTCATGCAAAAGTGTCAGGGTCCATTTGTTTAATATTCTCCTTTTCTCCGCTCCGCTGCCTTGCTCGCTTGCAATGGATAGGCACCCTTACGGTCTTACCTAGTATTAAACTCCAAAAGACGTCAACGAACATGTTAAAGTACCCTTAAATTAATTCCTACGTATACCAAACGACACCAAACGTCTTTTATCACCACTTAAATTCGATCCATCCTTTAAGCTGAAAACGAGCGGAAATGTTAGAGGAATATATCTAGTTTTCTAAAGACATCTAGTTAAAGAGAATCCTTGCTTTGCTCAAAACGGATCTAAAACCTAGACTTTTCAAGGGAGTCTTTGAACGAGTCTTTTTAAAATGTTTACTATCTTTAACGTTATTTTGCGTCTAACTTTTTGGGTTGGAATTGAACCCGGAAATAATATACAAGTACAGAAATTGGCAGGCGTGCCAATGTAAGAACTAAGTTTTGAAAAAGAATAAGCTTTTTCATACAACTTAACCTAACATTTTAATTAGACCATCACTTAAGAAAATGTCAAAAAAAGAACTCGTCGAATGCATGACTATTTCCTTTTTTAAAATCGGTTTACAATACTTTAATTTTAAGGAAATCATTAGACATCAGACCTAAACGCAACAACACACACACACACACACACACACACACACACACACACACATCTTTCTATATTGGTGTAGTTCTTTTGTAGAGCTAATAAAATATTTATATAAAGAAAATATTTTTCGAACTTCTACCTACGGATTCAACTTTTTATTTTGGGTGAATAAAAGTAGGCACATAATTATATTATTACTGAAATACTAATACTTGCACGCTTCATTTTAGGTCCCATGAGTTAAGTTTCATCCAAATCTGTCAGTGTTAATGCGTGATTGATTAACAAACGTATAAACATACTTTTACTTTTACAGCATTGTTTTGATACAAAAAATCGTATTGTACTCGTATAATGTGATTCTTTTACTTAAAATACTTGAAAACAAAATATTGCTCACGAAATGAGCTCGCAGTGAACATGAAATCCTGCACTTGAAGCTATTATCTTAATGTAAGATAGTTTTAAGCACACCGGCACTCTAGAGACTTGAGATCTCCGCTTACATTAAAGACATTAAAATTTTATGTTCGAGGAATATCTTAAAGTATTCTTGTTTGTGTATTTTTTTAAAACCTGAGTGAGACACAATGTGTTTTCAACTTAAAGAGCTGAGTTGTCAGGGATGTTTATGGTCTAGGAACGCTGGTACGCTCAGAATCAGAACTTTATTTGCTCTAAATGTAAAGTTTCTTTCAGTATAAGATTACTAACATAAATAAATCAGATCAGCTACATTTCATCTCACGGCATTTAAATCAATACAAATAAATTATGTTTGGGTTATTGTAATGGTGCTATAAAATCTATTTGAAACAAGTATACTTAAAAACTCGAAAACATCCTAATTAGGTCCCAAAATTATCGTATTCAAATTGTTGCAAATTAGCACTAGTATAGCCATACCCCCTTTTGAAGCATGCACGCCATTACCAGTTACACCAGTACAAGAAACTTGACGCGGGCACACTACCACCCTAAGAATAGTTTTTCGTAGCATATAGTTGCTGCTACGCAGTTCGTAGCACATAGTTGCTGCTACGCAGTTTGTAGCAGCGTCAGCTTTTCTTACTTTTAGAATGTTTCTTGCTGTAGATCATTTCACTTTCTCAAGACGTTTTGGGGTTAGTTTCATTGTGCGTACAGCTAAGGAGTAGAGTTCCATGCTACATCTATTAATTTGTTAATCGACCTATCTTCCTCACGGTTCTTTTTTGTGTTTCCCTGTGTGTTTATTTTTATTTTTGTGAGTTTTATCAACACGTGTGGGTTTTATCTTCACATCAAAACAAACTGTAGTAAACAACAGGTTACACATAACGACACGAACTCGGGTGTTTTGCGTAGAATATTATGTCTACAGCAATGTGCAATACAAGATATTGACACAAAACTGGGTATAGTGTATGCGGGTAGATAGTGACATTATAATGTATAATCTATGGCAGTGACAGTTAGTCGCTCACAGGCCGTAGCCCAGGTTGCACGTGTGCAGTCTAACCATCGGAGTGTACATAGTGTGTTTATTGGACACGATACATTACACTGGGATTTAAAGTGTGAATGTTTTTCCTTTGCATGAAAACTGCGGACCTGAAAAGGCCACTTTAATAGATTCAGCCAGCAATTCAAACTACTCAAAACTGTCAAATTTCCCCAATCAATCTTGAACCTAATGCTTTAGCAATAAAGATGAAAAATAAATTTGACGGATTGTTTTATGATTCATATTATGATTTTATGATTCAACTAAAGTGGCCTTTTTAGACTCGCTAATATTTTTCAGAGGTGAAAGATGTTCAATAGTAAAAATTCCATTCAAATGTGTCAGACACTGCATCACCTGTAGTCGGTTTTCTCTGTGAAATAACGTCTGCTCTTCAAAAATCTTAGTGACGCAAATTTTAACGCTGCCGTAGAGCCTGAACTCTGGTGGAATCGTCGATATGATGAAGAAGAATTCGAAAGTATTTATTTATTATATATACTTTATTGTACACCTCATAACAAGCACAGTAAAAACGCTTATAAAAACTAGTGTACAATGGGCGGTCTTATCACACAGGGCAATCTCTTACAGACAACCTTTGGATGGACTAAACTAAAGAAGTTAGATTTAGGGCGGTCAGTGTACAAACATCATTAATAAT
This sequence comes from Lacanobia oleracea, assembly GCA_950371165.1. Classification (NCBI taxonomy): domain Eukaryota; kingdom Metazoa; phylum Arthropoda; class Insecta; order Lepidoptera; family Noctuidae; genus Lacanobia; species Lacanobia oleracea. The sequence continues at coordinate 24,310,759 of OX493396.1, forward strand.
ATTAATAGAGAGACATACATAATAATATAAAAAAATACATACAATACTAAGTAATATCAAATTTATAACAGGGAAAGGAGACAAAAAGTTATAGTGAGAGGTAATATTCCTTTACCAATTTTTAAACGTTGGTAGCGTTTGAGCGCGCCTCACATCTATTGGTAATGCATTCCACAAACGAACTGCTTGAATAGTGAAAGATTTGTCAAAGAAAGATGTGGAATGCATACGAATACTAAAGTAATTAGTTACTTTACAAAACTATCATATTTATGTTATAACAGTTCTCATCGCGGTAACCTGCTGAATCAGCCAAGTCTGCATTTAGTAGGTTAGGCAATTCAGCTGAATAGTTTAGTAACACGAATCTATTTACTCTTTATCTTTACATTTTTTACTTTTCTTTTTACCTTATTTCAATTTCAATCAACCCAATTTATTTTTTAATATCTTTTTTCCACAGTTCAGTCGTTTAGGAATATGTTTATTAGTTTACGTCGGTAGTAATTTATTTAAGACATCTCTTATCCCACCTTCACAACATCATGAATAATACATCGTTGATCTTAAACCATCAACAATACGCCTCATTATTTATTCACATTTGGGGAATTTCCTATCGAATTCCTATAGTCGAGCCGTCTTTAAGACATTCCATGGTGTGCTATGGTGTCAAATATCGAGATATTAGGTCCCCACCTGCTGGCTTGACGTTTATGGGGGAGGAAAATTAATGGTATTTTAAACACCATCCGTCTTTGGCTTTATGGGAGGCAAAGACGTATTTTAAATGCTTTCGTTGTTTTTTTTACATGGGCTGTGTAAGGTACATAAGTATCGGTAAATGTTTTTGGTATAATGTTCCTTTAGGATGTGGATTATCTCAAATTTTATATTATTATTAAACCGTTATTTCGTTTTTAACCAAAATAACGTTTCACCGTTCTAAAACGATAACATGTTCTTCACAATATTTCAAAACTAACTTCTGCCAGCGGCTTCACCCGCGGGATCCTTAGGGAATATACTCCCGTGTCTCTGTGCCAAATTTCATGAAGGTCCTTACAGGCGTTCTGACTTGAAAGAGTAACAAACATCCATCCATATTCACAAACTTTCGCATTTATAATATTAGTAGGAAGTAGGATTAGTAGCAAATATTAGTAGGATAGGATGTATTTAAAACATACTTGCATAGTACGTATACCCGAGGCATCACACCTAACATACAGATGCAATTAAAAATAGTGATAAAACATTATATTAAAATTTTATTAATTAATTTATTAAAGGTTAACCAAAAGTTTCAGCGTTGTATACAGCGTTTCTTATGAGAAGGTATCAAAAACGTCAGACCTACACAGTCACAAAATACATAACGAACATTTTAAGAAAAAAAATATTGAGGTTTTTACTACGTACAGATTGTGACCAACATTATCCCACTTGACTATTATTCACGAACAGTCAAGTGGGTGGGATAATGTTGGTCACAGACCCTACTAAAAACAGCGTTTAACGATAAACGTACTTGTATTCTAGAAATGGAACAACAATTCACGAGTATGTTTAAATTATTTATGTGGCTCACCAACAATTGAATACAAGGGTAAAAGATACACAAATGTATAGACTAGTGTTTCAATTCCTGACAGGTAAGCAAAACATGCCTTACATTTTTGTTGATAGATGATGAATTGAATTATGCGTTCAACCTCAACTCAATCGACGCTTTTCACCTCCAAAACAAGAACCAAACGAACCACGACTCTCCACAAACATATAACAAGACCAATAATAATTACGCTAAGCTCCCTAAACAAGCATTATCTCCAAAGATATCCTTCAAGCCTAAACTGACAGAGGAGGTAATCAGAGGACGGCTTCGAACGTAAGCAGAGCATTAAGGAAAAATATTGTTTCCGAGGAAGCTGTATCGATTACGACTTTCCGTTTAAGAGGAAGCAATAATAATAAAACCATTTAATGGTAGTTAGTGTCTTTTGTGAGTGCAATAGATTTTAGTTCTTCTTTCATAGCTGTTAACATTGATTTTCCTATCTATATCTGTACCATCATTATCATTTCAGCCGAAAGACGTCCACTACTGGAAATAGCCCTCCCCGCGCGTGTCGCTTAAACAACCGGTCCTGTGCGTCTCGCATGCATTGGCTACTCGCGATCTTCACCAGATCATCGGTCCACCATGTGGGAGACCTTCCAACGCTGCTCTTTGGTATGCGGTCGCCAGAACTGTTAGCCTCATGGACCATCGGTTCTGCGAGCAAAAGTTTCTGTAACAAAATTTATCAAATCGGTTCAGCAATTTAAGGTAGAAATTAAAAAGCGTAATTGTTTCTTTCTTTATTTCAACTACGTTATTTAATGAACTAACTTCTTGCAAACAAATGTACAAACCACTTGACCCCTTTCTACCCAATAGTATAAGGTCATCAAGTTCGGACGTGACTGACTGCCCGGGTTGCACCGGATTCAGGTACTCAAGTAAACTTTGTTTAGGTACCTGCTACTGTTCTATTTAGTTAATACTAGTTTTTCCCCATGACTTCTTACGCGCATATCCTATTTTTCCCGTTCCCGTAAGAATTTCGGAACGAATTATACATATAAACCTTCCTCTTGAATCTCTCTGTCTATTGATGAAAACCGCATTAAAATCCCTTGCGCAATTTAGGCAGTTTGCTATAAAGATAAAAGCGTACAGAGATAATACGTATAAAGAAACTTCAGAAAAAGAAAAGAGATAACATTCAAAGACACTTCAGAAGCCAGTGGTTTAGAATAATGTTTACATTGTTGGTGGGATTAATTATCAAAATTAAGAAAACTTACAAACAACTAGCCAGTTATCAATATTATGGAGCATTTTACAGAACTCACACTCCAGTAATTAGATTAGAGTTACAGTTTACCAGTGGGATATCAATATTTAGACAAAGAAGCACCTAAAATTATTTCTAATTAGCTCTTGCCCGCGACTTCGTACGCACATATCCCGACTTTTCCCGTTCCCGAAGGAATCTCGAGAAACCGTCTCCCGTGCTCCCCTACACTCCCCTGCTTGCTTGCTGCAGCTTTCTTTTTTTCTCTTTTCTTCAATTTCAGCTTCAAAGAATATTATCTATTAGGATTAGTTCCACTATTTATAATCTCACACATAGATCTTTGACTTGGGTTCATCATTATCTGCCTAGTCTTTTCCAAATTATTTTGGGTTTGGCTTCCAGTCAAATCGGATTCAGCTGAATATCAATAGTTAACATGGAGCGGCTGCCTACCAGACCTCCACAACCCATGAACTGATGGACAACACGGTATTCTTTGGCAAGACTGGTTTCAGATTTCTGGCATCTGACTATCCGTAACGACTTCCAAATATCTACAAATGACAGCCGGGACCAACGGCTTAACGTGTTCCTTAACCTTGAAGATTGATCTGTGCGGCTGCTATTTATTAGCCACGAGCTCTCAACAAACCAATCCAATTTCGATATCAATTCTAGAACACTTCCCAACTAACACTAAAGCGTTAAAAAAGTTATATAAGACTCGTATATCAGTTCCATTAGAGCATAAAAGTGTTAACGCATACCTGTGCAACCACGAAAGAGGCCCACAGTTTTACAGGTAAAAGTAATAGAAAGCCTATAGTACGGTGTCACAAAGATATTAAAGCTGCATAAGAGCGTTTATTCATCGTCAGCTACTACTTTAATGTAAAATAGAGTTGGTAAACGCTACAGGTAGTATAAATCCTATAGTACGGTGTTAAAAAGGTACTAAAGCTGCACAAGAGCGTTAGTGAGCACTACAGGTGGTAAAAAAGCGCACGTCAAGATTGAAAAAGCCGTGTAACCTTACTAAAATTAATTCTATTCGTAATGGAAGTGTTATGCCATCCATTATTCAACACAGCAGAATAATATTATGGAATATTATGTTATTTAAGTATGTGAAGTGAAAAATGACTGCCCTTATGATTTCACGGTAAATTTATACCATGTTTCTCATCTCAATTTTAACGCGCCTAGGATTTATTAAATATTTAAAAGAAAAGTTATGATAATAAAATAGGTACCTCAAGCTAAACATTATTATTCATTCCTGCTACCTGAGCAGTGGTATGTAAAATTAAGTGGCATTCATGGAATGCTTCAAATAATGTAAGAAGTTTTGTATATTGTAGTCGAATGTTGAATAACTCGAAATAATATTAATTGTTAGGTTACCAAAACAATGGCGAACTTTACAAAAGTGAGGTTAGTGTTAATAACGACCCATACTTGCGTTGTTTGACACCAATACCTTTAGAACTTCTGCAAAAGAGTACTGCCTAACACAATAAGCTTTAGTTAAACCGTTTATTACAGGTTAAACCTAGATAGAGAAGTTGTTTGACACCTTTAGTTTCTCGTGTTACTAAACTCTCGACAAACTCTATTTTATAGCCGATGTCTGCAATAATAGTCAATATAGCACCTTAAGTGGTATAAAAGAATTCATTGCATTAACTATACTACAATAAGTGTTAAAAGGTGTAGGCGAACACTGTTATAAAGACTTTGGGTGTCACAGAAAGGTTAAACCTATAACATATTAAGTATACTTGCTGATACTAGCGCCGTTATAACTCTCAAAGCTGCATTACGTCGTCCATTAAAGCTTTAGTGCTGCGATTGGGTCTAAAACTTGTTTGTTAACTCCTCTATATCGTCTTTAGTAATAACTGAGATAATTATAACCCTGTTATATTACTTAAAGTCATAAAAAAGCCTGTTACTGACACCAAAATGTTATTTGGGTTTGGTAATGTTCCAGAGGTTCTACTTTCCTGTAACTACAAAGCCAAAGAGGATGATGAAAGAAACAGGCCACAAATCACAGACATCCTAATCCTCACTAAGTAGTCCACTCGTGTGACATTCTGTCAATCTATTAGCGTCATTGTTACCTCTGACAATGGACTGCAAACACGCTGGAGTTCCCAACTAAGTGTAATGACAATGGTCACCTAGTTTAGCAAACGAGTTGCAATGGCAGATTTGTTGTAGTAATAGGAATGGTGACGGTGGAAAAGGTTGAATTTTTTTCAAAGGTTTTATGTTTCACTGCTTATAACTATCAATTCAATTCAATTCAATTCAATTCAATTTATTTCAGATAGATTACAATCATAATAATTACAAATTATAAACATCCATAGCAATTTAAATAAAATATCACTAGACACAAACACAACAAGGGAAACAAACAAAACAAACAAACAAACAAACACACAACATTGGAGATATTGGATCAGGTCCGCACTACCCGTACATGTAACTTTGTCCAATGCTCCATGAAGTGGCAATCCACATCCATTTTCCCTACAATGAGCTTCAGTAAGCTGTTGGGGCTGCCCCGTATGCAGCGCATCAGGGAGGCTATTCTTTTGCGATGTATCGCCTGAAAGCCATCTACTTGAGCATCTGCAAACATACCTGATGCGCTACAAAAGCGTGGCAACCCCATCAACATCCTGAATGCATTATTGTATTGGACCCGCAGGGCATTGTAAGTCCCCTGCGTATGCCTCACCCATAGGCTGCATGTATAAAATGACTGACAGTACGCCTTGAATAAAGTCATTTTTACCTGTGTAGTACAGCGTGCAAACCTACGGGCCAGCATATTAGCTCTGACTGACAATGCCCTGCGTTCCCTTTCAATATCCACGTTATCTGTGAGGGCCTCGGTGACCCAGTGGCCCAGGTACTTAAATTGCGCCACTCTTTTGAGAGCACTGCCATTCAATGTGACCTGAGGTACGGTGTCATAGCTCTTCGTACCGGACTTGAACATCATCATCTCACTCTTGGCCGTGTTATACCTGAGCCCATGGGCCTCCGCAAAGCACTCACATAACTTAATTAAGCGCCTGAGGGCACTGATCGATGGGCTCAGCAACACCATATCGTCAGCGTAACTTATATTGTTAACGAAAACTCCATCAATCGAACAACCTACCTGGGTACCGCTGAGCTCACGGACCAGCCGATCTACGTACAAGTTAAAGAGCTTGGGCGACGTCAGACCACCCTGTCTTACGCCACACTCCAACCTATACGCATCCGATAGTGATCCCGCCCATCTGACATTGTTACGCTGATTGCCATACCAATATTTAAGGAGCGACGTAAATCCGTCAGGAAGTTCAGTCTCACTCGACAGCTTCTGCCACAGCTTATCATACACAACCAGGTCGAACGCCCTGGAGAGGTCTAAAAAACAGGCGTAAACTGGCGTATTCCTGCTGGTGTAATACTGGATAGTATGCTTGAGACTCAGTATAGCTGTTTCAGTAGACAGCCCAGTCCGAAATCCGAACTGAGCGTCATGTAATTTAAGATGTTTATCTAAATATTTGTCAATCACACTATCAACCAGTTAATGCCAGTTAATATTCATTTAAAAACCTACAAAGTTTTTATTTATTCCCTAATGATTTTGTGTTTTGTACGTCGCTTTTAAGGAAATGAACGTCTTTTCTTTCTTTCTTTTTCAAACATAAACGAAATTTTGGTGCCCATCATTTTTAACCAATGGGTTACTACAGATCAAAGAACTTACCTATCTCTGATCTATGAATTATTGACATCCCTTTCCAAGGGTAACTTATCCTCGAAGTGTCAACAAAGTTTTAGTTAGCAAAATTAGCTGCTGAGTTTCATTCAGCAGCTTGCTTTGCTAAACAAAACTTTTAAATTTGACGGAAAGAAAACGATAGAGGCGGAAGTACAATCAGCTATTTGATATTTATGATGAGCACAATCTGTCAGCCATGAAAACATACATACTGTTATGTACCTAACAGTGCACACAACTAAACCAAGACTCAGCTATCAGCTCATCAGTCGCCATACTCCAGTACTTGCAACACAAAACTTCACCCACTAATACAAATCATACTGACCGCACACAATACACAGAATATGAGATAAATGATAGAAGTGGCGTGCACTTTAGACCAAGGAGTTACACAGAACTCGGAACCGCCACGCCCGTTAACGACTAGAAACGCCGTTATCATAGTCTGTGACAACGTGACTGATCACAAATTTCAGCTATCTCAACCATCGTTAGAGTTGTCACGAGCCATCCATTTCTATGGCAGTACATAGTGACAGTGATGATGTCAAAGACTTGCTAACATGTTATTGGTGATGTGGTCGACGATTTCGCTGCAGCATCCAAATCAGTTGAATAGTTTCTTCGGGACTCGTCGAGTTCCATTGACTGGGACTTTTCTAGTCGTTGCCATTGCTTTTTCTGGGTTTCAGGAGTTTCAGTTGTTGACAATAATATGGCGAGCTTGTGAATGAAATACCAGCCACAACCCAAATACTCTAGTCGAGTGACATCCCGTACGCGTGGCGAAGGTGATTGTCAAAACGTCAAAAATGTATAGGATTGAAAACGCCGTCGAAATGTCACGAAATCAAACTAATATACGGGTATTTTGTCATTTCGCCAATCACATTTGCTGATAGGATGGCATTTTGTCTAGAGCCCCAGGTTATAAGCAACGAGGTTCGGTTATGGAAATTTTGACTTCACTGTCTCTAGCCCATTCATTGCCACTTAAATTTTAAGATCATCACCTGGGTGCCACTTAATATTTTTGATGATTACAATAGAAAATACGTAATAAGATGTGTTTTTAAATTAAAAAAAAAATCATAAATAAAAAAAAACACCTAAAAATGGTAAACGCAACAAATGCGTTGATGGCACTGGTAAAAGAATTTAAATCGTAAGTGCCATTGAACACACCGTTTGCGTTGACGTTTGGATAGTATTATGCAACATGTTCTGGGAGACTGTTGATGCCCGATATGTCAATATACTTGCCGGTGTAATCTTTATTCATATAATCTATGTTTATTTATAGTTTAATATTAATATTTCCTCCTACTCCTACTAATATTATAAATGCGAAACATTGTGTGTGTTTGTTACCGTACGTTTGCACTGCCGAAATATTTACGAAAACATGTTGTGAACGTATAATGCCGACGCTTACAGAATACAATATTATTTGATACTTTCTAACAAGTACACTTGGCCATCCGCTAAACAACCGCCAAATTTCATCCAAATTCGTCCAGCCGTTTATGCATGAAGAACATCTGGACGAATTTCCAATGGTCATGCAGAATCGACGATTTTAATGGATTGCAGGTAAGTAAACAATATTATAGTGGATAAATAGGTTGAAATTATGACAAAACAAAAATAATATAAATGAATTAATGAAGATATGTTTATTATTACAAAATAAACATTATCGACCAACATTGTCTCGGTGTCAAGCTACTGAAACAAATAAATATCCATCAATTTAGGAGTCATATATACGAGTAGATAACATATTCATTCAATACTATAAAAAAAAAAATTTTAACACAAAATAATTATTTTTATGATTATTTAAATAATCACCTCTTGTTACTATTAGGATTTACATCTTCTTCCTCTAAAGCTAACTCTAATAAATGATCGCTTCTTCGTTTCAAGGATACCGACAGAAAATCAAATTAGTGATTTATTATTATCACACCATTTGAGATGTGCGAGGTAGCTAAGCTAACGCGCTGGATCGTACAGTACTGCGTAGCTGCACGAGTAAGCTGGTCTTTAGCACACATACTTAACAAGCATCCATAGCCCTTAAATTGGTATGGAAAAAATTTAGCTAAATTTTGTTGCCAATATAAAAAGAAGTCTGTTCGCTCGAAGTAATTATCCACGTCCAGAAAGATTACCATTGTAGGTATTGTAATGATCTAGCAGTGTATACCTCTATTTATTCTTCGTAATTCTCTGAAAATGACCTGTAGCAAATAGAAAATAGCAGATAGTTAATTCGAATATTTTCTGTATATCTAATTAAAAAGTAGATACAAATAGACAACATACTCGTACATTGAAAAATAATCTGGATTTCTGATTTACATTCAAAGACAATTGTTCATTAAAAAACCATGCTTAACAGACTGGTTTACACAACCAGTATCTGTTTCATAATAGATTTATTCAAATCATACAAAAAAAAACGTAGGTATAAGCATAAACTTGGAATGACCTGAGAGCAATTTTGTTTAATTAAAGAAATATAAGTAAAAAAATCTGCTTTCCTACTCTTGACGGGATCAAGTTCACATCAGGATCGAATTAATGACAAAAATTTGTTAGTTTGGTACTTTGGAAATCATTTCCATAGTACCGTTTTGACGTTAATTCAATTCGAACGCGATCTTGTCGGTTGTACTGTTTCAAAAGATTTTAGCCTAAGGATGAATAGCATTATAAATCCCATTGTGGTAGTTCCACATAAAATAAGTTTAATAAAAATCCTGTGGGTTCATAATTTAATCTTACTTTTTCAATTTGTCAAATATCGGCCAGCTTGCAAAATATTAAGTATGTAAGTAAATGTGTGTGTTGTTAGTAGTAAATTTAACCCTATTAATTTATAATAGATTAAAAATACGTGCATACATTTTGGCGTGATTTGTTATGCATAAAACCATCCAAAAAATTTTTTACTGCTATGCTAATGAACGCACCGTATGCGTGCATGTGATTTAATTTAAAAAATACACAATGAAACAGCGGAAAAAAATAATTTAAAAATTGTTTCTAGCCGTGAATGTTGCCAAATATTTAAATAAATTTCTATCATTTTTATGTAATGCCAATAAACGTCCTATAGTACACTCAACGCATGTGGTACGTTGGTGGCATGACGTAGTTATCTCGATCAACGCAAATGGTACGTTGGTAGCAACGAATGGGCTAGTAACCGCCGCCGCATTGTTTCGTAGCTCTGTGGTTGAAAACTACTTCATTGTGTGAAGCGCGCGAAATATCTTTAAACGGAGTCTTCGACCGGATGCGTGGCTTGATTGCGTGGTCGTCAGGGGTGGCCCGACTGCTCGTCGATTTGTGGCGCAGGTTTTTATAAAAGTGATCGTTATGTGTGAAGTGCTTGCTGAACGTAAAATTGTTGAGTTTAGAGATATTGTGGATGTTCGACAGTAGGGATATCTGAAGTGGTAATGTTGTTCCGTGCCTGGTGCACATCAATGAAATCAACATGCATTACTTAACTTTTAAGTAGTGCCAAAAAGGTATTTTATATACCCAGTGTCACTCTCACAATCAAGACGAATCAAACGACACCCTTCTGGCGCAGTCGGGTAAAAAGTTTTTCACTCTGCATCGTGCAGGGTTTATTGTGAGGGTTTTAGTAATATTGTTTTCATAATTGTAAAATAAATAGTTTTGAAGCTATTTTTTGACATTAGACCAAAAACCACCTCCCTTTATCTCCTAAGCCTAAAATTTTGATAAAAATGCAGTTAATAGCCTATACCTAAAGATTACTGGAAAATCTATAAGAATAATATACAGCAGTGTTAAAAAAACATGTTAAAGAAATTAAATTGGTTCGTAACTCTTTGCACGCGAGTCTGACTCGCACTTGGCCAGTTTTCATTGGTTAACCCGAAACAACTTTGAAAGATTTTTATAGAATATGCTGACCCTAAAATATAAAAAAAACACACGATCTTACATAAGCATGTATTTATTTACTACAAAAAAATAAACTTCAAAGACAACATTTCACAAGCCCCAAAAATATTATGCGAACCGTCCAAAATTCCTCATTTGACCAGCCCTGAGGTCCGCGTTCCGCATTCGTCGCCATTGTTCAAATACCTTTTCAGCCACTGAAAGAACCTTTATCTGGCGTCTTCTGAAAATTCCCTCTCTTCTGCAAGCGACACAGTTTCAGCCTGAAGAGATGCTTTGTTGATTGGTTTCATTGCGAGTTTAATTATTATACTCGTTCATTGTTTTGTTTCTCAATTTCAGTGAGAGAAAAGTTTTAAGTCGCAGTTGCAATGATAGAATTGGTTTTTCGTTCAGTGACTGCCAATTGGGTTGGAGTCTGATACATTCTATACTAGGTAATACATAAATCTGAAGAGATTGATTGTTTGTTTGTTTGCTTGAACGCGCTAATAACAGGAACTACTGGTCCGAATTGAAAAATTATTTCAGTGTTAAATAGCCCATTTATCGAGGAAGGCTATATATTGTCACGCTAAGACCAACAGGAGCGGAGCAGACAAAGTTGCGCGGATCAACTACTATGAAATACAGCTGTTATACAACATTCCTTATTTTATGGGGTTACTGTGGAAAAATTTTATCTCAGGAAGAACATATACGAAATTATCAAATTAAAATTATATTTCGAAAATTCTTTCAGTTTTAATAAGGTACACTATTGGGCAAACCTGTAGGAAAAACAAACAAAAATGATACAAATAAAAACAATAAAATCATTCTGTTTTTGAAAAACTACGCGCTTAGGCCACTATTTACCTCGGAAAATGCACGGTGCTAGTGGATTAGATCACGGGAGCCAAGCTGTGGGAAACATCTATATAATTCAAACTGAAATTCATAAGACTCTTACACTGGTAACTACTGATTGGTAAGTAGGTCATACATGCTCTTTGTTTTTTTAGAGAAAATATCAGAAGAAAACTTTTTTATTTATCACTGGTCTATTTACATAAGCACCTCGGTATTACGAGAAATTGCCCAGAAAACGCGCGCTATTTCGTTACGGAAATGTACGGACGCAATCATTTATGTAAGGTGCTGAAATGAACCGAAAACTGGTTTATTTTTAGTGAGAAAATTGTACAACACTGCCCTGATTTAGAACATAAAAAAATACTGTTGAGCCAGTTAATTAGATATTTAGCATAAAACATAACAATAATTATTAATATTATAATCGCCACGTACACCTAATAAATAATTCCCTTAAAAAACACATCGACCTTCCTAATTAAGGCTCATTTAAATAAATAAGCAATAAAGCCCGCCATTTCGTGTGGGCGCCATCTTGGAAAGCAATGTGACATTCCTGGTTATACGAGGGTCGAATTTTATGTGCAATCCCACCAATTTAAGATAATGTTGTATTAAATTAAAAGATATAAAGTATTCTGTGAATTCGTTTGGGTACATTGTTTTATTTTGTGTTAATTTTAGTATTAGCTGAGGGTTTTAGCATAAAATTATAATTTGAATAATGACAACCTAAGTAAGAGTAAATACGAATGTAGATATTTGACAAGCTAAATTGCTAAGTAAACTAGAAATCTCAAATAGTTTAAATAAATAATAAATTATTCCAGACATGGTTTTATTTAATTAAAAATAACAATTACGATCATCTGTTAGTATTCTGTTATATTAATATGTAGTAATAAATATGTATTAGAGAAATAACCCACAAGAAATACAAGAGTTAAGTTAGTAGCTTTTTCAAGGAAATTTTATTCATACTTAGTTAATTAAAACACACAGCTTAAGACATAAAATCTTCAACGTGTTTGTTCTCAAAACATTAATTAATTTTAACTATTTGCTTTTAAGTTAAATCTTATTACGCTCAACACGCTTATTTCGTGCGAAACAAAGGATTTAAATATAAATGAACTCAGTGAAGCCATGAGATTTATTTAAATACAGAACTGTTCTTACCTACATCCTAATATATACAATTTTTCCGTTACTGACTGATTGAGTGACTGACTGATTTTATTATAGATTTTAATTTAAAAAAAAAAATATTATCAAGAATTTATTTGATTTTTTTTTAATATTTCCTATTTCCCGAATTTCTAACGGGAACGGGAAAAATCGGGATATACGCGTACAAAGTCGCGGCTAGTAAATTAGGATATTGTTTGCTAAACCAGTTTTAATTTTGTAATAGTTTTTTGTTCTTCTGTCTTATAAGTTCTTACCGGACTGCAAAGGACGGGGTAATTTCTTTATTACTTCATATCTTCCAAATGTAGTTTCCTTCGGGAGTGCAGAGAAAAATAATTTTTTACCGAAATTTCAACGAGAACGGGAAAGAACGAGATATGCACTTACGAAGTCGCGGGAAACAGCTAGTTGATTATAATAACACCTGACTAATTGTGACTTGGAGAAAAAATAGAATACCTGCTTTTTTTACAGTAACTATTTTGAATACCGGATATATCGTGTAATTGCACCTATACTGGACTAAAACTATAGTTCTAGCAATATGCCCAAAAGTTACCTATGTAGAAGGTAATCTGTGACAAAAGAAAATCGCTTTGCACTGCATGGAGATGATGGCGGCGACGCGGCGACGCAAGATCGTAATAGATTGAAGACGCTGTATCTCAATTGGCAACTGTTGGCAAAAATGTTGTATTTTAATATTGGTCAAGACAAACGATTTATGATGTAACTACATCTCACACACATAATACAGGTAAACTTCGTAAGGACACTCTCCAAAAATAAACCATAAGTAGGCCACTTGCCACCAAAAATAGAACTTCACAATCCACCCTAATTAACCTCTTAGCACCCACACCGATTTATTTATAGAAATATCGACAATTAGCCCAAAAAACAAAGCGATCCGACAAATAAGTTGGTGAAAAGTTGACCCTTATCACACGGTCGCTGTCACCCGCATAATGCTTCGCGTTATCGAATTAATTACGGCAAATAAAGCCGACCATTCGCACCACGACGCGTGCGACGGAGAAATGCGACACGCCCGAGAGTTACATTATTCATCACGCATTGTGGTATTGACAATTACTTGTATAGAGCGGGGTCCTATTCAGGCTGTATCGGTTTTCAATGCCTGTGAATGGTAACGTGTTCGGGATTTTGTCTGGTAGGCTTAGGTCGTATGTTTTTATAGCATTGATCGGTTAACTAATGGTTGTACTCTTGAAACGTAAGTTTTTATCGGTTCAGTATCAATAGGTCTTGGTGAGCCACAACGAGCTGGATCGGGGTTCATAACATTACCTTTTTTGTTGGAGATTATCCCTCCTTATGCTTAGGAGATAAGTCTCTCAAGCGGTTTCAACAGCACTGAACCTACAGGATCTTCAGTAGAATTCTTAGAGTATTATTGAGGCACTCTGGGTAAATTATCTTCACCCATAAGTCCATAAGTACCTGCTCCCATCGGTCTCCTGAAACCGATTACTTAAAATAATCAAGTGTTTCAACTGAATCTAAAAAACCGTACTTAAGCCAAAGTAACATTTCATGTAACTTTAATGTATAGGCTTTTTATAGATACAATGTTGCTTGATCGATTAGGTAGGTACACGTTTTACCTGATCAATAAGCGAATACGTCAAAGACATTTTCCTGCTTCCAAAACGTCGCATGTTCCACAGCCCCCTTTCAACAAAGACCCTGATTTCGGAGGGACTCATAAATCCTTTTACACCCAGGTAATAAAAGGTGGCAATAATTGGATTGTTTGGAAGCAGACTTGTATCTGTGAATTTGGATCTATTTGATTACGCTCTTTATGTCCTGAGACCCTAGTTTCAGTGTCCTGAAGACATTTGTCTGTAAGGGACTTGTCTCACTGCCGACTAGGAAGCGATTAGTTATCGACTATTTTCTCTCTGAAGAAACGGATAAAAGATATTATAGATCCCATGTGAAAATTTATAGTCGATGGCTGGCTGTTTACACTGCTGGCAAGAACTTTCTTATCACAAGTTTGTCACAGCGATAAATGGTATCAAAGACAACACTCGCTCAGCGATACTCGCTCAACGAAGCTCTCTTGGTGGTTAGGAGTCAAAACTTACGCCGAGATACCAACCAGTGGTAAATTATACCTACAGTGCCGGCCAGAGCGAGTAGTGCGAGTAATCGCCCGTCGCACAAGAACACTCAGTTATAGCCGATCGTCAAAACTATCAGAACTACGTAGTCTACACACTCGCTTGTCGCTGCTCGCCCACTCGTCTGTACCTAATGCCTAAAAGAGGTATAAAGATTTGAGTTACTATGGCACGTTCTAGGTTGACGCGCAGATGCCTAGGGGAGGCCAGTGTTTTATGTGGCAAGTACCGTAAGAGTTGTAAAAGGGACGAAACTAATTCAAGAAGTTTGAGCAATTCTTTCTATGTGACTGTAATTTAGAAATCTATAATTTTATTTGAAACTAGTCTACCCGCGCAACTTTGTCTGCTCCACTCCTATTGGTCTAAGCGTGATGATATATGATCAGTCTTCCTGAGATTAGCGCGTTAAAGCAAACAAACAAACAAACTCTTCAGCTTTACATATTAGTATATAGATTTTATCTGTAATTTATTCTAGAAATAATTGCCAGTGGACGTGTATTGAGTGACGTGGTCTTGAAAAAGTTGAAGACAAATTTGCCTTCACCTTGGGGGCCATGGTTGGCGTGGTTGTTACTTCATTCGAAAAACGTCCACTATTGAACATTATCCTCTCATAAGCATCGCCACATAGACCGGTCCTGTGCTTTTTTCTTCCAGCAGATTGATGTGGCTTTCAATCAATCATTCATTTCATTTTTCATTTTATTCATTGTGGATCAATGCATTGTTATCCCAAAGGTACGCCTTCCGGTACGTCGTCGTCTTTCTAGAATCCTTCAGCCGTAGCAGTGTGTGTAAAATAAATCTATACTACTATACTAATATTATAAAGAGGTAAAGTTTGTGAGGTTGTAGAGGTAATATCTGGGTCTACTGAACCGATTTTGAAAATTGTTTTACGAATAGAAAACCACGTTATTTTTAAGTGTCAATAACCCAAAAAATACCACACAACGAAGTGGGCACGGTTCAGCTAGCATAAAATAAAGTAACTTTTTCCCGCGACTTCATACGCGCATAATGTCATTTTTCCCATTCCCGTAGGATTTTCGAGATGAACTAGACGTATAAACCTCTTGAATTGCTCTGTCTGTTTAACCCTTAAACAAATGCAGCGCTCTGCAAGACTTATCAAAGATGTTAAAATGGGTTTAGCTTACATTTAGAAGTAGTTTTAATGTATGTAAAATAATATATTAAAAAAAAAACATAAAATATATGTTTTTTAGTGCGTTTTCATGGATCGAAATAATTTCAAGTAACGATTATCGATTAAATTTAAAATACCAAAATATAGATCAAAGATATAAGCGTACAGTCGGAAAAAGCGACTCTGTTTTATACTGCGTAAAGTGTTATTTCGACAAATCTTCATATTTAGTCGGAAACTTTAGTCTCTAGATGATCCGAAAACCTGATATAATATGACCCTTGTCCCATGGGCGTACCTACGGGGGGGGGGGGGTTAGGGCTGCTCCCCCCCCCTGGAAATCTTGCAGAAAATGTATGAATCCACACCGCACAGTTGATACTGTCAAAATGTATGATCGAAGACAGGTTAAATGGAGTTTGCATGCTCAGTGTACATAAAAACTTGTAAACAGTATGGGCGATGGTAAAATTTACTTTTGTTTATTTAACTACCTATAAAGCAGGATCATTTGTCTTTGTGTAGTGTGTATGACAAAACAGCTGCGGACGATCTGACCTAAAAAATCTGACTTGCAACCCCTAGGCCAGAAGCTAGGTACGCCCATGCCTTGTCCATCAATAAGACAGCAACAAATAAACACTACATCACCGGACACAATCAGTGCCACCTAGACCTCGAGCAGATTACATTCCGCGATAATACAGCTTGAATTAATGAACAGTAATTAAAATCAACAGGTGGGGAATGATTCGCATTGTGCCGTCAAGTCTTCGTCAGTCAGATGAGCGTTGATTTGGAATGACAAATGTACATAATTAGCAGTCTGACAGCTTCTGTGTTTGCTTTAATCATCTGGTATTCGGTTAATTGGATTATTGTTACAATGGCTTGAATTCTCAGGTGAATTTGATAATGATTTGTGTATTGTTGGTCTAGTGGTCACAAACGTAACTGCGGACAACACTGTTGTAAGTTTGATTCCAGAGATGAGCAATATTTCAGAATTTTAGTTAAGTATCAGTAACTACTTGGACTTTGGAGAATATTGCCTGGTAACCAACGGAATCCTATCACTAAGTGCTGTCCGTCCGTCCATCCGTATGTTAGCGGACTGTATCTCAAGAACCATAATAGACAGATAGTTGAAATTTTCACAGAATCTGTATTTCTATTGCCGCTATAATAAAAATTACATTATAGGGGGCTCACATACAAAAACCTGTTTTTTTCGGTTAATAGTTCAGAACATTCTTGTGAGAGTCCGACTCGCACTAGGCCGGTTTTCCTTAAATAACACATTTTCTTTCTTTCTTATAGGTCACCAATACACCTACTTTTACTTTATTTTGTTTTCACAAAAAAAAAATCAGTTTCCATTTTTCAGTCTCGTAGTTTTTCAGATCCTTCTCAGAAACTCACCCTGCATAACATTATACGTTTTTGTAAAATAAAACACGTTTATTTCTTTTTTTCTTTAACAATAAATGGAATGGCCAGCCATTATAATTAATGCCATTTTTTGCCGTCACCCAGTGAAAATGGAAATTTCTTACGGATTGCTACTAAATTAGCTCCCGGGAAGACCTTGCTGTATTAATTACGAAGCCACTTCAGTAAATTAAGACTTTTTAGTATTCCGTATTAATTGAGAAAGAGATATAGGTGTCTGTCTATTGTTGTAGAATGGAAATGCCGTGAAAATTTTCTCACAAATGTAGTGACTGAGTAGGTAGGTACTAATTTAAACAATTCTTCCACTTGTGACTGACAGACAACGCAAAACCGAAACTACTGGTCGTTGAAAGCTGCTGCGGAATCTGTTCGAAAGAGGTACCGTAGCCTTGGAACGCAAAGGGCACCAAAGTGTTTTAGTCAGTAAGAGTTTGACACTCTCTCTTGCTTCACCAAGAGCGGGAGGAGTCATCGGATGATATCCCATCCCAAAAAAAAAAAACCGTTTGTAGAAAGCTCAATTTTGGCATGTAGGTTCCTTTCTTTGAGGAGTGCAGGGGAGCACTAAGAGAGGATTTTCTGAAATTCTTACGGGAACGGGAAAAACGGGATATGCGCGTACGAAGTCGTGGCTAAAAGCTAGACCTAACATATGAAATTCTTCCGAAACTGATGAGTGACTGACAGACAACGAACAACCAAAACCACTAGGCTTGGAAAGCTGAATTCTGGCATGCAGGTTGTTTGGAGAAAGACGCCCCAGGCGTCGGGAGTCGCAGGACTCTTCCCGGCCGCCTACTGCGCGAGCCGCGAGCAGTGGGTGGCTCGCCGTCTGATCAGAACTAGGCCCGGGTCGGCGGCGCGCTGCGATCCCGGCGCGCCTCAAAGAGATGTCAGCGTGGAAGACGGGGCCCGCTAGGGCAGGTGCCTGCTGGGGTTGTGAAATCTGTTCGAAAGAGGTACCGTAGCCTTGGAACGCAAAGGGCACCAGGAGGAACACGGATGGGTTTTAGTCAGTAAGAGTCTGACACTTCTTCTCCCAGAGCGGGAGGAGTCATTTGATGATATCTCATCCTTAAAAAAAAAAAAGGTTGTTTGGAGAAGGTAGGGGAGCACTAAGAGAGGATTTTCCGAAATTCTTACGGGAACATAAAAAAACTAGACATGCGCGTACGAATTCGTAGGCACAAGCTAGTATTTTCTTTTGCTCTGCATTACCTACATTGTGTGTGCCAAATAAACTTGTACTCTTTCTTTCTTTCTTTCACTAACATGAAATGTATCCGGCTCGTAGCTGTACCGCCCACTTATCACAACGTGCCCATGCCATCATGATGCCTCTGCTGTGAGAGAGAGAGGGAGTTCTTCGTGATAAATTCGCTATCTTCGACCACATCATCGCTTACCATCAGGTGAGATAGTGGTCAAACGCGTGCCTATCAATAGTAAAAAGAACTATCCTTTTTTCACAGAAACTGGTCACAAGCGCTGCTGCTAAATATATTCCTGGGTTCGAATCCAGGGCCGGGCGTAGTGTTGTTGGGTACTCTCCTAACTAGTTTTGTGTATGTTTGATGAAAAATACCTTCTTTTATAAATAGGTCGAACAAATTATTACGGGCGTGATAAACGTGGCAAAATTACTTAAATTCGTTTGAAGCTGTTATTTCCCCGTAAATGTAAATAATTTTAATTCTATTTCTACAAATAAAATTTTCACAAAAGTTTTAGATAAATAAAGGTACGTAAACCGATTACTATGTAAATTCGTAATGAATCGCTTTATAGAGTTTTAATATTTACAACCTAATGTATTTACAGAAAAAGGTCAAAGAATTCAAAGAATTTCGTTTTCATGTAAAAAACTTATTATGAAGGTTGCGGGTTACTGATGCAGTAGTTAATTTAACAATTTGGATTATAATACACAGGGTGTTACACAAACTACGCATTTTTTTAGGGTTCCGTACCCAAAGGGTTACCAACGGAACCCTATTACTAAGCCTCCGCTGTCCGTCCGTCCGTCTGTCTGACAGCGGGCTCTATCTCAAGAACCGTAATAGGTAGACAGTTGAAAATTTATATTTTATCTATTGCCGCTATAGAAACAAATAATAAAAAATAAGGTTTATGATACGGAAGCTTTTGTGTGCGAGTCCGACTCGCACTTGCTCATCATTAAGATTTTTTTTTGCTATAGGACCAGCGTTATGTCTACATAGATATTGACCAAACCTGACCAAAAGTTTCAGCCGCGAGAAACAGCAGATTTCAGCATAAAACTATCATAAAACCGGTTTACAATGTCCCATAAACAAAATAAATATTTAGCTAAGTATATAGTTAAGTGAAGATATTACCTTGCCCGTCACCATCGGTATAATTAGGGTTCCGTACCCAAAGGGTAAAAAACGGAACCCTATTACTAAGCCTCCGCTGTCCGTCCGTCCGTCCGTCCGTCTGTCTGTCAGCAGCCTGTATCTCAAGAACCGTAAATAGGTACAGAGTTGAAATTTTCACAGATTGTGTATTAATTACTATTGCCGCTATAACAACAAATAATAAAATTTTAGGTTTATGGTACGGAACTCTTCGTGTACGAGTCCGATTCACACTTCGCCGGGTTTTTTGAGTATACCCTGCGAAATTGTCACGTCTATTGCGTGAAAGAAATATATAGTGTAATTAGCGACCTCGCCTTTCGGTCGAGCTGGTTTGTTATGGAAATTACATTGAGTCCCATGGAGTATAAATAAGACTAGCTTTATCCATTCTGTCAAGTTTTATGTCAAAGTCACATTTTATTTGGCGTTGCCACATTTTTATAAATTTTATGATATTTATCCAACATGATTTTATTTTTATAATATTTATCCAACATGCTAAAACGTTAAAACCCATATTGTAGACATAGTGTCACATCATAGTTAATTAACTTACAATCGAGAACATAAAATTTCCCAGCCACTGCGCCAACCATACTAATCTTTGACACCATTATTTTAACTTTAACCCAATTTAAACTTTTCCTTTTTTCTCCATAAGGAATCACTATTTTTCTAGCCTTATCAGAACATAGTACTTATTTGTGAAAACTGATGTCACGCTGTAACCCACTAGAATAATATCACAAATCAATATTTTAGTTCTTGTTTTACGATGTTTTTCATACCGAAAACGCTCCACTTCTCATTCATACCCCAAAGGTTCGGCGTAAGGAAGGGGAGTCCACCGGTTGCTAAATAGATGGCGGTCTTAATATATTATATCATACGGGTCGGCTTATTTTCGCAAGGATCGGGTCCTTCCGGGGTATTATAGGCCTGAAATATGTAGCTTCAAGTTAGGCTCTTGTATTTTAGATGATTTTAAAAGGATGGAAGAAGAAGAAGCATTTTGGATTCTACGTTGTGTGCGACAGGTTCAATAATCGTACAGAAACTCTTATAGAAGACGCTGGCTCCAAGCAACCACCAACTATACCTCGTTGTGACTCTCCGATGCCGGAGATCGCAGTTCACATTAAAGAGATCCGTAGAGTTTTGTGCAGTCTAGACGGACCTGTGGACCTGACGGCATTCCAGCGAGAGTGTTGAGGCAATGTGAGATAGTGGTCAAACGCGTGACTATCAATAGTTAAAAACAAAAATGTGCAACTGAACTGTCTCCTGTATTGACACGCCTGTACTGCCTCTCTCTTTAAAAAGGAACGGTACCGAAATCATGGAAGCTTGCGAATGTGCAACAGGTGCCGTAAAACTCGTGGATGCCAAGCTCATCGCCGTAAGGTTGCCTGCTTGTCGGTCTTCTACAGATTGTACTTCGGCGAGTGTGCCCAAGAACTCCACGACCTCATCCCACCTGCCCCTTTTTACCATCGGACACCCAGAAGTACTGCATTTTACCATCCCTACCTTGTTGCTATTCCACCAATTCGCACTAAGCGTTTCCAAACGTCTTTTATAATGCGCATAGCAAAGGAGTGGAACTCTCTGCCTGCGTCTGTGTTCCCAAACGCTTATAACCCTAATCTCTTCAAAGTTAGAGTGAACAGGCTCCTTCTGGGTAAGCTCGCTCCATCGTAGACTTTGTCTCTGTCATCTCTGACCTAGTCTAGAGTCAAGAGAAAACCCATAACAAATTTAAAAAAAGCTTCTGCCCGCTAGGTACTTCGTTCGCGCATATCCCGTGTATTGCTGTTCCCGTTGGAATTTCGGGAGATCCTCTCTTAGTGCTCCCCTACACTCCCTAAGGAACGCATAAGCCAAACAGCCTTTTGCGACCAGTAGTTTTTGCTGTGTGTTGTCTATCAGACAGTCCTTCAGAGAGTTAGTCACGAAAGAATTAAAATAAGAGGACTTTACGGAAAAGGCAACTAGAAAATGATAAATAGGTAGTATGGATACTTATGTCAAGGACAGCAAAATGACATGGAGGAAAGGATGCATGGCTATCTGATAAATATTAGTTTTTATATACCTGATAAATATTACTTTTGATATGCAAAAACGTATCTTACAATTACACATTCTTAGAACAGACAGAATTCTGTGGACCCGCCAAATATAATATTCAGTGAAAGAACTGAACCTGTGACGCAACACAGCATCTGTCTACATACTGAGTCACTGTACTAACCGTACCTTCTAATTAAGATTCATATTTAATTGACTAATAATAACACTACCTGGAATCTCCCTGCATCAATTAAATGATACGATTACAGATAGCAATATAATTGAAGAATTAAATTAATTGAAGACGCAGATTTGTGATGCAGTAGTAATTAATGGGTGGTTGCGGCCGATAGTTAGTGCAGATAAGGGGTAATAATGAAGGGTAATTTGGAATGGCATGTTAGTGTAGGCATACATCATGTACAGTCAACAAAGCTATTGGGTATACAGGCAGCTAACTTGCAACAAATTTTAAACAATGTTGTGAGTATGCTAAGTAGACAATTTTTGTGGAACACACTCGTAAGTATTTCAAAAGCTTAAACAATTATAAAGCACACATTAGAAATAAACATTGGCAGTGCTGTGGAAAAATTAATATTTTTGCCTGTATACCTACTGAATAGCTAGCTTTGTTGACTGTACGTCCGCGTCGGAGGCTGCGTTGAAGATTGCTTAAGTGTTTCCGTAGCCCCGGTGCTAGTTTGCGATACACGAGGTGGTTTTAGTCAGTAGGAGTCAGACAGACCCCTTCATCCGCCCCAGGACGGAGGACATCCGTGAGGATTTCCGATACGAAAAGTAAGATTAACATGTACAATAATTGTTTATAATATCACAGAAACAGGAACTGATTGAGATATTCTGGTTGTACTTGATGATTACAACAACGGACGTCGAAGTCTTCTGATGTTTATTGATCTGCGGTCTATTTTGATATGATTTTTTTCAAAAAAAAAGATAGAGTGAGGGAGTATTCATGACAGAGTACTTAGGTACCATTTTAATTTTTTAAATTTATCCTTTTTCTGATTTATTTTTGTTTGTGTTTAGTAGTTTTTCTGCTTTAGTTACTGTATTTGGTTTTAAACCGTTCTTTACCACTTCCTAGTGTTTTAGCTGGGAAGAAAAAGTAGCCAACAAACTCCCCAGCAACACAATTGGCTGTTAAGTTTGATGAACTTGAATGTATGTAATGGAATTATTCTAAATATTAAATTAAATGGTACATATTAATTAGCACACTATTTATCCCAACAACTAAATTTAAAACAATGATAACAACTAAATATATAGGTAATTGAATAAGCATACTCAAGCATACATTTAGTAAAAAAAATGAGCTTCCAGGGATAAATGGCGTGCCTTACATGGACAACAATGGAATTTAACATAAACTGTGACCTAAAGTCACAAGTGATTAACAACGACCATCGCAGTTAAATTTAAAGTTATAACAATAATAAACCACGGTCAGCAAGTCGACCAGTCACCGCGAGCATAACACAAAGATCAGCCATTACCTCCCTCGCCATATTAGAGGGAAGGAGGTAACCCAATCCCGAACTTGTTGCGGTTGCTCAGACAAAATTATAATTACCAATTTTTCCAGGTCGAGATCAAAGCTTAGAAAACCCAAATGCTTAACTTGTACTACCTTTTTGTGGAAATTTTTTACCTAAGTATACTTCAGTTTGTTCTACAGGTTTCTACGAAGACAAGTGTTGTCAAATTGATGTCACAAAGTCAAGTCGCAACAGTCTGTGGGAGCCTGAAAAAAAGCAATGTAAGAAGAGACAGATGTCCATTCCCATATAGGTAGAATGAAATTTATGTCCGACTCTTTTTCAATGCATAACGTACATATTTGTATACCTGTTCATATAGCTACGAGTATTCAATTGAAACAACCCTTTTTGATCCAAACAAGATGGCAACGTAACCCAACAAAATTACCCGCCACCCAAAACAAGACACCTACACAGTACACACATCATATTCCTTCAATCATCCTATCTCAAAACACTTTTGTTTCACAAATTCACACGTCACGGCTTTGACCGTCAATACTGTCCATCCTTGTCACCGCCGTCAATAGCCCCCATCACCCCCGCACGCCCGTCATCCCCTTCACCGAACGGGTACAACCGTCAGTTTGACGAAGGTGGGTGTCATCGTTCAATGACGTCACTTTAATAAGGCCTTACCCGATTTGTCGCGATCTGTATGTAGATGTTCGTGTCGTCTGTCTCTGTGTTTTGGTGATATGTGAAGCGAAGCAAAGGAATTAAACTGTACGAGTGAAAAACCACTGAATGTTACTGTGCAGTGATTAAATTACTGTTTTAGGAACATAAGTCCCCACTTTTTTAAGTGCTTAAACCGATTTCTATTAGAGCATATTGCTTTCCTTTTCTTTTCCAAATTAATGTCGAACTATTTTCTTTTATTGATAGGCACGCGTTTGACTGCTATCTTACCTGATGGTAAGCGATGATGGTCGAAGATGGAGCACTCTTGCCTAGAAGTAACCTTTTCATTTTTGACTTAAAGACTTCCAGGTTGTCGCTATCAGTAAAAACAGACTCCGGCAGGGAATTCCACTCCTTAGCTGTACGCACTATGAATGTGTACCCAAAACGTTTTGTGCATGTGGGTGGGATGTCCACCATGTACCGGTGGCGCATCGCCTTTGGTCTTATGGTCCGATGATGGAACGGGCTTGGCGGAATTAAATTAAGCAATTCCTTCGCACATTCCCCAAAATGCAACCGCTAGAAAACCGACAGGCCAGCAACTCGGCGTCGATGCTCATGAGTTTGGAGCTTCGATTCGACGAGCCTATTATTGCCCATGATCCTCTTAGCTCGTTTTTTAATTGACTCAAAGGCATCAAGCTGATGCCTGTCAGATCCGTCCTTGATAGAGCTGGTGCTTGATAGAGTTTGAGCAGCTGTTCCGGCGTGAAGTACCGTCTCACCTTTGCTACGATCCCCAATTATTTTAGCAGTGAGTTAGCTTGAGCTTCTGCCTCTATGAAAGTAACTATAATTTCAAAGAATTTAGGCCCCGCGACATTTTAGTTTTAAATTCTTACTTTTATGCATGTTTGGAGGTATGCGGAACAGAGAGTAAAGTCCCGCATACCTCATTTGGAAAGGAGGATCCTCCAACCAGGCGGCTGTTGTGCCTGGCGGGCTACTGCCCGATAGTTGATATTCGGGCTGATGTATATGTTCAAATCGCACGGTAAACTCTGCTTGCGCGATGCAGGATTTCAACGTTGTAGTTCACTGCTAGTTGTATAGATGGCGTCGCGGTTCTTTTTGTTGCGATGTAGATTTGCTCCGTAGGTTTTTCTTGTCGCGGTATTGATGCCGCTACATCACTCCCCTCCGGAGACCGGAGGTCGATAGTGGATGAGTCGCCCTTGTATCTTGAGATGTTTGCCAAGCCAGTTGAAGGTTGATTCCAGTGAGTCGGAATCGGAAGTCGCAGAGTTCTCGGTGAGTCGGAACTATATGCGGTGCCCCAGTGAGTCGGGGTGATGAGATATCCCAGTGAGTCGGGATGATGCTGCAGGCTCCAGTGAGTCGGAACCGGATGTCGCAGAGTTCGCGGTGAGTCGGAACTATATGCGATGCCCCAGTGAGTCGGGGTGATGGGATCCCAGTGAGTCGGGATGATGCTGCTTGCTCCAGTGAGTCGGAGTGGTGCTGTTGCTGGCTCCAGTGAGTCGGAACCGGTAGTCGCAAAGTTCACGGTGAGTCGGAACTGTTTGCGGTACCCCAGTGAGTCGGGGTGATGAGATATCCCAGTGAGTCGGGATGACCAGTTTGGAGGTATGCGGAACAGAGAGTAAAGTCCCGCATACCTCATTTGGAAAGGAGGATCCTCCAACCAGGCGGCTGTTGTGCCTGGCGGGCTACTGCCCGATAGTTGATATTCGGGCTGATGTATATGTTCAAATCGCACGGTAAACTCTGCTTGCGCGATGCAGGATTTCAACGTTGTAGTTCACTGCTAGTTGTATAGATGGCGTCGCGGTTCTTTTTGTTGCGATGTAGATTTGCTCCGTAGGTTTTTCTTGTCGCGGTATTGATGCCGCTACACATGTTTTGAATATCATACCTGCATAAAAATAACAGAGGGCACGAATCGAATACTTTTGACGTAGGTATATTAACGAAACGTAAAATTTATCTTTAGCTAAAATACTCGTTTCGTACGTAATATTTTTTCAATTGGATACTAAATTCATATGTTTTTATGATACAAGCTGTGTATGTCGCATAAAATTAAACCAAAGTATTATTATAGTAAAAGTTTCGTACGTTAACGTTACTACACATCAAAAAATTCGTGCTAAGCCCTTAGGTCTCCATAAAATGAACTCACGAAAAAGAATTTCCGTACCGAAGGGCCAGACCAACAAAACCTTTTTAATTTATCGTTTCAAAATTTAAGTTAATAAACACATTTTTTTTTATTATTATTATAAAACAATCTTTGAAAAACAACCTAAATCCCTTCTGCAGGTGTATTTAGGCGGTAACCTCTTTTTAACCGACTTCTTCAAAAAGGAGGAGGTTCTATGTTCGACAGTATGTAGGTATATATTTTTTTATGTTCACCGATTTCTCCGCCTATTGTGGACCGGTTTTAAAAATTCTTCTTTTAAGTGGTCCCATTGTCACCAAGTCAGGATCTGATGATGGAATACCATGAAAAATGTTTGTACAGCGATATTTTCGCCAATTGTTAATCGATTCGGATGATTCTTTTTTTGTTTGGATGAGTATTTTTCCGGACTGATCCCATTTAAATTTGGTGAAGATCTGATAAAGAACAACGAAACTCTTCACTAAATGATAGCAAATGGAGCGGGATTTCTGAAATCGCATGTCTGATGATTTTTTACACCAATTCATAAAATAACATCACGCCGGTACGCTTTTTTACAAAACATACAACCGACTTCCAAAAACAAAACACTTCAAAGTATAAATTATTTTAATTTAATTTCGAAAGTCGGTGTCAAAAAACCAAATTATCAAAAACACCGGAATTCGGTTGTTTTTTTTTGGAAAAAAGTTTTTAATGTAGTCCGTTGACTCAACATTTATAGAGAAGATAAGATAAATAAATACCTCGATCAAAACGTTTCATCTTTAAACATTCAGTTCTCGGAAATAAATTGAAATAATTAAGTTTCTTTCCGTTCGTTGTTTCAATATTATGGTCTTGCCTACCGCTTGTGGCTTGCGGTTAAAGATTACTCGTGCAGACTGATGAGATGAATTTAAAGTCAAGCCATACAATTTTAATGATTCTGGGAAAATTGCAGATTTCAGTAAGAGTGATGGATTTAAATATATTAATATTCACATTCATTCCACATTTATAGAATTAAACATACCCACAAATTAATTTCTGTCGCGTATTGTGTATGTTTATTAATGTAAATCTTTTAAATATAACATACGAAATTTTATTTCCATACGATAAAGACGTAAGAGTTGTTTTGTTTTAATAGTGATTTACTGCACAACAGATGAACATACTACCTTAACTGCAAATCAAATTGACAGATGAAACTATTCATCTGTACCTACCCAAAAATATTTTTTGACAGATTTTACTATGATTGAAACATTATTACCACCATCATCCACACAGACGGACAGTGGTCTATATTTTCATCCACAGCCCCAGTGCCTGCCAGGGTTGCAATTTGTTCGAAAGAGTCACCTCGGCCCTGGAACACGGATGGGTTTGAGTCAGTAAGACACTCCCTTCTGCTCCGCCCAGAGCAGGAGGAGTCACTTGATGATTTCACATCCAAAACAAAATCATCCACAGCCCGACCTTGCCTACTACTGAGGTATGGCTTCTCGTCTCTTGTAATAATCCTCACGTTCTTGCACCAGCCTCTTTTAGGATTGCAACCTTCAATCCGCGATGGTAACAATTTCATATCCCCATCTCGCCACCCCAATCCGCAATATACGGACCCCGATCGACCATAGCCTTCCTCCACCTAGCATCACGATACCTTGGTAAACTAAGAAAAAGCACCTTAATTAAATTACATTAAAAAATAAGCCTAATTCTTATACAATTCTGCAAGTCACAGCAAGGTCCTATGGTTACATAATGTAGTCACGTTAAAATGTACCAAGTAATTAGACGCGTGATGAATTACATTCGACTTAAAGAATAGGCTAACAGTGTAGGGTGCGGTTATAGTGGCGAGAGAAACGCGAGAAAGAAAAGTAAGAGTGTAGGTGAAAGTAAAGAGGAAGGAAAGAAAGGTGTACCTACACTTGATAAAGATGAGTAATGGAATGGTGCTGATGATAAGTCGTGTAAGGTGGTGACCAAGAGGCGTCCGCGAACTGGGAGAAGTATCGGTCGTTACAAGAACATGGGGATTGGCATGACACATGAAAAGAGAACCTTATGCTCAGCATTGGACGAAGTTTGCGCTGTGAATAACAAAAATGAAGAATTGGTAGAAGGAACTTTTTACGTGTACAACTTCATTTACTTTGCAAGCAATTGGAATGCGATTATCAATCACTGTGTGACATATTGTTGAACTGAGATGGGTAGGTAGTAGATACAGGAAACCAGAAACACTATGTCCTCAAACATCTCCAGTCGAGTGTGAATGCCAGGAGTCATCAGTACATAAAAGGGATACTCGGGCACTTTCACAGACTTCTCAATTATTTGCGTAAACATGTATTGGCATTAGTGCATTTGTAAGGCGGTAAAATATTGTGCAATATTATTGTAGGTGTAGCGGCATCAAGCCGCCACAAGAAAAACCTACGGAGCAAATCTACATCGCAACAAAAAAAATGAACCGCGACGCCATCTATCCGACTAGCAGCGAACTACAACGCTGAAAACCTGCATCGCGCAAGCAGAGTTTACCGTGCGATTTGAACATATACGTCAGCCCAAATATCAACTATCGGGCAGTAGCCCGCCAGGCACAATAGCGCCTGGTCGGAGGATCCTCCTTTTCAAATGAGGTATGCAGGACTTTACTCTCTGTTCCGCATACCCCCCAAACTGGTGACCCTAGACATTGAACGTCAGCGCAGCCTTCGTGCAACTACTTCAGCGTGACCTCATCATCACTTCTCCTCATCGTGACCTCAAGCTCTCGAGCAACTGACCATCAGCATGCAGCAGCCGCGCATTCCTGTTCAGCATCCTCAGCCTCTATCATCACCCCGACTCACTGGGGCAACGCATACAGTTCCGACTCACCGTGAACTCTGCGACTACCGGTTCCGACTCACTGGAGCCAGCAGCAGCACCACTCCGACTCACTGGAGCAAGCAGCATCATCCCGACTCACTGGGATCTCATCACCCCGACGCACTGGGGCACCGCATATAGTTCCGACTCACCGAGAACTCTGCGACTACCGGTTCCAACTCACTGGAATCAATCTTCAACTGGCTTGGCAAGCATCTCAAGATGCATGGACGACTCATCCACTATCGACCTCCGGTCTCCGGAGGGGAGTGATGTAGCGGCATCAATACTGCTACAAGAAAAACCAACGGAGCAAATCTACATCGCAACAAAAAGAACCGTGACGCCATCTATCCAACTAGCAGCGAACTACTTCGTCGAAATCCTGCATCGCGCAAGCAGAGTTTACCGTGCGATTTGAACATATACATCAGCCCGAATATTAACTGTCGGGCAGTAACCCGTCAGGCGCAACATCCGCCTGGTTGGAGGATCCTCCTTTTCAATTGAGGTGTGTGGGACTTTACTCTCTGTTTCGCATACCTCCAATATTAGGCAATGGGGATGTTGAATGTTTCAATACTTTGTTTTTTTTTTCTATTGATAGGCACGCGCTTGACCACCATCTCACCTGATGGTAAGCGATGATGTGGTCGAAGATGGAGCACGCCTGCCTAAAAGTAACCTATTCACTCTTGACTTAAAGACTGCCAGGTTGTAGCTATCAGGTAACACAGACTCCGGCAGGGAATTCCACTCCTTAGCTGTACGCATTATGAATGTGTTCCCAAAACGTTTTCCTTTTAACTTTCCTATAGCGTCATCATCAATATTGCACTATATTACTGTAGTTGTAAGGAAGGTTACAAATTCCTTTTGACGATAATTGAGGAGCTCGTGGCTAGATAATAACAGCCGCACGGGTCGATCTTCAAGGTTAAGCAACGCTTGCCAAGGTTGGTCTGTGGATGGGTGACCATCTTAACATACCGTGCCTCGAAAACCAAGTTAAGCCGTTGGTCCCGGCTGTCATTTGTAGATCTTTGGCAGTCGTTACGGATATTCAGAAGCCAGTTAATCTGACTCCAGTCTTGCCATGAAGCACCGTGTAACCCAGTTACTGGGTTGTGGTGGTCTGGTAGGCAGCCGCTCCGCGTAAAATACTGGTATTCGGCTAAATCCGGTTTGACTGGAAGCCAACCCCGATATAGTTGGGAAAAGGCTAGGGAGATGATGATCACTGTAGGTGTATGGACCGCCTTAGAGTTCGTCATTCCGCTAATCGCTCTCTCCATACCCGCTTCCTCTTTCAAATTAGGGTGTTGTAATTGACTTACCCGGGCACACGAACCCCGTGTGGTTTCACTTACATTCCAAACAGAATTTTAAGTTTAATTGGACCTACTTAATGATGATATATGCACGAATGTAGCACCTAAGGGATTCATGTAGGTCTAGTGGTCCAGCGCATCTTCGTCTGATTTGCTGCTGTTGGTATTAGCGTGATGATATAATATAGCCTTTAGCCTTTCTCAATAAATGGGCTATCTAACACTGAAATAATTTTTCAAATCGGACCAGGAGTTTCTGAGATTAGAGCGTTCAAGCAAACAAACATACTCTTCAGCTTTATATATGAGTACTAGTTGACCCGTGCAACTTCGTCTGCTCCGCTCATTTTGGTCTTAGCGTGATGATACTCGTATATAGCCGGACGACCGTCAGTGCAAGTTTTCATTGGGTATCTTTGGAAGTTGTGAATATAGTTTGAAAGTCGAAGTTCAACAGTTAAACGACGAGTTTGATCTTCGGATCTTTGAACTGTCCACTAGTTTGCAGAGGTCAAATTAATGTCAGGCGGTCTGTATAAGTAGACACTAAAATTGTGAGAAATAGGCTCCGGGGTAACACGTTATTTCATATTTTATTTTAACGATTCACAAGTGTGTGGGTTCAGCGAAAATACACTATGCGGTGTGAACAGCGATGTCGTGTATCTCTTTGATAAATCAACCAGTTTACATTAAATTCTTCCCTCATTGAGCGACTGAGTGATTGACTGTCAACGCAAAACCGAAACTACTGCAGGTCTAAAAAGCCACTTTAGCAGAATCATATAAGAATCATAATATTGACCACACAAAAATCTGTAAAATTTTATTTTCATCTTTATCGCTAACGCATTAGGTTCAAGGTTGATTGGGAAAATTTGACGGTGACGGTAGCGTGATGTGCTTTCTGATTCTGTTAAAGTGATATTTTTAGACCCGCTGGTCGCAGAAAGCTGAAATTTTTCATGTAGGTTCTTTGGGGAGTGTAAGGGAGCACTATGAGAGGATTTCTGGAAGTTCTTACTGAAACGGTAAAAAACCGGAGATGTGCGTACAAAGTTGCGGGCAAAAGCTAGTGTTTTTATAATCACATAGGTATTGTTCCGTTCTACCCCAGATAATCAAATTGGTCATTACATTCTTCAGTTTTTATATTGAGAAGAATAAGTACACAGAATTTTAAATTAACGAATAGAACTGTAAAAATAAAGCAGCAGAACTATAGCAAATTGAATAAAAGACAGCAAAAAAATTGACTCGTTCGCGACGCCCTGGGCGACAAAGTGAACCAATTAGCGACTGGCCCGTTGTGTCGTCCGTCTGTTCATGTGCCTGTACCCATGCCATCTGCCCGTTGACGCTCCGCTAAATGCAAGTATGCATTTTGTTAGGCTCTGGCACTGATTTAAAAAATAACATTACAATACGAAACATACTGTTGTCAGTCTTGTTATTTCAAATTAAACTATGACTTGGTTGGAACAGGATTCATTTTATAAAACCAGTCATTTGGCAATACGTGCAAGTTAGTGACTTAATCCTAATATATAAAATTCTTCCATTACTGACTTTTTCAGTCACTGGCAGACAACGCAGAGCCGAAACAT
Source organism: Lacanobia oleracea (assembly GCA_950371165.1). Lineage (NCBI taxonomy): Eukaryota > Metazoa > Arthropoda > Insecta > Lepidoptera > Noctuidae > Lacanobia > Lacanobia oleracea. The sequence continues at coordinate 24,342,838 of OX493396.1, forward strand.
GCCCTTGGGAGTGTAGTAGGAAAGCACTAAGAAAAGGTTTCCCAAAATTCTTACGGGAATGGGAAAAAACGGGAAATGCGCGTACAAAGTCGCGGGCAATAATCTAGTTAACCTCTCGGGTATCAAAGGGACTCACGGACCCACTAGCGTCTAATTCCGTCAACACCCAGGATGTCCCTGTGGATCCACCCGACCCTACGGATTTAAAACTAAATTTTAGTAATTTTTACGGTTAATTTTCTTTTCTCAATGATTGAACTCTATGGTATATAATATTTTTCATATGGGAACACTGTCGGAAAAAAAAATACGCTTGACAAGAAGCGAAATGTCACAAAATACGTTTGTCAAATCAAACAAACATTCGTTCAACTTGTGCGCGAGAATTTTCGATTTTTACGTGTTTTTCTGTGGAAAGTAAGCCAAGTATTGATAGAAATTCATAATTTACTTTATTTTCGTTAAATTTCAACTAATATTCAAAGTCAAAAGTGTAAATTATCTGGTGAAAATTACGAAACAAAACTAGTTACCGGATTTCTTCCCGTATGTAAGTAATTTGATATTTCAGAATTATAGTGGCATATTGTAACGATATACAATTAAAAATGAGTTCGTGAATACATGGCTAGTAATCTAGAAACATTTCTTATTGGAATCTTATTGGAATATTCTTGACGTTTGTTTACAAAAATACAAATTACGTAAATCAAAATGTCTGCTCCGCGTACTATGAAGTTTGAGCTTAAATATTGCGGCAGTCGATTTTTGATCTCGTAAAATAACATCATCACTAGATTACTTGTCTTTTTATGACCTTAATTCCAAAATTTTGTGTAAATTGATCCAACATTTGTGTCACAAATCAACATAATAATACAACAAAACAGCTTTCAGCAAGTACTCTCGTATCTATCCAAAATGTTTATATTTCGGTTTGTTATAAGAATATTGTTTACATTCTAATACATAGTGACATAATTAAAGAACCCATAACAGTTTCAAGTGTGTGAATAGCTGCTTTGTGAGCAGAGAGATTAGGTATTTTGTGCTGCGGGTCATATTACGCTTGCGATAAGCGGGCGCCCGCGATACGCGACGGAGTATGACGTAAACATGACATTGTGCAAATTCGAGTAGCGAGAGGTTAAGGGTGCTCTCTCGAAAAGGCTTAAAAATAGCGTGCAGATGAAGCAGTTTTTCGTCCGCATTTACTGAGAAATTACATCTGAAAAAAATAGGTAGTAATCTACATGATATTGCACGTAACTTGGTTTAGCCAGAATGTATGTATTGGAATCACATAATAGGAAAAAATATCACCAAATCAACTCCAAATCTTTGAGATGAAACCATTTTACTCCTTAATTTTTTAACAAAAGACTAAAAAAATAATATCTACTGCTGTGCAACAAATGAAAATAACTTGGTTTTGTTACTTTTTTATAATATGTATTTGTTTTATTATAAAAAAATAAAAACACGGGTAACGGAGTTGCGCGCCGAGGTGTAGTTAGCTCCGTTTGTATGCACAAGGTCATTGGCAAATATACAAGCCTTAAGAATATACCTTGTTTCCATGTAATAACCGAGTCAGTAGGTAACTAAAGAAAAGCATAAATACTTCAAGTGTAAACTTTCTCCTTGCTGTGAAATTTTAAATGAGAACTCAACAGGTGGGCGACAGGTGGTTCCAAATGTCGGCTTAGGGTGTTAATCTACCAGGGTTGTGGAATTCGTTCGAAAAAGTCACTGCGGCCCTCGAATGCAAAGCGCACTAGGAGGAACACGGATGGGTTTTAGTCAGTAAAAGTCTGACACTCCCTTCGGCTCCGACCAGATCAGTAGGAGTCATTTGATGATTTCCCATCCTTAAAAAGGGTGCTTATCCACGAAAGACGTACAAGTTAGCGATACAGTATGTGAGAAAAAAACTGCACAGCTTAACATAGTTCGCCACGTATTCTCGCACAGCTTTGGTGGAGACAGTCACACAAATTCACAGCACCTAACACCGCCTATCTGCCTTACTTGGTAGAAAGGCACCCTTATAAAAGCTTCCGCTGTGTACTTTTATACACAGTGTGTGTTGTTTGTGTTCTTTAAGACACACTGTGTACCTTTGTTCTTGGGGAGAAATGAAAGAACAACAACGTGTGGTTGGGGTACGAGGACAACGTTTTGTGGGGCGGATTATGTGCGATTTTTTGTATAACAGTTTGGAATTTTAATCCAGAATGATATTTTATTAAACTGAACAAGGGTCGTTGACCGTAACATAAACACAAGAGAAAAGTCAACTTATAAGTAATGCACTAAAAAACTGAAACAAATGTAATCTCCTTTTAATTTTCTTCATCTTGATAAAATCCTACTCGACAAGTTTGGTTAAAAAAAATATACAGGGTTATTTGTAAAACACCAGCCAACTCTTAGGCAGTGAAAGTACACATGATTATAAGCAACTTTTACTTTGAGATAACCCCGAAATTTCGAGAAAAATTTCAGCTGTTTAATACAAAATGCAATATTTAGCCAATGAAAATGTATGAAACAGCTGACATTTTTCTCGAGATTTCAGGGTTTTCTCAAAGTAAAAGTTGCTTATAATCATGTGTACTTACACTGCCTAAGAGGTTGCTGGTGTTTTACAAATAACCTTGTATTAACGACTTACAATTCAGCGCCAAAAATCATTGTTTCTTACCTATAAAGACACTAAGGTTTTTGAGACAAATCTACCGATATCTTAAGTGTCGAAATTTATCCAGCAGCTTGAAAGAAACGAAGTAATAAAGAAATTTACAAACAAACATACAAGATATGTGCGAAAAACATAACCCGTCCTTTGCAGTCGGGTAATAACTTATAAGACGGATATGTATAAGAGAATAGCGAACAAAAAACAATTTGAAAATTAAAATTGGCTTAGCAAACAATATCCTAATTTACTAGCCGTGACTGTACGCGTATATCCCGATTTTTCCCGTTTCCGCTAGAATTTGGGGAAACAGGAAATATTAAAAAAATAAATCAAAGAAATTCTTGATTTTTTTTTAATAGCTAAATCTGGTTTGACTGGAAGCCGACCCCAATATAGTTGGGAAAAGGCTAGGCAGATGATGAAAATCTATAATTATAATAATTCTAGATATTAAATTTAAAGCTAATCTAACTTCATATGAATTTTTTTTTTCTTTATTTATTTAGGGACATTTAAAATCGCAAAGCGTATGTCAGTCCCATCGTACCCTCAACACAAATTAGTCATATCTGGGCCATGAACCTAAACAGACTCTTCGCATCATCGCTATTTGGCTGAGCCAAGATTTTATTGAAGGTGCCTACGTCAAGTCTGTTCAACCTCAAGGCCCTAAACAAATTATTTCTCTCAGACTCATACCGGACACAGTCCATCAATAAGTGGTGTAAGTTTTCAACAACTCCACACATATGAAATAATTTGTGCCCTCCTTCACTCCCCAAGTAGGTTACGTGCCGAATTTTAGCTTTCAATGACCAGTGGTTTCGGCTGTGCATTGTCTATCAGTCAATCAATGACTCATTCAGTCAGTAACGGAAGAATTAAACGTATTGGGATAATATTAAACCAGTTTTAATTTGATTCATAACATAGCTATGTTCAGGGGAAATTTTATTCCGAGGAAATGTATTACAAGAAAACTCGGTGAAGTTCGAACGTTGTGCAGTGCACATGAAAATCCTTATTGTATTCCCTCAAGTTGAGATGGGACGCAGTGGCCAAAGTTTACAACTTATTATTCAGTTGTCGTATGGTTTCTGATTCTTTCTTGGTTTGACATCAATCCCTGTACTAGGATCCAAAGAGTAAGTTATAGTTATTGTTAAAATAGGCTTGTCCACTGAAAAAATCTAGTTAGTCAGTTAGATTATCAAAAATATTTTAACACCAGATTTATTTATTTTTTTGTTAGATACGTAAACCAAAATTGATGAAGATACGTCGCTTTTAAAATCCTCAATACGTCACGCCCACGCAGACCCCCACTCCCAAAATTTTAGTCAGTTAGATGTTCAAAAATATTTTAACACCAGATTTATTTATTTTTTTGTTAGTTATGTAAACCAAAACTGATGAAGATACGTCGCTTTTAAAATCCTCAATACGTCACGCCCACACAGACCCCCACTCCCAAAATTTTAGTCAGTTAGATGTTAAAAATATTTTAACACCAGATTTATTTATTTTTTTGTTAGTTACGTTAACCAAAACTGATGAAGATACGTCGCTTTTAAAATCCTCAATACGTCACGCCCACACAGACCCCCACTCCCAAAATTTTAATCAGTTAGATGTTCAAAAATATTTTAACACCAGACTTATTTATTTTTTTGTTAGTTACGTAAACCAAAACTGATGAAGATACGTCGCTTTTAAAATCCTCAATACGTCACGCCCACACAGACCCCCACTCCCAAAATTTTAGTCAGTTAGATGTTCAAAAATATTTTAACACCAGACTTATTTATTTTTTTGTTAGTTACGTAAACCAAAACTGATGAAGATACGTCGCTTTTAAAATCCTCAATACGTCACGCCCACACAGACCCCCCCCACTCCCAAAATTTTAGTCAGTTAGATGTTCAAAAATATTTTAACACCAGACTTATTTATTTTTTTGTTAGTTACGTAAACCAAAACTGATGAAGATACGTCGCTTTTAAAATCCTCAATACGTCACGCCCACACAGACCCCCACTCCCAAGTCTTGATGCGTTTTATCTTTGTCAATATTCATTGATTTACAATAACAAAAAATACGTGTCTATTATTTTTCAATACTCTAATTAACGGACTAAATAGATTTGCAATTTATTGATCGTGGAAACTAGCTTAATCTCAAAAGTTAATTAGTGTTGAGTCTTTTTAATTCATTGCTAATAAAGTTTTTTCTAATTTGTTACAGGTAAGCTACATCCAAAGAAAATGTCTGCAAATTGCTCCTGGTATTATTTAATCTGTGTAAAGGACACAACTACACATCTAAGTCTAGATAGTAAGTCCAATCGATTTGACAATAACTTCAAACCTCCGGGATTTTCTTCCTTTTAAGGTCTATAGTACTTAAAAAAAACTTTTTTGTAAAAAAATATAACCGACTTCCAAAACCAAAACACTACAAAGTAAAAAATAACTTTAATTTCAGAAGTCGGTGTTTTTGGTTATTTCTTATTTGAACACCGACTTCCAAAATTAAAGTTATTTTTTACTTTGTAGTGTTTTGTAGGTTTTTTTATTTTTCACTTTTTAGTGGTACGCAGGTACCACTAAAAAAGTGAAACCACAAGCACTGCTTGCTACAAATAAATGTCTTGTCTTGTCTTGTCTTGTGTTGCCGGCGTGATATTATGTTATGAACTGATGTAAACAATCAACAGACATGCGATTACAGAAATCCCGATCCATTTGCTATCATTTATTGAAGAGTTCCGTTGCCTACCTCCGAAGTTCACCAGTCCAAGAAAATACTCTTCCAAACAAAAAAAATAATCATCCAAAACGGTTAACAATTGGCGAAAATTAAGCAAGTTAGAATTTGATGAAGGCATCAGATTCTAACTTGGTGACAATGGGACCACCTCAGGAGGCTTTCGAATAAGAAAATATTTTTTAAAATCGGTCCAGAATTGGCGGAGAAATCGGTGAACATACATAAAAAAAAGATACATACAGCCGAACATAGAACCTCCTCCTTCTTGAAGAAGTCGGTTAAAAACGTAGTTATTGTAACAAATAAATGAATTACAGAGAATATTGCTACCAGTTAGTGCATACTTGCCGCTTAGATCCGCTTCTTCTTCTTATCGTGTGTGCAGTAAGGTCTGTCCCTACTGTCAGAGTTTCTAAAGCGCCTCAAGGGCCTCTGATATGGTTTATTTGACGATGAGTTAGATCCGCTAGAATTCTATCTCTAGCATACCCGCGGCGCAAGACATCCCGCGACGTGCCAGGGCATCCAACCGCGGGATCCCTTAGCGCGCTTTCCAATGCCATGTAAAGAAATCCCTTTTGATGCCACGGAATCAATGTATAACTAATAGGTAGTGGCATTTAAGTCGTATAGTCCTACTAGATAAGTTTGAATGTTCTTTGGTATTCATTTTTTTGCCATCCCGTCCCAGTATGCGTAGTCCATGATTTGACATTATTTCCATACCATGGCCCATAGAAAAAATTACAATCGACGATCTATCTCGTTTGTCTATTCCACAAGCAATATCTGAGGGCACGGGAGTGCCCCCGCCAAGTCGAGCAAAAAAAACAGGTACGGCTTTTTCCCCACGTTCCGACCGACAACCACACGAACAACCGTTTTAGCTGTTTTTTTTTTAATTCTGAATCTTAGTTCTAAAGCCTATTTCCAACACCCCACATCGCACAACACACATTATTTCATAACATTAGTCGTTCACCAACAAGTGTGCCCACGCCGCTGAGCCGGCCGACGTGGCGCAATTTCCTGCCTCCTTTGTGCGGGCTACAGGAAACAGCTCAGTTTCACTGCTAGGCTTCTGTTTTAATGTGAGCCGGTTTTTAATAGGACAACTTATGGTTTAGATTTAAAAGTAGGTTTGTATTTAAAGGATGCTGTTATGTTAAGCAAGTAAAAAAATATAATATAGTATCTTTTTCTTTTTCCAAGGGCCACGTCTATATGATATTGCAAATAATTTAAGAAGCTTACAATATTCCCGTCAACGAAACTTGAATACAGGCGTAAGGTCTCAAATTGGCTTCTATCACTTAGCTATGACGATACGGAGAAACTGTTATATAGTTACAGAGAAATACAACACACATGCACTACACACACCCACAAAAACACACAAGCACGACTCATATTATATCACACACAATACAATAACCACCGACCAACAAATTCACAAACTTACTAACCTTACCTTACATTAATTTTGATAGGCCTTAATCTAATTCATAAGCATAAGCATAATCCGCCTATAATGTTCCCACTGCGGGACACAGGCCTCCTCTCGGTGAGAGGGAGAGGGCCGTAGTCCAGCACGCGGGCCCAGTGCGGGTAGATGGTAGATGTCACATGTCTTCAATTAATCTAATTCAATTTGATTTTATTTCATTTTAAATGTAATGTTACATTCTAATTTTAACAGTAATCAGCCATGAGCGTATTGCATTAGTTAGTACCTTTATTATTGATCTAAACATAAATCAGAGATAAGGAGACCAGGTCCGAGATAAGGACAGGTTTTACTTAGTATGGGCTCCTGTCTCACATCTTCAAATTGTTTCATTCATATCATCATCATCTACCTAGCCTTTTCCCAACTATATTGGGGTCGGCTTCCAGTCAACCCGGATTCAGCTGAATACATGTGTTTTACGTGGAGCGGCTGCCTACCAGACCTCCACAACCCATTAACTGGGTAACACGGTACTTCATGGTAAGACTGGAGTCAGATTTACTGGCTTCTGACAATCCGTAACGACTGCCAAAGATCTACAAATGACAGCCGGGACCAACGGCTTAACGTGCTTTCCGAGGCACGGAGGAAACTCGGTATGTTAAGATGGTCACCCATCCACAGACCAACCTTGGCAAGCGTTGCTTAACCTTTAAAGATCGACCCGTGCGGCTGTTATTATTTATTTAGCCACAAACTCCTCTTGTTGTTTCCTTCATAAACAGTATGTAATTTGTTATTTGTGGGAGAAAATAAATAAATAATTGAGTGATTGATTTTTCTTCGTTTTAATAAATCTGTGAGTCCTTGGTGGCGTCATTTTATTTATTGACTAACGATCGGACGTCTCAACAAAAGTTTATAGTGTAGTATTATTGATCATGTAAATCCATTTTACTGCTCAATTTACTGGACGATCTTCAAGGTAAAGTAGCAATTGCCAAGATTGGTCTGTGGATGGGTGACGATCTTAACATAACAAGTTTCCTCCGTGCCTCGGAAAACACCTTAAGCCGTTAGTCCCGGCTGTCATCTGTAGATCTTTGGCAGTCGTTACGGACTGTAAATCTGATACCAGTCTTGCCAGAAACTACCGTGTTACCCAGTTAATAGGTTGTGGGGGTCTGGTAGGTAGCCGCTCCACGTAAAATACTGGTATTCAGCTGAAGCCGACCCCAAACTACTCACCACAGTCATAGAACAACTACAGATGGCTTAGCACGAATATTTTTGACGTCTGGTAATGTAGCGTAAAATTTGACTACCACTAAAATGCTCGTTACGCGCGTAACATTTGTTTGAATTTGATACTATATTCATAGTTTTGAATGATACAAATTCTGGATGTCGTATAAAATTAAACCAAAATGCTATGTGGTTCCAGTTTTTTATACTCGAAATTCACTTTTGTTAACGTCCATCGTTAGTACTATACCTACGTCAAAATATTCGTGCTAGGCCCTCTGTAGTCTTCGAATTCCGAATGCCTGAACTTCGAACTTCACACTTTGATTTAGAAAAAAATAACATTGCCTCTGTATTGTAGTCTGAAACGAGTATTAGGATTGGATACGAGTATTTTAAGCCAGTTCAGCGCGCCAATAAATTGGATCGACCGATATGAGTGACGGGTGCTGACATGATCTACTCCAGAATGAGCACCCGCTGAAAAAATGAGTGTCCGTTTTTTGTACAACACGGATTTGTCAGAGGTGGATTAATAAAATATTAACGTCGTGGGTGAGTGTTTAAAATGTTTGTAAGACCAATTTTTATACACTGTTATTTGTTAAACACCAGCAACCTCTTAGGCAGTGAAAGTCGCATGATTATAAACAATTTTTACTTTGAGAAAACCCCGGAAACTTGAGAAAATTATCAGCTGTTTCATACATTTTCATTGACAAAATATTGCATTTTGTATGAAACAGCTGATGTTGTTTAGAGGTTGCTGGTGTTTTACAAATAATGGGTTATAAAAGTTTCGTTAAAATAATTATTGTAATAAGTTAAGTCGTATAATGCATATTATTTTTTCATATGCTAATTTGATTGTACCGCACACAATCATTATTAATACTGCAACAATAAAAAAGCCACAACTGCAAAGAAAAATGTATATTTTTTTTATTTTTCTAAATTTAATTTAAACACAACGAAATGAATACTTTCATCTGGCAACATACAACAAACATAGTTCATTAACGAATTTATAACGTTTGTGCGTGTATCCGAAAAGTGTTTCAATAAAATCAAAAACTTGAGGGTATGTGTAGTAAACACTACCCAAGTACAATTTATGTGTTTTACTTGAAGAACAGCTGTGATTGATTTAACATTATTATACCGTGTGATTTTCTGTTTGATTTGTTGTAAAATGGGTTCAAGATGAACTCGTCTGTTGAGGTAAGTACAAGTAATACATATTTATGGATTTTGTGCAGTTTTATTTTAAAACCAGAGATATTCGCCACCCAGTTATGGGTTATTGAGTGTCGTAAATAATGATCAGCATAATCATAGTCTGATAGAAGTATACCGTACAAATAGCAGGCTTACTCATTAAAAAATCTAACCTTATGAGCAGTTTAAATCACAGTTTAAATACTGATCAGTGGGATCTGCATCTGGATTTAACTAAGAACATGTGTCGTTTTTTTTTTTTTATGAAAGTCTGATTGCACCGAACAATAGGTAAACATTACAGCTCAATGCAATGATGCTCCCAATAATTATGGTTATTTATAGAGATTAAACTAGACAAGGATTTATATAAAACGAACGCATTTAAACTTCAAACAATAAAAAAAAATTAAAGCAGCTTTTTGTTCGATATTCTAAAAAGCAAAATAGTGCGTGATTAATTTTAATTGGAAGGTTACAAATTCTTTTTGACGATAATTGAGAAGATCGTGGCTAGATAATAACAGCCGCACGGAACTATCTTCAAGGTTAAGCAACGCTTGCCAAGGTTGGTCTGTGGATGGGTGATCATCTTAACATACCGAGATTCCTCCGTGCCTCGGAAAGCATGTTAAGCCGTTGGTCCCGGCTGTCATTTGTAGATCTTTGGCAGTCGTTACGGTTAGTCAGAAGCCGGTTAAACTGACTCCAGTCTTGCCATGAAGTACCGTGTTACCCAGTTAATGGGTTGTGGAGGTCTGGTAGGCAGCTGCTCCGCGTAAAATACTGGTAATCAGCTAAATCCGGTTTGACTGGAAGCCGATCCCAATATATTTGGGAAAAAGCTAGGAAGATGATATATCCCATAATAATCCGAGTAGTTCTATTTAACAAAAAAACATTCCTCTATAACGAAAAAACTGCACATTCATTATAAATACGACAATTTCCGATCCATCGTTTTACAACTGCAAAAAAAGAACGACAAATGAAAAAAGCGTTGAAAGTTAATCTTAATTGCATCTGTATAGTCCCGCTCAGTTGAGCGATCCCGTGGGAATAGTTCCATCCGGGAACCGGGATCCCAGCAGCGATGGACATCAACGTTTAGTTATTCATCTACTATCGATTGGGAACTAACAGGAGATACGCGTGCTATGAAAAATATAACTATAATTTTTAGGGTGTAATGTTTGTTCCGGTGTTTTGTTGAAAATCAATCAATTAATCATTAATCGATATGACCATTAAATCCTTCCGTTAATGACTGAGATACTGACAGACAACGCACAGACGAAACTACTGGTTGTAGAAAGCTGAAATTTGGCATGTAGGAACCTACATGCCAAATTTCAGCTTTCTACTTCCGGCAGTTTTGGCTGTGCGTTGTCTGACCGTCATCGTCACTCACTCAGTCACTCAGTAACGGGAGACTTTTACATAATTATATTGACTACCTTTTGCCCGCGACTTCGTACGCGCATATTCCGTTATTCCCGTTCCCGTGGGAATTTTGGGAAATTCTCTATTACTGCTCAAATTTGGCATGTAGGTTTCTTGGGGAGTACAGAAGAGCTCTAAGAGAGGATTCCCCGAAATTCCTACGAGAACGGGGAAAAAGAGATATGCTCGTACAAGCTCGCGGGCAAAAGCTAGTGTTAATAACATATGTATTCGTTATCTACAAACTACCGAATTTTGATCCCAGCAGGTACATTCTATCTTTAACTTCAGTAGCAATACTTAAAGGTACAATAATAAACCGTTGCACTGTTGATTGATTTTATTATAAAACTATGGTTATAGTTTGCCCCCCACAGATATAGCTTAAAATTACTACCGAAATTTGAGCAATACAGCCTTGACGTTATGTTATTAAATAAATCTATACTAAAACCCTAACAATGACAATATTATAATTTCGAAAGTTTGGATGGATGGATGTTTGTTACTCTTTCACGTCAGAACGGCTGAACTCATCTTGATGAAATTTGGCACAGAGATACATTATAGTCTGGAGTGACCCATAAGATACCCCTTTTTAACACGAGAGTTTTTCCCATCCCGGGATAATTTTCGGCATTAAAAATATTTATGGAGGCCCTTACTACTTACAAAGAAAACGAAATCATGCCATGTCAGAAGTCCTTAAGGCGGCTAAGAAACTCTGACACTAGGGTGTGTGGGGTCGTTGGACCTTACTGCCCGCACGAGAAGAAGAAGAAAACTAATCATATTATTAGTCTTACGTCACAAATTCCAAGGATCTAAGAAATCACTTTACCGGTAACATACTAGCAGTAGACATACCTAGATCCTCATGTACCTCAACTAAACTGCCTTAATGCGACAGTACTACAACACATACGACATAGTGCCTTCAAGGTCGGGCACCTATTTATCTATTGATTTTCTACAAAATAACACAGATAAATATAATTTAAAGTATCTGTGTATAACATCAACGTAACCAATTTTTACTAAATGCATTATGATACAATACGATGCTAATAACAGAAACAATAAAATTGTGTCTCTGAAGAAAGAAAGAAAAATAGTTTATTCCGCTCGAACAGACGCAAAAAATTACATTATTTTATAATATACAACAAACAAACAAAATAACAATAAAACAAAATGAGAGGAAAAAATTCGTCCGTATAAAACTACTGTCTGTTTGTTTCGGCTAATCTCTGAAACGGCTAGATGGACTGGGCAATATTTCAGCCGGCAGGATCAGCTATCCAGTTGATGTTATAACTTGGCTACCGAAATTCCTCCGCTACGTCAGACTGTATGTTCGCGATAAACTCAAAAACGACTGATTTTCATGCTGTTTTCACCAATGGATAAAGTAATTTTCGAGAAAGGTTTAGGTATATAATTTCTTTAGAAAAAAAATGGATTCATAAGAAAATAGCATCGCCGACAAAGTCACAGGCGAAGTGCTAGTTAATTATATTTTAGAAAAAAGGCTTCCGAGCAAAAGTATTAAAGCGCTTTTTATTAAAATTTACATGTGGACGCAGCCGCGGTTAGAAGCTAGTACATACGATCCTAAAATACAGACGCAATACCTCCATGCTCCGGTACGTGTGTGAACACTTATCTCCAATATGATTACTCGTTTGATCCCCGCCGCGACATACCCTGACAGCGTGTCAAAACATTCGGGCTTACCTACTTACTGCCATGAAAAGGGTAAAAATGTACGTATTTACTTAGCTGTGTATTATGTATCAATTTTACTGGTGTGTGGAGGAAATTTCGGGGTTTCGTGATCAGTTTGCGACGAATAAGTATCTGGAACAAAAACTATAGCAAAAAAAATTGTTAAAAGCGCGATTAGCTTGAATACGTTCAATGATTTTTGAGCATTCAATTCTTACGTGAAACCGGGGGTTACGTTTATTACTAGCACGTACTGCTCTACTGCTGGAGAAAAGCCTAACCTCCAATCGTTCCTTTTTACGGTTCCGAACATTACATAGTACATTTATTTGTCTGAAGAATTATATATGTATATGACTGTCTGATGCCAAAAAAAAAACTAAATAAATAAATGACATCCGAAAAAAAGGACGCCATCAGGGATCAGTTGGGTGTCTGTCTGTCGGTCTGTCTGTCAGTCTGTCTGTACGTCTGTCTGTCTGTCCGTCGGTCACAGCCAGTTGTCTCCGAATATATGGGCTTCTGTGAGCTAAACACGGACGCGTTACGTAAATAAATAAAATTTTAGCATAGGTGTCACTTTTGGGGGTCAAACTAGAACATCTAAAAAAATGTTTCCCAAACTGAAAAACTGTAATGTGTGACATTTCAAATGAAAGGACTTGATGTGAATGTTTTAATAATATTTTTTTCATAATTTTAATGTTTTGAAGTTTTGAAGTTATTCAATAAATTGTACCAAAATAAAACCGACTTCCAAAAACAAAACACTACAAAGTAAAAAATAAGTTTAATTTCGGAAGTCGGTGTTTTTGGTTGTTTCGTTTTTAAGCACCGACTTTCGAAATTAAAGTTATTTTTTACTTTGTAGTGTTTTGTTTTTGGAAGTCTGTTTTATTAATCAGAAATCCCGATCCATTTGCTATCATTTATTGAAGAGTTCCGTTGCCTACCTCTGAAGTTCTTCATTAGATCTTCACCAAATTTAAATGGGACCAGTCCGAAAAAATACTCTTATAAACAAAAAAAGAATCATCCATCAATCGGTTAACAATTGGCGAAAATATCGCTGAACAAACATTTTTCATGGGATTGTATGTGCATACAAAATTTGAGGGGACCACCTCAGGAGTATAAGATTTCGAATAAAAAAGTAATTTTTAAAATCGGTCCAGAATTGGCGGAGAAATCGAGAGAAATTCATAAAAAAAATACATACAGCCGAACATACAACCTCCTCCTTTTTGAAGAAGTCGGTTAAAACATGACCATTCCCCCCTTATCTCCGAAGCTATCACTGAGCCTAAAATTTTGTTAAAATTGCAGATAATATTCCTATTCCTACAGATTACAGGAAAACCTATAAGAAGTCTGTAGTGTTAAAATAACATAGTAAAAAAAATAAATTGCTTCGGAATCCTTTGCACGCGAATCCGACTCGCACTTGCCCAATTTTATTTTTAACATTGGGAAATTTTTAAATGACTCCTTTCACTCTGGGCGGAGCGGATGGGAGTGTCAGACTCTACTGACTAAAACCCACCCGTGTTCAACCTACTGCCCTTTGAGTTCTAGGGCCGCGGGTTGCTGAATTCCTTTGAACGAATTTAGCAACCCTGGCAGGAACCTTCATCCGTTCCTACGGTCACGATTTTGCACCTCTTCTTTCTACTTCTTTATCTATATTATCTATATCTATACTAATATTATAAAGAGGAAAGACTTGTATTTTTGTACGTAACGAATAAACCTAAAAACTACTGGACCGTTTTCGAACAATTATTTCAGCAATGAATAGCTACATTATCAGCGAGTAACATAGTCTTTATTTTATCCCCATACTTCCGCGGGAACGGGGACTACGCGGGTGGAACCGCGTGACGTCCGCTAGTGATATTTAATTCTGTATTCCGTTTCGTTCGTCCGTATCCTTGGCCGCGAGTGTGAAATACATTAAAATAAATCCTCTTGCCTATATCATGTTTTGGTTTTGTTGAACTTGACCCAGCACGTAGCTGCAGTCTCTTCTGATGGAGATTTAAAATGCATTTTTTAGGGTATCCTTTTATTTATTCACCTATCCCGTTTTTCCAGCTCCCGTAAATTTTTTGAAAAATACTCTCTTTGTGCCCCCCCTACACTCCTCAAGGAACCTACATGCCAAATTTCAGCTTTCTACGACCAGTAGTTTCGGCTGTGTGTTGTCTGTCAGTCATTCACTCTGTCAGTCATAACATAACCAAAAAGTATTACTGAAACCCTGAACGGTTCTTCTACAGTCAGTTTGCACCCTCACTAAACTCCTAGTCTCAAAGAAATTAATCTACGAGCAAGTACCTAAAGAAATCACTGCTCAAAACTTTACTCCCAACTAAAATCACCAAAAACTTCGAACGACCTTATGCCTTACAGTAAAACATCCCCACACATACGTCCTTATTCCTCTCAGTAACCTTGGCCGCATGTAGCACACATTTGGTTGGTAATACAGTTTCTCGGAACATGCTTTCGCTTTTTGCTAAGCCGACCGGGCACGTATAGCGACTGCGAGGCCCGGAGTTATGCCGCTCGGAAATGTACTCGGACTCCAGACTTAGTTGAACTCTCAACTTGGTATAGCTTCGGTGTTGTGATCTTTAAATTATGTTAGTTTGTAGTTCTGTTTGAGTATTTTGGTGTTTGGTTTATGGATAGTAGAAGTTGAGTCTGCACTTGCATTTATGTTTGGTCTTCTTGCACTTAGTTTTGTGCATTAAGCTCTTTAAGCGACTTTGAATATTACATTTGTACCATTGGATGGATTTTAAACTTTTACCTGTGAGTTTGTTCCGGTGTACCTTTTCGGGGCAGCTAGGAAACACAGACCTCATCTATTTTAAATTAGGTATCAAAAAAATAATAATTTAGCATCACTACATTACTATGAGAAAACGAAGTCCCCCACCCTCCACGTCTGACTGTCTATCTGTTTGTACGCTTTAATTTCATAAACTAACGAAAGGGTTTTCATAAGTCCCAATGAAGAAAGTGATCCATGAGGAAGCTTCTGGTGTATAATTCATTAAAGTTTTGTGTAAAATTGGCTGAAATATGATGATTTTTGTTCAAGATATCAGAAAAGTTATCAGTTCTGCTAGGTACATACCCGTATGAAGCCGGAGTGGGTTACTATTATTTAATAACTTTGCAACGATAAGAAATAATCTTAGACTATTACAAGATAGATTACTCTGTTTTCTTGGTAAGAAATTGTTGGCAAAGTAGTGAGATTGTATCATCTATCATTACCACTTAGTGAGTCTCGTCTAGTTTTTATGTTGTTTCAACAGCCACTTATGAACTTTTCTTCTTTCTGATAATAACTTTTATAGTTGTATTTATTACGAAAATCTTTTTTTAAACGTCATTGCTGAAGTGACATTTTTTAATAGTTACTAACTATTAAAAAATGTCACCTTCTTTTGTCGAGGTATGAGATTTTTTTTTTTTTTATTATAACTGTATGTACATTTGTTGTAACAAAGGCGATCTTAATGCAACAAGGCATTATCGACCAATCAACCTTTGGGCTAAAAAGCGTACACTGTGGAAGGAAAACAGAAAAACTATATATACTATTTTAAAATTAATAGTACTTTCATAAACTCTACCCATAACTTATAAAATAAAATAAAAGTGACAGGTTTTTCTAACAAAACCGTTGACTAATTCATTCAGCCAGCTAGGAAACACCGGCTTCATCTAGATTAACTAGTTGATCCGTGCAACTTCATCTGCGTCAAAATTTTTATTACTGCTCCGCTCCTATTGGTCTTAGCGTGAAGATATATAGCCTTCTTCAGTAAATGGGCTATCTAACACGGTAATGGGGTATCTAATCGGTTACTGAGATTAGCGCGATCAAGCAAACAAACAAAAAATCAAACAAACGAACTCTTCAGCTTTATATATTAGTATAGATATAGATATAACCAAAAAATATTGACGTGTAAAAGACTTACTTGTAACATGTCAAAATGAAAATCACGTATCATTTATCCAATGATTCCTCAATACCTGCATATCTTCCTCAAATCAAGACTATCATGACACCAATCAGTTCATCCCATAGCCATCAGATAGCATTGCTGGCCTGTCGGCAATCAGGTCAAAAAGGCAATTAGTACCACAAGCACATGCAGACGATGCAGCTTCTAATTACCGACTGATAAGGAAATAGTTTCCCAGGAGATGAATGAATTGGAGCTGGGATGTGACAAATTGGAGGATGTGAATGAAGATGTTAATGACGGAAAATTTTAAGGTTTAAGTTTGGGGTAGATTTTTTTGTCTGGTTATTACTTTTTTCACTCAGCAAAAAAATATACTGTAAGATTTAAAAGTTAATCGTTCTACAATAATTATTGGATTTAAACCTGTTTGATACATGAGGGCTATTTATGCAGTGCAAAAGTTAGCCTACATGTACCCACAGCGGCCACAGCTCGGTAGACTCGTGCGTAAATTATGGTATGAAACACTATCTACACTCATCATTGACTGGCCTGTTGGTCTAGTGGTTAGTGACCCTGACTACTATGCCAGAGGTTGTGGGTTCGATTCCCACCCAGGACAAATGTTTGTGTGATGAGCATGATCATTTGTTCTGTGTCTGGGTGTAGTTTATCTATAATATGTATGTATTTAGAAATATATAAGTATGTTTATCAGTTGTCTAGTACCCATAACACAAGCTCTGCTTAGCTTGGGACTAGATGGCGTTGTGTGATAGTTGTGTGGAATATTATTATTATTATTATTATTATATTATTATTTTAAAGCTATCTGAATAATCACTTGAATTTGAATTTCATTTCATCTAGTATACATTTCATCGAATTCGATTCACAGTTCAAACTCTTTTTTGTTTTAACATAATTATTAAATTTTAAGGCATTGTTTATGGTTATAATTTAGTAATCAATAAATTGAATCCCTACTTTCAGGCTCGTTGTATAGTGTGCCAATTAGTTTTCTGCTGCGCTGACTGTCGCAGAAGACATGAGAGGGTAACCCACGGTCTCACATACGACTGCCCCATCTGCAGAGGGTTCCAGTTCCTTTGCAAACCAGACGAACTCAACCAAGATTTCATCAGCCACCTAACTGAAGAACATACCCCATTACACTGTAAAAAGTGCGACAAGATTTTCTACAAAATGGAAGATTTCCTCAACATAGATAAATGTACAAGCATTTCTGAGCTACTTAGCAAAGACGCTGAAGTTGACAACACAGAAATCAAAGAATTGGATGAAAAGTTTGATTCAATTTATGAAAAAGCTAAAACATATGGAGAGAACTTTGAAGGGATTATTTCTGTGAATAAAAATAGTAAGACTGCTATTATAACGCCAATTGTTAGGAAAAAGTATTTGGTTGATTACGAGTCCAGTGATAGCGAAGATGAAAAAAAGGCCGAAAGTATGACTCCTGATCCAAAATTTGCTCCAAAAACTCCAAGATCTAAGAAACAAAGAGCTGCGACTCCTCACACGAAGAAACTTCTGAGTATGATGAGGCAAAAAGTAGTGGAAGAATTTGAGGAAACTATTGGAGATGAAATTTTCGATGGTTCTCCAAAAACTACACCAGTTAGAACGGAAAGTAATCTAAGTGAGTAAACTTATAATCGTTTACTAAAAATACCGATTTATAGCCGCACGTCAGTGGTAACACAACAAGCAGGTATTCTGCTCGTATTAAACATTTCAACGTTAAAATTTCAGTGAAGTAAGCTACGCAGTTAAAGGTTGACAGTCACACTTAATTTACGTAAGTGTTAAGGTTAAGGATGAGATTGTAACTGCATACTACGCTAGCCCAAGGTCAAAAAGTTGCTACCAACCTGCTATCGGCTGTAATTTTACAATTTATCAAATATAATAATACAGTGAATTAAGAGATTAAGTTGATAATCAATTTTAATCAAACCAGTTCCAGAGCCACAAAACGAGATGACGACCCCGACATCCCACTTGCCGCACCTCATCAAGCTGGCGCAGATCGTCACCACCAGCACTCCCACGCATCCCGCTGGGAATGGCTGGCCCCTGTTCGCTGAACAGGGAGCTGACTCTCCTCTATCAGAGATTGAGACTACTGAGAGTGCTGCGCAGAGCATGAATATTGAGGTTTTTATTTCCTTGCAAAAAAATTTGAACACTTTTTTTTAAATAATGATCACCTTTTTATTGAACACATTAGAAAACTGCTGGAGTATTTTTTAGTCTGTGAACATGTTGGCAAGCATGAGTTTCGAGAAACCTTAACTAATATAGCTTGCTTACTCCCTATGCAGGGCAAATACCTCCGCCTCCCTTTCGAACTAAATAAAATAATGTTATCATAAATTACATTATTTTTAAAGAGAGGCGCTTATTTATTTGTTTATTCTTTTTATTCAGAATTACAACAGGTTACAACCTTGATAAAATAATAAAAAATACACATAATAGGTGTGGCAAAAATATGTGCTCGTAAAATTAAATATCCGGTTATTTTACTTTTTATTAAAAACTTTGATACAAGATATGCACATGCAAAATTTTATTGTATTGTTTAGTTTAACTCTCATACATTTATTTTCATTCCAGCCATCCAAGTCCGAGCTAGAATCAGCTCCAAAATTAAAGAGTATCATAGTGACCGGCAGCAAAATTCGTATCGGGAGTCAAGATAGCACGGAGAAACATGTCACCTTCCAGGATTCTAACGAAAGCTCCATTAAAACTAAGAAGGTCAAGTTTGCTGATGATACTGTGTTTGAACAACCGAATGTAAAACGAGGTAAGAAAAATAAGTTATAAAACCTAAACATGAAACTTCATTTAATGGCTAACAAAATAAAAAAATCTGATCGCATAATCAATATGGGTGAAAATTCACTGTCATTAGAAACACTTAAGCAAAACCCATACCGCAAGTAGTAAAAATCTTTTGAATGTTTCACAAAATATACATTGCTAATTTAATATCTCAAGAATCCAGACCAATAAACATTTCACTCGCAGTGTAATAGTTAAATGAGTTGGTGTAGAAAATGTAATATTATCACATCAATCTCTAAAAATGATTAAAGCTGTTGTAAGTTTTAATGTTTATTGTTCAGCTGATACTTCGTTGACTGTCCCTTTATTGCAATAACACTTTACATATTCACGTAATGTCTAAAGTTTAAAATTTTCTTCTTGAGCCTCAATTTGTCTTTATGTCTTATAATAATTTCAGTTTTCAGAAAACCGAAAAGAATGTTAACACCCGGACCACAGAAACCAAGATTCTGCCACAATCCTCGCTTCCAAGCTTTAATCAACCGCTTTGAAAACCAAGGCATGATCATGGCAAGAACTCCGAAAACAAGAGAAAAAAATACTGCTAATAACAATCAGGAAAACACTCCGCCTGTCGGAGAGCCCTCAACCATACCCGCACGAGCCATAAACTTTAAAGAAGACAGTCCCCAAATCGAATCAGAATACTCAAAAGAATCGAATGAATTATTCAAAACGTGTATCGATACTCCAGAAAGAGGCATGAACGCAATATCAGCATTAACAACGAATATAGCCGGGACGCTGCAAAACTGCCTTTCATCAGTTTTAATGAACACGGAAGAAGCAACGGAGATCCAGTTCAAGTTTGTTATAACGAAAAGAAAAGTTAGCGTCAAGAGGCTTGTGGAGGAATGTGAAGGCAAAGTAAATGAAAAATCGACTGTAATCGATAAGAATCTGGAATCGATTAAAGAAAACATCTGGTCGAGCGTGGCGAAGGCCGTGAAAAATGTGTTTTGGGGTGAGCAGAGCACTAATTTAGGTGAGTACGTTTATTGGTTTCCTTTCTATTAATGGGGGGTCTTTACTTGTTTATTTTTGTAGTCGAACGCAGTGTTTTTGTCCACCATAACTATTATTGGATATTAATTTTTACTGTGATTTAATGGGGTATGTTTTGTTATTTTTTTATGGAGTGGAAATCAATAAAGATTGATTAATTCAGTAGCAATTTAGTAATTAGATGTCTTTCTAACTAAAAATATTTTTCAGATTTAATAGCATTCGAAAACTCTTCATTTTCCTAATCGAAAACTGCTGTCTTAATTTTTGTCTCCACTAGCTCAAATTCCCAGACTATTCTAGTAAAATCCACATCAAATTTTGCACCAATTTTCATATTGCTTGAAATTTTCTAATAATTACGTTCTAAAATCAACGTATTAACTCACCCTCGCTGAGAATGGCAAACACTGCGCGCAAATATTGACAAACTCATCATGTTTTGCGATCAAAACTTCTTAACTTAAAATGTTTACTGGAAAATAGACCTTGTTTTAAGAGTAATAAATTGCATTGGGATAGGGTGGTAAATCGCTTGAAGTGGTGTTGAAGAATTTTGGGACAGTAGGGTTAAAAGTGTGGCATTTTAATTTAACGTTTTAAAGTTTTAATTCTGGAAAATTAAATTCTGTTTCCAATGTAAATTAAATTGATTCTGTCATTTCTTCGTTTCATTTGAAGAGTTCTTAATTAAGACTGGTTTTTACCCTGAGTATATAAATGTAACGCCATAAAATATCACCATGAGAACAGAATTTAGTTGGGAATAAAGAAGGTGGGAAAGGTCTTTCCCACCTTCTTTATTCCCAACGTCTTTCCCACCTTCTTTATTCATCTGTAATATTTTTGGACAGTTTTAGTACCTATTTATTTGCGAACGAACACTGGACGAATCCCTTATTTTATTATTTGTAAAGTTGTTTATATTGTCAATAAGTTCTATTTTGGGATTAGTCAATACACGTCTTTTTCCATAAGCTTAATTCTCCAACTGTTTGTTTATTTTTACCTTTTCGTCTGTTAGAATCAAATTGTTGTCATTTCCTTTATTAGTATCCGGAAATAAACTTCCTTAGACAAAACAAGCCTGTGCCAAAATAAAGCAACAATAACGAATCGTTCGGCATTTACTTCTAAATTCCGAGTCTATTTTCATTCTTATTCGGATACAAAAGACGGATATAAGCTGTCTGTCTTTTTACAAATAAAAGTGTCAAGCAATCAAAATGATACTTTCACAGCAAAGTGACACGGTTGGAATTTTTTGAAGGTTGGAAAATTCCGTACTTACATTTCCATTTATGAGAATTGAATATGATAGGTGATAAATATTAAGATAAGCAAAGGTATAAAAGAAAGTCTAACAAAGAATTGCTCACAACATAAAGACTAAAGACATTACAGACTGGACAAATAATAACAATGGTGACAATAATGATAACAAGCATGATCTTGCTGCTGTTAATTGAAGCACGTTAACCAAACACGATACTGACATAGTAACATGAGCAATGGAGCAGTCAACACATACAGTATAGTAAACAGACATTATGGTTGTATCAGTTTCAGATATCAATACAATCACGCAAATAGTTTAATTGTTTCACCAAAAATCCATTTGAAATATGCAGAACCAGTTGAAATTTAATTGGATTAATGAATTTAATATCCTATGTTTTTTTTAAATGATGTAGCTTTTTAGTTCTTTGCACGATTTATTGTTTTTAGTAAAAGCTTTGAGCGTTGATCACACATAAACCCTTCGTTTCCTAACAAAACGTTCAAAGAAAATTCTCCGAAAAATATTTTTCCTACCCCAATTTTACTAACGCTCCCGAACTGAACACGACTGGATATCGTCCAAAAACTTTATTGGAACGTCAGAAAGATATTTCTAAAGTGAAAAAATTACCGGCGGATAGAATTCAAATCGTAAATTTTGCAGCGGCCCGTAATTCCGTTCCGTGTCAAGTGGCAGGCAATATTGCATTTTTCTATTCATGAGAAGGCTCGCTTCAATCATATTGCGAGGCGGCGCTTTATCATTTTTTTTTCTTGCGTTC
Organism: Lacanobia oleracea; assembly: GCA_950371165.1. Classification (NCBI taxonomy): domain Eukaryota; kingdom Metazoa; phylum Arthropoda; class Insecta; order Lepidoptera; family Noctuidae; genus Lacanobia; species Lacanobia oleracea. The sequence continues at coordinate 24,365,336 of OX493396.1, forward strand.
TCAAATCTTTTTTCTTTTAAATTTATTACTTTCTGCTCTTCTGCTTCTGAAATTGTTGCTTAGATTTCTTGTCCCTTGACTTTTAGATTGATGGTGACAGTTTAATCATGTAATTTTGTCGTTATTCGCTTAAGAATTTATTAATCTGACTGTAACTGTTGTGCTGTGATTTTAAAATGATTGATGTTGTTAATTGCAAGATTACTACTTCCACAGCATGTTGTAATCTTTTATTAAAAAATATTCCCATTTTCAAATTCCACTTTGTTTTCCTACTGCTACTTACTACTCATGAGTTAGTAACCCTTAACTGTTATATTTTTAAGTTTACCAACATTTAACCACACAATTGGCGGCAAATTTAAATCTTTCGTAAATTTTGGGACACTCTTTATATTATCTCTAGTTGACCCACGCATCTTCGTCTGCATCACAATTTTCATGACTGCTCCACTCCTATTGGTCTAAGCGTGATGTTATAGCCTTTTTCGATAAATAGGCTATCTAACACTGAAATATTTTTTAAATCGGATCAGTAGTTCTTGAGATTAGCGCGTTCAAGCAAACAAACAAACTCTTCAGTATATTAGTATAGATTTAAATCACCCATGCCTTCTTTTCCAGCAGCAACTACTCCACACAGATCATTCTCCTTAAACTCCACTTCATCGTCATCTAAGCGCAAGAGTGACGAGCTCTCAGACTCCGAGAGTCCAGTGAACCATAAGAGGCACAAGTACGAAGGAAGGATTCGAGGAAGGCCGCCTTTGAGGAGAAGCAAGACACGTGTTGCCAGTCTGAGGAGTACCATGTCAGCGGAGCAGAAGTCACTGATCAATGAACTTACGAGTACCATGAACATGGATGAAAATATGAATTTGAGTTTTTAAACACGTTTAGAATGTCCTGTGAGAATGTCCGCAAAAATGATTGTGATTTTTTTTGTTAAATATCGGGTTTTTGGATAAAGGTCTCGATTGAAGCCTTTTTGGTATTAGTGTAAAATAATGAGAAAGAATTTTAAAGATTAAAAATATGTGATCATAATTTTTAGTTGGTAAGTATAATTTTATTTTTTAATTCAAATAATAATCGAAACGCTTCTAGTCTGATTTGCTAATAACAGTTTAATATAAAGTTGCAATTTTTAAATTATCTTTTATTAAATTTTCACATATAATTAAATGACCATTATGACCATTTGACATTTTTCGATTCGCCAATTTTATTCTTCTGGTAAAAGTTACCGGACTATGGAGAAATTGGCCCTTATCCCATTACCATATAGAAATTACCCTGCATAAAAAGAGTGAACACCTTTATTTGTCCCATCATACAAATATCTTTATCACCATCATAGCTATGATAAAATCATTACCTTCATGCACCATGTTGTCAACTGGAAAAACTCACTCAGCCACAATATTGCGCCACAAGCCATGACTCCATAGAAATAAATCACCAAAATTACCAACACATGTAAGCAAACGCTAGATAACTTACTAACCCGTGCAATAACACAGCGGGTACGAATGACCACGCACTATTCGGATACGTTACCCTCGTAATATCCGCAACCCTTCGCTGCCGGACGTGTGCCGAATTCGACCAGAGAACAACCCTAATGTTATCGTTTAGGCCGAATCAATCAGCGGCTGGTTTCTGCTCGATAAAATGGCAACTTGATCGTGTTGGGTTATGATTTCAATTGTTAGTTGTGGGATAAATTGGGGGGAAATGGCAGTTGTGTGTGATTGTCGCTGTATATGTGATTGGTATTGCTGAGTAAGTGGAGTGGATTAATTGTTGGATAATTGTGATTCAATGAGTTGATTATTGCTAGAGAATTTGTTGCATTTGATTTTTTCTTAAATTTTTCATTTATTTCCCAGAGTAAACGCTAGGTAAATAGGTTTATTTCTTATTGGTGATGGGTTTGGTCTTGACTCTAGTCTAGGTCAGAGATATCAGAGACAAAGTCTACGATGGAGCGAGCTTACCCAGAAAAATAGGTAGGTAAATACAGCTTTAATGATTCTGTGCTGGACTTAAATTAAGTAGTTCAGTTTCTTTTGTAACTGGTTGTTTTACTTCATCCTAGGTAATTGATTAATTTTCTTCTCTGACTGAAAAACATCAAAGCTGTTTTTAGAAACTTTTATTTTTGTTCTAGTCGCTAATTAAATTGACCTTTTGTCGTTCTGGACTTATTATTATGACTCAAACGAATTCCTTTCACAAACTTTTGGGCGAAGAAAATAACATTCTAAAAATATTCAGAAAAATCGTCTTTTAAAAGTAACTTCGGCGTGACATGATTATTACGTTTTGTGATCTTACAAATGATAGATAAAGTTGTTCAATAATATAAATGTTAAAGGTGTCTTTTTCGTTTTAATTCAGGTTTATTTCAGTGATGGCAAGTGATCACTGTCAAGCAGTTGGAAGTTACTGGATATATTAATTTGAACCTATGTTAGGTGCCCAATAATTATGTAATAAATTACTTTCCCTAATCTCTTCATAGGCACCCAAAAATTAGTTAGGGATAGTTTTCCACTACTGGAAAATGTAAACGATCATGATAGGTAGATCCAGGACTGCTTTGTATTAATTTCCATTTTTAGAGCTCCGTACCTCAAAAAGTCAAAAAGGAACCCTTACTTTCTTGTCCGTCTGTCTGTCCGTGCGTCACCACCGATTTTCTCAGGAACGGGTAGACCCAGCAAGTTGAATTTATATACAGTCTATAGTCCCTATTAGGTGTACTATATAAAAATCAAAGGCCTGAGTCAACACGATAAAAATATATGTGCACATTTAGATTTTTGCGGAAACTTGTAAGTAACAAAATTCGCCTTAATTTTTTTATTTTTCGGAATGTTTCCTTTGCTTGTGCTGTAAGACATTGCTGTTAACCAAAATTGACAATTCTAGGTCAATCGGAAGTACCGTATAGGTTTCGATGAAAAACCTATAATATGGTAGTTTCCGTTGACCTAGAATCATGAAATTTGCCCAAAAGTAAGGTCTTACAGTATAATTAAAGGAAAAATCCAAAACATTGTTGTATAAAGGTTAATTTTAAGTTGCAGGTTTTTACGAAAACATAAATTTGCCCATATCTTTTTATCAGGACCATGATTTTTATACACCCAATAGGAACTTATGTATAATTATGGTGGTACGGAACCCTAGGTTCGCGAGTCCGACTCACTCTTGACCGGATTTTTTATTATAATAAAGAATGTAAATTGAATGTAGGTTCAGATGGGTCGATGACGGTTATTGCAAACTTTGGCGCCTACCTGTGGCGCCTACTCTAGAACCTAAATGCTTACGTTTTGCTTGCATTTCATGCTCTTGCTGCCCGGTCTCAAAAATTCACCCATAAAGTAAGAAGTCAAATCACACTGGGCAAATGTATTAGATTAAGGCGGATTTCCCGAAGAGGACCGAGCCCCAGCTGTGGGAACAACATAGAATTATTATGAGTATGTCATACCTACTAATAACATCTACAAAGCTTCGACATCATAATATTACTCCGTAACACCCCCCCCCCTGTCATTGATTTCCTCAACCAGAGATAATTTGGGAACAATGATCATGATGACCGACTGACAAATGATCATCAATATGTATTGCATTGCGGTTGAATATGTCAGAATTGACAGGTCAATTATTATGCATATCTGCTTTTGTCGGTATTAGCTACATTGTTCTCTAATATAGGAGCAACAAGTCAAGTCATGATTATGATAGTTAGATAGTTTCTCTCAAATCTGTGGTCTTCTGATCAGAATACTACCTCAGATATCACACTACTCACATTTTCATTAACCCACTTCCAAAAAAGGAGGAGTTTCTCAGTTCAGTGGGTATCAGCGAGACGCCCCCCTGCTTCACCTGGTGGATGCGAGTCGAGTATGTCGAACATTCGCATTCATCAGAAGGACGTCCGTAGGGTACTGCGTTACCTTAGACGTGAACAAGGCTAGTGGTCCCGACGGGATACCGGCAATTGTTCTGAAGACTTGTGCGCCTGAGCTGTCTCCGATCTTGACACGCCTATTTCGCCTTTCGTTTGAGACTGGAAAAGTGCCGAAGGGTTGGAAGCAAACTAACTTGCAGCCCGTGCCCAAAAAGGGTAGTGGAGCTTGACCGGTCTAATTATAGACCCATCTCGGTAACGTCCATATTCTTCTAGCGTATGGCATTCAAATCTGGAGTGAGGCCATAGAGAAGCACGGGGAGGCACTAGCGGTCTCCCTTGACATCTCGCAGGCCTTCGACAGGGTCTGGCACGATAGTCTTATTAGTAAGCTTCCTTCCTTCGGTCTGCCCGCCGGCGCCGGTCTGTGTGATTGATTAGTTCGATGCGGTATACTTGCCATTTGGTCCCGTAAAAAATTGATTCAGTTTGATTCAGTGGTTTTTATGTTAGGAGCATGTGTGCTTATTTCAATTTCAGCTTAGACAAAGAGGTCGTCCAAGTAGCTCGGTTTTTTTGGTAAAAAAACCAAGAAACAAAACCAAAAACACCGACTTACGAAATTAAGGTTACTTTTTACTTTGTAGTGTTTTGTTTGAAAGTCGGTTATATTTTCTTGTAAAAAGATTTTTTGATTTGTTCATATTTCTTTTTTGTTTTGGTTTATCTTGGAGTTTCTACTCTGGGCAGACAGCTAGAAAATACCGGATCTTTTTTTTTTTGTTAGGACCACTCGCAGTTCACCTCTCTAAGGGTGGTTGCTGCTTAACCGGGAGAAAACACCGGAAGCATATAGTTTAGTTATACGAAAATTGACGTGTAAAAGTGTTATTTGTAGCCAACAAAAAAAATATTGTCAAAAGAGTGTCTAAAGCCGCGGACACGAAATCAGCGGGCAAGGAGCGGCGCGACGGCGGCGCTGCGCTGCGTAAAAAGCCTATGCATTTGACGAGACCAGCGCCGTCGCGCCGCCCCTTGCCCGCTGAGTTCGTGTCCGCGGCCTTCATCTTTCCGAACCGAGAGACTTCTTAAAAATTCCAAAGTGCGTGTAAATAGTTTGAAAATACGTCCTTTCCGAGACGGAAGGCAAATCTTTCTTCAGCTAGACGAGTATAAGTAAATACCCCACGTGACGAAGACATAAAAACATACACCAAAAAACTTCCGCTTAATAAAGACCGAAGGAGAGTAGTATCACCACAATATATTTCCAACATGGTATGAAAAGGCACTAAAAATTCGAAGCCTATCCTAACCAGTAAGATGTACGAAGGAGGCCCAACTTCGATCATATTACACGATAAACTTTATTCCATAAAATGTCGCGGATATAAGAACACATCGGTTTAAGGATTGGCTTTCAGGATATCTGAATAACAATATCCGAAAAATTACATAAATTCCTTACCGCGATTGAATGAATGTTCGTTTATTTTTTATGTTTTGTTACGTTTTTATTTGTTCCTTTTATAGGCACGCGTTTGGCCACTATCTCGTCTGATGGTAAGCGATGATGTGGCGTTACCAAAATACCAGAGTAATTTCGTCGAAGTTCTATTAATTTGCGTAGCCATAATCAACTTTCAAGCAATTTTCAACGCTGCTTACAAAATGTAAGGTCGTTTTCACGTGTAACTTGTCGAAAATCATAGTTTTATAGTGATAAATCGTTTTAATGTTGGTTTATGGGGAATTAGAAGACATTAAGAACCATCGTAAATTATTTATATACGTACTGAAACATAAATAAACGATTTTACGTGATCTGCCATATAGATAGAAATTCTGAAGACGGTTCGACGCCGCTTTATCTACATAAGTAAGAACTATTGCGTAATTTGCATGCCGGAGGCAGTTCCTGTAAGTATTCCTTACACGCTACAACGGAACAACAATTTTCAATCCCTTACTTGACAAATATGCAACCCTTCTCGTATCCGAATAACCGCGACCATATCCGAAATGTGCCAAAATATCCGCGAGCTCGCAGCCCTAGCCACAAAATTCCGATCACGATCGCACCACGTGACTGTATTATTTCAAATTCAAAGGGTAAAAAGGAGTCTGTATTAAAAAGGATAGCCTTCTTGTAACAGAAGCTGGCGTAGAGCGATTCTACTTCACCACGATTGGCTGTCACATTGGGAGCACTTGAGCAAACTTTGATATGCAACCTTCGTAAATCTTACGATGTAAATAATAGGGTAGAAACTCGCTTGGGGGAACTTGAAGAGAAGCTTGTGCAACCCGCTTTGGGAATAACGGCAGTTGAATATGAAAAAATCTTAAGTGATATAGCAGTGCGGCAGGGATTTCAAAGTTAGTAGCTCTCGCCATTTTAAAGGTTGAATAAAAGTTGTGTTTTGTATTCAAAGTTTGTCCTAGACTCGGTCGCATCTGGGAGGAATAAGAATTAAGAGTTTTGATTGGTAGTATTTCTTGTGATATTATCTTTTGTACGTGAAAATGTTATTCTGTATCAATAGCCTGCAGTTCTTTCAAATCAAAAGTGTCATAACTTTTCTATTCAACTTTTTTTAGTAACATCCATCAAAAGACCACAAGACATACGGCGATGCGCCACCTTTACATGGTGGACATCCCACGCACAAAACGTTTTGGAAACATTCATAGTGTGTACAGATAAGGAGTGGAATTCCCTGCCAGAGTCTGTGTTTCGTGATAGCTACAACCTGGGAGTCTTTAAGTCAAGACTGAATAGGTTACTTCTAGGCCAGCGTGCTCCATCTTCGACCACATCATCGCTTACATCAGGTGAGCTAGTGGTCAAACGCGTCAATCAATAGTAAAAAGTCGTATAATTTCACAGTTTTACACATCATTGTGACGGGCGTGGGTTTTTGGGTGACTGCCTTTGTGTAGAACTCTGACGTTCAAAAAGTGCTAGCCTAATTTGAATTAACGATTTTTTATTTGATTTGATTTGATTTGACATACTTTGATGGTTCATCAATTAGATCGCAGACCGATCATCGATACAATTGGGTTTGGTTTGTTTTTGTTTTTATGTAATGTTGGTGTCAAGCATCAACGTCATAAGGAAATTTTGAACAAACATTTATCCATTTTTTAAACAATGGGGTATGTCTGATGATCTATTTTGCTATTTTTTTTTTTGTAAGTCCACCAAAACAAGCCGTAAGACCGGCCTATAAACAACCCGAGCAACAGCACGCACAATCTATCGGCGATAATGCTGCGTCCACTCGTTGGTGACGATCCAGTATACGTATCTACGACGATCCCCGTCGCGGCGGTGCGCAGTATATGGGCGACAGTATACGGATGCGCACTCAAACTAGGGCTGGTATCAGGGTAAGAGTGTGGAAGAGTATCAAATAAATAAAATTGCTTATAACATCATACTTCTAATAACAGTGAAAATCAGGGAGGCCATGAGTGCTGAAAAAATATTAAGAAGTGATTTTAATTATTCCTGATGTAACCAATTAAGGGCCTGTTTCACGATGTCCAAATATTGACTACCTACTTATTGAATAAATTAAAAAAATTGGACGGAATATCTATGACATTGAACTTAGTCAAAGGTGGTAAAACAGGCCTTCAGTCTACTTAGAGCCAAAACCAGTAAATGAGAACAATAACTGTAGATGATTGAACCGATAATCAACATCTACATAGAACAACATTTTTCTAATGCTACGGCCACATTACCGTAATAAGGCAATGTTTTTGGTCAGAATTGGTGTTGTGTCAGTTGAATTTCTTTCAATTACGGCCATCACTTTTGCCATATTGCGGTAGTGTCGCTGTAGCGTATAGACCAATTTGACTTTTCAATTCAAATCATATAGTAATACTCTTTCAATAGGAAGTGGCCAAACTGATTTGCAAAACTCAAAACTTTTATCGACAGTACAAAATAACCATCAGTTCAAGTAGAATCCCATTTAACCCAGCTACATCCAGGTTAACCCACACTAAGAAGGATCGAGGTCACCTCACCCGACCTTTAACTGGGCACAGTTAACCGCAGAGTGTCCACGGATATGTGACTACATGGGAATATGTACACTATACGAGGGAATATGTACAGTATATGTAGTACGGTCCGGTCCTAAGTAAACGCATACCAGACCCGATAAATACATTATAGCTGAGCTCCTGTTTAACATGTTTTTCAAGTCTTTTGTGGGTTTAAGAGGGCGCAGGAAATTATGGACATTTGATGGTTTTTGAAAGCGAGTGAAGTTATTAATGCTCATCTTGTTTGTGAGTATGTAACACAATTTTCAGGTAAATTAGCAGCTGCTAGTAAGAGTGCAAGCTGATCATACCTAGCACTAGTTGAAAAAAAAAACGGTCAAGTGCGAGTCGAACTCGCACACGACGGGTTCCTTACCATAAACCTTATTTTTTATTATTTTTTGTTATAGCGGCAAAAGAAATACACAATCTGCGAAAATTTCAGCTCTCTACCTATAACGGTTCTTGAAATACAGCCCGCTGACAGACAGACGGACGGACGGACAGCGGAGGCTTAGTAATAGAATTCCGTTGGTTACCCTTCGGGTAGGGGGACCTTAAAAAGCAGATGATGATGAAACCTGCTCAATAGAAAGGGAGACAATAATAAGTCATCATCATCGTCTACCTAGCCTATTACCAACTATATCGGGGTCGGCTTCCAGTCAAACCGGATTCAGCTGAATACCAGTGTTTTACGTGGAGCGGCTGCTTACTAGACCTCCACAACCCAATTACTGGGTAACACGGTACTTAGGCAATGGTAAGTAACTAAGGTGCCAAATATTAAACACATTTCAATTTGATTCGGTGTATTGGTGCATTTTTTTTTTTGGGGCAAGCCCCCCCCACACGTTCCCAACCACTGCGACTCCTGAAAGCCAGAACACAACAGTGGCGACCACCACAAAAACGCCGAGCCAATGAATCCCGACGAGTCCTGGAGAAACGATTCAACTGTCTTGAATCCCGCAACGAAATTAATTAGAAAGTACAGCAGAGTAGGAAGAAAATAATATATTAATTTATTATGAGTAATGGCATGAATGAATGGAAGGTTTCCAATTTTCCTAGACCTATAATCTATATATATAAAACAAAGACGGGTTTGTTACAACACTTATAACTCGAGATCGGCTGGACCGATTTTCATGTTTTTAGTGTTTTTGGATTAGTCTTTATCCGGAATAGCATAATAAGTATTGAAATATTAAAAAAAAAGTAGGTAGTAGGTAGGGTAGGTAGGGTAGGTAGGGTAGGTAGGGTAGGTAGGGTAGGTAGGGTAGGTAGGGTAGGTAGGGTAGGTAGGGTAGGTAGGGTAGGTAGGGTAGGTAGGGTAGGCAGGGTAGGCAGGGTAGGCAGGGTAGGCAGGGTAGGCAGGGTAGGCAGGGTAGGCAGGGTAGGCAGGGTAGGCAGGGTAGGCAGGGTAGGCAGGGTAGGTAGGGTAGGTAGGTAGTTAGTTAGGGAGGTAAGGATATAGGTAGGTAGGGTAGCCAGTTGACGGGAGCGAAGCCGCGCGGGTCAGCTAGTAATTAAATACAATAACCCATGTTTTGTATGTTAGCATGTTAACACGCATTAGCAATAAAAAAAACCGCAAACAAGTTCATTTTGTGACAAGATAGGAAAAATATCTTTTGTGTATGAAGGATCTGTTACAGAAGGTAATACTTAATAGGGAGGTATTGTTACAGAAGGTAACACTCAATATCTTTTGTGTATGAAGGATCTGTTACAGAAGGTAATACTTAATAGGGAGGTATTGTTACAGAAGGTAACACTCAATATCTTTTGTGTATGAAGGATCTGTTACAGAAGGTAATACTTAATAGGGAGGTATTGTTACAGAAGGTAACACTCAATATCTTTTGTGTATGAAGGATCTGTTACAGAAGGTAATACTTAATAGGGAGGTATTGTTACAGAAGGTAACACTCAATATCTTTTGTGTATGAAGGATCTGTTACAGAAGGTAATACTTAATAGGGAGGTATTGTTACAGAAGGTAACACTCAATATCTTTTGTGTATGAAGGATCTGTTACAGAAGGTAATACTTAATAGGGAGGTATTGTTACAGAAGGTAACACTCAATATCTTTTGTGTATGAAGGATCTGTTACAGAAGGTAATACTTAATAGGGAGGTATTGTTACAGAAGGTAACACTCAATATCTTTTGTGTATGAAGGATCTGTTACAGAAGGTAATACTTAATAGGGAGGTATTGTTACAGAAGGTAACACTCAATATCTTTTGTGTATGAAGGATCTGTTACAGAAGGTAATACTTAATAATAGGGAGGTATTGTTCGCGAATAATGAGACCTCAGCTTTCATCAAACTTGGTTTCTTGGTATTATTTGTGATATAGGAACTTTTCGGAACAAAAATCTAGATATATTAAAAGTCACAATGTTATAATTTTATCGTCGAATAAATAAAACCATGATAGTATGGTTTTGGGTATCAGCGGATCAATGAATTCGAATATTGTCTAAATACTTGAACATTTAAAACGCAAAACCATACTCTGCGATCACCACCCGCCTGCCAAGCGTGGCGATTATGGCAAACCTCCCCTATCCTTTGGGGGACGCCTATGTCCAGCAGTGGACGTTTTTCGGCTGTTATGATGATTATGATGACTTGAATATTTGATAGACGTTACGGCTAGTCAAAACCCGAAAGGTTAAAAAATCTTGCCAAAGCGTATTTTGTTAGTCAGACACTGAACTGTGGAGTTCTCACAGCCAGTCGTTCTATGTTAGACACTTGTATTTAGTTGTATACGGTAGACTGGAAGCAGATCCTTATATAGTTGGGAAAAGGCTAGGCTCAATCTCTAAACAGACTAATTTTAATATATTTTTTCATGACAGACTATCATCATCATTAACAACCAACTACTGGACGTAGACCTCTATTTTCTAGTGTCAATCCCGACGGTTATGTGTCAATCTATATTCGTGAAAGTTTAAGAAGTTGGAATCGACAGCAGGATACAACACTGCTTTTCTAGCAAGTATGAAAGAGCAGCACTTTAGCAGAATCAGAAATCAAATCACGCTACCCGTTACTGTCAAATTCTCCCAATCAACTTGGAATCGTTAGTTATAAAAACGAAAATGAAATTTGACAGATTGCTGTGTGATTAATATTATGATTCTAATATGAATCTGCCAAAGTGGCCTTGGGCAATGTAGGGGAGCACTAAGAGAGGATTTCCCGAAATTCCTACGGGAACGGGGAAAAACGGTACAAGCGCGTACGAAATCGCGGGTAAAAGCTAGCTTGACATAAGCGAACGTTTACATTAACGCGATCGAGTACGTTACAAAACTCGCATCTCACACTAAGCGTCCAGAGCCAGCCCTACTAACCCAAACGCACTGATAAACGTGCGATTACTTCTTAACCGAGTGTCTACGCGCGATACTTTTGTGCACGATCTCCTTTGTTTTGCTATATTTTTCCTCCGAGCCCCTTTATAGGACGTTAAGCGAGTATGAGTGAGCGAAAATGCGGATGCCTTTCTTTTTATGATATTACAGACTGTAAGCGGTTTGTTATCGAAGACGGGAACTGTGTTGTGTCTATTTTCGGCTGTTTACTTGTCTATGGGTTTGTCGAGGAATTCTCGTCTTGTTTGTCAACGTTATACGGCTGAATCAGTTTCAAATTTTGGGGTAATAGACTTTTTGTCCAAGTCGATATGTTATAGACTCCATAACATATAGACTTTAACAAAAACAAGCTACAACACAACAACAATAGTAACACACAACAACAACAACAAGCACATACAACACACAAACACAAGCTTCTTGTTACAGCAAATCATCGTTCTATTTTTTTCTTATCTTTTTATAAATCACTACATATTATAAAACAAAGTCCCCCGCCGGGTCTGTCTGTATGTATGTTGGCAATAAACTCAAAAACGACTGCACCGATTTTCATGTTGTTTTCACCAATGTATAGAGTAGTTTTTGAGGATGGTTTCAGAATGTAATATGTCTAGAAGAAAAAATAGGGATCAGTAAGAAAATTGCAGCGCAAACGAAGTCGCGAAGTGCTAGTCTTCATTATACAAAAATCCATACAAAAACAGTCAGCAAAGATAAAAGCAGAGCGTACTATGTGGTATGTGTTCTACCGTCCATGTGGTCTTACTGCCGCAAGCATGATCTTAATGTTTATAAAATAGCCCAAAACAATCATCATCTTCCTTTTCTTATTCCCATCTATTTGAGGACCACGTACTCGGATTTGCCCACATCGCAATAGTTACTTCTTTCTCAGCTATATATTTACCCATACCATCTATATTTTCACAGTCTTAATAAAATGACTCTTATTATAATGGGATTAGGAGAGAGAGAACAAGTTACTGTAGTCCTGTAGTTACAGCTAGATTATTATGAAGAAATTTTGGCAGAAGCTTATCTCGTTCCGATTTCGTTGCAGATACAGCCTTGCTTGCCTCGCTATAGTGATGATGGCTTGACGATAATTTTGATTTACGACATTATCAACATTTAAACTGAATTTTAAAATGTCTAGTTTGGTGGACACAGACCATTCAGATTTGTATGACATATTTTACAATAAAAAAAAATAAAATGCAAAATAAGAATTTTTATACGATTGATAGTTGTATGAACGCAGCAGTGAGTGAACGTGAGAGTAAGTGTGTGAGACAGAAAAGAGATCAGAAGTGACAACGTAAGGTGAACATTGTAATTTTACATAAAGTTAAGTAGTTTTAAAATAAACCTGGATTTCAAGAAGTGAATTACGCTTTTATTTGGGTCTATCTATAAATATGACTACCTATAAATGTATGTGTGTTATATTCATTAATACAATCATCTCCAGCAGGTACACAGGTATATTCCCATTTAATTCAAACCACAATACTCCACCTCAAATTCCTAACATAACTGGTTCACTTTCGTTATTAATAGGCTTATCACAAGCGGAAACAGATGCCACATCAAATATAATCCGCCGCCGGCCTTCACGAAAACACATTACGTTAGTCTAGTGTCATTTATAACGGAAGGAGGTCACATACCTACCCTGATATTAGAAACTGGGGGCTTGGGAGCTTTATGTAAGAGGAAAATAAGACTGAGTTACTAGGTGTTCTGTGTTTTTGGCGTTGTAGTGTTTGTTGGGCTATCGTAAGTTCTGGATTAGAGGCTGATTAGAGGTTGACAGAAAGAACGTGAAAAGAGGGGTTTACACTAAAAAAAAACCAAGAGCGAGTCGGACTCGCGTTCAAAGGGTTCCGGACGATTTTATTTTAACATGTTATTTTAACACTATATACTTCTTATGGGTTTTCCTGTTATCTGTAGATATCTATAATCTCCATTTTTTCCAAATTTTAGGCTCAATAGTTTCGGAGATAAGGGGGAATGGTCAATTTTCGTCTAATTTCTTGAATAACTTTAAAACCCTCACAGTAAGCCCTTTCATTTGGTATATCACACAATATTGTTTAATATTCTAGTTTGACCCCCAAAAGTGACCCCCTTACTTTTTTTATAATTTACGTAATACGTTCGTGTTTGGCTCACATAATCCCATTCGTGTACCAAGTTTCAACGGAATCGGTCCCGTGGATCCGGAGAAAATTGGCTGTGACAGACGGAGAGACAGACAGGCAGACACCCCCCTTAGGGGTTCCATTTTTAGTTCGAAACCCTAAAAAAAGTGGCCTATCAAACTCAGCTGTAAGTGAGATGGGGCTGTTGATAACAATAATTAGTTTCGGTTCAACAATTCACTACTTGATAATTTCATAAAATAGGTTAATCTGAGTTCTTCATAATCATCAGTCACTATTTGAAGAGTAGGTAAGACTGCTGGTTGGTTGGCTGCGTTTTTCTTGCAATCACTTAATTGACAATCTGTCTGCTGATGGTCTAAAAACTTTTAGTTGTCATACGCATTCACATCATTAGGACCAGCTGCTGTAAAACTATCATCTGCTTATCACAAAAAAATCACAGGAGCCGTGAGAAAATGAAGACAACATTGAAAGAAGAATACAATCTAATTACACCAATAAAATAATGATTCTCTCGATCCTGTCTATAGACAACATTCTTGCTTATCTGTGGCCTGGTCTTTCCCATTTCAAAACAGAAAGGGACGCCAACATTGCAGGTATGTTTTCCTTGTAGCCTCGGCTCTGCAGTGCTACTAATGGCAAAGTGCTCAAGGAAACACATTGGTGCGTCGGGCCCCGCGCGGCCGTTTGTAATGTGCAACGAGGGGCCCACGTGTCAGATGTGCGCTTATTAAATATTTATACTGTACGACTTATTTTTTATACGCTGACTATGATTTTTCATCTTCCCTTGTTTTTTTTTACAAGAAGTGAACCTGTCCGCAAGACTGAAGCAATAATAAAAGAAATGTTCTGAATGATTGCAGACAAAACATTTGACATTGTTTCGTGTTTTTGCCCATGAAAAAGCAGAAAAAGTCTGTTATCATTTCGTCTCGAATCAATTAAAAGACCCGTTTAAACGATTCTAAGGCTATTTTGTCTTCCACTTTTGGCATTATCTTTTAATCTAAAGGCAGTAACTATTGTGTGGTTTGTCAAATAATTGTCTCCTATTTCAATTATTATCACTATAGTTAATTCAGGAAATCTAACCATAACCAAATCCAGACAACTTAATCTATCTCAAGTACGATACAAAAAAAAAACGTACGTAATCGTATCGTCCCCGCATCGTTTACTCTAAAGCCATTAAGCCCTCTCCAACGTTACCTTATAGAGGACAAACTAATAAAACAGGGGACAAGACAGAGGTCAGGGGACAATGGGGGACATCGGACGCACGTTGTGTCCACCGGGTGGGGGACACCGGGCTCCGGAAGTAAGATGATGTCACGAAAGGAGGTTTTGGAATTAATAAAGCTATTCGAAAGTTTAATTTGTTTCATTGTTTAATCCTGGATTATAGTTTCCTGAATGTCTTGTATAATTAAATGTTGCTCAAGATCAATATTGGTTATGACGAGTGGTGGCAATGATATTTTAATTCGACGCAGCAATCAATAAGTACCCTATCCTATACATATTTGTAAACTTGCAGTACCTATAGGTTTACTCTTCATCATCTGCCTAGCCTTTTTCCCAACTATATTGGGGTCGGCTTCCATTCAATCCAGATTTAGCTGAATACCAGTATTTTACGTTCTACAACCCAGTAACTGGGTAACACGGTACCTACTTCATGGCAAGACTGGATTGAGATTTACTGGCTTCTGACTATCCGTAACGACTGCCAAAGATCTACAAATGACAACCGGAACCAACGGCTTAGCGTGCTTTCCGAGGCACGGAGGAAACTCGGTATGTTAAGATGGTCACCCATCCACAGACCAACCTTGGCAAGCGTTGCTTAACCTTGAAGATCGACCCGTGCGGCTGTTATTAAGTACCTACAGGTTTACTACGAGTTTTAAATTATTTTTACCTTACGTTTTTGTTGCGTGAATTAGAGAATATACGTTCCGAAAGCATGCAGGTAACTCCTTTGAGGACGAGTAAGTTTATCCTTCCATATAAACTTATACGTAAAAATACGAAAGTTTGTCTGATTGTGAACCCTTCACGTCTTAACGGCTTTGGATGAATTTAGGTACACGGATAGACCATGTTCTGGAATAGCACATAGGACTTTTCATCTCGGGAATAAGTTCTCTTGGGATAACTTTTGGTTTTGACATGGCCAAAGCCTCTGGCAGAAGCTAGTACGCATTTAAAGGTGCCTTGCTAATATTATAAACCCACAAAAAGAAGCAAAGAAACGATCTAGCCAAACCAGCAAAATAATGTGTTTTACGAACATCCTCTCAAACCGTCAATCTCGGTAGGTACACAATTTCCCAAAAACCTCGAGCACAGTTACCATAGCAACAGGCTTACACATTGACGTAGCTTACATCGGGGTGTGCTGG
Organism: Lacanobia oleracea; assembly: GCA_950371165.1. Lineage (NCBI taxonomy): Eukaryota > Metazoa > Arthropoda > Insecta > Lepidoptera > Noctuidae > Lacanobia > Lacanobia oleracea. The sequence goes on from OX493396.1 coordinate 24,381,326, forward strand.
GTCCACAGTTCGATGCCTGTGCATGAATATTCATGGCACTGATGCGAGGCTGATCCGTGTGATCAGGCTGCGGCCTGGCAAATTGGAAAAGTTACATGTGTATGTGTTTGTAATGTTATTGGTTGTGGAACACGTGTCGAGGTTTTTGTGGGTAGGCTGAAGTTGTCAAGTTCTTTTTCTTCTGGTGCCTCAGAAAGCATTGGTTGGCTGTAATATATACTAATATATAAAGCTGAAGAGTTTATTTGTTTGCTTGAACGCGCTAATCTCAGGAACTACTGATCGATTTGAAAAATTATTTCAGTGTTAGATAGCCCATTTATCGAGGAAGGCTATAGGGTATATATCATCACGCTAAACCAATAGGAGCGGAGCAGACGAAGTTGCGCAGGTCAACTTGTCTTTAGATATTTCTGCGTATTCTAAAAGTAAAGTACTAATACAATTTAATAATTTATTAACATAATATTATTCGGGAAGGAAACAGGCCTAGGAAAATTTTAACTACAACCAGATTCTTGTCATGTGATGGCAGATAACTACTTCAGTAACAAATTAATGTTGTAACTAAATCTAGGTATGACCACCATTTTTAGAATCTCTTCTTCTTCTACCTGGCGTTAATCCCGGCTATTGCCAGGGTCCGCCTTCCTACTTAGCTTCCTCCACTTTGCCCGATCTTGAACATCCTTCTCAGTTAGGCCATTGGCTTTCATGTCGGACTTAACGACGTCCAACCAGCGCTTGCGAGGGCGACCACGGGACCTTGCCCCAAGAACAGCCATATTCATGCATCCCCGACCAACGTACTCCATAGGGCGGCGCATGATGTGGCCATACCATCGCAGACGACACTCTTGCAGTTTTTCCCCCACGTCACGGACACCAAGACTACCTCTGATTAAAGAGTTGCGTATGCGATCGGATCGCGTTACGCCACTCATCCATCTCAGCATCTTCATCTCCGTGACGCGAAGCTCCTGGGTGTGTCTGCTTAGTGCTGGCCAACATTCACCGCCGTACAGTAGGACAGGCCGTATGATGCATTTATATATCTGCCCCTTGAGCTTAGGAGGCATTTTGCGGTCGCATACAACGCCCGTTACCTCGCGCCACTTCGCCCAAGCCGCGCCTATACGTGCTTGGACATCGTCGTCCACGTTGCCAGACTCGTGCAGCACGGATCCAAGGTACCTGAACGTATCGGACTTTCTGATCAGGTCCGAACCTATTCGGATGAACCTATTTGAATCCGTGCCGCCACAGGACATGTACTCAGTCTTCGCCACATTTAGTCTCAGACCACCGTTTTCAAGCGTGTCCTTCCAAATGTTGACTTTGCGCTCAAGATGGGCTTTGTTCTGATTAACGAGGGCGATGTCATCGGCATACATCATTAGCCATGGGGGCTTATCTTGGATGTTTGCCGTAACTACATCGAGCACTACGTTAAACAAGAACGGGCTAAGAGCCGAGCCTTGGTGAACGCCAACAGATATTGGGAAGCCATTCGATTCGCCAACAGCGGTCTGGACAGAGGACACGGAATCGCGGTACATGTCTCTGATAATGTCAATATAGGCCTCGGGAACGCCTTTGAAGCGCAGTGCCCACCAGATGGACTGCCGAGGTATACAGTCGAAGGCCTTCTGCAGGTCTAAAAAGGCCATATGCAAAGCTCTCCTTCTCTCTCTGTAAGCCTCAGCCAGATTCCGTAAGGCGAATACTGCGTCCATGGTGCTGTTACCCGCCCGGAAGCCATATTGACACTCAGAGACAGTACACTCGCTACGGAGCCGTGTGTCAATGATGCGCTCGAAGAGCTTCATGGTGTGGCACATGATCTTGATACCGCGGTAGCTACTACAATCCTTTACGCTACCTTTGCCTTTGTATACAGGGATAATCAGGCTAAATCGCCACTGGTTCGACATTTCCTTGGTGATCAGGATGCGGTTAAAAAGATCCGTCAGAAGGTCCACGCCATGTGGGCCCATCGCCTTCCACACCTAAATTGGCACATTGTCAGGCCCGACCGCTTTCCGGTTCTTCATGTGGCAAAGAGCAATGCGGGTTTCGTCGGGGGAAATAGGGGAAATAAGTCCAAGGTTAGGAGGCGGTTCGGGAGGAAGGTTATGGGGATGCTGTTTGTTAGACAGCTCCGCGAAGTATGTACACCATCTCTCCTTAACAGAGGGGGCATCGTAGAGCAGCTTACCCTGGGCGTCCCTTACACAGAGACATTTGCTAATGTCCCGTGCAGCTTTCTCCCGGGCACGCGCCAGCTTAAAAATAAGCTTTTGCCCCTCCGCAGTTTCCAGCTTGTCGTACAAGGGCGCCAGACTTTTGCTGCGGGCTCTGGCTACAGCTTTTTTGCAAGTGCGCTTAGCCGCTCCATATGCCTCTCTGTCATCCGGAGAGTTGGACCCTTGCCACTGTTTAAATAAAACCTTCTTCTTCCGAGTCGCCTCCTGACCCCGTCATCCCACCACCACGTCTCCTTTTCTATGGTGCGGCCACCACGAGAAGTGCCAAGGACGCGCTTACCCGCATCGGTGATTGCTGAATGGATCCTACTCCAGATCTCTTGAGCGGACTCATGCGGAGCACTGATCTCATTTTTAGAATCTATACCATTCAATTAAGAGTTGCCTACAGTAACCTCCGGCTTTAATGCAAGTTTAACGTTCCTAAACGCGATTGCAGTAGCAAAAGCGCCGTCTGGTGACAATAACGGAAAATCTTTTTTTTTTTCATACTATTTGACATAAGCGAACCCCCTTCAAACGATAGTACAAGACCAGTAAGCTAGCCTCTTGTTCTGTTGAATCTCCGTACTGTTCTAATTCAGCTCAAAGTCAAACTGTTACCAACACCGAGCACCAACTATGTTATAGGAATTATCTTGGTGTTGTATTTATCATGTTACAGGACTTATCCTAACGTTGTTTGCAAACTTATCCGTAGATATTACAAATATTAGTATAAGGTATTAGGAACATACATATTTGCCTATTCCAAATAGAACCCCACATAATCTGTTGTCACTCATAGTGCGTGTGACACGCTGCATCACGTTCAGGGCATAAATCACGAGCGTGACAGATGGTCGCATTTGTTATATTACGCCGAAGTGGATCCCGATACCATTCTGTAAACACGTTTTGTTGTAATCTAAATTAAATATCAGGCTCGAGGCGTTTATTTCTGAATTTGGAAGACCCTTGTGATAATACTTGTGTGTAATCTTGGGACGCAATCTGGTTTCCTGGTTTTGGAGTATCTGCTTTTTGAATCGTGATTTCCTTGTGTTTATTTTGGGAATTATCTTGGAGGAAATAGGGTAACGATTTCTATTCAAATAAGTCTGAAATAGAAATTATGGTTTAACACATCAATTTTTTTTTACTACTATTAATAGGCACGGACCTATGCCTAGCGATGGTGGTCAACCACCATCTCACCTGATGGTAAGCGATGATGTGGTCGAAGATGGAGCAAGCTTGCCTAGAAGTTACTATTCACCCTTGACTTAAAGAATCCCAGGTTGTAGCTCAAATCCAGGTTGTAGCATATTATCAAATCTTTTTGGTTTAAATTTTTTATGCTTGTAATTTGTCAAAACGTCGGTGTCACTACATGACACTATAGATTAACTACTTACATACTATCAGTGTTAGGTATCTACTAATTTCATGGCATTTTTAACCGACTTCTTCAAAAAGGAGATGGTTCTATGTTCGGCTGTATGTTTTTTTATTTACCGATTTCTTCGCCAATTGTGGACCGATTTTAAAAATTATTTCTTTATTCAAAATCCTATACTCCTGATGATATCCTTCTATCCTATTTCATGTTGCTGAGCTGATAATGGAAGGTATAAGTCAGGATCTGATGATGGTATCCCATGAAAAATGTTTGTTCAGCGATATTTTCGCCAATTCTTAACCGACTTCGATTATATTTTTTTGGTTTGGAAGAATATTTTCCCGAACTAGTCCCAATTTAATTTGGTGAATATCTGATGAAGAACTTCGGAGGTAGGCAACGGAACTCTTCAATCAATGATAGCAAATGGATCGGGATTTCTGAAATCGAATGTCTGTTGATTGTTTACACCAGTTCATAACATGACATCACGTCGGTACGCTGTGTTTGTGGTTGGTTTTTGTTGGTTTTTTACAAAAAAATAAAACCGACTTCCAGAAACAAAACATTACAAAGTATAAAATGACTTTAATTTCGGAAGTCAGTGTCAAAAAACAAAAAATACCAAAAACACCGACTTCCGAAATTAATTCAAGTTTAAATTTTTTGTAAAAAAAAACTTGAGAGGTGTCAAGGGACACCCGGATGGAACGAAGTTCCTACGCCGCATGGCTTACAACTATAGCAAAAAGTGTCGTTACAACTTTTGGTCTTAATGTGCCTTTACAACTTTTGGTCTTAATTTTTTCCGTCTAGCCCCTTTTCTCAACGCGCGAATTGTAATAAAACTAGAAACATAACTGTGTTTTACGACTTTATCCTTTTTCCTAAGATGGTATCGTATCGTTGGCAACTAATGACCCACTGTTTCTCATCTCAATCAGTTCCTATTGAGATGAGAAATTCTATTCCATTCCATTCCATTCCATTCCATTCCATTCCATTCCATTCCATTCCATTCCATTCCATTCCATTCCATTCCATTCCATTCCATTCCATTCCATTCCATTCCATTCCATTCCATTCCATTCCATTCCATTCCATTCCATTCCATTCCATTCCATTCCATTCCATTCCATTCCATTCCATTCCATTCCATTCCATTCCATTCCATTCCATTCCATTCGCACAGCTTACAATAGCTTACTATAGCAAAAAGTGTCGTGACAACTTTTCGTAAGAATTTTTTCCGTCTAGCTCCCTTTCGCAACGCGCGATAAGGAACTTCGTTCCAAAAGTTTTTTTTTTAATTTGTGATGGGTTTGCTCTTGACTCTAGTCTAGGTCAGAGATGATAGGAGACAAAGTCTACGATCGAGCGAGCATTTTGCTATATTAAAGCTGTTACCGTATTAACCTGTTACTATAATATTCTATTGTTTTTTTTTTTTTTAATTATCTCTTTGTGTATCTGTGTGTGCCAAATACACAATATGTTTTACATTTCTTTATTTACTTAACAGCGTCTACATGAAACTTAAAGTTTTACATCTAAACACTCGATGTTAGAAAAATATTATTACTGGTTGCTCAGACACAGTAACAACCGAATTTGTTACTGGTTCCTTGGTCCAAGTGGCTCCATCTGTATAAGGATCATTTACCTAACCTGTATGTGCTTGTTCCAGGTAAACGGCTCGTGGGGCCTGCCCGCCTTCGTGTGCGACGTGTACATCGCCATGGACGTCACGTCCTCCACGTCCAGCATCTTCAACCTCGTCGCCATATCTGTTGATAGGTGAGTTATTTGCATCTATATAACTATGCACAATAGGTCATTGTTTGCCGAATGGTGTCAGCCGGTGCCGTGTGGTGCCATAAAAGAATAAGGCTTGTGTTTAAACACCGCCCAAAAAAGTACCTATTTTACTACCAAAAAAGTTCTAAACGGTTACCAAAACAGATAAATGGTCACCAAATAATATTTGAGAAGTAGCGCTCGCCGGCCGCTGCCGCGGCACCGCTTCGCTCCGCATCGCTTCGCTCGCTCGGCTCGCGCGCGGTTGGTCACAATTCTAACCTAACCTTTTTTTTTTTTTTTTTTTTTTTTTTTAAACTGGGAAAAAATGCATTACGCATACCCTCCCGTCGGGGGAACGGGAGGGGTATGTGGGACTCCCCGGGCTGACCCGGTATACCCACTAAAACGACCCAGTGTTATTCCCGCGTCGTCCGAGTGGAAGAGGACTGGGAGATCGGCGCAGCCTTAGCGTCCAGTCCTCCTCCGACGACAACCCGCCTAAAGCGGCGGGCCCCTCAAGTCCTCCCCGTTCAGGGGGAGGGCTGGGAATGACCGGCGAGGGTGGTGTGGAGTGCAATGCGGGCGGAGGCGCCCCCGCGCCTATCGCCCGCCCATCACCACCATGAGGAGGGAGAAGACGTCGTCTTCTCCGACCTCTTCTGCGCCTGCGGAGCGGCGCAGCGAGAGGGTCGTCCTCCCGCGCGCGCTCCGCCGCCTCCTTTTGCGAGATGACATCCTCGCAAAAAGAGGCGACAGCTGCCCAGGACCCCTCACTCTCCAGCATGGCGTTGACCACGCCGGGAAGTGAGAGGTCCTGTCCGATCTCCGCTGTTAGACTGCGGCGCGGCTCAGACCAAGCCGGGCACACCTCGAGGGTGTGCTGAGCCGTGTCCTCCGCCGCGCCGCAGTCGTGGCACGCCGGGGTCTCCTCCCTCCCGATCCGGTGCAGGTGCTTGCCGAAACAGCCGTGGCCTGACAACACCTGCACCAGACGGAATGAGAGGAAACCATGGGAGCGCTCGAGCCAGTCTCGCAGGACCGGACCGAGCGCGTCCAACGTACGGCGGCCAAAGGTGGCGGAGGCGAGGTCCTCCGTCCAATGGACGATGATGGCGTCCCTCGCCTCCCGCCGCACGGCCTCCCGCTCTTCCGCGACAGGGCGCTCCCCGAGGGCCTTTCGCCGCGCCGTCCACTCGTACACTCTGGCGAGCACCCACGCCTCCAACTCCCAAGGAGGGGTGCCCGCCAGAGCGCACGCCGCCGAAAAGCCCACGGAGCGGTAGGCCCTCGCCACCCGCAGTGCAATGGCCCTTTGGGGCCTGCGCATGGCAGTTGCGTTCTCCCTCCTGTTGAGGGAGTCCGCCCAGATGGGGGCCCCGTACAGGGCCATGCTCCGCAGGAATTCTAACCTAACCTAACCTAACCTATTTTATCCAGTTTGTAACCCCAAGCCTACATTTTATGGCAATCACAGTTGAGTTGGATAGAATTTGGTGACAATTAATCCATTTTGGTGTCCAGGCTTAGAGTCTTAAAAATATTATTTTTGGTGACCGTCTAAATTATACCCAAAGAATAATACCATCTCATCACTTCCCGTGGTTGTTGTAAGAGGCAACTAAGGGATTCACCAGAAAATGAGCAGCAGCGTTCTCTGTAAAACGCAACACCATATAGTGCGATCGCCAACCCGCCTGCCAATCGTAGCGACTATGGCAAAGTCCCTTTTGGGGGAGGCCTATGTCTAACAGTGGACGTTTTTCGGCTGTCATGATGACGATGATGATACATTATCACACGTTTTGGGAATACTTTTACTGTACGTACAGCTAGGGAGAGGAATTTCCTGCCGAGGTCTGTGTTTCTTGTTGGCTAAACCCTGAAGGTCTTGAAGTCAAGAGATTCGGTATTGATTTAAGTGAGGTTACATTTTCGTTTTCCATCATGTGTGATAGTGGTTAAACGCAACCCTATCAATAATTAAACCCAAAGTCTACAGGTTGTCAAAATAGTCCTCTTATTTCAATACTAATACTAAATACTAATAATAGTGTATTGTACTCTCTGTCAAAAAGACTCTTTCTCCTTAATAAAACTTGTCGCTCGTCTGTCCATCTATTTATCCCAGAAGGCCTTTGTAAAGAAAACCCTAATGTTTATCTTCTATCTCGGAACACTATAGGCTCAAGTTTAGGACACTTCCAATATTGAAGTAGCCAAAAGGTTACAAGATATATCAAGCAACAAGACCCTTGTCAAATAATGTTTAGCATGATAATAATGACAAGTGATCTATATTGTTTGTGCTTGTAAGCGCTACTGGTGAGCGTGGAGTTCAGGGTCCGATTCCAAAATTAAGCTAAAAGTGTAGTTGAGATTTTTCCATAACGTTTTTCTCTCAGAAGCACCCCAAAGTTTGGAAGTCACTATGTATAGAATAGAGTACAATAGAAAAAATTTATTCATCATCATCATAAATCAGCCGACGGACGAAGGTACAATCAACAAAAATATTTAATTAAATAATATAACATAAATCCTTACTAATATTATAATTGCGAAAGTAACTCTGTCTGTATGTCTGCCGCGCTTTCACGGCAAAACTACTGAACAGATTAAAATGAAATTTGGTACAGAGATAGTCTAGAGCCTGAAAAAGGACATAGACTACTTTTTATCCCGGGAGTATGTTCCCTAGGGACCACGCGGGCGAAACCGTTGGCAGAAGAGCGTTATAGAGAGTCGTTAATAAATATTAAATACCGTACAGTTGCAAAGTCATATTTAAATATATGTGTAGTGTGTATTATAAATGTGTCAAACTGTCAACATGATGCATCAGTCGACCCATGGCAAGCCACCGGGCCAGTTGTGATGTGATACCCGCGTGCCTCTGAAATCACAAAAAGCTGTTAGTCTTGCGCCTGGGGGCAACTCTCTAACCCCGAAGTCCGTAGTTTCGGGCTTGGTTTCAGGTATATTCTACTCCGTATCGCATAATCAGTAAGAATTAATGACAACACGATTTGATAGTTACTGTCAAATCGTGTTCTCATTCTTTCTTAATTCGGGTTTGAGGCTAATCGTAAGTCCGTAGGTGATATGGAGTAGAATACGCCCGCAACTAAGCCCGAAACTACAGACTTCGGGCTTGGAAAGTAGCCCCTCTGATCTCTGTCGTATCGGATTTCCGTCCCATCGAATTATGAAATTAAAGAAAAGGGACATAAAGTGATACAACTGTGTTTGGCGCACATAATTGTGCACTGCACACTTGGCTAATCTTTTTTTTTAAATTATTGACAGGCTTACGTTTGATCACTATCTCACCTGATGAAAAGCGACGACGAGGTCGACGATGTAGCACGCTTGCCTAAAAGTGACCTGTTCGCTCTTAAGTAAAAATTCCCAAGGTTGTAGATATCAGAAAAACACAGACTTGGGCGGCCAAATCTAACTCCTTAGCTGAACGCACAACTCAAGTATTCGCAAAACATTTGTCCCCGGTTGAGACAAAACACCGTGATCGAAAAAAACTCAAGGATTATTTAGTGTTCTAAACTTGACCATTTATTAACCAACTAATCAACCAAATCTCTCACCAGGTACATAGCAGTAACACAACCAATAAAATACGCGAAACACAAGAACAACCGGCGGGTGTGGTTCACCATCGTGCTGGTGTGGCTGATCTCCGCAGCCATCGGCGCGCCCATCGTCTTGGGCCTCAACGACACGCCTGACAGGAACTTCGACGAGTGCCTCTTCAACAGCCAGAACTACGTCATCTACTCTTCCTTAGGATCCTTCTACATCCCCTGCATCATGATGATGTTCCTTTATTATAATATTTTTAAGGTTGGTATCAAACTTAAATTTCTTAATTTTTTTATTTCTTGCAAATACAGCTCTTTTTATGGGAAATCATCACTGGGAGACTCTTTCTGCTCTGGTTGGAGCGGAAAGGAGTGTCAGATTTTTACTGACTAAAACCCATACTTGTTCCTCCGAATTCCCCTTGCGTTCCAGGACAACGGTGATAAAGATAATAGGTAGCTCTGATCTGAACATAATGTTAGTGTCAATCCATACGACAGAAACATCATAATTATTTCAGCCGAAAGACTCACGCTCATCATTTTATAGTGTGTTTTATTTCACATCGGAAGATATTTAAGAATCGTGCCACTTTCCAGGGCCTCAAATCTGCTATTCCAATAGTGTCTATCATTGATAACATAATTGTTGATTTTGACAAGTTTGGTAATCTATTAATATAAAAGCGTCATTATTTTGACTTTCCAATGGTCAACCACTGGCACTCCATTGAAAGAAATGGCATAGAATGGTAATCTCGTACATAATGACAAATAAATAAATAATATTTAAAAATATATATGAAAGAAATCTGGGATAACTTAATGTACAGATTTAGTAATTTTTCGAAAATCATTTCTACTAACGGGTTTTATAATAATTGTTATACGAAAATGTCTTTCTACCACGATTCTATTACGAGACCACTGATCGACCATTATTAATTAGCAGATTACGAACTTTTAGCAAAATGACAATGGAATCGTGTTGGAATAACGAATTTATAAAAAATAGCAGACTTGGGGCCCTGAAGGTTTTTTTTTTTACTATTAATAGGCACAAAAAGAGGCACGGGTAGTTACAACAGCCAACCAAAACATACTTTGTCATAGTACTTGTATGAATTAGCTATTTCTAGACACAATACATCTAATATATCCCCACAATAGGTCAGTAAAGTATCTACGAGATTCCATTATGTAGTACGTAGGAATACCAAACCACCACTTAGATCAGTATTAACAAGCTTACCATTCCAGTTTCAATTAGACCCGAAATATGTGACCTCTAAGTTGGCATTAGACTGCGTTTCCAACAGAGTGAAGCGAGGATGTTTTTGTTAAGAAACTTTAATTTCAAGCCATTATTGCTCAACACAGTACATAATTATACAATTTCACAGAGTCTAAAAAGGCCACTTGAGTGGAATCATAATATTACCCGTGTACCATTCAAATCACGCAATTCATTTGTCTGACTACTTTGTATAGACCCTCGTGGTAAAACTGCTAGACAAATGATTTTGATCCTAAAAACTATTCTACTGTGGCTCTAAAAAAGCCACATCAGAATCAGAAAGCACATCATGCTATCTGTCACTATCAAATTTTCGTAATCAACCTTGAACCTTATGCTTTAGCTAGATGAAAATGAAATTTGACAGATTTTTGTGTGATGAATATTATGATTCTGCTGTGGCCTTTTTAGACCCGCTGAAGTGGCCTTTTTAGACTTACTGATGTTAGGTGAATGCGCAGTTCACTGTATTGTGTCATTTACCTAGCCTCGCTCAGCACTCTAGCGGTCCTATTGGGTCTTAACAAAGACATCCATCGCTACGCATCCTCGCTCATCTCTGGTAGAAACGCAGCCTTAGGGTTGGAACCGGAGAGCTTTCAATTTAAATGTCTAGACGTACAGAAATAACACATTCAAGCATTCGGCTTCATGAGACAAACCAATGGATAATGTATGTGGATGTGAATTTATACATTAGAGCTTTTGGCAAAAACCGCGGTTTTAAGATGAATGAAATAGAATACCTATAATAATACGGCTAACATAGCGTATTCAGACGTCAATTGGTTCGGGTTTCAGTAAATATTCCGCGACGGTTTTAGTTAGTGAACGGGTAAGGTAGTGGTTATTCGGCTTCATATTTCACATAATCTACCTACATAGCTATCCACTATTTAGTTTTGATGGAATTCTCGTACATACCTGTTTCTAAGATATGCTTCGGGTATGGCAAGTAGAATTTAATTAGTGGGGGAAGTCGCTCACAGCTATTAGATGAGAAATTTTGCACAATAGTTTTACAGTTAGAAGGAAATTATATTATAATTTTATTAACACTACTAGAAAAGTTTCGATTCACCTTCTTACTTTCACTAAGACACAGCGTTAGGAGTCCTTTCACAAGGTAGACCGATGACTTGGTAAAACCCACAGGAATCTGCTGGATGCGGGACGAACAATACCGGTCGGTGTGACCTTCCACTTGAGGAAGGCCTATGTCCAATGACCAGCAGTGGATGTCTTATAGCTCAAATGATGATGATGCCATTTCCAAATTCCAAAAAGCTACCAAGATTATTCCTACCAGCAAAACTCAATATGTGTATATTACTCTATCTAGTTAGATAACTTTACCCACAAACTAAATAACTTTCATCGGACGAAGTTTTAAATATCCCATAGCTAGGCGAGCGGTACACTAGCCCGCACATATTGTACACACGTTTTGGCACCACCCCGAGTTTGTTCGTGGACAACATGGTAGGCAGGTACCTCGACACACGGTTCTGTTTTATTTTTGCAAGCTGGCTAACTTTATAGGTCGAAGTCGTAACACATGTGAGTTTTTACAGCTGAATTCTTTAGAACAGCTAGACATTTAGATTTGTTTAAGTTAAAGTTGAGACTGGATCAAATAAACTAGGGCTAGTTTTGTGGAAATTAAATTGAATTAAATGATTCTTACTTCGCTGGTTTTAAATCAATCAATACTGTGAATATATAAGTACCCTGTATCCATATGTCTAAAATTAACACTTACTGTTTCAGATATAAATAGGGCTTAGGAATATGGTCAGAAATTGTTCATATTTATAACTACATTCAGCCACATGATTAGCCTATAATATAACACTATCAAAAATGCTGTTCAATTAATTTAACCTCTATTTTCACAGGCATTAAGAATACGAGCAAAAAAGCAGAGAGCAGCAAAAAAGCCGCCTGTATCTGGCGACCCTAACACAGGAGCCACTACAGCAGTGGTGATAGAAAACGTGGCGCAGACCAGGAGGCTGGCGGAAACCGCGTTACATGATGACAGACCTACCAACACTGGGTCTGGCAGCAATGAGGATGAACATGAGGACAGGTAAGAACTGAGAACGAAAGGTGAAGAAGATTAGGTACACAAATCAAACTAGACATTTAAAGGTTTGAACTGAAGAAACTAGAATAAAAAGCTATCTATAATCCAAGCCAATGAGGATTCCCTAGAAAATGTACACCATCAGTTTGTCAAAAACAAATGTAAAAAACATTAGTGTTTTGGCAGGTGCCTGAACCTGATGCCTCAGTGCTACCATCTGGTGCTCGTCATTTCAGGTAACCCTCATTGGAAAGAGTGATTATAGGCTGATCACAGAACATGCAACTACTTAAGTTGAGTGATAGTTAACGTAGCACAAACTAATTACGTAGGACTTATCCTAAACCGGTGTAGTGCGAGTATTAAGATACTAAGTGGAAGTAAGAAAAACCAAAAA